>NC_061157.1:35339904-35532404 GCF_022113875.1 Hydra vulgaris
GACGTGAATTTAGACGTCTTTTAGACCAGTTTTTAGATGCATTTTAGATATCTCTTTCTTTGCTGGGGTTTGTTTGATACAAAAGTGTTACAGCAGTTAAATTAGTCATAAAAAAGGATTAAATTAAATAAGTAAAGAAACATTTTAACTAACATTACTTAATTTTTATTTCACAAAAATATACATAAGAAACTATATTTCTGCATTGCCGTCAACATTTTCTTCCACGTCGCCGATATCTAAAATATATACATTAATGACATTTAAATGACTTTAAAAGACATGTAGAATTCTGAATCTATTTTTATGAAATATTATATATATATATATATATATATATATATATATATATATATATATATATATATATATATATATATATATATATATATACACAGTCATGGACAAAGTTAAGTAACATTATTGATAAAATCGAAACTCAAACAATAAAAACAAAATTATTTAAGTCAGGATCTACGCAACTGCAATAACTTAATGTTTTTTTAAAAATTTGATTCCAAAGAAAAAAAAAAATATTTTTAACTCTTTATAACTCATTGCAAAAGTAACTCTATTAAACGAAATTAGCTATCTTACAACTTTTTTGTCCAAAATAAATGCGACATAAGTAAGAAACATCTTTTTTTATTATGAGTTTTTATTATGAAATATAATGTTTTGTCAGTAATATATATTAAAAATACAAGAATATCATGTCTGATTTTCATTTTAGTACTTTGTTGCACCACCTTTTGCTTTCACGACTGCTTCTAAACGTCTTGGCATGCTTTTTACAAGCTTTGACGTCAGTACCAATTGAATTCCAAGTTTCACTAAGAACCTCAAAAAATTCTTTTTTATTTGTTCGTTTTGAAGGAGGTATTTTAGATTTTAAAATTGCCCATAAATTTTCAATGGTGTTAAGGTCCGGGCTTTGTGGTGGCCATTTAAGGATGTTAACTTTACTTTTTTTGAGGAAATGTTGTGCCACTTTGCTGGTGTGTTTGGGGTCATTGTCTTGTTGAAAAAAGAACTTGCGATCTAAATTCAATTTTTTAGCGGATTGACATAAATGTTTGGAAAGCAAATCAACATACAATTGTCCTGTCATTATACCTTAAACATTCACCAGTCTTCCCACACCATTTGAAGCAAAGCATCCCCAAACCATAATTGAGCCACCTCCATGGTTGACAGTTTTTCTAAGATTTCTATCTAAGAGTGCATCACAAGGTCTGCGCCAAACTCTTTGTCGTTTTTTAAAGCCAAATATTTGAAATTTACTCTCATCAGACCATAACACTGAGTTCCAAAATGCCTCATCCTTGTTAATATGCAGTTTTGCAAATGCTAAGCGTTTTTTTTTGCTTATACCACTAATGAGGGGTTTACTTTTTTGAAGACGGTTTATTAAACCACTTGAATTAAGTCTTCTCTGTACAGGTCGACTGGAAACATTTAATTTAAGATTTTCAACAATCTGTCTTGAGGTTATTGTTGAATTTTGTTTTGCTATTCGCGCAATTAGCATATCAGTTCTTGTTGAAATCTTAGGGGGGCGACCAAATCTTTTCTGATTTTCAACAGAACCAGTTGTTTCAAATTTTACACACATCTTTCTAACACCACTTATTGATATTTGATATTTTTCTGCAGATTGCTTGTAGGTTAGGCCCTTTTTTCGATCACAAATGACCCGAGATCGGATGTCCAATGAATAATTTTGATGATGAACCATTATTATTGTTAGTTTTACTTTTTCTAAAAATAAATTCCGAAAAAATAAAGTTTAAAATGCTTATTTTTAATAAATTTAACAAAATCTCTTTAATAATAATCATTTTTAATAAATAGCTTATGACAAAACATTATATTTCATAATAAAAACTCAAATGTTTCTTACTTTTGTCACATTTATTTTTGAAAAAAAATTTGTGAGATAGCTAATTTTGTTTAATAGATTAACTTTTGCAAGGAATTATAAAAAGTTATAAATGTATTTATTTTTCTTAGGAATCAAATTTAAAAAAAAACATAAAATTATTGCAGTTATGTAGATCTTGACGTAAATAATTTTGTTTGTATTGTTAGAGTATCAATTTTATCAACAATGTTACTTAATTTTGTCCGTGACTATATATATATATATATATATATATATATATTTATATATATATATATATATATATATATATATATATATATATATATATATATATACATATATGTATATATATATACACATACAGTATCGGACAAAACCAGTGCAACCAAATGATGCTAATTTAGTTTCTTTGTATAAAAGTGCTGTATTTTTTCAATTTAGAGAAATAACTATGTAACTGTTTAGAGACAACGTTCTTCAAATTTTATTCATCATAAAGTTCATTATTTGTACACGAAAATTAATAAATTAATCAAAAGTATTAAAAAAAGTTAATTTCCTTCTGGACAAAACAAGTGCAACTCCACAAAATGTTGACCAAGCTGTATTCATATCAATATTTTGTGGTGAATCCTTTGTTGTCGATCACAGCCTTGTATCTTTAAGGCATAGATTCGATCAGGTGATCAATGAAACTTTGTGGAATCACTGCCTAGGCCTTTTGGATTTGTTCAAACAGTTGATCCTTATTACGAACACATTCATGATTAACTCTGCGGTTGACAATCTCAGGTCACAGGTTCTCAATAGGGTTGAGATCCAGAGATTGAAGCGGCCAATCCATCACCAATAGATGGATGTCTTGAAACCACTGCTTGACTACTTTTGCAGTGTGTTTGGGATCGTTGTCTTGCTGAAAAACCCATTTTATTGGTATATTCCATTCAGCATGAGGTAACATAACATCTTTCAGGATATTTTTATACATGAAACGGTCCATTATTCCATAGATTCGATGTATTGGACCTTGACCATTAGCAGAAAAACACCCCCAGACCATTACATTGCCTCCACCATGCTTCACAGTATATATATGTATGCTGCAAAATGGCACTTGTCAACGAAATTCTGCCTGTGTGCTGTCACCTGTCAGCTGATTGCTCATATCATGGCATGCTATGACTCCAGACTCCTGTTCTGTTTACTGTGGTAGTATAGTTCGTTTAATTTTTAAGACATAAAATTAGGAACACTTTTTAGCATTGTTCGATGTTGGTTGCAAATGTTTTGTCCAATACTGTATATACACATATATACATGTATATATGTATTTATATATATATATATATATATATATATATATATATATATATATATATATATATATATATATATATATATATATATATATATAAACAAGAAGATTTGTATCTCAACCAGATACAATAATAAACAACAATTTTTTTATGAAAAAACTAAAAGAACTTGTATTATGGATACATGACACAAAAAAGTCAAAGAATATCTTTTTAATACAGATATCAGTTTTGTAAATCCCCACCACGTCCCTGGTAGTACCGCGCTCAACTCGTTTCTCCGCGCAGCGGCCTTGTTCGTCAAGGTTCGTGTTTCGGAGTTATAGAGTTGAGAGAGGGTTATAGCCACAAATAAGTAGCCTCCTCGTCTGTAGTGGCCTTTTCGGCCTTGAGGAGGTGAATTAAAAATTAAATTAAAATTAAATACTATTAAAACTATACCTCGTAAACACTCCATATATTTACTAGATTTTCTAAGCTTATCTTTTCCCTATTTCCTTTTCGATTTAATTTGGACTGTAACTGATTCAAAAATTACCTGATAAATATTTTAACAATAAACTGAAATATATAAAGATTTTTATTTTAATATATGTAATAAATTAAAATATTTTTTAATAAATGAATGCTTAAAATTATGAAAGGTAAAAGCATTAAATTTGAAAATAAAATGCTAAACAAGGTTTAGCATTACACTTACTTTAGCACACAAACAAACTTAAACACCTACAGCGAAGCTCCCGACTTTATCAAATTGTCATGTTAAAAGTAAATCCATAACAAATAACAGTCAAAAAGAATTGCTTTTGGTCCCTTTTAATCATATTTCTAATAATTAATAAAAACATAATCATTTACCTTTTCATGATCAAAAAAACATGTTCTCTTGGCTTTCCACCACCAATCTTTTTTAAACTATCAAGCTGAAATAAGTGTAATAAAAACTAGTGTAACTTAAATTTCTTTACAACATATTGAGTCTAACACAAGCTAGTTATTTTAGTTCATTTACAAATACTTTTTATTTAGATTCTAAACTTATAAACCAAATTTAAACAAACTTATTAAAAATTAAGATAATTAGATCATACCAAATTAGTATACTCGGTTTTATCTTTTAGTTTATTATCCAGTGTAACCACTTCGTCCACCGATTCTAGCAACTTCACCCCAGTAGCCTGAAACTTAATTTCTATAACTTCTTTTAAAAGAACTTTTATTTCTGCAAGCTCCTTGAGAATAACATTTTGCATCTCTACAAACAAGAATAAAAAGATTGATTAACATATTTAGCTCATAAAACCAAATAGCAAAACAATGAAATAAGAACTTTAAAATTCAAATTATGCTTGAGTAACTTAAACTAAAATTTCAAAAATACATGTAAGTTTTTTTATTACTCCATTGCAGAAGTTGCGATAATATTTTGGAAAACCTACTTTTTAAATCAGTTAAAACTTTATCCTGTAAAAGGCTACGATATTAAAGAATTTTGCTTAACTACTAAAGATAAAATGCTACACACATGATTTATCGGATCACAATATTATAAATAATCCATTTCTATTCTTTTATACCTATCTTTTACAGTTATTTTAATACAAAAACAAATTAATAAAAAAGACCTCCACATTAACATTCAGTGGTGTAAAAACCAAAATTACTCACATTAAAACTTAAAACTCTTTGACAATGTGAACTTTGCTTGGTGTTCATCAATAAAATGTGAAGAAAAATTATCTTCTTTAATCTTTGAATCTGATAACAACTCTATTCAAAAGAAATAATTATAATTAGAACTATAAATAATCCCTCAACCATACCTGTTACTTAATTTTATCTTTCAACCAATTTTGTACTTTTTCAATTTCTGAATTCAAACAACTTCAGCATGCTTTCCATCAATTTTCAATTTTCATATCAAGTTGATTAAAGGATTATTTAATACAATAGAATGTTGTCAATGATATAAATTTATGTAACCAATTTAACAACATTACAGATAATAGGACACCCAAATAGTTAAAATAAAAGGAAAATCTTAGTAATACATAAAAAAAGACTAATAGCTAGATAGATATTATTCAGATCAAATTAAACAAGAATCTATTTCAGTTTATAAATCATTAAGAAAAAATTATGATATTTATGTTATACTTTTAGCATTGGGCTTATTCATAATAGGTGGCGGAGGTTCTGGCAATGAAGAGCGGTATGATTTGTTATTCTTATTTTTAATGCTTTCTTTAACATATATCTCATCTGATGTAGAAAGTTGTATTCTTCACAACATGAAAATGAATCTAATTATAAAACATTTTGCTACAAAAAAGTAATTAAGTTACCTTAAATACAAAACAAGTTAGATACTGACTATCTGTTATCTTAAACTTTATCAATGGAAATTTGTGCCATTCTTTTGTTGACAAAAGGTTGTTTTTCAGTGCATGATTATAGTTTTTTTTTGGGACAATAAATTTGTTGGTATTCTTTGTCAATCCACTTGTTTAGTGCATAACTACTTGGTTAGAAAAACATGCAGAAAAACTTTCCTTTAAAGTTGGGTTATGCTTATACTCATTAGGCTTTTGGTCATAAGAGTATTCATTGTACAAAATCGATGACTCATGATGGTCAAAATATTCTTTTAGATTTTTGCAAGATAAGAAATCATTTCTTTTAGAAGTGCCAACATTCGATTTTTTTTCTATATGTACTGATGAAAATTCTAGTATTTTTTAATATTCTTTTTGGACACGTCTACTGCATCTCTTTTGGTATGCCCTTTTTGTAAAAGACATAAATGAATCTTGGTTTCTTGATAAAAACGATAAGTGCACAACCAATAAAACAATATTTTGTGTTATTGAAAAACATAATATGAGTGTTTTTCAATAACACAAAAGATTGTTTTATTGGTTGTGCACTTTATCGTTTTTATCAAGAAACCAAGATTCACATATGAGTCATATATATATATATATATATATATATATATATATATATATATATATATATATATATATATATATATATATATATATATATATATATATATATATATATATATATATATATATATATATATATATATATATATATATATATATATATATATATATATATATATATATATATATATATATATATATATATATATATATATAGGTATGTGACATGAAATTTTTAAATTTACAAAATATTATATTGTTATATATCGTTAAAAAGCGCATTAATACAGTATTTCAACGGTGAAAAAATTATCAAAATCGAACAATTCAAAAAAAAGTTATGAGGTTTTTAGTGACAATTTTTGAATATATGAAATTGTTAAAGAAACTGTGTTCAAAATAATTTTTTTTGTATCGAAAATGGTTATAACTATGCAAATTCTTGTTGAAATTTCTATAATTTGGTATCAAAAGAAAGATGTAAGAGTGGGCTACAATTTTATAGTAGCATCTTGCCATAGGGCGTGAGTGGACGGCTAGAGGGGGCCCCGAACTACGACTTTTACCACCAAAAAATTGAATATTCTATCATAAAAAAGTATTTTAATACTGAAAATTGTCTTTTTTATCAAACAGAAGTTCCAATATTTAGATCCCAGCTCACCACCATATATGAGATGTGTACCTTTGAGTTAGGGGTGGATGTGGTGGTGCTTGTTTAACACGTATTATTAACAAAAATAATTCTTTTTTTATAAATAATATTATCTCCAATTAAATAATCTAGAACAAAAAATAAAATTTAAGTTTTACTAACCACTAGTTGTACTTTACAACTAGTGGTTAGTGGTGTATAACTCGAGTCAAGGTGAGGGGCGAACACCCGCGCAGCACCGCCCCTCCCCCAATCTCCTTTCAAATTAAAAAAAAAAATACTTTACTACATTACAACTTGTTAGTATGGTATACTTTTACTTGAGAGGTAAGGGCGTGCGCCCGCTTTTGCCTAACCGCCCCCCCCCCCCCCAATATTTTTTTTTGTCAATTTTTGTCATTTAAAAAAAGAAAAATTTGTTTACATTTTCAAACGTCAAAAATTAGTATAAACAGACATTTTACCACTTTACAAAAAGCAAATGTTTATCCAGTTTCACATAGGAAAGATAAATAGCCCCTCCAATCTAAAAATTTTTTTTTAACTTTAAATTGAAAAATATTGTTAAAAATAAACAAAAATTTTAACACTTTAATTTTTAATACAAAATGTGTAAGAGTATTTAAATTCTTAGGCAAAAGGCTGTTTGATTTTTTAACATCTAACCTAAAAAAACATGTAAAATGTTTTAAAAATAAAATATTTAAAATTATGTAATTTAGTGTAAACAAAATACCCATTGTAATTAATTAGTATCGTGGCTTTTAGTAAACAATTTGAAATTCCACTAATGAAACAAAATATTAATCATTTTTTAACGATAGACATCACAAGAAGGTAAGTCAGAGCCGTCTATCAATAATTTGTGCAAGTCACAACACTTCTGTACCAATTTTATAAGTCACAACATTTGCGATACTTTTCAAATGTTAAGACTTTTCAAGTTCTAACATTTGCAGTATAAATTTTGGACTTACCTTTCAATTATGAAAACAATACATATTAACATTAAAAACAAATAATACACATTAACATTAAAAAAAAAAAAATTCTCCCGATACAACATCTAGGGCCAGCTGGAATTTTTTCATGCAATAATTATCAGCTTCAGAATCAGATTCATCTTTTTTCCAGTAAGAGATAGTGTAAATTTTGTCATGCAATCTTTTTTTTTACTTTTTCTACTCTGCCATCGTATACTTAGATTGTTCAATATCATACCATTCATGATATAGTTTGCTACTAACAATTCTGTCAGACACAACATCATCTAAATCATCCAGTTGCTTTGTAGCAACTGGATGATAATTGTTTATACAAATTCTTAATCTGGCTGAAAGTTATTAACTTATGTTTTTGTTATAATTTCTTTTTATCTTGTTCATCCAACATTTGATGCTTGCATGTCTGTCTCTTATATAATGCAGATCGAATTTGAGCATGTTGTAGAAAATGGACCATTAATTACATTTTCTTACTTTGTTAGTAATCTAAACTATCAAGATAATAAATAGTCCTATTCTTTTTTCATCTTATTTTGCAAGAAATATAACAAGTTGTTGCATTAGAGGATCTTCCTTTACATTCACTTATTCCTTTACATTCAAGAATTATATAAAATTGTTGTATTAGGGAATCTTCCCTTAGATTCACTAAACATACCAATTAACTCTTCACTATCTATATTGTGAAACCTTGCACTAGCTGTTTTCTGCTTAAGTGTCTCTGTAATGAAAAAGGAGAAGTACCTTTTACATTGTCTAATCAATACATCCTTTACTGAATTAAGACAAGCTGAAGTCATGTTAATAACCTGGTCATCAATGCAGCATTAATATGTTATTGGTTCAAAAACGTTTGAGGGAAGCATTTCCCCCCAAAAATCTGTTGCTCTGCAAAACAGTGCAGCCGGATTAGATTTGCAAACATTAACTGTTTCCAAAATGTTTTTTAGAATCTGAATACCGGTGAGATGATCAAAATTTGCATCCTCAGCTGATACATAAAACTTAGTCATCCACGGACCACTTAGCAGTTTCCCAAATACACCAAGCACACACATTTTTTTTAAAGTGGTAGCATTACAAAATGCTTCTCGCAGAGCTGCTTGCAAACTGCCACATTTGACTGTTCTAGTGATCAGAAAATTAGCATAGTGTTTAATAAATATATGACAAGTATTAAAAAGAAAATATGAAGACGGTTTCCTCGATATCTAGGGATGATACACCTAGGTAGTTTTTTGTGGTCTTAAAAAGTAACAAATCCCTTGGGATCGCTTTCACTGTCTTTAAACCTCATCTTATTCACAGCCAAATCAATTTTGACAGCTACATAATCATTGCCAAATAATTCAAATTTTCTGTCTCTAGACACATCAACGCTGAGCGACATTCAGTAGCAATTGTATCAAGAGGGTGCAAATAAAAATTCAATAAATTCAGAGTTTTACCCCAAGTTGCACTAACTTTGCTTATGGTTAGATGGTTAACTGCAACTCTGTCTGATATTGTGATGGAAATATTTTCAATACTCAATTAACAACACTCATCATAATTATGTAAATGAAAATTCGAATAAATAAAAGCTAGATGATCTACTGCCCTACAATGTAATCAATACAATGTAATCAGTACAATGTAATGCCCAAAAATGTAACCATCAGCTTTTCCAGGTAATATTCCATTTTTTTTCAAAAATGGAATATTACCTGTTAGCACATTTGACAACATATTAAAATTTTTATCCTAATGTTTAAAGAATAACACTTTACAGTTTCAGACATAACAGGAATTATAAAGACATTTTTTTTTTAATTCCTTACTTGAAACAGAAAAATAAAACTACAAAAATTATACAAAAATTTTTAAATACAAATGTCACGATTAAAGACATAAATACCTTACTAGATATGGTAATATCCAAAGATTTTCAAAATCTTTCTGAGATTGTTTTGTTTACAAAAATGAATTTTTTGTTTACAAAAATCAATCTGAGATTGATTGATGAGATTAACAATGATTGTTAAACAAATATCTGCTTTTTATCTAAAAGAATATTAAGAATATAAAAGAATATTATTAGGAATATAAAAGAATATAAAATAATATTATTTTATCTAAAAGAATATTAAAGAATAAACCATAATATAGTGTATTTATATTATATACATAAATTATGATTTAATAATAAATATAAAACAATGAAATTATTAAAATAACGACAACAATAATAATGACAGTATTATTATTACTGTTATTGTTATATACATAGTATGTAGATTCCGACTTTCTCCCCCAACCACAACAACACCCATCGCGAATTTGTGAAAACAAAATTTAGGTACCAAAACTGCTACACTTTTTAAATTATCTGCTACATATTATTTTTTCTTGAAATTTGGCAGGTGAATAAATAAAGGATGTAAAAAAATGTCTCAGTAGTTTTGCAAAATGTCTCAGCATTCCATCAATACAAATTTCACGTGACAACATCAAGTAAATTTTCAATATCTATAAAGTCAATAAAAAGTAAATCATCCATACATAATTGATTCATAAAAATATGCATCCAAGTCTCTTCTTTTCAAAAATAATCTATGTTGATATACTTTTCTAAAAAGAAACACCACAACAAAACGTTTGTCTGACGCTACCTCAAAAAAAATTCAAAAAACGTGGCACAGAATTTTAGCACAAAATTCGATTCCGTAAAACGGCTATTTCCGCATACCTAATATATATATATATATATATATATATATATATATATATATATATATATATATATATATATATATATATATATATATATATATATATATATATATATATATATATATATATATATATATATATATATATATATATATATATATATATATATATATATATATATATATTTATATATTTATATATATATATATATATATATATATATATCAGGGGCGGACGCAGGTTTTTAATTTACCCCGTCAAAAAAATGCGCCTTACGCCATGTTGTAAGTTACGCAACTACGCCCACAAAGCAAATTAAAAAAATCAGGGGGGGGGGGAGGGGGAATAAGTAAGACTATGTAGTAAAAGGGGTGGGCAAATTTTCTTTTCATTCGATCCAAACGATTAAAGGGGGGGGGGGGGATTTACAGGTTTAACGATTTTTAAGCAGGCAAGCCCAAAAAAAAAAAGAATTTAGACTACACAATTTTATGCCACTTTTAAACAGCCTACCAAATTTACTTACGTTTTTACAAAATATTCTTATAAAAAAAACATCTAAGGGAGGCCATCGTTCCCATAGCCTGCCCCCTATGTATCCCCTAAATCCTCCTGCCCTTGGGCTGGAGGATTTAAAGGGATTTTCTTTTTGCTATTTCATTGAGAAGCTCATATCTTAGTTTTACTTTGAAACTTTTTTTCTATATAAATATATAATAAATATATAAACCAACAAATGATTGTTTCGCCCAATATCAGGACTCATCAGCATGTCTAGGAACATATTTATTCCGGACATGGACAATCAGAGAAAGAAAAATTAAGAACTGAAAAGAGAAAGACAAAAATACAAATGGATTTATATACATCGTTAAAAAAAAAGTTATATATATTCTTATATAACAAGATTAGAAAAAAAAGACATACCAAGTTAAGCTTTAACAACATAAAAGAAGATCTTTTTTGATGAAATAAAAAGAAAGCTAATGGTTTTGACAACTACAGCAAAAAACTGATTTAAATGGCACAAAAACTTATGAATATTATTAGGTTGATTGAGAGAAAACTTATTGAAAATAATTTTTTTAATTTTTTATTTTGTTGCTAGAAAATGATATAAAGAGACTGTCAAAAAAGAGATGGTTAATGTTTGCCTGAACTATGATCACTAATCATATAGCTAATCCCAAACAAAAGTATGGGGTTACATTTAACCCGTCCTGTTAAGGACACTATTGAAGTCTTGGCCTTTCCAGGGGTTTCCATGCCTATTTATTAGCTGTTATATGAAGAGAGGTGATAGTAGACAAAAATTTCAAAAGTTGTTGGTGTGTTATAGAATAAACAGTATAGACACTAATCATTGAAATCAAGTCGTCTATTTTTTATAGAAAATCTATTGATAACATTATCAATACAAGGAACAATTTCTTGATGGATATACATTAATGCCAAACCGTTAAGTCGATCTTCTGACATTGTTGTTCTCATATAGACTTTTAACCGACGCATAACAGAAAAACTCCTCTCACACTCACATGAAGTAACAGGAAGTGTCCCAAGTATCCTTAAAGCTATCTTAATATTTTCAAATCCAGGAAATGATATCGATTTAAGAGTTAAAGATATATTGTCAGGAATAGTCCCAGAGAAACTTTCCCAGTATTTTTCCCAAAGAACTAGTTCCCCATTCAAGGCACTGATATTAGGGAAATCATCTATATAAAAATCACAGAATGTTTCAAACTGCTTCCTCCAACACAATTGAGTTTTGGGTCTTTTAAGAAAAGAAATAATATTAAATAGAATAATTGATAACCCTTTATATGCAGCTACAGTTTCTGATTTAAATCTTGTAGATATAGATGTAGATACATGACCTATAAGAGGGATAGTAACAGCTCTTTTGAAGTATTCTGAAACAGACTCTGATAGAACATTAGAACGATTTTTTTGAATAGAACAGGTTCTTGGTTTTAAAACAAAAATTTCACCTTTACTTGAAAGCAAACATGCTGCTTCATAGCAGTTATTATGAAAACTATCTATATCGTTTCTGATGGAAATAAATGTACTTTTAAGAGCTGTAATAAGGTACAAACCGTCTAAGATATCAATAGTTTTTGATTGCAGTAACCGATAACAGGTAAAGTAAAATCAAAGACACATGTTGTCACAACTAAAGTAAAGACGAATTGAAAAGTGCCAATGGAATTTAAAAAGTAGAAGATTTGTTTTGTGTGTCTTTGTTAACAGAACTCTCAAGGGAAGCCATGATACATAAAGCATGGAAAATAGATAAATAATGCTCAAGAAAAGTGTTTAAACCATCTATACGCTCAATCCATCTAGTTCTACAGATATCTTTTAATTTTTTTTATGCGTTTGAGGTTCTCGCTCTAAAATGCTAGCTTCTAAAAACTTTTGTCTATTTTCTGAATAATTGAAAAAATAAGAAAGTTCGCGAACTTTATTAAAAACCTCTGAAATTAATTGGACATTAGACGATTTAATTTAATGGGAGTAAGTGGTGAGATCTCTTGGTTAAAAAACAGGAAACAATATTACAAGAAAGAACCGATGATAAACCTAACAAACATAAAAAACCAGCCCATTTCTCTGTGCTCTCACAGTTTGCAATTGCTTCAGCTTTAATATTATTATTTTCGAAGCCAGAATCTAATGCAGAATGAAATACTGACATACACAACAAACTTTTGAGATTAATAAAATGAGAACTATAATCAGAAAATATTTTTGAAATTAAAGAATGCTTACAGTAATAATCAACATGTATATAAATTCAAGGGATGTTAAAACTCTTAACACATCCATCAGTGTATTGTCAGCAACAAAAAATAATGATGCAGAGCTGTACATACAACTTCCAGATGCTTCAGACCTTAAGAAAAAAATATATATATTTACTTCATGTTTTTAAGAGCTAAACTTATTTTATCAATAAAATTAAAATTGAGTAAAAAATCTTTGCTTTTTAAACAAATTCATAAATCAAATCAATAGTCAAGAATTCAGACAAACCAACAAACGATTTTGACATGTAGGAGTTTCATCATGAACATATTATATTCATACATGTCAAAATCACTTGACGGTGTTGACACATTAAATATTGATTAGTCAACGAGATTTTAACAATAAATATTTTTACAATAAATATTTTTACAAAAAAGTATTAACAATAAATATTTTTACAAAAAAGTATTAAATTTTGTAATAAAATACAATAAGATAATTATTTATGAAAAAAAAGTAAATTGACTTACTTTAGAGCAATACAATGCATTTTATTGTCTTTTAAGAAAGAAAGGATACAAATTCGGCACATATATTTCTTCTTATTGTGTCATCAATAAAACGACTTAAAAGACCTTCGTTACTAACCATTTTGTTATTGTTGTAAATAAATGTGTCCAATAAAGTTTCATAAAAAGTATTTAAATCGACAAGATTATCGGTTTTAAATCTTTTAAGTACATCATCAATCAAGTTGTAAGCCATGCTTATACGTTAAAATTTTAAGGAAATACTTTGTTTTAAACGGAATTCTTTGAGTTCCTTGAGTTCTTTTGAGTTGTTTATCGATCTTTGCAACCAATCAAATTACTGCTGCAAATGCTGCAAAGGATAGTTTACACTAAACATGGTTTTTTTTTTAACGAATCAAATTGCTACTTTTAATAGCGTAAACCAATGAACTTATCCAATTTTCTCATATCCTGCAAAGTAGAGTTTACATTAGCAAGTTTTATAAAATAATTTTCTCATATCCTGCAAAGTATAGTTTACATTAGCAAGTTTTATAAATGATTTTCTAATACCCTGCAAAGTATAGTTTACATTAGCAATTTTTATAAAACACTTTTTCAAACGTCTGCAAAGCATAGTTTTCACTGTAAACTTTTTCTAATTATATTTTCTAATAAAAATATATAGATCGGCAATTAACTTTAGGCGGGCGTTAGACGTCATAATACTTATATTTATTTTTGTTTTTTTACCCCGTCACTTGCAGCACTTGACGGGGTTTAAGTCCGCCCCTGTATATATATATATATATATATATATATATATATATATATATATATATATATATATATATATATATATATATATATATATATATATATATATATATATATATACATATATATATACATACATATATTTTAATTACATTATCTTTTATTCTAGAAATAAAAATATCAACTTGAAAATATTAATTTTGTAATATTTCTGCAAAATAAATTTCAAATCACAAGGATTTTAGCAAACATGCTAAGCATCAAATCATCGAAATATTTTGTGAACTATAATGGCATGTTATTTTATTAATTAAAATTTATCAAAAGAAATAATCATTAATGTTTTCCATAGGTTAAAATTATCTATGCACGATCTATTTTATGCATCTAATATGCATCTAAACAGAGCAAAAATAGTATCTCTAGAATCAGACGTCTTTTTGATCTCTAATATACGTACCGGCAATAGATACAAATTAGACCAATTTTAGACGGTATAAAAGACGTTTATTGTTTGCTGAGAAATTCCAAACTGGAACGATTTTTTAATTATTGACATAAGTATCGACTTGCGGTTCTACGATAGGTTGCGTGAATTTAATTTTTTTTAATCTTTTATTGTGCACTGGAAGAAGTTTAAATTTAAGTTTAAAAGAGTGTTGCATGTAGCAATCATTTTTACATCTATTAACTTTTTGTTCAAAGCCAGCCTTTGTAATTTTAAATGATAATTTATGTAATTTTAAATATATATAAAAAATGTTCATAAGTTAAAAGTGAATTAAATTTTTTTTCTAAACAATTTACTTTTAATCACTTTTTCTTGAAGTTGTAAACTACAACTATTACTACTTTTTAAAATGTTTTTTTTTTTAATTTTATTTTATTTTTTCTTAAGGTAGGATCTTAAGGTGGGTTAATTGTTGACGTAATTTTATAGAGGGTGGGTGGGGGGAGAAGGGTCTCAACAAGTTGTTGACAAGGGGGAGTAAAAATCGTCAGAAAATTGTTGACATAATTAATAGACAGCCCCAGTGTAAGTCGTTAAACAACCAAATCTAACTTAATCGTTAACTCACCAAAATTAACTAAATCGTTAACTCACCAAAACTTTAACGGAGTTAATTAGCGATTAACGGATTAACTGTGTTATGTCCGTCACTGCATATTTGAGATAAATGCAAATTTTCTATATAACCTTTTTAGATAATAGTTTGCCAATAATCTTTTGCAGGTTGCAGGGTTTAGTCACATTAAAACGGCTAATAAACTATTACATAATAATTTTTCTTTCTAAACTTAGTTTTGCACTTGATATCGTAGTCAATTATTCAACTGATCTTATCGTTAGAATCTTTTGCAAGTGCATGTACATAATATAAATATAAAATTATAAATAGAAGCAGGGTGCGCATATTTCCACAGTGAAGGAAAGTGTTAAACAATGTCTATGAAAGTCGGTTAGACATCAATCGCAACTTCAATAAGACGAATTTTGAAAGAGGACTTTAGTTTACAAGGTTCACTTAACTGAAGAGCTTCTTGAAACCATCACAAGCGTCGGATATTTAGTAATTCTCGAGCAACTAGAAGTTGATTCTGATTTTGCTTCAGGCATTATTTTCATTGATGAAACTCATTTTTACCATGATGGTTATGTGAATTATCAATATTGTTGTTTTTGGGCAACCCACAAAAAATAGAGGAACGCTCTCTTCATCCAAAGCGCCAAAGCGAGTAACTGTCTGGTGTACTTTTTCACCCAAAGGCGTAATATTTTGTTAAAATTGATGTCGGAAAAACAGTGACTGGTAATTGATTTTTCCATGGCGTGGACCTAAAAAACAATTTTTTTAGCATAATGGTGCCACACGCCACACAGCTTAAGAAACAAAGGCTTTATTGAGATCCAAGTTCCCAGATCGTATAATATCACGTAAATCACCTAATGGTGATTTACGTGATATTATACGTAAGTCACGTAATTGTGACTTACGTGAAATAATCCGACCGTCAATGACCACCAAGATCTTGTAATTTAACGCCTATTTACTTTGAAAACTCTTTAGACTATTTCCTTTATGTACTATGCTACTATGTAATGCTCCAAAAGCAATGAAGGACGCTTACGACTACTGAGGTTATTGATAAAATACAGCCAGTTTTGTGTAAATTTGATACTGTGTTTTTTAAAAGGGCTGATATGACATTTTTTTTGAAATTCTCTTTTTGTAGGGTAAGGCGGGGTCACGGAGCGAATCCGTGACTTATGCGACTCAGCTTTAAAATTATGATGCAAAAAAACTAAGAAATCGACTTACTAGGTTTTTTCGATACTTTTTCAACTGATATTTGTAGAATATAATTAAATAATTGTTTTATATATTTACCTTCGAATATTCTCTAAATATTGCAAGTAAACATTGAAGGCGAAAAAATATTTTTCTGTTTAAATGCTTATCGTCAAAAAAAAATCAAAATACGCAATGTTTTGACCACAAAAAATATATTTTTTGGTTGATCGATGTCAATATTTTGAAAATAATAGTTTAAGTTGCTATGTTTTTGCCTTTGAAATTGTCACGCAATGATTGCTAGCACATGCTAAAATGAGGGGCAGCTTCGTCATTAAAAAAAGTTAATACTGAAAATAAATTAGGTTGTATCATCACGCAAATTTTGAAACTACCAAATGCCGTTTGAAAGAAAAACAAACTATGCTCAAAATGCTTCAAAGCTTTAGACTTTATTTTTATATTTATATATTTTTATTTTATATATTTATAGTATCTCTGCTAAAGTAATAGTATTAAAGGGCTCTCGTGAGGTACTAAAGTTAAATATTGGTGAACGTGGCACAATAACAACATACCTGGCCACTGTCAATGCAGCAGGAGACAGCTTACCACCATTTTTCATATTTAAGAGAACAAAGATTCCAGATGCATCTAAATTTCCTTAGGGTACAAAAGTACATTACAGTAAAAGCGGATATATTGATCGAGAGATTTTTTTGCTTTTTTACATCATTTTAATGAGTTTCGTACGTACGTACATTGTTATTTTTGGACGGCCACAAAAGTCATGTGGCTATTGAAGCAATTGAATTAGCAATAGAGATGGATATTGAAATAATATGCATTCCACCTCATAGTACACATCGCCTTCAACCACTTGACACACATGTTAATAAAGTAGTTAAACATATGTGGTCTGAAGCTTTGTCTAATTACTTAGCTGAAAATGATGATGCTTCTTCAATTCACCCTACTGTTACCTCAATAACGTTATATGTCAAAGTTTTTTTCTCCTAGGTAAGCTGCCTTTACCGCTAGTAAGGAATTTTGTCTATCGCCCGAGTGATATTATTTTTCAATAAGTTTAGCTGTACTGACAAATTCGTAATTGACAAATTTGCCCCTCATGACTTGATGATGAAAAAATCAAGTTCTACGTTAAAGTAAACTTAGAATTTATTTTGATTCAATACATTAACAAAGTAGAGACCCTAATTAATAAAAAAAAGTATTAAACTAAAAAAATAATTTATTTATATGCAAATTCATTTTGTTGAAGTAAAACATGACGAATTCGCCCCGCCTTACCCTATGTTTTGTGTTCTTCTATGATAGCTTCATCAGTTTATGTTAAAAATGTTGTTAAAATTTTATGTTTTTACACAAATAAAGCCACCTGTAAGTTTTTGATTTTTATTAAAAAGGCGAATTTGCTTCAAATACGCCCTTTTTAAAAAAAATCACTCTCCAACTGATTGGTATTTTTAGGCGCAATACGCGGAAAACTGAACAAGCGAAACTGGCATAATTGCGAATGGCGTAAGTTCAAACTAGCATAAGTGCGAATAGGCATAAGTGCAAACAAGCATAAGTGCAAAGCAGTTACAAAAACTAGCATAGGTGCAAACTAGCATAAGTGCGCCGAACAAATTTGCAAATATTGGCAAGTGCGATGCAGTTACAAAAACTGGCATAAGTGTAAAATACCAATTTGTACTTATGGTAATAATTGCAATTTTATTCGGCGCCTAAGTTCTTTTTGCGCACTTATGCTGATTTGCTCTTATTCCAGTTTTTGTATCGCTTCGCACCTATGCCAGTTAGCACTTATGAAATTCGCGCTTATTCAGCCTCCCGCGCAGAAAATGTAAATAGTTTCTCCTATGTTGTTGTTATAATTAACATTTTAATGGATTTCGTTATTCTAAGTCCTAGAAAAAGGAAAGAAAGTTATCCTTGTGAGTACAAACATAACAAAATAAAACAAACACGTTCAATGGAACAGTCATACATAATTAATAAGGAAAAAAATGTTCCGCAAAAGTAATAAGTTCCAACCCTAAGTTTACATACTGAGTATTAAGCCAAATCAATCAATAAACAGTACACCTTCGCCCCAGCAAAATAATTCAAAACATCGCGTACCTTACGCACGGAATAGATACCACCCAGTGAAAATGTCAGCTTTGAAACTTCGAATGAAATGGATTCCGAGTATGTTCGTAACTCTTTACGTGAGTTTGCATAAAAATTTAAAGATTTAGAACATGAGCGCGATGAAGCTTTGATAAACATTGGCGGACTTCAGCGTCAACTAGAAAATCCTGAAATGGATCAACTTGATTATGAAAATCTAAGTGTTTTACAGAAAAGTCTTCAAGATACCACAAAAGATAAACGAGGTGCTGAAGGACGTTTAAGTAGTGCTCAAACAGCTTTACTTCTTTAAGAAGAAACTATCTGAAGAATTGAACGAGAACGGAAAACGGCATAAGAAAAATTTCAAATATTGGAATCCACCGTTGCTCAACAGGAAACTGAAAAATGCACTCTTCGAAAAATATATGAAAGATCATAAGCATAAACTAAAATACAAGCAAGAAGCTAAAGCAATGCGTTCACAAATTGATGGCGCAGAGTCGCGCATCACGCGGACAGATTTAAATAAAAAAATTCTTAAAGGAGATATCAACCGTCTTTAGTTCAGTTACACGATGCTGAAAATGAAAAGCCTGCTACCAAACAAAGTTTAGAAATTCTTCAACGAATTAGTAAAGACCTTGAGCTTTGTCTCTTCAATAAATCTTTGTCTCTTCAATAAATCTTTGATCGCTTAAATATGTTATTATCTAAAAGCACTGATCAAGAGCATCTTCTTCAATCTAAAGTTATAGAACTTTCTGCCATCATTAGCAAAAAATAATCTGTTGTTGTTTCACTGCAGGGTAAGTTGCAACAGACAGACAGATCATTATATCAAACGAGCAAGAAAAACAAACCGCATTCGAGAAGGTCGAAAACTTAAATAAAGAATTACTTAAAATAAAAAAGTTAAACCGCAGAACAATAAAATTTTGAATTTGTGGAATGAAATAGCCAATTTACACGTATTAATCTTGTAAGTGAACTTCGGCAAGTTCAGACATTGCTACAGAAAATTAAAGTGGAAGACGAGGAGCTACTCTATAAATTAGGAAAATTCAAGGAAAAGAAAGAAAACTTGCAAGAGTGTCTTGCTCAACAACAAAGACTTCTTGCTCAATGATTGAGGTCAAAGCCGCCGCCAATAACAAGAAGCCGCTGCCACTTGTACCAACTTTTGCGTTATTAGCAATTACTAGGCCGCCAGTCGAACAATATATTCAGCCGCAGCCGATTTCCAAGTCACTATTATTGGCTGGAAGAAAGAAAAAAAAAGAGTTTAATAACCCAAAGTTCTTTTGTATAACTTATAAGTAGCAAGTTATTTGGAGCATCATTTTTTTGTTTGTGTAGCTTTTCGATTTGCTATTTAAATTTTCTCTGAGATGAAATAGTAACGACTCACTCCTCCTTTATATAAGTACATCAACGTCCGCCACTTCTTTTATATTTCTTCAAATATTCTTGGCTTATAATAATTTTTTAGGGAGTTTCTAGAGGTTTGAAAGAATTGGAAGTTTCTTTTTTTAGTTTTTTTTTTTAAATTTAATATTTTTATTTACATAATATAAAGTAATCTTTGAAGTATGTCTGTTTCAATAGTACGGTTGATCCATCAGTTTGTTTCAATAGTATGGTTGATCCATCAGTTTGCTTCAATAGTATGGTTGATCCATCAGTTTGACAAACCTCAAGTACTTTGTTTTACTTATATAAGGAAAACAGCCATGTTTTCCTTAAATAAGCTGAAACAACAACAAAAGGCAATATATTTACCAGCAGTATAGATATTTTACATAAGCATGTTATAAATTACAAAAAATATATCTGCAGTCTACATTCTGGATGGTTTACTCTTATATAGCCTGTCTAAATTGAGGAGAGCGATCATAAACAAAACATAAATAAATCAAATAAAATAAATAATACACACACAGAAGGTTGCTATTAGTCAATATTCATTTTTATATCTTATATATCTTCTATGGTGATATATATTTTATAACTAGTGATACAATTGTTGTTTCTATTTATCTTGATGTAACAACTATTGATTTAATTTAGTTTTGAGGACATTTTTTTTAATGTTGTAAAAAGGGATTGTTTTTGATTTATTTTAAAGTTAATACCAGTCCATTAATGCAAAATATTCAAAGGAATGTTTACCGTAGGATTTTGTATTATGTTTACACACTCAGTGCACCTCTACAAGATTTACTTGTGAGTTGACAGCTAATTGCACCACAAAGAAAAACCATTTATTAAATATTTATTAAATATATTTATGCAGCTGTGAATAAGTAAACAATTTTCAATTTTGATTATGTCATGTAATTTTAAAATTTGTAGTGTTTTAAAGATGTGAATGTATGGGTACTTTTTGGTAGAAATTCAATAATCCTGACTGCTTTTTTCTGCATGATAAATAGGTGATTCACTTATGTTTTGATTCCATAATAGAAGGCAATATGTGATGTGAGGGTGAAATAAAGTATAGTAAATAGATTTTAAAGTTTTTTGTTGTATGAAATGTCTTAGCTTTGATAAAATGGCAAGAGATCTAACAAGGCCAACAAAAATTTGCGTATAGTTTGGCATTAATAGTTTTAAATCAGTTTTAAGAATAGATATAACTTTGGTAGTTTTTAAGTTTTCTGGAAAAATACAACTTGACAAAAAGATTTTTGAAATGTTAGAACAAATTCTTGAAAGTTTTTAATAGTTTTAAAATTTTAAACGATTGCTAAACATATTTATTTTAATGGCATTAAATTTAGAGTAGTTAGTTTAGCAGCAAACTTAAATTTGTTTGTTAAATAAATTTTGTTTAAAAAAAGTTTGTTATTAATCTTTAAAGTCTTTATATGTATACTAATTCTTTAATTCCTCTTTATATGTATACTAAAACTTTAATTCCCTATTATAAGACAAAAATTAATACATTACACACTAAAAACAAAAAAAAATTGTTATATAGTCAAGATTTTTAATTCGATTGAAAAATTAGAATTTTTAAAAAAGCCAATATTCTCAAATAATGCAGAGGTCCTGATAAGAAATACAATAAAGAATGAAGTAAGTTTATATTTAGATATGAATTCATTATAAACAGAGCAAATTTATGGAACACATTGGGAACACAGCTAAATTACGGAGTGCATTGGAAGTTGTCAAGTCAACAAATGTAAACAGTTTTGAGAAAAAATTAGACAAATTTTTATTTATTTACTTATTTTTTCAATTTTCAGTCTTTGCTGAAATTTGAAAAAAATTATCAAAAGTTATATTTGTTAAATGAAGTTATATTGCAGTATATTAGCAAAAGCTTTTGAAGTGAGTTTCTAACTCACTTGCTGTTAAGGCAGCTACAATTTGTCTAATACTGTGGATTATTATATATTTTCAAATGTAAGCGTCAGTTTTTTGAGCAATTTTTAGTATTTTGCTATTACTGATTATATATATATATATATATATATATATATATATATATATATATATATATATATATATATATATATATATATATATATATATACTATATATAACTCTTTTTTTTTTCCAGTAACTCTCAACCTAATAGGAGTTGCTTGCCTTGTTGGGAGTGAATCAGAATTTAAAAAATTTGTAGAATACATTTGAAATTAATTTTATATATATATATCAGGGTGGTCACAGCTGGTCTAAGATCCTCTAAATTCCTCTTTATTTTTAAATCTCCTCTAAAATCTCCGATTATCCTCTAAAAAATATTTGATTAAATCTTTTTTTTAACTTTTTTTTTTTAATTTTTTATTTCTTGATGGAGTGTTCTATGTTACAAATTCCTAATCTGCAAAACTGGTTAATGTCGTAAAGGGCATTGGGTTGTAAAAAATCAATTTTAGGAAATCGATGTCATCATTGTTGTAGATAGTTTTATATATTGTTATATATTTCATGTTATGTAAAACTTCTTTAACATAAATAGATTTATATAACATAGACACCCAAAAATTGTGACATATGTTGTCATCTATTCCATATGTTTTAAAAAATTACCTTTAAGTAAGATTGTTTGTGAAACTACTAGCAACCTGCTTGTATGGCAAAATATAAAAGTCTCATTAACCAAAGTTTCAGGTAAACATCCTATAAGGTTATTTTTTATTGATAGATTTAAAAAAATAGAAGTTGTGCAAGGGGGCAAGGAATTCAGACGTTAAAGTACTTACACACAAACTAATCTCAATATGCTACAAGAATTAATAACAAAAATATCTTTCAGAGGATTACCAATACTTTCTTCCTGCCATCTTCAAAATGTTTGAAAAATCAATTTACTGTGGATGAGTGAAATAAAAACGTTGTTTAAGAAGAATTTTTACTACATTTATAAAGTGTTACTTTATAAGGCATAAAATTGGCAGTAATTTTTGTTTGACAATTGCTGTTTTCACAATTTTTTAACTCAATTACTTTTGATTCAATTCAATTTAATAAAAAGTAAAAAACAGTTTTAGACTTCAACGGTTGAAATTATTTTTTAAACTTCGTTGAAGAAACTAACATTGCTCTAGCATAAATTGAGATCGATCTGATGAAATATGGTATCATTTATATATGTGATAATTAATAAAAGACAATTAGTTTTTAAATAATCAGATGAATGCTGGCCTTTATTATATGGCTGGTTGTGTAATTATATTTTGTGCATAGTTAATGTAACAATATCAGTCTCTTTGTTCCAAAATTAAAATTTATGTTTCGCATAGTAAATTGGCTTTTTTTACTCTTTTGCAATTCCTTCGTTTTTGTTAAATATTGTTTTGTAAAATTTATTGTCTCTCTAATATAATATGAATGTGCAGCCAATATTTTTTAATTCGCATTTTTTTTTTTTTATAAATAATAGAGCTTAAATATATTTATGGATTATTATACTATTGTTTAATAGCTTAATTGTTTTACTTTTTTTTCCGTCGATCCTGTCCTCGCCACTACATTAAATAAGTGACTACATAAAAATAAATGTATGGTTTTAGTAATCCCTGGTGTGGCAGTATAACTCTTACTTGTTTTAGGTTAATTGAGCAAGGAATTTTCTCTAGAAAATCACCTAAACATGGGAAAAATGCATGTTTTATAGATACAAAAAATCAAGAAACTGTTATCTAGATATTAATTCAGAAAAATGCTTGATATATTAGGAAATCAAATATTTGTTAGTATATTATCTAAAAATGATAACATTTGTTATCGTTTTTAGATAAAATGAAAATAAATTTGTATTTAACGTGGCTTTTTATTAACAGCAACCGTGGCGCAGTGATAATAATAAAAACTCAGAACGAGGAGGTATAATGCCGGCCCTAACCCAATAACCGTCATTGGAAGGGAAGAAAACTTTCTAGATAAATGCTCCTCCGCTGTGTTCTATGATAAGAACTTTACGGCTTTTTGGAGAAACTTAACTGCTAAATAAAACTTTTAAGTTAACTGGCAACTTAGAAGGAAGGGTCACCCTGCTAAAATTTTGAAGTAGTGCAGTTCCGTTTACTGTTTAGGTCTCTCTGTTGACTTTAATGATCTGGCTTTGAGTTTTGTCCTTTCGACCATCAAAATATAACCCTTCCAATTTTTGGCAGCACCAGCTTGTAAAATTTTTCTCTTTTTCTGTCTTTCTCTACGAATTTTACTTGGGTCAATAACATCAGATGAGTCATATGCATTAATAATGCCATAATCAACCAAAACAGCCGGTGCTAATGCTGCAGCTGAGCAATCCGATTCTCCCCATTGATCACATTCACGAGCTAATATTGGTAGTGGAGTTCACATTTGAGAGTTCAAAATTTCTTGTGAGCTTGTATTATTAGTTGATGATGGTGACTTAGGCGAGTCTGTCATGGAGTCAACATCTTCATTATTATCTCTTTTGGTGATAGCTTCATCTAAATCACCTAACGTGACATCATTACAATCATCCTCCAAGCTACAATCTGGATGCGATTTCAAAGTTTAAGCATTTGTTATTGATTCACATTTATAAATTCTCAATTCATCTGCAAGTTTTCTTTTCGGTGTCTTTTCCTGCTGCTTTGTTGTTTTAATATCAACGTTGCCAGTAGCCATTTTCCTTTCTGTTCTTTGATCTGCAAGAAATATTATTTCATTTGGTGGAACTTTACAATTCTTTTCACAAGCACATGTCGAAAAGTCTTTACATTTACATGAAGCAATATCAAAAGTTCGATTTGAGTCAATTTTGAATTTTTCAACTTTGTTCAGGTACTGTGACTCTTTATCCTTGGACATCTGTTTAAACGGTTTCATAAGTGAGCGATATTTGTCATGGTAATCTCTTATTTTAGCTATTATTTGCTGACGGGATATTACTGGAATTAATGCTCTGTGTCATATTGTCTCAAGATCAACAGATATCTTCCTGGTTGTTTCATTAATTGTAGCTTCTTTGGCATGGCCATCAGACAATTCTTTTCTTACTGGTATAAAATGTTTCATCATATCTGCATACGTTGGCAAAACATTTATGCTCATTCGTGAAATGATGCCAAATACTGGGCATATGTTATCATTGCGGGTGAGTGGTTTCTTCATTCGTACAGTTTCAATCTTTTGTCCCACCAAAGATCTAACCATACAAAAACAACACAGCAAATATAAATGATAATTTTAATAATTATCTGCTAGATTCTGTGTTTTTTGTTTGACGCCGTTTGTATTTTACATAACCCGAGAAAAAAAAACCCGCTAATCCTGTTAAGTTCCTAATAAGTTTCCTACTAAAACTTAGTAAGTTCCCGCCGAGTACTTACTAGGAACTTAGTAGGATTAGCAGGTTTTAGTAGGAAACTTAGTAGGATTAACAAGTTTTAGTAGGAAACTTAGTAGGATTAGCAAGTTTTTAGTAGGAAACTTAGTAGGATTAGCAAGTTTTTAGAAGGAAACTTAGTAGTATTACTAGGGTTTTTACTCGGAACTGAGTAGGTACTTAACAGGATTAGTAGGTTTTTTTTTCTCGGTTAAGTATTACTTTCTAGTTTTAGTTAATAGTTTTTTTAGTTAAATTCATGTTTATTAGGGTTTTATTTAATTATTTGAGTTTTAAAGATTTCATAGATATATTAGTAGGCTTGTTTTTCAAGAAATATACGAGTTTAAGTAAAAATAATAATTTTTACTTAAACACAGAATCTTCTTGAAAATATAATCCTTATAATATAACTTAACTAGTCGCTAAGCAATAAGGACGCTTATTTATGAAACAATAATAAAAATAACAAATAATTAAGTGTTAGATTGTTTAACTAAAACATTTAAAAAAATACAATAAACAGCGATGGTCAGTTCTTTTGGTATTTTTCGCAGGTGTCAGTGGAATAATTGCACCCATAAGATTTTTCTTAATCTTTTACGACCATAACTGTAGCTATAACGTAATTTATAAAAATATTAATGTAATTCAACAACATAATAACATATATTTTATAACAAAAAAGCATATTTAACTTACTATAAATTTAGAACGATGAAAAAACTTTCATTATCATTGTTTCAAAGCTATTATAATCTAAAATTTCAAAAAAAAAAAAAAGTGTATGAAAATATGAAACTAAGTTAAATTATAAGAATTTAAATAAGCCTCGTGTGTGTATATATATATACATATATATATAAATATATATATATATATATATATATATATATATATATATATATATATATATATATATATATATATATATACATATATATACACATATTATTTTTATATACATATAAAAAAAAGGAAAATTTACAGTTGACAAAAAACAATTAATAATTGTATCTAAAATAAATATTTAATTACTTTAATAGATATTAATCGTATCCACCTGTTATCCGCGATAACAGGTGGATATGATTTCTTTTCTCTTAACAAACTTATTTAATTCTTAAAAGAAACACCACACAAAGTCAAAATGGTACAAAAAGAAATCTGTTTTAGATCATTGTAAACAACAAACTCTTGTCGCCATTATGAATTAAGTTTGATGTTTCATTAATTAATTGATTGCAAACAGAATCCTAAATAACAACTTCTAATAAAAAAAAATATTGTAAAGTAAATATATAATAATACAAAAAAACATAATACAATTTCAAACTTTAAAAAATAGAAATAAAACCTAATCATGTTCATAATTATTTTGAATAACAACACTATAATAAAATTTCTTTGTTTTTTTTACAAGAGCGTAGTGAGTAAATTTGCTTGAATCAAAAACAGCTAATCCACACTTTTTCAACAATAAATAAGGAGATATTTTTGACAAAACATGCTTGATTTTGATAGGAATATTAAAAGAATCCATATGACGATAAAACTTACTTACATTTTTATACAATCGACATATACACAAGATTTGTCTTTGGTTATGTGCAATAAACAAAATTTTCACAATCACATTAAATTCTATTAAATATGCATAATATGAAGCTGATTTTAATTTTTTACCATAATGATAAGCATGAAAAGTTCAATCAGCAACTCTAAAACGGTTATAAAACTGATAAAGATTTAGGTCAACATTTAAATCATTCAAATCCATATTCCGCAACTTATCTGATATATTTTGTGCTGCACCCAACACAAAAGGATTCAAAGAAAAAGTATTTAAGTGGTCTTCCGTCTGAAATCTAATAAATTTTTCAGCCATTTGCCTTCCATGGCCTTTAGTTCCTGTAACAGCCCTCTTTAGTTGGCGATTTACATTTTCAAACACCATAGCAGACGTTGCTGTAAGAGGTCCAAAATTTTTTACCTGGTCAGAGAGATGCGCTAATGCATGAAAAGTGAATGTGCGAATACCTTCACCGAAATAGGGGCATAATGCCTTTTGAAATAAATAAACTAGTTGCTGACAAGTATCAATATCATTTGATGAAACAATTTCATTGGATAATGTATAAATAGATGTTGAAAGCATTAAATAAAGAGAACAAATTTCAGCATTACCAAGTTTGTAAAAAACAAATGGCCCATAATACAATAGAAAATACTTGTGCTCTTGAGCTTCCCACTTAACAAGTTCATTATTCAAATTTTTTGGCTTTCGTCGAAAAAAATGTGGCAATTTTATGGTCTATTAGACTAAAAAGATCTAAAAGACTTTGATGAACATCTTTTTATATAAGAAAAAATCTTCATAAATTTTTCTTAGTTTTTATTTTTTTATTTTGTCTATTTCAAAATTATCATTTTTTTATTTATCAAAATAATAAATATTTGTCAGGTGGACAAAAAAATTACTTTTGCTACTTGTTACAAAGATTTAGGTCAGCAGTTGCAAACCGGCGTGAAACAAAAATATATATATATATATATATATATATAAATATATATATATATAAATATATATATATATATATATATATATATATATATATATATATATATATATAAATATATATATATATAAATATATATATATATATATATATATATCCTGCAAAATTCAGGTTGGTAATGCCAACGCAAAAGCCAACCTATTTTTGTTTCACGCCGGTATGCAACTGCTGACCTAAATCTTTGTAACAAGTAGCAAAAGTAATTTTTTTGTCCACCTGACAAATATTTATTATTTTGATAAATAAAAAAATGATAATTTTGAAATAGACAAAATAAAAAAATAAAAACTAAGAAAAATTTATGAAGATTTTTTCTTATATAAAAAGATGTTCATCAAAGTCTTTTAGATCTTTTTAGTCTAATAGACCATAAAATTGCCACATTTTTTTCGACGAAAGCCAAAAAATTTGAATAATGAACTTGTTAAGTGGGAAGCTCAAGAGCACAAGTATTTTCTATTGTATTATGGGCCATTTGTTTTTTACAAACTTGGTAATGCTGAAATTTGTTCTCTTTATTTAATGCTTTCAACATCTATTTATACATTATCCAATGAAATTGTTTCATCAAATGATATTGATACTTGTCAGCAACTAGTTTATTTATTTCAAAAGGCATTATGCCCCTATTTCGGTGAAGGTATTCGCACATTCACTTTTCATGCATTAGCGCATCTCTCTGACCAGGTAAAAAATTTTGGACCTCTTACAGCAACGTCTGCTATGGTGTTTGAAAATGTAAATCGCCAACTAAAGAGGGCTGTTACAGGAACTAAAGGCCATGGAAGGCAAATGGCTGAAAAATTTATTAGATTTCAGACGGAAGACCACTTAAATACTTTTTCTTTGAATCCTTTTGTGTTGGGTGCAGCACAAAATATATCAGATAAGTTGCGGAATATGGATTTGAATGATTTAAATGTTGACCTAAATCTTTATCAGTTTTATAACCGTTTTAGAGTTGCTGATTGAACTTTTCATGCTTATCATTATGGTAAAAAATTAAAATCAGCTTCATATTATGCATATTTAATAGAATTTAATGTGATTGTGAAAATTTTGTTTATTGCACATAACCAAAGACAAATCTTGTGTATATGTCGATTGTATAAAAATGTAAGTAAGTTTTATCGTCATATGGATTCTTTTAATATTCCTATCAAAATCAAGCATGTTTTGTCAAAAATATCTCCTTATTTATTGTTGAAAAAGTGTGGATTAGCTGTTTTTGATTCAAGCAAATTTACTCACTACGCTCTTGTAAAAAAAACAAAGAAATTTTATTATAGTGTTGTTATTCAAAATAATTATGAACATGATTAGGTTTTATTTCTATTTTTTAAAGTTTGAAATTGTATTATGTTTTTTTGTATTATTATATATTTACTTCACAATATTTTTTTTTATTAGAAGTTGTTATTTAGGATTCTGTTTGCAATCAATTAATTAATGAAACATCAAACTTAATTCATAATGGCGACAAGAGTTTGTTGTTTACAATGATCTAAAACAGATTTCTTTTTGTACCATTTTGACTTTGTGTGGTGTTTCTTTTAAGAATTAAATAAGTTTGTTAAGAGAAAAGAAATCATATCCACCTGTTATCGCGGATAACAGGTGGATACGATTAATATCTATTAAAGTAATTAAATATTTATTTTAGATACAATTATTAATTGTTTTTTGTCAACTGTAAATTTTCCTTTTTTTTATATGTATATAAAAATAATATGTGTATATATATGTATATATATATATATATATATATATATATATATATATATATATATATATATATATATATATATATATATATATATATATATATATATATTTATATATATATGTATATATATATACACACACGAGGCTTATTTAAATTCTTATAATTTAACTTAGTTTCATATTTTCATACACTTTTTTTTTTTTTTGAAATTTTAGATTATAATAGCTTTGAAACAATGATAATGAAAGTTTTTTCATCGTTCTAAATTTAAAGTAAGTTAAATATGCTTTTTTGTTATAAAATATATGTTATTATGTTGTTGAATTACATTAATATTTTTATAAATTACGTTATAGCTACAGTTATGGTCGTAAAAGATTAAGAAAAATCTTATGGGTGCAATTATTCCACTGACACCTGCGAAAAATACCAAAAGAACTGACCATCGCTGTTTATTGTATTTTTTTAAATGTTTTAGTTAAACAATCTAACACTTAATTATTTGTTATTTTTATTATTGTTTCATAAATAAGCGTCCTTATTGCTTAGCGACTAGTTAAGTTATATTATAAGGATTATATTTTCAAGAAGATTCTGTGTTTAAGTAAAAATTATTATTTTTACTTAAACTCGTATATTTCTTGAAAAACAAGCCTACTAATATATCTATGAAATCTTTAAAACTCAAATAATTAAATAAAACCCTAATAAACATGAATTTAACTAAAAAAACTATTAACTAAAACTAGAAAGTAATACTTAACCGAGAAAAAAAAACCTACTAATCCTGTTAAGTACCTACTCAGTTCCGAGTAAAAACCCTAGTAATACTACTAAGTTTCCTTCTAAAAACTTGCTAATCCTACTAAGTTTCCTACTAAAACTTGTTAATCCTACTAAGTTTCCTACTAAAACCTGCTAATCCTACTAAGTTCCTAGTAAGTACTCGGCGGGAACTTACTAAGTTTTAGTAGGAAACTTATTAGGAACTTAACAGGATTAGCGGGTTTTTTTTTCTCGGGTAAGCGACAACTACTTCAAGAGATGAAGAAAAGTGTTACTTCTGCAGAAAAAAGTAATCAAATTGATTTGGAGGTAGAGCAATTTATCTCTCATACACCTACGACAGATGATGAACTGGATTGTTTATTGTTTTGACGAAATCATCATGCAAAGTATCCACACTTAGCAGTGCTTACAAAAGAGTATTTTAGCATACCAACCTTGAGTTTATTAGTGGAGTCCATATTTTTTTCGAGTGTATTAGGGGAGTCCATTATATTTAGTGTATTAGTGGAGTCCATATGCAGCCTTGTTGGAAGCAAAGATGTTAAAAAAAAAGAAGTTGTCACTTGGCCCCGAACCAATCTTAACAGCAACAATTTAGAAAATCTACATTACACAAAATTATACTAAAGTGGAAAAAAAAAAACAAAAAAAAAAAAAAAAAACTAGATAACAAGATAAAGTTTAAGACTTTAACTCGTAATATTTTCTGCAATTCTGAAAATTAATGTACTTGCATTCTTTAAATATTACTAAAGCATGTTAATTTGGTTAATGCATGATAAGTTAAGCTAAAGCATGTTAACACAGAAAGGGCGCAGTGGTTACAGTTCTGGCTCAGATCTGAGAGGTCAAAGGTTCGACGCCGGCTCTAGCCATATAAGTGACATTGATAAGAAAGGAGGCGTGAACTTTCTAGTTAAATGCTCTTCCGCAGTGCTCTGTGGTAAGACCGCGGTGCTCTGTGGTTGTGACCGCGGTGTTTTGTGGTAAGATCGTAAGGACTTCTGGGAGCACCTAAATGATAAAAAAAACGTTAGTTAAAATTCAACATAAAAGTCCAAATTTCTTTTTCAATTAAATGTGTTTTTAAAATCCAAATTTGGCTCTCAGTTAAATTCTGTTAAAAGGTCCAAATTCGCCCTTTAGTTAAATTTGGGATACATATATAAAGCCTGAATTTGTCATCCAGTTAAATTTGGTGTATACATAAGACCTAAATTCGTCTTCCAGTTAAATTTGGGCCTTGAAAAGTCGACTTCGTTGGTTCTTAGTTGGTAGATAGAAAGACACAGTTCTCTAATGATCCAGAAGAAAAATTTAAACAATGTAAAAGTTCAGAGAACATCATGTTTTGGAAAAAATAATTGCTGACGGGGATATTCAATACAGTACTTTTGTTTGCCTGAATATAATTATTTAACCTTTTAAGTTATTATCATTTTTAGTTACTGCTAATAAATAATATTTTTGTATACTTAGAGTGACAACAGACAATTTTTTGTCAGAATACAGTATGAGTGGTTTAAAGAAAAAAAAAAGTTTAAAGAGCTGATAAATGTATGTAATGCTATCACCAGTATAAACATTAGCTTTGTAATTGTTTACTGTTAACTTTTGTTTCAAAGTTGTAATTTTTTTGGCTGTTGTGTATTTCTACACCTTTTCAAGATGTAATTGAGAACTCAAAAGTTGTAATTAAGAAAAGTAAGATGTAGTTGAGAAATACAACATGTAATTTAGAATTCGCAATATGTAATTAGCAAATTTTAAAATGTAATTGAGAAATCCAACATGTAATTTAGAAATCGCAATATGTAATTAGAAAAACAAAAGTTGTAGTTAAGAAATCGTAATATGTAAATAGGAATACATTATTTGTAGTTGCGAATTCACAATGTAAGCTTAAAGGTCATTACAGTTGTGGGATTTTGCATCTCGACGATGAACCTCAGAACGCTGCGCTTCGACCACATAGACGCGTTATTTGTAGAAATTTTAATAGTATTTAATAAACAAAGAGCTTTATAAACGGCAAATAAGCTTTTTAAAAATTCTCTCTCTTTCGTTTGTTATAGTATATATAATATTTTTATATATTTTATGTATTTCGTATCAATAAAACTCAAAAGTATTTTATTTTGTATTTTAAAATATCGAAAAAGATTTATAAAAAAGGGTGCCAGTAGTAGAATTTGAACCACGGCGATGCCATTTAAGGTGAGTTTCCACTCATCCGTTTTTTTACGGGAACGGGAAAAAATAATCGCGTGAGCAAGTGTAGACAAATTAAAACTTATAATACGCATGCCCACGTGATTATTTTTTCCTTCCCTTTCCCGTGAAAAAACGGACGAACTTTAAGGTAAGTTTCCACCCATCCGTTTTTTCACGGATTATTTTTTAAAAGCTTTTTAAAAATTCTCTCTCTTTCGTTTGTTATAGTATATAATATTATTATATATTTTATGTATATAGTATCAATAAAACTCAAAAGTAATTTTTTTTTGTACTTTAAAACATCGAAAAAGATTTATAAAAAATATTGATTGAAATATTGAAGTGTTTTTTACTTTTATTATTTTTGTTACAATATATATATATATATATATATATATATATATATATATATATATATATATATATATATATATATATATATATATATATATATTCTAAATTACATGTTGGATTTCTCAATTACATTTTAAAATTTCCTATTTACATATTGAAAGGAAAGGGAAAAATAATCACGTGGACATGCGTATTATAAGTTTTAATTTGTCCGAAGTAAAACTACGCATGCTCACGTGATTATTTTTCCCTTTCCTATCCCTTTCCCGTAAAAAAACGGATGAGTGGAAACTCACCTTTAGAATGCTGCGAGCTAACACAAAGACGTATTAATCAGGAACAATTTAAATACTATTTAATAAATAATTTTTTTTTTTATAACGGCAAATACAAGGCCCACGGTCGTTTAGATAATAGTAAAAAGCGCTATGTTTAGGTACGCATGCTTAAGAAAATACGAAAAACTTTTGAACTTTAAAAATGGCTACGTTTCTTGACTAGAGAATATTTTATATGGCAACAGATTATTTGTTAATTGATTTCTGAAAAGCCAATGATGTAGCCTTATTTTTAACGTACATCAATATAATAATATAAAAATTTCACAAAAATATAAATAAATAGATGTAACAAAAATCTTTGCGCGCTTAAACTTTATTTTTATTTAATACTTTTTTAGCTTAAATCATAGATTTGTTTATTTATTTGAAATCAATTTTCTAAAAATCTGACTGTAGGATTTCAATAATTTTTTTTTTCAAACTTCAGATAAATATGTTCTATATGTATGATATTTTTCTGGTCATTGCTTCAACTTTTTTTCCATATAAAAATTTGTTTTTACTGTTATGACTACTTCCTTATGTATCAAAGTGCAATTTCATTAATTATTTTGTTAATTACTATTTTTCTGACTATATATATATATATATATATATATATATATATATATATATATATATATATATATATATATATATATATATATATATATATATATATATATATATATATATATATATATATATATATATATATATATATATATATATATATATATATATATATATATATATATACATATATATATAAATGACGAATAACAATCAATCGATTAGACTAACACAGTATCCTTAAAGGCATACTCACTGACCTACTTAGCCAGTTACAGCAAAACTTACTAACTACATTAATACAAAATTATTGAAATCCTACAGTCAGATTTTAATAAAATTGATTTCAAATAAATAAACAAATCTATGAGTTACAAAAAATTGGTGATTGAAAATAAAGTTTAAGTACTCTAAGATATTTTTTTTCCTTTTTTTATTTATATTTTTGTGAAATTTTTGTAATAATATACTGATCTACATAAAAATAAGGCTACAACATTGAGTTTCCAGAGATCAAATAACAAATAACATGGTTGCCATATAAAATTTACTCTGTAATTAAGAGCCGTAGCCATTTTAAAAGTTCAAAAGTTTTTCGCATTTTCTCACGCATGCGTACCTAAACAGCGCTTGTGAACGACCGTGGGCCGGCCGAATAAAAAAAAGCAATTGCTTTTACTCAACGTTTTTGGAATAATTTGCTCAGCTTTTCGGGCAGATTTTGCTCGCATTTATATTCACCATAAAGATGAGCAGTTTTTCAAAAAAGCGCTAAGTAATCGCAATTGCTTTTTTTTACTTATTCGAGTCTAAATTATATAGATCAAAATTAAAGAGATGGTGCCGCAATGGCATTGCGGAAATATCTCCTTAATTTTGACTTTTAGTTGAAACTGCATTACCAATGCAGTTTTCAAGTAAAAGTAAAACTGTAAAACTTGATATATGTTTTAACGTTACATAATTTAAAGTTTACATAAATTAGATATTTGTATAGGGAATAGTGGTGTACCTCAGAGGTATTTTCAAACTTTAACAAGTATAAAAAAATGCTTACCATATGTTTTGTAACAATGTATTTTCTTTAACTTGATGATATCAATTACGTTACGATTTTTTATTAAAGATTTTTTCATCCCTTTTTTAAATTTTAAAAATAGCTTACACTACAGCTAAGGTACACCACCGAAAGTGTCATCTTGGAGGTATGTTTTAATGGATTAAGTACTCAACATGGTAGAAATTTGATATAATGTTTACTTATTTTAATGAATTAAGTACTCAACATGGTAGAAATTTGATATAATGTTTACTAATAATTGGACTTCACATCAGTCTCATTTGAGATTTATATAAACTATATATTAATTTATATAGCTATATATAATTTAAACTTAGAAGTATTAAAATCTATATACGATTTAAACTTAGAAGTATTAAAACTTAAATATCAAATAAAGTTGATTGAGAAAAGAGTAATAACAAATGTTTACATTAAAGTTTAGAAATTTTAGGTCTTTCACTCTGATTTGGCATCTGTCTACTCTACATTCAGGTAATCAAAGTTCATGCCAAATGATGAACATCCTGTAATATAGGCTACTGAAAGACCATGTCTGATTTGTCCAAATCATACACGGCTTTATCTTTTCTTGTAAATCTTTGTGAGTTGGTGTCCTTTTTCAAATTTTAAATTTTGAAAAATGTCAGCAACTTTTACAAAGTTTTTACAATCCAGGCTGGATTTTTAAAAATCTAAATCTTTCATAACTTAAAATTCTACTACATCTACATTTTTCTCTAATTCTGTACTTTGCTCGAAGGAAAAGCTTTTTTTCAAAACAGGTACTGGTTGCTTATTACTATTTTTGCCTTTTATTTTATTTATTACCAGATTTTTTTCTTTGTTTTCTCAGATTTTTTTTTTAATCTAAAGCGTTACGGGAGTGGAAGTTAAAATGCAAGATTTTTTCTTAGGAAGACCTTTTCCAGTTTGTTTCCGTGGTTGAGCTTTTGGGTAGGGTTGAATAATATTAGGAGACAATGTTAGCGCTTATCTGGTTTGCAAAAGAAGCAGGATTACAGTTTGTTACCTCAGTATTGGTCGAGGGTCCAGGTCTGCTCAAATAATCTTCTATATGCTTACTTTAATACACAGGCTTTATTTCTCATTTATTCATTGCTACAGTTTATGTAGCAATGAATAAATGAGAAATAAAGTTGCCTTAAGTGTTTCTTATTTCGAATTAATTTTAACTTTTCTAACTCTGCATCAACTACAAATCATCTGCATGCAATAGCTCCGATGGAACGCCTAAAAAATAATAATAAAGTTCAAATAACTGAGTTCTAAAACTAAATAAACTTTGACTAGTCTTGACTGATGCTGTGACATTTTAATACATAGCTATGATAACCATTAACAGCCATTATTTTACACCTAAATATAATCAATATGATACTGTCAAAAGTTTTCCCTAGGTCAACAAATCAACAACTGCCATCTACAGGTTTTCTTTTCCAATATCTTGAACTTACCTTACAATAAATACTACATCCATTTTTCACTTTCCTTGCCTAAAACCAAACTGCATGTTATTGCATGATACATGTAAGTGCATGATAAATACACTGTTTCTTATTTTGTTTTTAATTGTTTTTTTTAAATAATCATTACTTTGCCAAACAGTTTTATTCCTCAAAAAGAACCATGTTTTATAAGAACCATATTCTACTGTGTTTTATATATCTTAATAGTGGCGTAAAAAGGTTTTTAAATGTTTGAAATAACCAGCTTTTAAACAAAAAGAACATTCCAAATTTTTTTATGATCATATTTATAAAAAAAAAATTAATGTAATAGGAGAATAGGAGCAAAAAACCCAAAAATTTTAGCCCTCCCTGCCTCAAGCGTAAGTGCATTAAGTTTATGAAATATTTTTTCTACTAATTTCAACTACATTAATATTCATCGAGAAATTCAAAATTACCTAGTAAAATATTTTAGTGTTCAAAAATTATGACCATATAAAGTTTGCGACCCCCCTTTTTTTTTTTTTTTTGTAGTTATTTTAGGTGCTCAAAAAAGTCCTTACGGTCTTGTCAAGGAGCACCACGGGAGAGCATTTAACAAGAAGATCACGCCTCCTTCCGTACCAATGTCCCTTTGTTGGGCTAGAGCTGGCGTCGAACCTTGGACTTCTGGGTTCTGAGCCAGAACTCTATCCACTGCTTCCCCTTCAAATTGAGGGGGTTTAAACTTTATATGGTCATAATTTTTGAACACTAAAATATTTTACTATAAAATTTCAAATTTCTCGATGAAATTAAGTCTAGTTGAAAATAGTACAAAATTTCTTCAAATTGTTGCTTTCACGTTTGGGGCAGAGGGGGGGGGGGGGCTAAGATATTTGGGTTTCTTGTTCCATTCTCCTATCACAGTAATTTTTTTTTGTGATATATCTTTTCGTCATACATATTAACGTAAAAAAATTGGAATGTTTTTCTGTTTAAAAGTTAGTTATTTCAAACATTAAAAAACCTTCCTATGCTACTGTATCTTAACCGCACAACTTTTCAAAAATTATTAGTCGTAAAGCTAATATACTAATAATCAGGAAAAATAAAACTCTATATACTGTAGACACTTAAAGGTAAATTCATTTAAAGTACCATTTAAATTCATTTATTAGTAAGTTGGTTATATTAGTTTACTGTAATTACTAGATTTACTTAAAATAAATTTATTTACTATGATTTTAAAAATGTCATCATGAATTTCAATAACTTCGTTTAAGTTTTGCATAGCAGTAAATACATAACAAATTTAGTTATTAAAGACAAATCCGGTAACCAATTAACTTTAGTTTTAATATAAGGAGCTTAACAAATGAAATCATTGACATCTTATACAAGGCATAAAAAATCAGAAGGGTTGCTTTGTTTCTAAGAAACTTACAATATATATATATATATATATATATATATATATATATATATATATATATATATATATATATATATATATATATATATATATATATATATATATATATATATATATATATATATACAGTATCGGACAAAACAAGTGCAACCAAGCAATGCTAATTTAGTTTCTTTATATAAAAGTGCTGCATTTTTTCAATTTAGAGATATAACTATGTAACTGTTTAGAGACAACGTTCTTCAAATTTATTCATCACAAAGTTCATTATTTGTACACAAAAATTAATAAATTAATCAAAAGTATTAAAAAAAGTTGATTTCCTTCTGGACAAAACAAGTGCTAACTCGACATTCCACTTACGTAATCGCCAATAATTTTCTTTCTTAGTTCCAATCCAAGACTGTCAGTAGCCATTTTTGCACTTGAAGTCATAATAATAATAAAAATAAATAATCACGTTTCTGAAGGCTTACCGTGTTACATATATCGTCGGGGATAGTGCAAAACCGCGTAACTAGCATTTTATAAGACCGCGTATCTACAGTACATTTTTTATACTGGAGAAGTTTAAAACTTTATTTATATTTTATTTTAACTAATTTTGGGTTCATTTTAGTAAAAAGAGTATTATTCATGTAATTTGTAATCTCAACAATAAATATTTGGTGTTAAAATTAATAATATCCAAATATAGTAGCCAATGCTAGTTACGGATTTGCACTATCCCCGACGATATATATATATATATATATATATATATATATATATATATATATATATATATATATATATATATATATATATAAAATAAATTGTATTAATGTATGTACATTGCATAATTGAGATTCTAAGCTTTTATTTGGGTAAAAATTTCTCAAAAAACACAAAAAAAACACAAATCTGCACCCTATATCACCAAAATTTTTGAAACATGGCACAAATGTTTATAGACATATGTTAGGAAAGATTGTAATTTTTTTTCTTCATAAAATTCCTTACCGCTTATAATTTACAGCAATTTGAAGTTTCCTTGATTTTGACTAAAAACTGAGGGGGGAAAAGTGCCGAAAATCATTCCGTTTACTTTCACCTTAATATGGTGCTTGTAGTGATGCCATAATTCTGAAACTTTGTACCAAAAGAGTTTAAAACCTGTTAAATCAGAAAAATATAGTTTTTTATATGTCAAAACAAGGGAATGTAGCTTGTTTTAAGATCCATAAAATACACTTTATAACGGCTCATAGGAAACACAGGCATAGTCACCTGGTACTAGGTTTACATTTGCTATCTGGATATTTCTAAAGCCATGAATTAAAGCAAATTCTTCATCAACCCTGCATAGCTTAGTGCCTACCTAAACAAAATAGTAACATATGCAAATGTTCCGTTTTACTTATCAAACATGTTTTATTAAATGCATAGATAGCAAATGCAGAGGAAATAAAATAAAATACAAACATTTTTGATAACGATTCTCCAAAAATCTAATATCTATTTGAGTTTATCAATAAAAGTTATGCGTGTTTTTTAAAATATGGTAAAAGGTTTAATTTAAAAATAATAATTTACCTTTTGATGGCCAAGTGGTACAAACTGATGGTAACTACGTGTTCCAGGTATTGTATTAGCAGTATCCAATCGTTCTTTAAGAGCGGTTCTCACCAAAGTTAAATCTTCTGATGATATATATGTAATTTATGCCTTCAATGTTTTCATTGCAATATTTATACATTGTTTGTGGAGATAAAATATGATTACCCATATCTCTTTGCAAACTTGCTAGTGTTGCCAGATGTTTGACTGTACCATCTATCCATTCACAAAGTTGCTTACCGTGACTAGTTGCAAAAAAGTTCCATTTAGCAGTAAAACCGAAATCTTCACAATGGAAACAAAGATTTAACATATTTTTGCAATTCTTATATTGACCTGCACACCCATCTGAAAAGTATTCAATATTTTTTATTTGAGGCTAATTTGTTTTTATATCATTGAAAACAACCTCAATAATTTTATAAACCATGTTCACATCATGGATCATATCATCCGAAATAATACAATAGGATTTGTGCTTGAGAATGCCTTCTTTTTTGAAATAAATAATCACTGGATGAAGTGTAAATTGTAAATTTGTCCAATGAAAGCATTGCACTTCATTCTGAACTACAAATTTATAGTTTTCTGAAAAATCAACCAGAAATAATGCTGTTACCTCATTCATATCTTCCTTTCTTGAACTCAGGTATAATGCTTGACTCTTTGCTAAATACAAATGTGGTGCAAGTTTTTCCAGTTTTCTACATACTAGTTCAATGTATTCAAACACTGGCTCTTTATTATGTGTCAAGTTTGACCTATCTGTTGTTGTCCATTGATCAAATTCAATCTCATCATCATTTTCAAATTCTCCAAGTATATCATAAAGTTTTTCAAACAATGCATTCATAGTTGCTGGGCATTTTTCACATTTCCTCATCATACAGTCTTTATTAGTTATATCAAAGACAATACAAGGTAACAATTCTTTGTATGTCACACCAAGAGGATGTAAAAGCAGTTTCAAATTCTGATGAATAGCATACAGAATGTGTTCCTGAGGCACCAACAGTAATACACCATTTAGGTCGCAAGGTGCAAAACCTTGAAAATCCTATTTTTATTTCTGGGTTCTTAGTTTTAAAGGCAACAAACAATTCCTTTAAATTACATAAGAGCAAACGTTTTTGCATGTGGACATTTTTCTTTATGCTTAGGTAGTCTTTTTTACCAGGCTATGTTCATCGTCTTCGTAAAAGGTCTTGACCAGTTGAACTGTTACATCAGGAAGAGCTTTTCTTAATTTAGGATTAGGCATGGCTAAAATACCTTTTTCTAATGTTAACTTACGTGCAGTTCGAGCTACATAGTTTGTTACATGCAATGTTTCAGATACCTTTTTTATTGACCAGTCTGTTGGAGCAAGTGTCGCAAGTTGTACTTTTTTTGATGTTGATATAGACTCTGCAATTTTATTAGTTAACAATACCATGTTATCAAACAAGTTTGCTTTTTCCATATATTCATTATTAAAACTTGACTGTTCTTCAAAACTTTCTTCTAATATATTAAGGGAAATGACTACCTTTTTTTTAATGGAGGTTGTTAATGCTGTCAATTTTCGTTTACCTTCTCTGATTTTACCTGACTTGTGCAATCCTTTAACCTTAATTGGATATACTCCGGCAGATGCAAAGTGTGTATCTACACTTTCTTTTTTATTTTGAATGGATCTTTCATTAACAATATCAAAATCTTCATCATTTTTATTTTCACTTATACTTTTTGATAAAAATGTCATAACTTTACTTCGACAGGTTGGACACAGTTATTTTCCAGGTATAAGATTTAAACTTATGGTTTCTGCTTCTAACACAGTATGCATTGTAATCACACGTAGAGATGCTTAAAAAGAAAGTAATTACATTACTTAAATAACATTAATTATATATATTATGTAATTATATTACTATACAATTTGTTATATTAATAACTATGAAACATTGAACAAATCTTATTACCAAAAAAACTTATATGACTTATTAATAATGATATTACCTAATGAAATATAAATATATAAATTTTTACCTCTACACACCTTTTGGTGACTCAGAAATGGATTAAAGCAACTTTTCTAATTACCCTCATATCTTGCAACTAACATATCATGATGGTGTGTGCATATATTAGTAATTTGTTGTTTCAGATTTGTTCGTTTTTCAAGTAGCTTACGATCATTGCTGTCAATATCTTCAATCAGATTTCTTTCTTGAGTATATCATTGTTTATAACAAGCTCCACAATTATTTACAAAACAGCAATTAATTTTGTTATCCATATAAAAATATAATGAGGAATCTCTGTCTAAACACTTAATACAAAAAATCTTAATTAATCTTAATGTCCCTAACAAAAAAAGTACACTTGAACACAAACAATATCATATCAATATGTACTTATAAAGAACATATTGCTTGAACAAGTAGCTATTAGTTTAATAGACATATTTTAAATGCCTATCTACTAATTTTTGTAAATTCTCCATTAACAACTTACAAAAAGTTGTGTAAAAGTAAAAGATAACTAAATATAATTTTATTTAGTTATGTAACTTAACATGGTAATGTTAATTAGACATTATTATATCAATTTATCACTTTTTTTTATTGTTTATGCGACACAATGGTCGCAAAAAGTGACCAACGGAGCCGTCCAGTTTCGTAGACCTGAGAGATGTGATAATAAAAACAGTTCGAAGATGGTGTCATTGAATATAAAATAAAAATAATAAGAAAATATAAAATGAGTGATAAGACTTTTGTGAAGGTAAAGAACGAAGTAAATGCTCAGAGGGCAGGGAGAGAACAAACTAACACTCTAATCACTCTGTATGTAGATCATATGTAACAAAGAACAAATATTTGATATACTGATTTTGAAGACCGTTGATGTCTACAGGTGTAATGGTGTAGTGCATTAGTATGTACCGTTTGGTCGTCTAGTATGGTCTCGTTATGTCTTCGTTCACATTAAAATCGGGTGAATAGAAAGCTAAACACACTCACTTCTTGCGCTTATGGGCTAGCACATCAGAGCCAGACGTAAGACCTACAGAATGGATTTCAATTGATCGAATGCACACATTAGTCACCGTAGGCCACAAGCCATCACTCTTAACCAAAAGAGCTACTGCCCCGTGCTGGTGTGGAATGATGTGCTATGAAGTGAGATTTCAGATCCGAGCACATAGTCAGCGAGCGCTGATCCGACGTGCATTGTGGAGCTTCCGATTGAACGTGTGCGTGAGTGTCAGCGTAGTCATTAGGTTATTGAGCGCCGTAACCACATCCAGCGGGATAGCCTAATGTCCGTTTTGTCATTGTGACGTACATTGGAAAAAGTCGGGGCTCACCAGCCACAAAGAATAAATTTTTGCTTATGCGACACTATGATCGCAAAAAGTGACCAACGGAGCCGTCCAGTTACGTAGACCTGGGAGATGTGAAAGTAAAAACAGATTGAAGATGATGTCATTTAGGTAAAAAAACATAAATTAATGCAAAGACTATTTAGTTGGAAGAGTAAAAGTAAGCAACTCAGGAAAAGGGGAATAAAAACTCACACTCTAGTCATCTTTTAATAAATGATGAAATAATGATCTATGAGTAAACAAGTCAATAAAAATCCGCTGGTTTATAATGGTATTCATAACTAAAATAATCGCACCATACAAGTGTCTAATAAATGTGGTACTATATATGTTCTAAACTCTAGATAAAAAATTGATAACTGATAATCACCTGTGTAACATAAAAAATATATAAATGTCGTAAATGTACCAAATTCATAATAAAAAGCTCATAAAGCGCAAAAATACATGGGTTTAAGAGGTAAAAAAATGTTGGTGCCATAATAACCAATTAGAATTAAGTAGTGGATAAATGGTGATCCCCCTCCTCAGGAATGCACTGCGATCACCAATGACGTTTCGGAGAGCCCGAGACCTGCACTAACGCCACTCGTCAGGGGCGTGTCCTTGCAACAGATCTCACCGCCTGCACTCTACGTCATGCTAGTCAATATTGCAATATAATAGGACTACACTACAAAAGCCAAAAAACCAATCCCTATCCCAGTTTTTGAAAACAGCTCCAACATTCTTAGAGATCTCGTGAGGGTGGTGAGGAATGCGCGTGGTGTGACCATAAATAGATATGTAAACACATATAAATATAAGGTACCCTTACATTAGAAGAAACAAACTTGTACACATGTACGTATGCGCGTGTGTAAATAAACAATTATAATGTGTAGAAATAACAAAAAGCGAATAGAAAATAGTAATTAATAATTAATAGTAACTTACCGTTTCTTTTATGGCTGAAATATGTATTATAAATATAATAAGTAAATACCACTCATAAGCATTGATACTAAGTTAGGATGTTTTGTGGTTAGTACGAAAGTAGTTAAACGAAAGTATGATAAAAAAATATATAACTCTAAATAGTATGTTCTAATATAAATCTTGCCTGGTAAGTAGAGACAATAGCTATCACACAATACAGACTCAGAGTAATTAAATAACGATTAGCCAGAGATAAAAATATATACAAACATCAAATCAGTAGGCAGAAAATAATGAGGAAATAAAAAGATAAGCCAATATATGCGATTTTAAACTAATAGCTTATAACCACTAAAAATGTAACGTTAAAAAACAATATTGTTGACAAAACGACCAAAGGAACGTTAGTGAAGACTGTATAGTGCAAACCACAACAAACTAACTTAGCGACGTCAAATCGAGAAAATTAGATAGAAACAAAAAAACCTAACGAAATCGTGATTAGTCTAAACTTATCTAATAAACTTATCTAACGTAGAGTGCAGGCGGTGAGATCTGTTGCAAGGACACGCCCCTGACGAGTGGCGTTAGTGCAGGTCTCGGGCTCTCCGAAACGTCATTGGTGATCGCAGTGCATTCCTGAGGAGGGGGATCACCATTTATCCACTACTTAATTCTAATTGGTTATTATGGCACCAACATTTTTTTACCTCTTAAACCCATGTATTTTTGCGCTTTATGAGCTTTTTATTATGAATTTGGTACATTTACGACATTTATATATTTTTTATGTTACACAGGTGATTATCAGTTATCAATTTTTTATCTAGAGTTTAGAACATATATAGTACCACATTTATTAGACACTTGTATGGTGCGATTATTTTAGTTATGAATACCATTATAAACCAGCGGATTTTTATTGACTTGTTTACTCATAGATCATTATTTCATCATTTATTAAAAGATGACTAGAGTGTGAGTTTTTATTCCCCTTTTCCTGAGTTGCTTACTTTTACTCTTCCAACTAAATAGTCTTTGCATTAATTTATGTTTTTTTACCTAAATGACATCATCTTCAATCTGTTTTTACTTTCACATCTCCCAGGTCTACGTAACTGGACGGCTCCGTTGGTCACTTTTTGCGATCATAGTGTCGCATAAGCAAAAAAAAAAAAAAAAAAAAAAAAAAAAAAAAAAAAAAAAAAAAAAAAAAAAATAAGTCTTTTTGAGCTCAGAAGAACATTTGCTTCCTTCAAGTAGCAAAATGTTGGCAACTAGAGTTAGAAAAAAAAAAATTTTGGTAACCTTTCCTTTATGAGGATTTCTTTTAGTAATTATTGTGAAGTTTTGAAAAAAAGATGATTACTTATCTTTTTGTTTAAAATATTAGAAAATGCCAATGGATGAGCCATTTACTGCAAACAATTCTGCTTTATGGCCTAAAAATCTGTCGTAGTAGATTAGTAATCTGATTAGAACGCACTGCTGTAGTTATTCAAGAGCCTCCTCAAAGTCCTTTATCTTTTTCACGAGACTTGTATAATATAAGGTACCTGAAATATCTCGCAATGGAGGAGTTTGGAAACTCGATCAATCGAGTGCAACTTTTAAATTATTTCTTTGCTTTCCGTGCTCACTTTTTGGAAGCAAGCAAGCTTAATCATTCGCATCTTTTACGTTGGAATAGTGGCATCGATCAAAACTGGAAAAAGCTAGCTGATAAAGTAAAAAGCAACTAAAACAATCCTAATCATTGAGACTATTAAATTAAGTGGATTTTTTTGTCTAGTCCACATCTTAATAAAATATCATATATTGCGTAAAAAAGCGACTTACTGTCGGTAGCATCAACTGCATAGAGACAAGAAAAATTTCGTATATTGTAAAATTTTCAGAAACTGATCAAACATATATAGACATTTGCTCATTACCAAAAATGTCTCAAGTTTCATCGCATATTACAAAAAAAAATTGTGAATTGTAAAACATTGTTCAAAGCACATAAAGTTATTATTTCAAATAAAAAACGCTAAATGCTCCCTAGAAGCTTGTAAAACGTGATTCGAAGCAAATACGTTAAGTTAGTATTTCAAATACAAAATACTAATTGACCTCTAGCGGCTTGAAGTTGTGATTTAAAACAAGGTAGAAACTTTTAAATCAATAAATTTACAAACTTGAAAAGTGGCTATAATACCAAAAGCCCCCACACTTTTAAAAGTGAGGGGGTTGACGCCCCCACTGTTCTGCCACACCTGTATATATATATATATATATATATATATATATATATATATATATATATATATATATATATATATATATATATATATATATACATATATATATATATATATATATATATATATATATATATATATATATATATATATATATATATATATATATATATATATATATATATATATATATATATATATATATATAAATCTTTTAATCGTATAAAAATGTCAATATTATTTTGTGTTATAAGAAGGACCATGGAAGTTAAGACAGATGTTCATCAAGCGGTAATCTTCAAAGTATTTTTAAAGTTTTGTGGTAAATGTAGTCGGCTTGAATTTACTTTTCCGCTTTTTTTCTAATTCTTATGATTTAGAGAAAAAGCGCAAAAGTTAATTCAAAACTGCGTTAGTTATCCATCGTTTACATGGATTAATGACATTAGTAAAAAAGAAAGACGTAAATTGTAATCTAAATTTGCTTTTTAATTTTTAAATAAACTAAATCGTCAATAATTAAATTAGGTTTCGTTTAAACCGAAACTCCTTGTTTCTTTTTATAGAAATTAACATTAAAGAAATACTAAAGCGCTATTTTTTGATTAAAAAAACATCACAAAGGAATAAAAGTAGAAAAAATTTTCGGAATTTCTTCCTACACTTTATCATCAAATTTACATTCAATTCATCCAAACGCAGATTAACATTGATATCATTTTGGAGTATTTTATACGCCTAAATGAATCATCCTTTGGTTTAAGTAACAAATATTTTTTCTTCATCAAAATAAAACAATGGCGCTGTACAAATTGTGAAAATGTAAAACAAATCAAATTGTTTGGACAAGTTCAGATAAATCAGTTTGTCAATTGTTTGTATTTCACCGCATAACAACAAACAAAAAAACAGTTGCGGTGGTAATAAACAATGGCAACTATAAATTGGAAGGCAAGTAAAAAGTTTTGCTATTAAACCAAAATATTCTGTTAGTTTCAGGTAATTTACGAAGCTCAGATACTACGTTCAGGTTGGTATTTTACACCTAGTTTACTTTTTGTAAAGAGTAAAGTTCAAAATTAAATAAAGAGTAAAGTTCAAAGTTTCGTAAATATTTAAAAGAGAAAGTTCAGAACTGTATTTTTTTTTTAGATATGAAAATGTGCTGCAAAATATTTATCATAGTCCTTATAATTGTTCTTAACACAGTGTTAGATTGTAAAGTGAATGCTTTAAAATGTGACGATTGCACAACTAACTTTGATCTTTGTTTAAATACTTCACGATCTCTTAAATCAACTTTCAATGAATCTGCACAACAGTTTCAAGTGTGCCGTGCAGCTAAAGAGTCATGTTTTGAAGATTGTCGTAACAAGAAATAGAAGTATCATGTTTTGAGATTTGCCAAAAACAACAAAAATAGAAAAACATTTTGTTAACATTAAAAATAAAAAGTAAAATTTGTGTTCTTGTGGTGTTTGTTTTTGTAATGTGAGAAAAATATTCTTTTGATAAGAGATGTGTTCTTTTGAGATTTTGGTGAGAGAGTGATGCGTGATCTTTGAATGTGAAACTAATGAAAATGTTTGTATTTAAAACTATAAAAAATATCTTATGTTATTTTAAAAAGCTATTTATTTAAACGACTTGTATATTTATGTTATTTAAAAAAGTTATCGTAAATTATTGTGTTTTTTTTTGCTGGTATTTTTAAAAACTTTGTTTAAAAAATGATTCGTAACCTAATTATTCAAAATAAAATAATTCTTTTCCTAATTACTCAAAATTGCGCATTTAAAAAAAAGTTTGAAAGTATAATTAAGATTGAAAAACTGAAATACTAAACAAGTTTTACTGCATAAAATTAGTGAATCTAGTGACAACTATCGAGGGTGTTCAACCGCCTAAAATGTTTGTGGTACTACACACAAAACAAAAAATTTGTCATCAAATATTCATTTTAATAATAAAAGTTAAATAAAAAGGAACAAACATTTGACCCTTATACATTGATATTCGTAGTTACGTTTAGATTATTTTAAAAATGAATATTTTTTCGGTTGTCATGCAATATTCAAATTTGAATATTTAAAATGGCGACTGTACTTTTCGCGTACATGTATAATAATTTATGAAACGTACCTAAGTTATTCAAAAAACATTTTTAATACTTGAGAAACTGCTTAGCAGTCTTTTTAATCAAATGTCAAAGATTTTTAATCAAAACAAAGAAAACAGTTTGAACTAATATTTTAAAACTTAAACTTTTTTTAAAACTTAAAACTCTTACCAATTTAGCGATAGTGAAAGTCACTGTGTACTTCATGTGCACAGGCGTGTTAGAAGCAATTTTTTGCTCTCAACTTGTTCTTTAGGTTAAAACTTAAGAAGAAAAAAATGGGTGCTAAAAAATGACGTCAAACTTATTACAGTCAACAAAAAAAAGTTATTCTAAATTTAAAAATATATATAATATACGCAAGGACCTGTCAAGAGGAACAAAAAATATTTAAAAACCATATGCTGAAAATGTTTCCTTACCAAAATATAACGAATTACAGAGTATATAAACTACAGACTCAGAATTTACAGGCTGGCACAAAAAGGCAAAAAAATTTTGTTATATATCCAGATGAGTTTTAGAGAATAATAGAGAATTTTCATAATGTAAATTTATGTTCATATCAATAATCTATTGAATATATGCATGAAGAAATGTTTTACTGGAATTTAAAGTTGTTTAGTTTGTTTGATTTTTCGTATTGAGAAATGTCATTTTAAGTGTTTTATATTAAAAAGGTAAAATTGTATTTCTTTTTTTAAAAAAGCTTGTGACTATTGGTATGTATACCACAATGACATATTTGTCAAAAAAAATCTATATCCCCCTTCTCCATTTAATCAAAAAGTGGTTTGAAAGAATTTGTCCAGTAAAACAAAAAACATTTAAACATTTTTAGGACTTATTAGGTAAAGACAAAAATATATTTTTTATAAAAAGATCATTTAAATAACAAAACACACTATTAGTGATAAGTAAAACCAATAAAATTTGATAAATATAAACTTATAAATATAAATATTAGTTTTCTATATCGGTTGTATCGAACTCTATCTCTAGCTCCCCGTCACCACATTCGTGAATATCGGTATTTACACACCTTGTGCATTTACACATATCCGTTCAGGCAAAGTTGTTTTTATAACATTTGCATCTCTTCGTAGTGCAATCGCCACTACTTCCACAAACACTCAATTCAATTAAACCCAATGGAACAAGAAGACATTCTTTTAATATTGGATCAATAGGTTCACCACTGATCTCCCAGCCAAAGATTTTTTAAAGGTTTGTGAGATCTTCTTAACACTAGATACAAAATGAGTTCTAAATATTCTGTATTTTAGAGCGCTCATGTTAGGTGGTAAATGCCCGGCACTTTGATGATACTTTAAGAAGAGCAATCAGCCAAGGTTGATATGTTATAAAGCATATTTTTCAATCCATTTTTTTTGACTGCAAAACGCTCAATATCTTGAAGAGTAACCTAATTTGGCGATGACTCAGTATCGTCTAACATTGATAATGCACACATAATCCTGTTAATTTGGATTTTCCATAGACGCGGCCGGTCTGGTCACATCCTGTTACACATGGAAACCCAGCAAAGCTTTTAAACGTTTGAAACCAAGTGACTCAAAACAATTCTTCTGATCCTTTTCCAGTTTGTAAGTATGATACAAAAGGTAAATATTCACAGTAAAATATTAGCAGCAAAAGTACGTCTGTATCAGGGGAGAAAACATAGAATTCTGAAAACGGATTACATCTTGCAATATTAATGGCATGCTGGGCCGTAGGCGGGAGCGGATAGGACTGCAGCCCCAGGTTCTTACAAAAAAATAGGCCGAAGGGCCCGTGACTTTTTTTTTTTTTTCTTTTTTTGGGAACTAGATAACTCTTCCTATGTTTCTCAGTTTTTTTAAATCAATTTATTGGGAGCTTTGGAGGCGTTCAGAAGCGTTGTAAATATATAAATGAATAGAGATATAGTATTCTATTTAAGGTCCTATACTAAAAAAAAATAGAAAAAAATCATTTTTTCAAAAATTACAAATTCTGAAATTTCAAGCATTCTACATTCCGAATATATATAAATCATTAGGTTAAATCATTAGATTTTGGCAGGGTGAGTGCAATTATATGTTGTTAAAAATCTGTGAAAACTTCATGATCATACCATTCTTGGTTCACAAACTGTTTATCGCAGCGTGTAGTCCATATTTTGGGTCCATGGACCCAAAATCTTGACCCTACTTATTTTTTTTTCGCTTTTATAATATTTATTGTGTTTTAAACATAAAATGTTATATCATTTCTAAAAAATCAAAAAATTAGAGTGTATTTTAAATTTTTTGAGTTTTGTAGTATAGAACCACCTTAAGTTTCATTTTTTATTTTATGATCATTTCCGTTACCGCAGAAAATTATAGCATTGCTCATTCGTTTACAAAATTAAAATAAAAAATGAAAATGAGTGGCCTGAGCGGTTGGGACAAAATGCAAAAAAAGAAGAAGAAGGAGATTCAATAAAATAAATTATTAAACAAAAATAAAAAAATGACCGAGTTTTGTAATGCTGCAAGTAGTGTCTCGGTATCAGCTACAGCGAGAGCGAGTTCAAATTCACTAACTATGTCAATAATGTTAATAAATTCCAGGTAGTGCTAATAGTGTCTCTGCAGACTCAGCTACAGCGAGTTCAAACTCATTTATGTCAGTACCAGTTCCAGATAGTTCAGTGAGTTCACACTCACTAACTATGTCAGCACCAGTTCCAGGTAATTCTAATAGTGTCTCAGCAGACTCAACTACAGCGAGTTTAAGCGTCTCAATTATCTCAGCAGAGTTACCCTTGGCTCTGACGACCCACACTGTTAACACCAATGTGGCTGAGTGGATTATAACCGACAACCTCTGTGAGTATTTCAGCAAAAGTGCAGATGAGTTTTTATCATGCGAACATATGGATAGCGATTTTAAATCATCTACTAAAGTACTGCCGGATGACACTTTTAAGTTTAAACGAAAGTGTACAAAGTCCCTTTTTTCCGGGAAAAAGTGAATGGTGAGAAAAATTAAGAGAGACAGGATTTGCTATTTCCCATCAACTGGTAAGATTTTTTGCGCCCATTGTAAATTATTTAATTCAAAAAGTGGAATTGGACCATACGCTTTGACGTCATCAGGACATGACGATCGGAAACATGCCGCAAGAGACTTAGTTTGTCATAAAACAAGTGAAACCCACATTCAATCAATTGAAACCCTTTTAACACGTAGGAAAGTTGGGGAGCACATTAGTAAGAGGCTCACAGAGCAATTTGAATCAAAGAAAAAGCACTGAAATGACATACGGTTGCGCATTCTTGCCGTAATCAAAATGTTAGCATCGCGTGGGCTGTCATTCCGTGGCAGTAACAAAATTGTGGGTTCTGTCCACAATGGGAATTATTTAGGTTGCTTAGAGCTACTGGCTGAGTTTGACATTGCTTGCAGAACATATTCAGAAAAGAGTGAACAAAGGTCGCAGTCTTGTGGCATATCTGTTATCAACTATAAGTGATGAATTTATTCATGTGTTAAGTCGAGACGTTTTGGACCACATTTTGACTGAGATTAAAGAAGCAAAATACTTTGCAGTTAGTCTTGACTTTACACCAGATGTTAGATGTACATCATTACACTTACCATTTTATTCCGTAGATCAGCTTTTATTCCGTTACATGATTTCTAATGGGCGTTTTGTGATATTTATTCCTATAGAAGAGCACATTGGGGAAGGATTAGCAACAAAGTTACTTGATTTTATGGAAAACACTGACATTTCAATTAAAGACTGCCGAGGTCAATCCTACAATAATGCTGCCAACATGAATGGCCGTTTCAATTGCATGTAAGCAAAAATAAAAGAACAGAATAACTTAGCTGAATACATACCATGTTGTGCTCATTCGCTTAACCTTGTTGGTCAATGTGCTGTAGGATATTGTTCTGAGGCTTTAACGTTTTTTGACTTTGTAATTAAGCTGTTTGTTTGTTTTTCTGCCTCCACCTCTTTGTTAGAATCGTTTGATGACAGTTTTAAAACCACTTAATATGCCTACCTTAAAAAGGATATCTGATAGCAGATATTCAGCACATTATGATGCTGTACACTCCCTCCGTGTTGAGAATTTATTTGTCTCTTATGGTCACAAACTGGTTGGCTATAAGCAAGTGAAGTCTACACTCGATATCATGTGTCAAGATATGTCTCAAAAGCCAGAAACATGACTTGAAGCAGCAGGATAGAAAGATGTAATGAGTCATCATGAAACAGGTATCCTAGTTCAATTATGGTCAAAAATTCTGAATAGGTTCAATTTAACTAGCAAGTACTTAAAAGGGGTAGACATGGATCTCAACACCGCTACGGAACTGCTTCGTTCTTTCGGTGATTTTGTTCATTCTCTTCGGAGCAAGTTCACAGCATTTGAAAAAGAAGGAAAGGATCTGGCTACTGATTCGTATAAAGGTGAAGCAAGGCGAAAGCGCAAGAGGAACTAGAGGTGGAATTATGGTGACTCAGAAGATCTAGAGTTATCCCCTTCTGATAAGTTTAAAGTTGGTTTTAGCCAATAGTTAATCAATTGTTAGTTGCTCTTAGAGGGCTAATGCATATAATAAAGTCAGCAAAAGTTTCGGTTTTCTTAAAAATCTACAATCTTTGTCCAATGATGGTATGAGAGATCATGTTTCATTTAGTATGCAAAACATATTTTGGAGATGTTGAACCTAACTGTCATGGTGAATTTATTCACTTCACTTCTCTGTTTTCTAAATTATCACCGCCCAATGAAACTGATTGTGTTGAACTGCAAATTTACACCTTTCTAGTTAATAATAGTTTGACCGATAACTTTGTCAATGTCTACACTGTGTTGAGAATTTATTTGTCTCTTATGGTCACAAACTGTACTGGAGAAAGATATTTTTCTGTCCTTAAAAGAGTTAAGAATGAACTTAGATCAACATTGGGACAACCTCGCTTAAATGATTCAGCTTTATTATGTATTAAAAGTGACATAGTTAGATCAAGAGATTTCACAGTAGGGATCAAGAAGTTTTCTTCAGAAAAAGCCAGAAAAGTCAATATATAAAAAAATATTTTCAAGTTAATTGATTAACTAAATAGTACATAAATTATGCTATAATTTATATTTATTGTTTTTTTTTTTATACTTTCAAAAGAAAAATATATAAAGATTCTAGCTTCAGCTAAACATATGTGGTATATATTTGCTTATATTGCTAAATGCTATCCAAAATAACATAATTCCAAAATAACATAAATATTGTAATTGGTGCTTTTGTAATATTTGCATTAAACCCTCCTAAACTTACAGCCCCAGGCCTAAAAATGTCTTATTCCGGCCCTGATGCCATGGAGTATGAGAAGAGTGTCCGCCTCTTCATGATCATAGCTCAGCAAATTAATATCAAAACTGTAGATATTTGTAGCTGTTTTTAATTCATATGTAATTGAAAAACATATTTTTTGATTATTGAGTGCATCATAAGTATATTCTGATAGGTATATAGTTATGTTGCTCTTAGTTTCTAAACAAATGCTTTAATGACAAACTGATAGTATCTCCTTTATCGGAAACCTTATACTTTATATTGTTTCCAGATTTTCGCTTCAATCTTGTTCTAGTCTAATTTCGTTGTAACCATTTACAGTTTTCATAATTGATATAACAAAATGTTTGGTAAAGTCTTAAAGAAAGATTTGAATGAACAATTTTCCATTTAATATTTAAATCCTTTTATGTTTAAATATTTTAGTAAGTATTTTGTTTTTGTAATAATGTTATTTTTAGAATAAAAAGGCTCTACCTTCCGCATTTTTACTTCAGCACATTTGTGAACTCTGTTTACCAATGCCATTCCGTCAATAAATGATTACTCTTTGGATATTGTTGGTCATATTGTGGTTAAGTGCTACTGAATGCTTTTCTTTTGATAACGATTCTCATGTAGTTAATTCAGTTAGTTAATAATGGCAATATTGACTTTGAGAACTAATATTATACTTACATTTAGAATTGGGGCAGTAAGACAGAAGCGTTGCAAAACCAGAAGATTTTGAGTCAAGCCTTTTACACCACCAGTTACTTTCATCACTTTGTTTTCTTGCTCCAATGCGTGATCAGAATTAATGCTTGTGAATGGTATTTCACTTATACTGGTTGCAAAGTTTCCTTTTAGATAATTCCAAGCTTGTTAATCATTGGACTCATGTTTAATCATTGTTGCCAAATACAATGGAGTAAGTCGAGCGTAATTTATCTCGTCGAATTCAAAGAAATATTTTACTATATTGTCAAGTGAAGCAAGATGTAATGACCAGTTTTTTTCACGAATTAAACGATCATGATCATGTAGTGGTTTTTGTGATTAATGATGATAAATGATCATGTAGTGGTTTTTGTGATTAATTTTTATCGAATTCATCAAAAATAGTAAAAACACCGTAATTTTTGATACTTAAAACACAACTTTCATTAATTACTTTCAAATTGCACTCGGTATCAGTTACAGCATTAAAAAAATTTATCTTTTTCAACCCGAATTTCATTTATGAGTTGTGGGTGTTGTTATAATGAGATAAATTTGTTAAAAGAAAGATAAATATTTATATGCCCTTTCCGTCAACAACTTGACGTAACGTTGCATATTCATATATAAATGGCTCTGTATATACTACGTCAAGTCCACTACCTTCTATATATTATTTATTTTAATAAATAATATATAGAAGGCAAATATATAATATACATTCTATATATTATATATTTGCCCATTACTAAAAAAGACAAATACAACATACAACGGTCCCCTTCGTTTACATATATTAACATCCTTCATATCAGTTTTTTATCGTTTGTATTATTCATGTAACTCCAAAATATCAAGATGATGATGCTTAATAACTTCGCTTCAATAAAAAAGACGAAAATCATTCGCATTTTGAGAAAAGTAGCGTAAAACATTATTCGTTAAGAAAAAAACTGCCATTTTTCATTCGTTGTTTATAATAGATAATTTCATTTAATAGAAAATTCATATCAATAACAACTCTTGTAACAAAATGCATTATTGATATATAGTAAATCTGGAATAAAAGAACCATTTTTTAGTCTTTCTATGCGAGTCTGTAAATTCGGGGTCTATGTTTTATACATTCTTAAAAATAGTATATCTAGGGAAGGAAACGTTTTCAGCATATAGTTGATAGATATTTTTTGTTCCGCTTGACAAGTTCTTTCGTATAACATAGATTTTTTAAATTTACGATAATTTTTTTTTTTGTTGACTGTCTTAAGTTTTTTTTATATATATATTTATATATTTTTCGTCAATAAACAATCATTTTACAATATTTTTTGTAAAAATTAAAAATTAAATCTTTATATTCTGACAGGAACAAGTAGAAGACACTGCGTCTTATCACCCTGCTCCTAAGTTCGTAAAAATATCAAATAAGATTTACGTATTAAGTTCCTAAAATATACGTTGTATAAGTTTTATACATATTACAAGTTTTGTACATACTATAACATATTACAGCTCATAAAATATATAAGTTATAAGATGCATATATACGTGTTAACAAATCGATATATAAATATTTTTAAAAATATAAAAGAATGTTTTTATTATTTAAATCTAATAAGTATCGTTTAACTGCTCTTTTAAATAGTTCAATTGAAGTCATGTTTTTCATGTCTCTATTAAGGAATTAGTTCCACAAACGTGGTCCTCGACATGTAATTGAGAAGTCTGTTTTACTAAGGGATGTTGTAGGGATGAGAAAGTTGCCAATGGAATGTCTTGTAGAGTATTTATGATTAATTAAGGTAAAATGCGGTTGAAAATATGTTGGAAGCATGTTGTTATGAATTTTAAACATGAATAACAGATTTTGATAGATGTTTAGTTTATAAATATTTAAACCATTAATTTTTTTAAGTAAAGGCTCGGCGCATGCATATCTACCTGCATTCAAAATTAACCGGCTCGCTTGCTTTTGTTTGGTATTAATTTTTTTTAAAGAAGTTGAATAATTACTTGCCCACACTATATTGCAATAGCTAATGTGATTATGAATAAATGAAAAATACAAGCTTTTTAAGCACATTATATTCAAAAGGTGCTTCGTTTTTAAAAGGATCCCAAGTGCTTTTGAAATGCTGTTTTCCACTAATTGGATTTGATTTTTCCAGTTTAAATGATCATCAAATATTATACCTAGGATTTTCATTGAATGAACTCTTTTTACTTTAATGTTGTTTATAAATAAATCAGGAAGTTTTAGGGGTATGTTATCAGTTTTCGAAGGTTTCGTGAACAGAATGTATTTAGTTTTATCGAAGTTTACGGACAGTTTATTGGCTTTAAACCATTTATTGAGATTAATTAGCTCTGTGTTTACAGTAGAAAAAACAAATTTTAAATTAAACCCCGAAAAAAAAAATTAGTATCATCAGCAAAAAGAACAAAATTAAGGAATTCAGAAGATAAGTGGATGTCATTGATATATAAGAGAAACAGCAGAGGACCAAGTATTGAGCCCTGAGGGACACCGCAACTAATAACTTCTAACTGCGTATAAGTTAAATCATACGTCACACATTGTTTACGATTTTGTAGATAAGACTCGATCCATTTTAGATTAGTATTTTGAGTTCCATAATTTTTTAATTTATAGAGAAGGATTTCGTAGTCGACAGTGTCGAACGCCTTCGATAAATCAACAAAAACTCCAAGTGTATAATTATTGTCATCAAATCCTTTCAAAATATTGCTAGCCAAATCCATCACAGCATGCTCAGTGCAATGATTTCTCCGAAATCCAAACTGTTTAGGATATAAAATATTGTTTTTATCAATGAAGTTATATATTCTATTATACATAATACGTTCGAGAACCTTTGAAAAACAGGAGAGAATTGAGATGGGTCTGTAATTTGATTCTAAAGAATCGTCGCCGTTTTTATATATTGGAATTATTTTAGCAAGTTTTAATTGATCAGGATAGTCCCCATTTTTTAATGAAAGTTTAAAAATAATGAAAAGAGGCAATTCGATAATGTCAAAGACACTTTTCAAAACATTTGCATTAATTTCATCAAGACCTGCACTTTTATTTGTCTGAAGCATGTCAAAAGCTGAACGAAGTTCATCAATGGAAAGTTACGAATTATCCATAATAAAATCTGATTTTTTCAAAAAAGAATGGAATGTTTTGCTACTTGGAGAGATTTCTTTGGCTAAATTTTTCCCAACATTTATAAAAAAATTATTCAGTCTCTCAACAATTGTTTTTTTATTAAAAATTTCACCTTTATCGGTTTTCAGTCAATTAGGGAAGTTGCTTTTTTTCCCTATTATATCTTTAATTATAGTCCAAGTTTTTTTAGCATTTCCAAATGATTTCTGAAGTAGACCAGAATAGAAGTTTTTTTTAGATTACTTTTTTATTTTTTCGAAATAGTTTTTGTATTTTTTATATTTAGTTTCGTTTTCATAGCTTTTGTTTTTTAAAAATTTTTCGTAAAGCTTTTTTTTTTTTTTTTTGATGAAAAAAAAAATAAAAAAAGCTTTACGAAAATTTTTTTCGGGGTATGCAAACTTTTGGATTTTATATTTTTTCAAACTTTAGGAAAAGCTTTATCATATTGCCTTGTAAAGACGCGAATAAAAAAATCGTATGCGCTACATGTGTCATTGCAATCATTCAAAAGCTCCCAATTGATTTCACGCAAAAGCTGTCTAAAAACTGTAATCGAGTCTTTGTTTACATGCCTTATGTATACTGTTATGGGTTTTTTATTTATACAGCATTTAGTATTTGTTGTTTAAAAAACAGGAAAATGATCACTAATATCCGTTTTTATTATACCACTGTTGATTGTCGAGTTACTATAATTATTAGTGATAATATTGTCAATAATAGATGTTTTTCGAGTTACACGCGTAGGCTTGTTAATCATGGGGTAAGCACTAAATTGAGAAAGAGTATTTATAAAATTTTTTTACGTGGTTATTAGTGTTTAAATTTATCAAGTTTAAATTAAAGTCTCCGAGTAAATATAAATGTTTTTTAGAGGTTTTAATTAATATTCGCCTTAAGTCATTTTCAAAATGATTATAACTGCCATTGGGTGGTCGATATAAAACTGTTATAAACGAATTTTTTTCTTTTTGGTTTATTATCTCTATAGTTAATGATTCGCAATTCGAGTTATTCACACTTAGGCTATCTACTTTTTTATACGTCAACGAGTTGTGAATAAATATGCATACGCCTCCGCCAATACCGTTTTTTCTCGGTTGGTGAACAGAATTGTAATCTGTTAAATGCAAATTAGAGTTACTCATATCTTCACTCTGACACCAGGCTTCAGTAAGACAGATTATACTGAATTTAAAACTTATATTATTTAGCATTAATTTTAGATTTTCAAAGTTTTTGCTCATGCTTCTAATATTTATATTTAGTAATGACATGTAATGTAGTGATTTATTTAAAATACTTGTAACCTTATGAACTTTAAATTAGTTAGTTTCTAAGGAATAATTGTCAAGAATGTTTACGTTAGGATCAATGTTTTTTGAAAAGTAACATACGTTTTCACCAGAAAATGTATTAAAAAAATTATAATTATTTCCGCCATTTAAAAAGACAGGAAAAAGATAAAGAAAAAATAAATAAATGGAAAGTTAAATAAATAAAAAATGCATTATTTTTACTTTGGAACTTTGATTGAGTATTTTACCGCGTTTTTTAAATGAATAATTTTGTCATACCTCACTGCAAGGTTTCTCCCTTTAGACGTCGTTCTTTAACTTCTGCAAACAACTTTTTTCTGATATCAACTGTCATTTTGGAATAATCTTCATTGACATATATATTCGAGCCTTTCAATCTATTCGTTTCTTTCAATATTTTGATTTTATCTTTATAACTTTTTAACTTCATCACGATTGATCTTGTACGATTATTTTTTTTAATCCAAGTACGATGTGCACGTTCAATGTCAATTCCCAACAAACCTAGATTTTTCTCAAGAAATATTTTTACTTCCGTTTGTGTCCAAGTTTCATTGTCATTTTCCGGTTACCCATCAATTCTCAAGTTATCTCTTCTTGTTCTATCTTCAATATTTCTTTGTTGATTTTTTAAGAGTTGTAAACAAGTTAATTCCTTTTCAAAGCTGTTGCGGCAAGCCTCGACTTTTTGATCAATAAGGTTTTCTTGAAAATTTAAACTTAATTTAACATCTGCTACATCTTTCTCGAGTATTTTACTTATGTTTTCATTTAAAATATTTTCAATTTTATCCAGTCGCTTGTTAATTATTTTCGTATTTCCGCTTATAATATCTAAAACGTTTTTTTCTTGTTGTTTGAGTTATGCTTCCGTTTGATTTTGCATTTCTTTCTTGAATTCCATGAACATTTCTTTTAACATTTTTTTAATTTCTGATAATGTTGCCATGATATATAAAAATCGAGTTCAAACAAAATATCTATACTTATACATAATACAAAAAAAAAAAAAAAAAAAAATGTAAGTTTATATTTATATTTCTTCGTGTTTGCAAATTAAGAAAGATTTATGTAAGCTGTTAAAAACACATCTGTTTACTACGCAAGCTGAGTTGCAAAAAAATTTGATGTCATGGGTCCCGGCCCCAAAAATAAAAATTTTTGGCACCCATTTTTGTCTTTTTAGTTTTAACCTAAAGAACAAGTTAAAAGCAAAAAATTGCTTTTAACACGCCTGTGCATACGAAAGTCTTAATCTTAACATAGCAGCCCTCACTAAATCACGAGAAACTGGTGAAAATTTTGTATTATTAAACAAGATAAAACATTTTACTACATATTGTCCAAGGACAAAAAAAAGTTATTTCACAGAATATTCTGCTGCGACGTATTTCACATTTCACGGAATATTCAACTGCGACGTATTCATTTTACGGAATATTCTGCTGCAACGTATTCATTTTTTAAATGATCAGATGGGTTAGCTTTAGCCTCATAGTTACATATTGTTACACCGTGTTTGTGGGATTCCATATAGTCACCTTTTAATCCAATATAATATATTTTAGTTGTATTTTCTCCAAAATTTGAGGAGAAATAAATACTTAAATGTTCCACATTAGAAAATCGTGCAACTTTTGTATGATACTCAATATTTCCTTCATGATCTGGTACAATATTAAAAATTTGATCTGGTTCACATAACGTATCATCAAATGTCATATACGGTCGATTCTTGAAAAGTTTCATTTGAGAAGGATGAAAGTTGTCTTCACCACCAATTACTAATAAACTTTTTAACTTTATACTTCCAGTAAATCTGTGTAAAATTTATAAATGAAATAAAATTAAAGTGAATAAAAACTTTCTAAAAAAGAAATAAGTAAAAAACATTGTAATACATTTAACAAAAAAAAAAAACACTTAAAAATGCAGTTTTTAACAAAACCACAATTCGAATATTTGAATCTTGAGTTTAAATTATAAAAAAAAATTCTTTCTTTTACTTTATTTAAGCAAATACACAAATATTCGAATTACTTTAATAACACGATTTACAACGATTACAAAAACTTACTATATGTATATGTAACCTGCAAATATTTACTATAAATATATAACCTTCCTACATGTAGATTTACATATATATACCTATGTATATATATATGAATACAATCCTTGAATTAGGATCGGCATTCGGCAATGCCGACTAGAAGTTTAAGCTAGAAGTCGGCAGAAAATCGCCGACCTTGTTTCTATGTTTTATGGTCAAACCCTTGTTTTACCTTTTTGCCGACCTGATGCCGACCTCACACAGAATAAGGTCAGCAAATTATTGCCGACCTTTTTTTTCCTAATTCCGAGGGCTGATGTATATGTATATGTTGAAAGATTTACAATTAAGAAATTTTCCCATGAGAACAATGATTTATAATAGTTAAAACACATTACATTAATGTTTTCAAAACTTAAATTTATAAGGAAATTTCTAATGAATTTTTGAGAATATTTCTGCTGTTCTTTGTTGTTTTACTCAAGGAGTTTTTCTTTATCATACTAATATTTTTGTTTTTGCCTGGAAAAATCTATAATATTCTTTATGTTAATCTAGAGAAATCTAAAATATTCTTTATGTTAATATAGAAAAATCTATAATATTCTTTATGCTAATATAGAAAAATCTCTAATATTCTTTGTGTTAAGTAAAAACTAAAATATTCTTTATGTTAATCTATAATAAATTATAATATATATTATATGTTAATCAGAAAAATCTATAATATTCTTTATGTTAATCTAGAACAATCTATAATATTCTTTATGTTAATCTAAAACAATCTATAATATTCTTTATGTTAATATAGAAAAATCTATAATATTCTTTGTGTTAATCTAGAAAAATCTATAATATTTTTTATGTTAATCTAGAACAATCTATAATATTCTTTATGTTAATCTAGAGAAATCTATAATATTCTTTGTGTTAATCAAGTAAAAACTATAATATTCTTTATGTTAATATAGAAAAATCTAAAATATTTTTTAGTTTATCTAGAAAACTCTGTAATATTCTTTAAATAATCTAGAAAAATCATATTCCTAATGCTAATGTAAAAAATCTAAAATACTTTTTATTTAATCTGTAATATTTTTTATGTAAATTATATATATTGTATAATTTATATAAAAAAAAATTATTTGTAAAACTTACGGAATATTAAAAAGGAGTTCTTCATCGCAGTCACTCTCAACAAACTACATTAATAAAAATTATTAAACATTAAATGTATTCCTGCTACAAAACATTATGATAAGAAATTAGTAGTTAAAAAAAAACTTTTGTATCAATGGAATCTTAAAGAATCTTAAAAAAATTGATGTATGAGGAATATTGGCAACAATAAAAGACATAAATGATCATTATAATAATTATCATCAATAAAATAATGATCACCAAAAAATAAAAAATTAAAATTTAAACTTAGGATAATAAAGAACACAAACACTTCTCCAATGGGTCACACTTAATAAAAAAAACAACACAACTTTAAAACTTTTTACACTTTTGACTTTAGGGAGTAATTTCATGTAAAAGTGTTAAACTTTAACCAGTGCACAGTGATTAGGAATAACTTAAAATTAGGCCAAAAATAATTTTTTAGAAAGTATTAATTCAAAATTGATATAAAAAAGGTAAACAACAAAAGAAGACTATAAATCTTTAAAAAAGGATAATTTATAGTCGGGGGTGTGGGCTAAGGGGGTTGTAAGAATTTTTTTTGTAAAAAAAAATGTAATCAAAAAGGAAATTTTGAAGTAACTCATTTCTATCAATCTAAAGTCTGTCCTCAATAACTAAACAAAGTTGATGTTTAGTAAACTTTATATTCATTTTATACTAAAATGAAAAAAAAAAAACGATATTAACTTTTGCATATATATATATATATATATATATATATATATATTCACATTTAAAGTTTTGTTCAAAAATATCAGAAAAAACTTTCAAAACATAAAAGTTAAAGGTAATTTATGTCGTATTAGCTTTTTCGTCGCTAATTTTTTTTATAAAATTAGCTTTTTAAAACCACATTATTTCAAAATGGGGCAAGTTGGGGCAGCTAACTTTTTTAGTTTCTTATAGAATGGAACAAACTCTCTTTAAAAAAAAAATTAGCTTCGTGAAGGAAGTCTAAGGTAAAAAGTCCTAGCTCTATAAAATTATCAGTTTAAACTCGTTAAAATTGCATTTTTTAAATGCATTTCTTACAAGATGTACAAACACATTATTATAATATTTTCATAAATTAAGATCAAATCATCTATTATCTTTGTATATAATAAAAATTTAAATAAACAGTTTTGTATTTAAATAAGCGGTTTTTAGAAAATAAAGCAACTCTTAATATTTGAGAATAATTCTTTAATTCTTAATTATTAAGTCAAATTCTTTGTTTCATAACCATGAGTTACATTTCACTTATTTCTGGAGTTGCCTTATATGTGAAATAAGAGATCTTAGAAGGGTTTAGGTCTCTGAAAAAAAATATAAAAAAATTATATTGCTTTGTGTAACTTGCATATTTATAATCAATTTTTTCAAAAGTATACATGGAAATATAATAGCTAAAAAATCTACAATATGCGGCCGTGATGCAGTGGATAGAGCGCTTGCTTTAGAAGCAGAAGATCTAGGTTAAAAACGAACTCTGGGCATATTTTCGCATCACGGTAAGGAAGGAGGCGTGAACTTCCTAATTAAATGCACTTCGGCGGTGCTGTGACAAGATTGTTAGGGTCTTCTTGGGGCAATTTAACAACAAAACAAATAAAGAATTTTTTTAATAAGCTTAAAAATGACATATCTAAATTATTCTTCAAGAAACCACAACCATCTTTTTTATAAAGATCAAAAAAAATTGAAACCATGAAAGTTAGGCAATTCTGAGAGTTAATGAAAGCGCAACCCATGGTAACAGAACAAAAAGTTTGACAGACCATTTTAAAATCAAAAAATAACCATCAAAAAATTAAATTTCTATATTTTCTCTAAATTTTTGAATTAAGCTCCCTAAATTAATCAGGTACCAATTTTTAGCCACATTCTTCCACTAGATCTTAAGTTATTAATTAAGAAGTACATTTACAAAAACCATAATGGTGGATGTGGAAAAAATAGGGCATTTTAGGTTGAATTTTAAAATGTCATAACTTTGAACAGCTTGGATTTGGGAGCTCAAACTTTACATCTTTTTATGTTACATTGATAGGTACTGGTTGAAATTTGAAAGAAATCTTAGGTGACTGAAAAATTTCAATTTTTTGTCCTACTTTTACATGGAATTACCCTGGTCAATATTTGGGCCAAACAAATTCTTAAACCAAATGAAGCTTGAAATAACAAAGTTAAATTAAAAGAATTACATTAACATATTGTATAACAGTATATCAACATGACAGTGTACTTATATAGAAAACTTTTTAGTGGATTCAAAAATTGAAAGTTAATTTTTCAGAAAGAAATTTTTTTCTTCTTTTTCTAAAAAAGCCGTATGGGTTAAGATAAGCAAAAAAAGTGAGCAAATGCTTATAAAAATATGCTTTAGTAAGTGTATATATATCAGGGTGGAAAATAAGAAATCAAAGGTGAGCGGTCAAATTGACCAGCTAACACATAAAACTGACGGTAAAATTTTTTTTTTTCTTTGTTAAAATTCTTATTTCAGTAATTATTCTTCATGACATGTAAATAAAATAAGAAGAAAAAAAAAGTAATTTGTTAAATGCATTTTGCAACAAAAAATTGAGAAAAATAAATAAAAAGATATAGAGAGAGCAAAAATAAATTTAGTGCTTAGCTAAAATCATCAATTATTGTATATTATATTATTATTAAAATAATAATAAAATAAGAACTTAAATCAGTTAAGGAAAAAAACACTCAATAAAATTGAGTGTTTTTTTCCTTTAAGTTTACGCCATATATAATACTCGTCGAAGCATTAGCGAGTATTAATAAACGATGACGAATTTCACGTTGCAGCGATGCGAATTTTAATTCGCTTCGTTCCAACGAAGTGAATAAAAGCAATTTTATTATTTCTACTTTAAAAAGTAGCATATAAGCAATAAAATTGTTTTAGATGCTTTATCAAAGTTTTACGGTGTTATGAAATCTAAAAAATTTAAAATTGGGTTTAACAAAAGATTTTTCTAACTCTGATTTTTCAACCGGTCAACCTTGACCGGCTAGAATTCTTTTTGGGAGGTCAAAACAGCAATTTCAGTCATTTCGAGCGGTCATTGACCGTTGACTGCCTGTTATTTTCCACGCTGATATATATATATATATATATATATATATATATATCAGCGTGTTGAATTTTATTGTTTTTTTTTTAATATTATTTAGCATAATAAACAATATTTGTATTTATATATATTTGTATTAGTTTAAATAACATTTGTATATATATATATATATATATATATATATATATATATATATATATATATATTATTAAATATGTATTTTGATAAAGTGCAAGTAATATATATATATATATATATATATATATATATATATATATATATATATATATATATATATATATATATATATATATATATATATATATATATACCATGCTGGCCATAATGATAGAATATTGAAAAAAAAAGTGATCTTTCCGGTTATCACGTGCCAAACACATGATCAACGCATGATATAATGATTAAATTCATTATGTAAATAGTAACAGCCAATCAAAATCATTGTTAGAGGTTGAAATTATTCTTTAATATTACTTTGCAAGTGTAAATTGTTTAGTTTATCACTTAGTTAGAAATGGTTAAACGTTGTAATATTTCCAGTGAATGTGCTGCCCAAATCATTGCTTTATTAAGCAAAGGCATAAAACAAAGTGCAATTTTTGATAAATTGAACCTCAGTCAATCTTCTGTATCAAAAGTGGTGATATCATGAAACTGGTTTATTTTCCTATAGGAAGTCTCCTGGAGCCCCACGCTGCACCTCCAAGCAAACGGACCGAATGATAAAAAGGATGGTGTAGTTCCCACGTGTAGTTCTGCCAAAATCAAGTCAAGATTACATCCTGAGGTGTCAGTTAGTAGCAGGACCATCTGCCGTTAACTTTAGGTTGATTACAAACTCTGTGCTTACCAACCAGCTACTCAGCCTCGTCTCTCACAAAAGAACATAAAAGACAGAGTCACCTTCGCAAAAAAAGACAAGGACTGCACACCAGTGGAGCCATGTGATGTTCACTGATGAATCCCTCATTAAACAGTTCTACGCATTCAGCAGCAATCTTTGCCGTCCCATTGGAGAACGATATAACCAACGCTACACCACCCCTAGGGTCAAACAATCTCTGTCAGTGATGATCTGGGGTGGCATTACAGGAAGAGGAACATGTGGCCTCTGATTCCTCCCACAAGGAAATACAATCAATGCAAATGCCTACCTCTCAATCTTGAAAGAAAAGGTGCCATTCTTCATGGAGTTGCACAATTGCACACACTTTCAACATGGTGGAGCTCCGTGTCATACGGCACAGACTGTCAAGACTTGGATCAATGTTCAAGGCATCAGCTGCATCGACCCGTGGCCCGGAAGTTCTCCAGATCTCAATCCGATTGAGGATTGAGATCTGGAGAACTGCAATGTTACTGTTACCCACAATCCGATTGCGGGTAACAGTAACATATATACTATATAGCAATCTTTCCTTTTATTACACGATGTTGCTTAAAAGTACAATTGAAAATAATAATAAACTGATACCTTTTAAAAAACTTACTAAACAACATATTAAATTAGGCAAAATTAATTGGCAAAACTATGAATGTCAAATGACATTAAAAATCTATTCAGTGCAAAAATAAATTTTTAAAAAATTATTAAAAGTCTAAAAACAAAATTAATAAAAAGCTTTACATTAATGAATATAAAAATTTCTGCAACATACTGCAAACAAAACTTAGAGAAAGTAAGAAAAACTAATTTAAAAAATAATTCAATGTAAATAGTAAAGATATAAAAGCAACCCAGAAAGACATCTTTAATATAGTCAATATTAAACATAGCTAATTATATTAATAAATATTAAACATAGCTACTCTAATTAGAGCTATGTGCTGGTTCTAACACAAGCTAACACAATGCTAACTATATATGCTAAAACAATACAACAATAACAAATCCCACCATATCTGCAACATCTTTAACAACTATTTCATTTAAATTGTTACAGACTTACAAGCAAAAAATCTTCAATTTAAGAGTCATTATACAGACTACATAATGAATAAGGTTGAGCGATTTTCATAGCAAAAAAAAAAAAAGATTAAAAATAAATATTCTATTTCTCCTTTTTATTATGTTTGTTTATGGTCACTCTCCATAATTTAGCTCTGTTATAAGGGAGTGAAACATCCGGTATATAGAGTATTGTACGATTTTTATTTACACAAACAAAATTTATCTCAAGTAAATTTATTATTGTTGTTATTGTTGTTGTAATTGTTGTATAAACACCATAGAAATTGTAAATTCCCTAATAAACTAGTAACTATAAAACCCAAAAATAAACTAGCAACTATAAGAGCATTAAACAAATTATTTAAAAAGTAAAAAAGTAATTTACAAATTAGTATTCATAAAAAAAAACACACTTTAGTTGTGTCTAATCTTTCAGTCCACGATTTAAATACTGTTTTCCCCGAACCATCTACAGCTTCGTTCAAGCACTGCAACTTATCTTTATCTATTTTGTTATATAACGAATAAACAGTTGATAAGTCTTCTTCGTCAGAACAAAAGTGCTCATGTTGACCGTGTCTACATGATCCAGACATAGCGCTTTTTCTTATCCTACGACACTTAAAAATATCAATTTAGTTGATATTTTCATAACAAAAACGAAAAAAGTTCTCGGTTCCTTAAAGTTCTCGGTAGCTTATGGAACATAAGCATACCGAGAAGTTTACCTTCGTAGCTTATGGAACATAAGCTTATGGAACATAAGCTACCGAGAACTTTAGAAATGTTTTTCTCGCGTGCTAAATAAAAGGTGGGGACGGGGGAGGAGGTAAATAAAAGAGGGGTAGGTGGGAAATTTTGTTCAAATTGAATAAACGGGGAAAGGATGGGTCTTAATAAAAGGGTGCGTCAGAACTTTTTACAAAACAATTTAATTCTCGTGTGGCTTGCGGTCAAATTAACAGCGCTTTTTTTAACAGCTATTTTATCATAAATTCAATAAGATCTAATACGCTTATATAAGTTTTATACAATGGTGTTGAGTAAACTTTTTAGGTTTACGTTGTCGGCGATTTTTAAAGTCTGATTACACTAAAAATTTTTATTCTTATCAGTGACTGATTAGATATTTCCTAACTTTTAATAGTAATCTAATAACACTAGTATTTTTACACATACACACACTCACACGCACACACTCACTCACACACACACACACACACACACACACACACACACAAACACACACACACACACACACACACACACTTATATACATACTTATATATTAAAACGTCTTAGCTATATTTATTTAGGAAGAAGTGAATAAGGTTGCTTTTAAAAACATAGTTTGACTAGAGAGCTTTTAGATCATTGAGAAGGTTATTCCAAGATTTTATACTTTATGATATTTTATGTACTTAAGTCCGTAAGTAGCAGAACGATGTTTCAAGACAGGTAGGTTTAAATTAATGGATTGAAGAAAGTAACGGTTATTTGTACTTTTTGGGAAAAAGTTATTAAAGGTAAGAGGTAGATTTTTGTATCAATAATTCCAGACAAACAGGCAATTTAAAAGTTGTATATGGTCACAAAGTTTAAAAATCATAGAAGTAAGATAAAGCATATTAAAGTTGAACTTGTGATTATGAAAACATATTATCTTTAATGTCTTGTTTTGATGATGCGGTGTTGCTATTGTCTCATATTTGACAAGCATATTGTATATGAGAGCCAAAAATGACATGGCATATATTTAAGAGTGTTTCCAGATTGACATAATGGCCAGCATTCCATTTGATCTGCTTTATTTCATGGCTAAATTATTTTCATGACTAAGATAGGATACAAACAAAAGGTTGAAGTTAAAGAAATTTTAATACCAAGATATTTCATTGAGTTTACAGCATGGCATCTACATTCTAAAACAGAGCCCTATGCTGGGCCCTTTTTTTTTTGTGTGGAAAAATTTTTTTTTCCCGCAAAATATTTGTTCGAAAATATTTTTTCTTATTATTTTCAGTATGTAATATGGCAAGATGATTTACGCAATTTTGATAGGTTGCGTTTTTTTTGACATAACTTTAATTTATTTTCTAGTTTGCTAAATTATCTTTTTGCTGATTTACTGGAATTGTACAACACAGTTTAATTTTCAGACAGATTTTGGTAAAAATGCCTTAAAGTTGTTTGTCCAAAATTGAATTTAGAAGACAAAGGGGAGAACTTTTAATACCAAAAACTGTTTTGTAAAAACTTTTCAAATGAAGTATTTTACTAATTAAGTCTTCTGACAGTTCTTTCTTGTATGCATTTACAAGTTTGGCCGCGTTTAAATTTAGGTCTACATCCTCATATTTCTTCAAATTCAAAATGGGTAAGAATAAATTACATATTGCATTGGCTTCTTCAAATCGTGTGCTCAAATCATTAATTATAAAATCCAACACTGGGATTTTATAATTAATGATTTTTTTGATTAATGATTTTATAATTAATGAACTACAGAAATGTTTAAACCTTGATCTGGTTCTGTAAAATAATTTTTTTTTGTAGGAAATTGAGCTTGTATTCCAATGACTTCTTCAACAACTTTTGCCTCTTAAACAATACTATCCTATGAGTCACGTATGTGAGTTATCTCCTTGACCAAATCTTGGATAAAGGCTGTTTCAACATCAAGGGATACTCCTTTGCTTTGTATGATGACGTTCTTATTATCAACAGTTGCTAGTATTTTGTGCAAAAAACTAGTCATAAGTAGACCTTTATAATTTCTGAAGTATTTTTTCGAACCTTTTGCTATGTTGAAGCTTATGATGAAGGTGTTAGTTCTAAAACATTTCCCTGGAGAAGAACATCTAACACAGCGAGTACGCCAGTATAATGTTTGGCGATTGATTGAATGACTTGAATTCTTTCATTCCACCTTGTTTCTGAAAGACTTTGAAGAGATAATGGCATGTGTTTTTTCAACACATCTCATTGAGCAGGACTCTGAGAGAACAAGCAGTAGAAGCTTTTTATGCTTTCTAAAAAGATTATTACATCAGGATTTAATTTTGCTGCATTGACTCCTACGTGGTTTAATGAATGGGCTCCACATGGAGAAAATAAGGCACACTGTTTTTTTTTTTAAGATGTGGACCTTAACACCATTTGTTTTACCACACATATTTGAACCATTGTCATAACCTTGTGAACGACAATCTTGAAGTGGTATGTTGTATCTTTCTAGAGTAACAAGTATTTCTTCTGTTATTTTTTCTCCTGTTTTCCCGTTAAAGTTCTTAAACTCTATTAAACGCTCGGTTACTTCAAATACCTTTGTATCCGTATTTTGTGATACATACCTTAGAATAAGAACATTTTTTTCGATGTGTAAAATTTCTGGAGTTTCATCAACTATCAATCCATAAAAGAATGCATCTTTTCTTTGATCTAGAATAGTTTGTAGAACTTTGTCTGAACATAACTTGATAAACTCAATTTGAGAGTACCAAGACAAATAATGTGGTTTTCCCTTCATTCTTTTCGATTCTAACTGACTTTGTTTTGCTTAGGCAAGATGTTACTGTGTCACTTAATTATAATTTCCAATCAATTCTAAGATACCTAAAAAATGCCATTATGAACATCCCAAATTATTGTTTTTTCTCCTTGAAATGCTATACCTCTAGATGATAAAAATAATGTGGTATCTATAATCCCTTTCAGGGTTAATTTCCACTTATTTCTCGCACATTGTATTTGGAGCAATAATTGCTATTTCATTTTATTGACTCCAAAAGGACTTTCCATGCTAAAAACTGTTTTCAATGTTCAGCACTAACTTCTTGTTTGGGAAAAAATTATGCAACTTTTTCTATAATGTCTTTTTAGAGGAAAATCCTTCACAGGCTAAACTGCTTAAATTGGAATTATTTTGATTACAAAAAATATGGCATGGTAGGCAATAAAGTTTTTCTTTTGTTCAACTCCATGCTAACTATTTTCTTGGAAAATGATCTCGTGTTCGTTCATCTTTCATTTTTGTAAACAACAAAGATTCATAAAACTTTCTTCCATTTAGATTTTTTGGTAATTTTTTATATACATATTTAATATATATCTGTCTAGCTTTCCCAAAGCTGTAAGATGTTACTATACATTGGCATCGTCCATCTGAAATCAATTTGGGGCATGTACCAGAGTCATCAAGAATTATCTCAGTGTTTTTGACTACGTTATAATCAGCATTTAATTCTTTTTCTGCCATCATTAGACTTACCTCTGCTACAGTTATGCTCTCTGCAATCCTCAAATTTATCATGAGAAGAATTTTCGTTTCCATAATGGAAAAATTTGGTTATTAATTGACTACCAAGAGATTCTTTTGCTCTTATCTCATTTTTAAATTTTCTTTTTTGAGCTCCAGATTTATGTTTGTAATTTGAGTTTGATATGGTGTTTGAATAACTTGACAATCTGAAAAAATAGTTTTTCTTTTGACACTATTTTAATCCTGAACAACAAATGCATCTTTTAAGGAAGTAAAGTTTAGTTTTGGAACATCAGAATCATAATATTTTTAAATGATATATATGTCTGAACTCAAATAACTTCAAAATAAACTATTTTCCTTTATTAGTTTATTGATCAACCAGTGGCGTAAATATAAATTTGGACCCTACCGCCAAAAAAGTAAAGGGGGCCCCTTTACTTATTTACTTTACTTTAAGTTTTTTCAACGTTTAGAAATTCTAAACGTTCTAAATTAGAATGTAACTTTTAAAAAAAAAATGCCCGTAGGGATATGTGAAAAATTATAAATTCATAAAATGTATTTGATAAAACAGAAATTAGTAACACTCATATTATTATTACCAGTCATATTATTCATATGAACAAAATTTGTAAATCTCCGCGGGGCCCTCTAAGCTCCGGGACCCCCCGCCTTGCGGGGTTATGCTCAACCCTAGTTACGCCACTGATTTCAACTAATGTAAAATGTTTAACCTGAAAGATGATCGACCAAATTAACGAAGAAAAACTATATGAGAAACTATATACTATATAAGAAAAACTATATAAGAAAAATGCGGGAATTAGTATACACAGCGGTCCGCATAGTAGTTTTAAGACCATAGCGATCTTAAGTGCAAATATAAATGATTAAAAAGTAGAAAACAAAAATAAATCTATTTGTTTTCTACTTTTTAATTTTAGACAATGTTTTTGGTTTAAAAGATTTTCTTTTCTTTTCACATTTATTAATTCAAAACAACATTATTTTACTCGAATTTACTATTTTTCCATTACTACCACCTACCAACTAACACCTACCTGCAACTACGGTTATTACCACCTACCACCTATCACTGGGGTCCTCTTTACTTCTGGGTCCCAATGCTACAGTACCTCCATCCACCCCCCTTATGGGACAACTTTCATTGATTTTTGATTTATTGGATTTTAATATAACCAGTTTTTCTAACAGTTGAGAGAAGACTTATTTTAACAAAGCCACTGAACTAGATTGGCAAGATCATGGTTAATGTGTTTGTTATTTTTTTTTATCAATCAAAGTATCAATACTTTTCAAAACACCTCGAACGAGTAATTTATAAAAGAATTTATAATTGCTTCACAAAAAACACTTTTTTATGACTAAATTAGTTAAGTTGGCCATACACTATAATTCAGAAAGTTAAATGAGAAAAATACTTCTCAAATGAATAATTTATAAAACAATCTTTTTTTTTTCTTTTCAAATGCAAATTTTGCAATGAATTTGATATATGGTTTCTAGAAAGATTTTAAGTAAGAATTAATCCTAGAAGACATGACTCACCGAGTACATTATCGTTCATAAATAGATGTACTCATAAGTAGATGACTCACCGAGTACATTACCGTTCATAAAAAGATGTACTCATAAGTAGATTACTCAACGAGTACATTACCGTTCATAAAAAGATGTACTCATAAGTAGATTACTCACCGAGTACATTACCGTTCATGAATAGGTGTACTCATAAATAGATGACTCACCGAGTACATTCCGAGTAGGAAGATCTAGATGATTGCAATAATGATTAGCTGAATAAAAATTGAGTTTTATCTAAGTTAAAGTTCACCAGCTACTGAGAGCCCCATATTGTAGCAGAAATGAAATCTTTTCCAAGCTCAAATGCTTCCTCCAAACAATTAGAGAGAGAGAGTTGGTTTCTTATCAAGACAAGAATATTTGATAGTATCATCAGCAAACAATGCCACATTAGATGTGAGAATTTCTGGAAATCTCTAATATAAATTTAAATAAGTATAGAGCTAACAACCTTGAGAAGCTCCTAAAATTGCAAGAAATGAAGAAGAGTGCTTTCCATTGAGGACTACTTCTATACTACGATTGGTAAGGAAAAAATCAATAATCATAAAAACGTTACCTGATACATCGTAAGAAGAGAGCTTATGGAGAAGACCAGCATGCCAAACTTTATTAAAAGATACTTTAAAGATACCGAGAGTAATATCCTTAACCTCTCCATGTCTATTTAATGTACTATAAAATATATCAGTTATTACCGTTAACAAATCAGTAAACCTTTTAACAAGTGCTTATAAGAGTCTTGTTTTCCAGCAGGGTGGAAAACGAGACTCTGATAAGCACTTGTTAGATGGTTTTAAAATTGTAGAAGACAGCTTCGGAGAACAATTCTGCTAGCCTATAGCAGGAATTTTGTCCGGACCACTAATTGTAGAAAAATCCAAGCAGGAAATTTCTTTAGATACATCGGCTGGAGTGATAAAAATGTCAAACAATGGATCAACCTGTTTGTTGGCTATATGAGGTAAGATGTGATTGGTGGAATCATATGAAAGATAATGAAAAGTTCTAAGAAAACAATTTAGCTTTGTATTTAGGTGAGGTAAAAAAACGTGAGCCATGCAAGAGAGGTGAAATAATAGATTTGCCCTTATTATAGACACTGTTAAACATTCTTCAGAAATTTTGAGAGCCTATAAGTAAAGTAGTCTTTACGAATATAAGGAAGATAACCATTAACACTAAGATTACAAGGTGAGACAGCTGAACTCAAATTAGTCTCACAGAGAGCAAGTAGGTCTGGTGAACTTTACAAGCAGTGGCGGCGCCAGCATTTTTTGGTATTTGAGATAGCTAACTTCTAGACATGGAACAAACTCATAATTATTTATAAGTTTATACTTATGTAAAATAAGAATACTTTAAAAAAATTACAATGATTGGACCTTGGGAATAAAAAAACCCAAAAAATTTTACCGACACTGCCCCAAACGTAAGAGCAACAAGTTGATGACTTATATTTATCAATAAAATTTAAGTTTAATAATATTATCTCTTAGCGTTCAAAAAATATAACCATATAAAATTTGCAACCCCCTCAAATTTAGGGGGGTTTAAACTTTATATGGTCATAGTTTTTGAACGCTGAGAGATAATGCTATGAAATTTAAAATAATTGCTCTCACGTTTAGGGCAGTGTCGGATAAATTTTAAGGGCTTTTTTGTTCCCAAGCTCCAATCATCGCAATTTTTTGCAAAGCATCCTTATTTGACATAAGTATAATCATATAAATGTTTGAGGTTTGCTCCATGTCTGGAAGTTATCTCAAAGATCAAAAAATGCTGGCGCCGCCACTGTTTGCAAGAGATAAAAATTAATAGAAGAAAAGTTACTTCCACGAATATTAGTGAATGATAGTTTTAGAGAACTTGGTAATGACGATAGTTTTTTGTGTTTTATAGTTTTTGGTACTTTAGTCATTTTTAAATGTGTTAAAGAACTTGACTCAAAGCACAGATAATACTCAGCACATTATGTTATGATATCAAGTTAAATATCTATGTGAATGTTTGTTCAAATATTCAATTAAAAAGGACGAATACTTTAGCTTAGATATTCAACTAAAAAGGACGAGTACTTTAACTTAGATATTCCGCACAGTGATGCTACCCACAAAAATATATAAACTCAGAAAAACAGTATTTTATTTTCAAATTCTTTTTCAATGGAAAATTCAATCACTCCTCTTTGGAATAAGCGGTGGTTGAGTTTTTTAGATAACCACTCTTTGGAAAGTGTGGTGGTCGAATTTTCCAGCAAGACATTAATGTAAAGCATCATGCAATTTTTATCAAAAAATTTTAAGTTTTAGACTCCACAAAACCCAGATTTAAATTTAGTGGAACATCTTTTCGAACATTTTGATTTTGATTGAAAAAAAAAAAGCTAAAAAAAAGAGATATTACTTAATATTATGTCATAGAGACATTACTTCATATTATGTCATAGAGATATTACTTCATATTATGTCAAGCAGTATTAAGGTTATCTAATAAAATACTAATGTGCTCTGATGAGAAAATGTGAAGGATTTTGAAGTAATATTTCTTTTTTTAATTTTTTCTTGTTTTATAAATTATTGCCCGATTATGTATTTGATAAAATTTGTTATTATTTCTCTGTTATTTCTCGTATTCAGTTAACTCAGTTGAATATATTGTTTGGATATATTGTTTGAATATATTGTTTTTTGAACAATTCAGAACTTCTTAGGAAAAGCAACAACAGTTTTCATATAAAGCTTTGCTTTGTTCCATATTAAACTAAAATACAATTTCTATTTATGTGGCCCCAGTGCCGGCTAATGGAATAATGGGCTCTTAAACTTTGTAAATTTTAGGTCCTTTTGAATATTAAAAAATAAGGCACTCAGGCCCAAAATAAAGCGCATCTGAGAACCCTAGTGCTAACTGAATTTCGAAAATAAAAAAGTCTAAACCAAAATTATATTGTGTAGAACAAAAACACAAGTTTGAACATTTAAGAAGTTCTGAAATTGGCAAATGGCAGGTACAAGAATAAATAATTAAGAAATTATTTGTTTCTTTCTTATTTTTGAATGTGCAAATTCATTGATGATTTTTGCTGTATCCAACTCATCAAATACGTCGTTTTCAATTGCAAGAATTGCTAAATTTTGCAGTCTCTCTTGCTGCATTGAACTTCCTAAACAACATTTTACCTTTTTCAGCACAGAAAAGCTTCTTTCACCTAAACAATTTGGAACCATCATCAATAAATATATTTGGAGGACAGTTTCTAAATTGAGAAAAACTGATTATAAATTTAACTTTTCAATGAATTCAAACATCTGTAATTCAATTGACACATTTTTCACTAAGTCATTTCTATATCAAAAAAAAAAATGTTTAAAATGTTATGATTCGTCAGCCCAATCTATATTAACATGATCTTTGTATACAACTTGCAAGTTATTAGCAGCTGTTAAAATTTCCTGAACTGACAAATTATTCAATTTATATAAGAAGCTGAATAAACAACCCAATTCAGTATAAGCATTTTGCCTATTTGTTAGTTGTGCTTTTAATTCATTAAAACATACACAGAAACACATTAACTTTAAAATGCTGGTCTTCATCAAAAATTTCATTAGTGGCATCTCCGACTCCATCATCATATTTTCTACTTCTTTTATTTCTTTTTTTGATGAATGTTTCACACCCTGTTAATTTTTTACCACTTTCCACAAAACTATAGTATTCTTCTCTAAGATTTGAAATAAGTTCATTGAGGGATTTTAGAAGTGATGCAGTAGCATTCAAGTTAAGGTATGATTTTTGAAGATATTTACAGCATTTATTAAATCTTTCCAAAACCGAATTCCAAAAACAAATGAGGATACCAGTTTCCAAGGTTGACAGCTGATCCTTTATTGACATTGCTTCTACTTTTGATATAGGTTTTTCATCAGAATCAGAACCAATTTTATTTAAAACATCAGTTATTTTAGAGAATCCCTTCAGCACTGCATCTATTGCCTCAACATGAGCACTCCATCAAGTAGTGCTTAATGATTTCAATGTCAAAGGTTATTCCTTAGTACATCCATTTTCGTAGAATCTTTTGTTTATTTTGTTTAATAAGGTAAAATGTTGATGGTTAAAAACATCTTATCTGCTTTCCAACAGTTTGTGCAGATTTGGAAAGATCACAATTTTTATGCCGGAAGTTTTCTGTGCCATTGTCAATTATATATCTTTCGACACGTTTCTTGATTTCTTGATCATTTTTCCAAGCACCAACATCAAAGAAAATAGTATCAGTTAAATCAGTATCACGAGTATCCATATGATTACTTTTATTAAATTCATTTAATAAAAGTAATCATATGGATATACCATATCAACACACGATTCATTAGTAGTGACATTGCTAAAATCATCACAGACAGCCACATCAGCCCGAGAGAATGATGGCACTAATGATGTATTTAGCTGATGTTAAAAACAGAGTAGTAAGTGATGAGGCAGCTTCAGTAATATATGTTAATATTTCTGTTATCCCTGACAGTGATCCAGTATCACAAGATGCATTTGAGGATGTTTTTAAAAAAGCAACATTATAACTATTTGTAGGTAAGTTAATGGAACAGAACACTAAACAGAATAATAAATATCAAAAAAAAATTTACCACAAAATTTGCTTATATTTTGACATTTCGCTACATCTTTTTCCATTTTCTTTTGTTTTTCCGCTTTTAATTTTCTTTTTATTGATCCACTTTTTATTTTAACCATACATAAAAAATGTAACTAATAGAAACTAAAAAAATGTTATTAATTATGAAAAAACAACTTTCAACTTAAACCACTATTTTTTATAAAATATATTCACATTTGATACAAACAAAATCATTTACATTGAAACAAATAGACTTTACGAAAGTTTGCTGTTATTTATTTGCCACCATTTAAATTTTTTTCCCTACCAAATAAGCGCGCTTATATTGTGCAAAAGGCACGATATGAATTTGGTTAATAAAAAATTAAGACAGTGACACCTGATTTTTTAAAAGGGCCCCGAGGGCCCTACGGAAGCTCAGGGCCCTGGGACCTTAGTCCCTAAAGTCCCCGCGTGAAACCAGCACAATGCAGCCCTTATTTCTTATTACCCGTAATAAAATATCTACTCAAATTATGCAATTTTTGAAGATCGTTGATATAAAATTTTTATAATCACGTGATATCGGAGATTCTTCGTTGCGTTCAATCACCGCAATTTATTTACTTATGACAAAAACTAATTCTCTTCTGATGGCATATTATATTTTATTATTTATTGTTTCAATTGTTGTGATTTCTACATCAAGGTCAGAAACGTTTAATTGTTTCCTAACAATACGTGCAACGTTTTCTCCCATGCTAAATGCTAAATTCAGAAAATAGAAGGGTAAAAATTTCTCAAAAAACACAAAAAAAACACAAATCTGCACCCTATGTCACCAAAATTTTTGAAACATGGCACAAATGTTTATAGACATATGTTAGGAAAGATTGTAATTTTTTTTCTTCATAAAATTCCTTACCGCTTATAATTTACAGCAATTTGAAGTTTCCTTGATTTTGACTAAAAACTGAGGGGGGAAAAGTGCCGAAAATCATTCCGTTTACTTTCACCTTAATATGGTGCTTGTAGTGATGCCATAATTCTGAAACTTTGTACCAAAAGAGTTTAAAACCTGTTAAATCAGAAAAATATAGTTTTTTATATGTCAAAACAAGGGAATGTAGCTTGTTTTAAGATCCATAAAATACACTTTATAACGGCTCATAGGAAACACAGGCATAGTCACCTGGTACTAGGTTTACATTTGCTATCTGGATATTTCTAAAGCCATGAATTAAAGCAAATTCTTCATCAACCCTGCATAGCTTAGTGCCTACCTAAACAAAATAGTAACATATGCAAATGTTCCGTTTTACTTATCAAACATGTTTTATTAAATGCATAGATAGCAAATGCAGAGGAAATAAAATAAAATACAAACATTTTTGATAACGATTCTCCAAAAATCTAATATCTATTTGAGTTTATCAATAAAAGTTATGCGTGTTTTTTAAAATATGGTAAAAGGTTTAATTTAAAAATAATAATTTACCTTTTGATGGCCAAGTGGTACAAACTGATGGTAACTACGTGTTCCAGGTATTGTATTAGCAGTATCCAATCGTTCTTTAAGAGCGGTTCTCACCAAAGTTAAATCTTCTGATGATATATATGTAATTTATGCCTTCAATGTTTTCATTGCAATATTTATACATTGTTTGTGGAGATAAAATATGATTACCCATATCTCTTTGCAAACTTGCTAGTGTTGCCAGATGTTTGACTGTACCATCTATCCATTCACAAAGTTGCTTACCGTGACTAGTTGCAAAAAAGTTCCATTTAGCAGTAAAACCGAAATCTTCACAATGGAAACAAAGATTTAACATATTTTTGCAATTCTTATATTGACCTGCACACCCATCTGAAAAGTATTCAATATTTTTTATTTGAGGCTAATTTGTTTTTATATCATTGAAAACAACCTCAATAATTTTATAAACCATGTTCACATCATGGATCATATCATCCGAAATAATACAATAGGATTTGTGCTTGAGAATGCCTTCTTTTTTGAAATAAATAATCACTGGATGAAGTGTAAATTGTAAATTTGTCCAATGAAAGCATTGCACTTCATTCTGAACTACAAATTTATAGTTTTCTGAAAAATCAACCAGAAATAATGCTGTTACCTCATTCATATCTTCCTTTCTTGAACTCAGGTATAATGCTTGACTCTTTGCTAAATACAAATGTGGTGCAAGTTTTTCCAGTTTTCTACATACTAGTTCAATGTATTCAAACACTGGCTCTTTATTATGTGTCAAGTTTGACCTATCTGTTGTTGTCCATTGATCAAATTCAATCTCATCATCATTTTCAAATTCTCCAAGTATATCATAAAGTTTTTCAAACAATGCATTCATAGTTGCTGGGCATTTTTCACATTTCCTCATCATACAGTCTTTATTAGTTATATCAAAGACAATACAAGGTAACAATTCTTTGTATGTCACACCAAGAGGATGTAAAAGCAGTTTCAAATTCTGATGAATAGCATACAGAATGTGTTCCTGAGGCACCAACAGTAATACACCATTTAGGTCGCAAGGTGCAAAACCTTGAAAATCCTATTTTTATTTCTGGGTTCTTAGTTTTAAAGGCAACAAACAATTCCTTTAAATTACATAAGAGCAAACGTTTTTGCATGTGGACATTTTTCTTTATGCTTAGGTAGTCTTTTTTACCAGGCTATGTTCATCGTCTTCGTAAAAGGTCTTGACCAGTTGAACTGTTACATCAGGAAGAGCTTTTCTTAATTTAGGATTAGGCATGGCTAAAATACCTTTTTCTAATGTTAACTTACGTGCAGTTCGAGCTACATAGTTTGTTACATGCAATGTTTCAGATACCTTTTTTATTGACCAGTCTGTTGGAGCAAGTGTCGCAAGTTGTACTTTTTTTGATGTTGATATAGACTCTGCAATTTTATTAGTTAACAATACCATGTTATCAAACAAGTTTGCTTTTTCCATATATTCATTATTAAAACTTGACTGTTCTTCAAAACTTTCTTCTAATATATTAAGGGAAATGACTACCTTTTTTTTAATGGAGGTTGTTAATGCTGTCAATTTTCGTTTACCTTCTCTGATTTTACCTGACTTGTGCAATCCTTTAACCTTAATTGGATATACTCCGGCAGATGCAAAGTGTGTATCTACACTTTCTTTTTTATTTTGAATGGATCTTTCATTAACAATATCAAAATCTTCATCATTTTTATTTTCACTTATACTTTTTGATAAAAATGTCATAACTTTACTTCGACAGGTTGGACACAGTTATTTTCCAGGTATAAGATTTAAACTTATGGTTTCTGCTTCTAACACAGTATGCATTGTAATCACACGTAGAGATGCTTAAAAAGAAAGTAATTACATTACTTAAATAACATTAATTATATATATTATGTAATTATATTACTATACAATTTGTTATATTAATAACTATGAAACATTGAACAAATCTTATTACCAAAAAAACTTATATGACTTATTAATAATGATATTACCTAATGAAATATAAATATATAAATTTTTACCTCTACACACCTTTTGGTGACTCAGAAATGGATTAAAGCAACTTTTCTAATTACCCTCATATCTTGCAACTAACATATCATGATGGTGTGTGCATATATTAGTAATTTGTTGTTTCAGATTTGTTCGTTTTTCAAGTAGCTTACGATCATTGCTGTCAATATCTTCAATCAGATTTCTTTCTTGAGTATATCATTGTTTATAACAAGCTCCACAATTATTTACAAAACAGCAATTAATTTTGTTATCCATATAAAAATATAATGAGGAATCTCTGTCTAAACACTTAATACAAAAAATCTTAATTAATCTTAATGTCCCTAACAAAAAAAGTACACTTGAACACAAACAATATCATATCAATATGTACTTATAAAGAACATATTGCTTGAACAAGTAGCTATTAGTTTAATAGACATATTTTAAATGCCTATCTACTAATTTTTGTAAATTCTCCATTAACAACTTACAAAAAGTTGTGTAAAAGTAAAAGATAACTAAATATAATTTTATTTAGTTATGTAACTTAACATGGTAATGTTAATTAGACATTATTATATCAATTTATCACTTTTTTTTATTGATGATAATAAATGTTTTATTACAACAAAACAATCAAGAACAAAAGTTACATAATATTGTTAAATTTAATGACACGATATTATGTAAAGAAAATGACATTATTATTATGTAATGAAAGTAAAAAGAAACAAATTTATAAAATGTTTAACTATGTTTTGTAATAACTTTGTAAATTTATACAAAGCTATTACAAAACAAAAATAATTGTATTTGTATTCAAAATATATTTGCAAATTTTTTTTTTTTTGCAAAATATCTTTAGAAAAATTGAAAAAATTAAAACATCAATAACTCCTTGATAAAACATAAGACCAAATAAAAATTGGTTCGCAAATTAGATATATGTTTAATATTTAAAATAACGAAAACCAAAACTTTTTTTCATCAGATTTTTTCTAGAACTATAGTTGCCAATGGCCTTTTTTATTTTCATTAACAAGTGCGTTTTGTGGATCTAAAAATAAACTATATTTTATTGTTTTGAGAGATATAAGTTTATGATTTTCAGATTCAGCAGGTTTTAAACCCCTTTGGTACCAAGTTTTAGCTTTGTAACATTACTACAAGTTTGTTAAAAGGGTAATGGTAAATTGACATATTTCCGGCTTTATCCCCCCTCTTTTTTCAGTCAAAAAATAACTAACTTCAAGTTACTGTAAATCTTGAAGGGTTGAGAATTTTTTGAAAAAATTTTACAGCCTTTCCTAACTTATATCTTTAAACATTTGTGCCAAATTTCAGCGAATTTGGTGATGCAGGGTGCAACCCCTTGTTTTTTGAGAAATTTTTACCCAGAAGTTTATTTGTGCTGCCAAGCTAAAACTGTCCCAAATCTCTGATCAGAGAAGATTGAGCTTTACAAAAGTTTTAACTAATTTACAAAAATGTCTTAAAGTAGTTTACGAAAATGTCTTCAAAGCATTCTAGTTTATTCGATAATGTACATTATCATTATTTTTTATAAAATTTGATCATTTTGTAGCTTCGATTGTAACTTAACACTTAAAGCATAGATGAGTTTTTCACTTTGTGTAAATCCCGGAAATTATTTTTTATAAAAATATCAGAAAATCCCGGAACGGGTAATTCCGTGTCAAAACAACAACAAAAATTCAAAAAAATAACCCACTATCTCTAAATGACTTAATTTTTGCAACAAAGATACTTAACTAGGCTAAAAAGAATTCCCCAAAGTTGTTTTAAACAAATCTGAATATTTTAGAAGTTATGCTCGTTTAAAATTTAAAACTTAGTAACATTTTTACTCATGATGCTCCCCTAGCAACGTCCTTAGTAACAAGTAAATGCTAATACATACGTTGTTAACTTAAATATATTGTTTTATAATTTGAAATTTTCCACATATTATTAGATGCTAAACTATAAAATTATACCAAGAAATAATATTTTTATTTATTTATTAATAAGTCAATAAGAGTAAATCGGCGTTTTTAATAAAATTGAAAAGTAAACATGTTTACTATAAAAAGAATTACAGAAAAGGTTATGATCTATATATTTCCAAACTTCATAATCTTAAAGTATATATAAACATCTAAAAAAAAAAAAAAAAACTGAGCTGTTTTTTGACTTACTAATCTAAACAATTTAATTTTTATTTTTGATTGAAAGTATATTGAGATTGAGACAGAAGATTGATTGGTACTTATGTTTAGGCACAACCAGAAAGTAAGAATACTTACTTATGTGTAAAACTACAATATGCATATTTAATAAACTCAATTAAAAATATTTAAATACTAAAAACAGGTGTTTTTACTCAAAGCTAGTCAAAAAATAAGAGGTATTTTCACTTAGGTATAAAACTGCAATATCCATGACATGTCCATTAAAAAACTTTAAATATCAAAACGCATTAACTCTTTGAATTGTTTGTGCTTTTATGAATTGATAAATTTTTATACAAATTATTGAACTTCAAATATTCCTTTGTTTTTCTTTGGACTGTAAAACAAAACAAAATTAGGTAATATTTTTTAATAAATGCAAAATATTGTCATATACATATCATAGACATAAGCAAACTGTCGATTCGAAGTAATAATTGATAAAAGGAAGCAAGAAAATGTCTTTAAGATTCAAGGCCATGTTGGTGCATAAACTAAAATTCCATGTCAACTTTGCACATCACTTTGCATCTCGCAATTTTTAAACTTGTAGGTCAAGATAGGGATAGTGTCATCACTGCAGTATTTCATCTTAACTTCATTATGACATACAGGAACAAATTCATGAAAGTCTCTTGTTCCTGGTATTGTTTTTACATTTTTAAATCGTTCAGATTGTAATAATCTTGTTTCTATCAAACTTTCACTTGAAATAAAAATAAAGTTTATACCTTTGATGTTGTTAGTGCAATATGTAAACATATCACGTGAGTTTAATATTTGATTTGTAGAAATTCTCTGCAAACTAACATTAGCTACAAGCCGTTTAACTGTTCCTCCTATACCATCACAAGGTTGCTTTCCATGGCTGGTTGCCATGGAAAAAATTATTCCAAAAAAAATTATTCCAAAGTCTGATTTATGCTGACATAGGTTAAATATATTTTTGCAGTTTTTATATTGAGATGAACAGCCATCAGAAAAGTAGACCATGTTTACAATGCTGGGTATTTTTTGCTTCAGATTATTGATAATTGATTTTTGTACCTCATAAACCATTGGTACATCATGAGTGTTATCATCTGATATAATGCAATATGAAGTGGAATGCAACACTTGATTTTCTTTATAGTACACAACCACTGGATGAAGTGTGCATTGAAGATTATTCCAATGGAAACTTTGTATTTCATCCTGCACAACAAAACTATAGTTTTCTGCAAAATCTCCTAGAATTATTGCGCTACCTGATGGCAGTTCTTCTTTAAGATTTTTTAAATATTTGGATTGGCATGTAGAAATATATGAATGCGTTGTTAGCTTGACTAGTTTTTCCATCACCATATTTACATAATCTGGTATGGTTACAAGCTGTATAACTAAATCTGATCTATCAGTAGTAACCCATTGGTTAAATTCGATAGTATCTTCTTCCTCAAACTGCCCTATTAGTTTGAATAGCTTTTCTTCTAATTTAGATGTATTTTTCGGACATTGTGTACATCGATGTAACATGCATTCTTTGTTTTGCATATCACAAACAATAAGTTTATATAGTTCGTGGTAATCAATTTTAATGGGTAGGAGAATTAACTTCATGTTTTGATGGTAGATACAAATGCACACAGAATGGGTTCCTGATGAGTTTGGCAAAACACACCATTTAGGTCTTAAAACACAAAACTTGGAAAAACCTAACTTTACATGTGGATATAGAATTTTAAATGAGACAAATAACTCTTTTAAGCTTGACAAAAGTAGTCGCTTTTGCATATGGACTTTCCAACTAACACTTACAAAATCCTTTTGACCAGGCATCTGGCGAGAGTTTTCATCATTTTCATAAAAAATTTTCACTAAAGTATTTAATTGATCAGGGAGCATTTTACCTCGCTTAGTTTGTGGAACTGCAAGAACTCCTTCCTTCTTTGCTAAAGATCTAGATTTTATTATTAGATAATTTGAAACACTAAAATACTCACTAGCTGCTTTAATTGACCATTCTTGTAAGCACAAAGTCAATACTTGAATTTTGTCCCTAAATGAACTGCATTTTTCAAGTTTATCTTTGATCAAAACTAACATTTTTTCGAACTAAACAACTTTTTTTTTTAAATCAAGAACATATTCATTATCAAAAACTTCAACTTCTGTCAATGGAATTTTTAAAGAACTTGATAACTTTTCTTTGAAAACTTTTGCAACAGTTTTAATTTTTTTTTCCCAATACTCATACGATTTGCAAATGGCTTTCCGTGAAGCTTGACTGGTGACACACCAATTATACTGAGACAATCAGAAAGTTCTTGTCTGTTTTTATTTATATCAGCTTCTTGTTGAACACTAAATATGTTTTCTTTATTTATACTTTCATTTGTGTAATCATCAGCAATATTAATGTTATCAGTATTAATTTCAGTGGAAGCTTTTAATCTGACTAAGCAATTTGTGCAAATTTTTTGACCAGGTACAATATTGATCCTGTTGTTTAAAACTATGGTTCTTAACGTGACTTCTCTGAGAGATGCTAAATTAAAAAATATAACTTAATAAAGTAAAATGTGCCTACTATTAACAAAAATAAAGAACTTAAAATTATGACAAATTTACTATTATAAAATTTATGACAAGCTTTACTAACCTTTGCACGGTCTTTTGTGAACTAACAGTGGATCACAGCATTTATTCTGAAACACAGGGAACTTCTCAAGATAGAACTTTTGATGATGAAAACATAAGTCAATAATCAAAACAGAAGAAACACCAGACCTTAGCGCAACTAAATTTTGCTCATCTGGAGCTAAATCTTGAAAAAAGTTTATTCCAATGTGGTTTGTAAATGTTAACTTGTGACAACTTGATTTTAAAATCAATCCAACTGAGCATTGTGATGTTCCATCCATTATAAAAATATTTTATTTAAATATTTTATTTTTCTAAAACTATTATTAAATAAATAATAAATTCTCGCATGAGTATTATAATCAAAATTCAAATGTCAGAATCAATTGCTCCATTTAATTAATACAAGAAGAAATCAGAAATTCATTTTTATTTTAAACTAAATAACTGTAATCATATGATTAGACTTATTTAGTTTAAAATAAAAATGAATTTCTGGGTTTCTTGTTCAATTAATTAAACGGAGCAACTGGTTCTAACATTTAAGTATAACACTTATGCGAGAAATCATTATTTTTTTTGTGAGAAATTATTTTAGTTATAATCTTTAAATGGAGATTATAACCAAAACGGTAAATAAAAATGCAAAAATAAAATTGCAAAAATAAAACAATAATAAAATAGATATGTGCATCAAAAAACAATGAAATAATTTTTGCCTCTTACAGGCATTTATATATAAACTATTTTTGTAAAGATTTAAAGTGAATAGATCAATACCTTTTCTGCAATTAGTCTTAAACTAGACATGTTTACTAAAAAATTATTGTTAAAAACCCGGTTTGCATTGCAAAGTTTTTAATCAAATATAAGATCTAATAACTTTAAGTAATGATTTTTGATTTCTTTATTCAAAAGTTTCTATACCTATTAAATTTTGTAAACGAATGGTTAATGTAACTGTGTATACTTTAACATTTTAGTGTTGCTATAGACGTTGCTAAGAGAGCGGAGAATAAAAAAATTTTAAAATTCTTAAACTTCAAAGACCCATAACTCTTAAAAAAATGAAATTGACTCCAAATTATTTATGATTATTACTAACAACATTATTAACTGCATTTGTGCCAAAAACCAAGTATTTCTGAGATGGTGGGTTATTTCGACTTGTTGTTTTGACATGGAATTACCCGAACATTGTTTTAATATAAAAACAAGAAAATCCCAGAAAATTATACGGTCAACAATTTGACGAAGGTATGTGGATAAATTCTGGAACATTGGTAATAGGATAATTAAAGTAAACAAAAACTACTGAATCAAATATAATATCTCAGTTTTACCGTAAACAATCTGCATAGCGTAATAATTTATTTACTAAAATATAAAATGTCAGACAATTGTTTAGAAATTAAAACTTTTTAATCTTATAACTTACTGCTGCAAAACATTTGTCAGCTTTTCTTTTTCTGCACTTTGTTGCATGATCAATAATAAATTATTTAACTGTTTTGCATTGTTCATGTGAGGCAATCTTTTTTTTTGGAATTAAATTTTTTTTAAATAGCGTTTGCTTGCAGTTTGCAAATAACCACAGATGTTTTTTGCTAATTGGTTCATGTAATATATCTCGTCTTTTAAAGTACCCTAGTGCTGTGGTCTTGTTTGATAACTGAAGATATAGCTGAGTATGTTGAAGTATCAAGACGATTTATCTTTTGTTAACTATGGTGTTCATCATGCTGAACGATTGCTAAACGTGACGATTACTGAATATACTTAGACATACCTTGAAAATTTTACTAAGCTCTAAATATTTTTTACACTTAAAAACATCTGTCCACCAATAAAGTGGAACGACCAAACTGCAAATGGTGTTACTTGCAATTTAATGATAGACGGCTATGGCTTACATTCTTGCCGTCTCTATCGTTAACAAAGATTATTATTTCGTGGCGGGATAGCTCAGATGATTGGAGCGTTAATGGAAAAAGTTAAAACCCGGACTGTTGAACGATACGAGTTCAAATCCCGCCACCGCCAACTCAGCGCTTGAGTAGTACTTCGGTATGCAAAAATGTTGGTCAATAACGGACGCTACTTTGGATTAGTCTTAATGACTATTTGTGGCTGTTCCTATGCTAAGCCAACAATATCTTCGGATATAAGAACATTGTATAGAAAAATATAGCATGAAAACTCAAATAAAAAAAAAAAAAAAAAAAAAAAATTAAATTTGAATGAATTAAAAATAAAAAAAAATAAAAAAATTAATATGGAAATAGATATCGTGAAAATTTCAATTATAGAAAACATATTTGTTTAAATGCAAACGTTGTAGTATTTAAAATTTTATATAATATTTTTCAAACTAAACTTTAAAAAATATTTAACAAAAACCATCCGGAAATTTCTGGAAAATTAAAGTTTTAAAAGAATTTCCGGAATTCCGGGAATTCTCGGAAAAAACTCATCTATGATTATAGATGTTATAGATCACATCAGTTTTAGGATCATGTTAGAACTATGTCATATTGAGATTTTTGTGGGTTTATATTTTTACTAAACTTAGCGCTTCAAAAAAGTGCATAAAATGGCTCTTGATTAACAGATTGAAATGTTTATATATGTTTGAAAGTGACCCAAAATAGCTTTTGTTTTTTCATCAAAATTTTTTATTATTTTTTTATATTTTTACATAAAAAGATGGTTACTCAGTTTTAATTTGTAAAAATATTTAAATATGTCTTTAAAGATTTAATTGTTCTTTTTTCTGGTCGTTATATATTTAGATTTCTTTGTAAAGCCAATTATTTTTTAAAAGAGTTTTTATCAGTCTATAAGATGCCAAAAAGTTAGCTGCTCAAACTTGCTCCATTTTGAAATATATATTAAATTAGTACATTTTAAAATGCACTATTTTAATAGAGTTAAAAAACAACTGAAATGACATAAATTAATTCATGAGTTTTTTCATAACACATGAAAAATACTGAACAAATGAGCTCAACAGTTGTTTTCTCATGTATTTTACGTTTTCATGAAAAAAGTATATTTGTTTACCCCTCTGATTATATTTTATAACAAATTTTATTAGGCTACTTTTCTTAGTTAAATTTTTTTAAAATCAAATTTTATTTCATTTTTTAAGTAATTATTTTTGACAAAAATAATTTTGGCTTTTTTACAAAAAACTAAGGTGTAAAAAGTATACCCTAAACATAAAAACTAAGAAAATGTAAAAAATTCTACCACCATCCATTTCTCCTCTAAAGGATTGGGGATGGGTGTGGGTGAAAATTTAAAAAATTCTACCACCATCCATTTCTCCTCTAAAGGATTGGGGATGGGTGTGGGTGAAAATTTAAAAAATTCTACCACCATCCATTTCTCCTCTAAAGGACTGGGGATGGGTGTGGGTGAAAATTTTTGTCCAAATCTGATAGAAAGGGGGAGTGGAAATTTTTATAAGTGAATTAATATCTTTTAATTTTTAAGACATATTTACTCCGTTTTATAATTGTTTATAATTTTTCTAACTCTAAAGCTTTGTTTGCTGATTATTATCATAAATTTATCATATTTATTTACTCCAGTTTTGAAAGCTAACACTATTGAAACACTATTTGATTAAAACAAGCAACCGTATGAAAGTTTTTTTTTTAGGTTTTGAGAGATTTTTTTGTTGATAGAAAAGTATTTTGTTGATAGATAAGTAAAAATTAATAAACGGGTGGCAAAGCATAAATGGCGATGATGTTTATCTGACGGGATAAACTAGGTATTGGTGCTGAGCGTCTTAGAACCAGTAATAATAAACTCAGTTCTGAGGTGAGATTTATACTACTACTACATAAATTATGGTTACACAAAAGCAATAATGTTTTTCTTTATCTTATACCTCCTATAATTTTATAAATTAATAATTTTATAATTAAAATTACTGTTGACTCTTAACGATAAAATTACTCTTGACTATGATTGTGTATAAGCTTTTTAAAATAAATCTGTTTATTCTGAACATTTGTTCGTTTTTTTTTTGTTTTTATTACTTATCCTCTTTTATATCAAAAGTTTTTCAATCGAAACGTTTCATATTTCTTTGTGGGCTTTCATTGCTCAGTCTAGCTTAAGCACCGCAAATTACCTGCATCAAATATAACAAAAATTAATAGACAGGGGGAAAGGAAACGGTGAGGTAAGAGCTACTACTCATGACTTAACCAATATTTTTGATAAAATTTGATCCTACTCTGACAGTAAGTTCAATCCCGCGCTAATTAATTAGCTCATAATTAGCTCGGGGCGGGTGAGAAAATTTTCCGAAAGTTAATAAACGCCCCCTTCCGTCTATTAAGGACCTGAGAGATTAGAAGAAAATTGTTTGAACCATTTCCATTTAATGAACTGTAATAAATAAAACAACCCTGTTAGACTGATCCTATATTGGATCAAGAGGGGTTCTTTAGCTAATATAAAAACCCCAATTTAATTATAGAAGAACACGTAAACTTTGGATTGTTTCCTAGTGATCGTATCACAATAAAAATACTCAGTCTTGATCAGCAAAACAGTAAGAACAAATGCTTGTAGATAAATACTTTAACTCTTCTATGTCATATTTAACAAAGAAAATAGCATAATAGAAATCTACCAAGCTACACAAGTGTGAAGATTAAACTTGAGAAGAAAAATTTGAAATTGAATTTGAAAACTTGGCCATAATTTGAGCTTTATAAATATTTCAAGTTTTTTTTTATTTTTTACTTGCGTAAAATCAAGATGACAAAATAAAATTTTAAAAAAGATTTAAAATACAACATTTGTGACGTTAAGTAACTTAACAACTTCTTCATTTTTAGCTCCATCTTTTATTTTTTCAGTACCAAAAACTGAGGAGGAAAAATCCTGATCGTTATTTTCAATTAAATTTTTGCTCAAAGTGTCTTTTTCTGTAAAAGAACAAAGTTGTCGCAGATTTTCAGGTAGATCTTCTGTTTTCTGCATTTGTAAACATATAGACTCAGCTCTTGAAAGTATATACTCCAAATCGATTTTATAAGCCAAATCGTTAATATGCTACAAAAAGAAAATTTTTTTAAAGTGATAAAATATAAAAGTATATATAATAAATATAATATAGTAAATAAAATAAATATATAAGGAAAAATTATGAAGAATAAAATTACATAATAAAGTTATATTTTAAAATGGTTTTTCTTGAGTAATAAAAATAAAATTAAAAAAAAATTTCCTCTTAGTTTTCATGACTTGGCACTTTTCTATGTAAAAAAAAATATTACCTTACATATTTTTAGGTAAAACTTATATAAAAAGATCGCAGACATAGTTTAAAAAATGTTTCTCAATAAGTTTTTGTACTTGCTTTTATGTGAACTTTTTTGTTGTTGTTGTTGTTGTGATTTTTATAAATTTTTTAAAAAAATTTAAAAATCAAAAAACTCTAAAAATCCAAAATTGTTTCCACAACAGGAAACTGGTACGAGAAGCGTCAAACCTGAAAAATCAAGAGATATTCCTTCTGCAATAAAAATTAGCAGATTAAATCGTTTTAGTTAGAACCGACTTAACAATTTTAATTAGAACCGACTCACATAGCAGCTAATTTTTTTTAGCCATTAGTTTTTATGAGTATACAAGTTAATTTAAAGAAATCAAACTTTTCGGCATCAAGTTAAAAAAGTTGTGTAAATTAAAAGGAAGCGGTGAGGTAAGACTATTGAAGAGTTACTAAGAATTATATAAGAATTATTAAAAACCTTTGATAAAATTCGATCACACCATATACCTCATAGAACTGCACTCAAGATTTTTCTCTACACAGTGACCTTGTTTATCAAAGTTCATCTTTTGGAGTATTACAAATTTTTTAGGTATTACAAATTCCATTCTTGTTCCTCATATATATTAATGATTTTGCTGATAATTTTTACTTCTAAAATCCTATTTTCTAATGACATAACGATTTCAGTTTTGAAAGTTTTTTGATAGCTTAAATGTGATCTCTTTTATGTGAAAGGGGGTTGCAGTTGTTGGTGAATTTTAACACAAACAAAACTCAGTTATTGTTAATAAATATTACAAGATACCAAAGTTTTTCAACTGTTTTAAAGCTTTTACTTTTTGAAATTTAACCTGTAATAAACATTAAATCAAGTAACCTAGGAAACTATAAAAGACAAAAAATGCTCAAGCCTAAATATTTTTGATTTTCAATTTGCATAATTAGTACACAATTACTGAAAAACGCAAAATTTCATTTTAGAATTTTGACTGTGACTTGTGAGCTTAAAACTTCTATTACAATGACTGGCTATGTGTTACAGTGACTGAATGCATGTTACAGCAACTGGATATACATTAAATGACTGGATATGTGTTACAGTGAATGGATATGTGTTACAGTGAATGGATATATGTTATAGCGACTGGATGAGTGTTACACATCCAGTCGCTATAACATATATCCATAGTGACTTGATATAAGCCAATGATAACCAAAGTGACTTGATATAAGCCAATGATAACATATATCCGTAGTGACTTGATATAAGCCAATGATAACCAAGTACACAGTTAGTCGAAAAACCAAAAAACCCAGAGGTTAAGAAACTTTGAAAAGGTTCTTCACCAGCAGGACCGGAATTTTATAAATCTCAGAAGTAATTTCTAAAAAATAAATTATTAGTTGTTCTAGAACAGAGAAAAACCAATAAAAAAGACAATAGACAGTGTTGTCGCTCAGACAATAGGCGGTATTGGCACCAAAAAAATTTATCAGTTTTAAAGTCTTATATAAAAAAAGTCTTATATAAAATAACAATTTATAATAAAATAATAATTATATAAATAATAAAGTCTTATATAAAAAAGTGTTTTAAATGTTTACTGTATATTTAATCCATAACGCTTTTTAATTTCTTGACTATTAAGATGTTACTATCTTTTTTATAATCAAATTGAATATTGAAAAACTTTTTGACGAATCAGCTGCAACTAGTAAAAAAGTTTTGGTTCAAAATTCAAATCTTCTTTCACATTCCAATCTAAAGTTGTTAATTTAGTTATCTTTAAAGAATTAAAACTATTCACAAAAAGATAAAAAAAAAAATGTGTATGAAAATTTAAAATTTGTAAATTTTATATCAAAACATTAGAATTTATTATTCTTATTCGTTAAATATTTAATGGCTAAACTTTACTTTTGGTCCAACAACAAAAAATTATGTTTTGATTTTTTATAGCAATTGTGTAATATATACACACATAGCATTTTAGATTTTTACTGTTTTTAACCTAATTTTAAGTGGAAAACTCAATCCTAATTAGTGAAACAAACTGTAAGTTATATTGCATTTGTCGAAAATGGTTACAAATATTCCAATCTCATAAAAATCATAAAAGAAATAAAACGAAAGTACAAAAAATCTTTAGTGACTACTAAAAACATTGACAACATCACCAGTACGTATCCAACAATTTCATTACCTTGGGTACCAATATTGTCTCCCAAATCGCGTAAAGTGTTTAGGAAGGCAGGATATAAAACGGTCTTCAAATCAAACTTAAACCTAGAAGCAATATTGACTTCAAGAAATAAATCCAAACTACAAAGGAACAGCCACCCAGGAGTTTACCTTATTAAGTGCCGTTGTAACAAAAAGTGTATTGGTGAAACAAAAATGCATATAAAAACACGCAACAACACAAAAACAGTACAATAGGAAATAAAACAGAAAGATCAGCATTAGCCACACACATGAAACATTGTGCACAACAAATTAACTGGGACAGTTGCAGAACTCTAAAAGTCAATAACAAAAAGTTTGATAGGAAAGTTCGTGAGGCACTTGAAATACAGTACCACCAATGTGCCCCTCAACAAAGTGTCAACAAAATTCTGGACACCATTTCTAATGCACTTACGTCAGAAAAAGACGAAACCATTCCATTGACATATAATAAAATTGCCGTTTAAAAATAACATATAAACAAAAACAAACAAAATCTTTTAAGCTGAAGCTGGTCACAACAATCCAGCGAAAATTTCTTTTAAAAAATAAAAAATAAAAAATAAATTTAGTATTGAGAGAAAATCGTATTTATTAATGTTTATAAAATAATAATAATAATAATAATAATAATAATAATAATAATAATAATAATAATAATAATAATAATAATATATATATATATATATATATATATATATATATATATATATATATATATATATATATATATATATATATATATATATATATATATACACTATAGTATGCATATACAACATGCAATATAATATATACATATGTATAAAATATATAAGTATATATTTTATAAATATCTATAGTGTATATATATGTATATGTGTGTGCGTGCGCGCGCGTGTGTGTGTAAATGCAAAATAATCTCTATCTTTATAAAAAAAATTATGTAAAACACATACCCTTAATATTTCGTTGAAATTGTAATTATTTTTCATCATTATATCTTTTTCTCGCTCAAGAATTGCCAAACAAATAAACAACTTAAAGTGAGGAGTAATTGACTGACACCACAATGCCTTTAAAAAATTTTAATTTAACTTTTAGTTTAACCAATCGCAAGAAAAAACGGGAAAATCTTTATACGTAACATTCATTTTTTTTTTTGCAAAATTAATAAAAAACCATTATTGATTAAAGTTAGTGTGTAATATTTGTGATAAAAAAATCTAATTGGTTTAAACTTAGAACTGTTAACTGAACTTATTCAAAAAGTTGCAAACTTAAAATAATATTTATTTCTTTATTTACAATATTTATACAGGAAGTTTATATAAGTTGTAAAAACTGATTTTTATATGATTCCTGTAAAAATCATAACTAAAAACGTGTTTAATTCATATGTAAAATGTTAAAAAGCAAACTAAAAAAATATTAAATATAGTAAAAAATATTAAAAATTGTAAATTAAGAAAATATGAATGATTAACAATTAAAAATGGCTTTCAAACAATTGAAAATGACAAAGGTTGTATTTTACAACCTTGTTGTAATAAAAAGCAGTTATTGGTAAATGATATTTTAAATGATATTCAGTTGATGAATAGTATGCTTATTATAGCTTTTTATTGATATATATATAGAATACAAGTTTTGATGCACGCCTTTGACGCGCACAAAACTTTGCTTAAAAAATTATTTGAAAAGGTTTACTTTAAAATTATTTTAATAATTTTAAAGTAAACCTTTCTTTTTGCTTTTTGGGTTTTTTGCTTTGTATTCAGACTACATGCTTATACTATGCTCTTTCAATATAAAATAACTCTGCTCACACTTTCTTTCAATATAAAATAACTCTGCTCACACTTTCTTTCAATATAAAATAACTCTGCTCACACTTTCGTTTATATCTTTCAATATAAAACAACTCTGCTCACACTTTCTTTCAATATAAAATAACTCTGCTCACACTTTTGTTTTTACTCTTATAAATTTATTTTGTAAATAAAATAGTATTTTACATTACAAAGTATTTACAAAAAACGCATTTTAATTTTTACAAAGAAAATATAGGCAACTTAGTTATTGAACATTGTAATTGCTCTTTATGAAGTTTACAGTTACACGTTAAAGATTAAAGGTTTGCATTTGGTTATTGGGGAAATAAATTTTTATGTCATTTATGCATCGCACTCGTAATAAAGCGACGTATAATTGCACATGTCTGAAGACTGCTTTTGGCAGATATAATCCAATTTTTTTGAACGTTTGCACTGTCTTTTGTTAATTATTATCGCAAATGATATTCAAACTGGAAACTGATGTCGACGCAGATGAAATGGTAGTGTCTAGTTATTTCAGCATATTGTAATCTATGGGACTAAAACGAATCTGCCTTTGTAGCAGCCGGTCGTAATTCTGCAGTCAATTAGATGTTTCTCAAGCCGTTCAATGGTAAGTCTCCTTCTATTGCATAGTCCATTTTTAACGTTGAGATTCCTCAATAACATTGCAATTGCGCTGACCTTTAATTTTAATTCATGCGGCGAATGTCCAGGCGGAGTAATGCTATTGAAGAATTCTAGCGGAAAATGCGTTCTGTAAACATTTTTCTCACATTTAGCTTTGTAGATACTTTTGTTTTTTTTTTCCACTCCGGGTAATAGACGTAAAATCTTGTTGTTTATCTCTAGAGAATCAAAGTTTTTTAGAGTTAGAATAGCTTTTTCTGATAATCTATCACTCGGGTAATATTCTCCAAAGATGTTGTTATTGAGATTGTGGCTAAGACACTGATAAGGTAATTCTATTTTTCTTTTATCTTTTTGTTCTATTTTGCCATTGCCAATTTGCAGTAGGAATTCAGCCCATCCAGATGCATTGGAGTGCGGTCACGTGTTACGTGATAATTAAGACGATTTTGATATGACGCCAAAAAGGCAATCACTTGATTGGCGCCTCTACGATTGATTCCTTGGATGCTTTTGAAATTACAGGAGACACTTATCAAAAGTTGCCACCAAGAACGACAATTTTTCTCCCAAATGGTATTTTAGTTTTCATAATGCCGCGTAACAAAGTATCTACTGCCTCTAGTCCAAGTCAAGGTACAATTGACACCTCATCCCAGATAATCACATTGATTTGGCAGAGAAAATTGGCTCGTTTACTTTGGATTTTGAGCAGCGATGTCCAATTAGCTGCCAAGGCACTGGCAAGTTGAATGCAGAATGCACTGTTTGTTCAAGTGGCAGCAAAGTAGCAGCAATACCTGACCACAAAACAGTTAGAGACTTTTTGCTTTGTCCAGCAAAAATGTGGGTAATGGTTGTGTATAGGTATGTCTTACCCAAACCACCTAGCTCATTGATGAAGAATCATCGTTTGTCACTATTGATGCATGCAAGAACAGCATCTGTAGCTGCTTTTTGTTCTTTATTCAGAGTCAAGTACTGTTTTTAATGACATTTGAAGGAAAGATACTTCTTTTAAACTGTGACGATATTTATTGTAATCTTTCAGATATCTAGCTACCCGTACTGCTTCTTTAAATGTTGGATAGGTTATTCCATTGACTGTTTGTAAATCCTCAAATGATGTAGCTCTGTGAGTGTATAGTAGCATGACCTGTAGGTAGTAGCGCTCTTCTTCTCTTGGACTGACCATATATACATACGTCCAATTTCTTTTCTGTCTTGTTTTCGTGGTGTCCATTGCATTGATGTTCTATTGAAAACAAAATGCTCTGGTATTTAGTAGTGCAAAAACTGTCACAAATCGATGCTGCTTCTTCTTTAAAACAGTTTTTCAAGCGCTCATTTAATTGGAACCATACCGTTAAAATTGTATTTTATGCATTAGTTCTTTCAATTGTGCTATCTTCAGTACCTGGTTGGAAGTAAACAGTTTGAAAATCTGGTAGATGTACAGCTAGGCAATAAATAGTATGTGATCGCATTTCCATATCAAAGCCGAATACTTGCCAGGCAGCTTCTGGCATACTAACATATAATGTGCATCCAAATGGGCCAAAATTTTGTCATATACAGGTTGTCGCTGGCACTGTTGTTTTGTTGAATATTTATTGCTGCTTTTTCAGGTCCCTTGTAGATATACTTGTATAGGTACTTAATTGATGTGATGGTAGCATAAATTTTGACATTGATGTGACAGTTGTACTTTGTTATTTATTAATTTTTAAAATTCAATAACACCCATGTATGTGATAACACAGCAAAAAAATTTTTCTTTTAAAATTTCATCCAGTAGTGTTTTTTATTTGATATGGAATACTCTCGCCACTACATTTGGTCTGTCCTATGTTTGTTGATGTGGCAAAAGATTTTCTGTAATTTCTGTACATTTTGGATTGCATGTAATCATAATAAATAAATCTAGTTTCCATATTTTGCTATGATAGCCATTAGGTCTTGATAAGATTTTATCATCGCTCTTGGACTCCCTGGAAAAGTTGAAGGTAATAAAATCCTCCTTCGACTGATGTCGGTAGTGTCATCCATTGCTAAATGATCTTCTAGCACGCGATAATGTTCGGCTTACACTTTAGCTTGATGTAATCAATCATTATTTAGGCAATTTTGTTCTAATCTACATATGCATCTACAATGTACTGCTGAAAGAGTTTGCCAGCACATAAAAGTGGGTTGTACTCATTTAGTTTAATCGCCAGTCAATAACTATATTATTTCATTTGTGCAATGCAAGCACATTTTCAATGCTATGGCGCTTTGGTCACATTTGGATGCTACCTACTTTCACCTTTTGGAAAGAGAAACAAATAGGTGAGTGAATCGCAACAGGAATCAATATTGTCAATAAATTGATTTTGACCAATTTTGTAGTAAATTGCAAAGCTACGGGTAGGTGGTAATTCATCATTTTCTAGCAGAAATACCACTACTACTTTGCCCATGATTGGTGTGTTGTATTGTCCTTGATCCAAGACGGGACTGATGTCAAGAACTAATTGAACCTGTGGCGCTGCACCTGCTTCCTCATACGCTGTTTTTTTTTTCAATTTCAGCTATATCTTTCATCATACGAAAAGTTTTGGCATATGGGTTTACTCGTTTAAGCAACTGGCTCAAATAGAACATCAACTGCTTGTCACAGTTGGTATTCGCGACATGCCCCATTCAATCATCCGCTTCCACCGTCGAAATCAAGAATATTGAATTGTGCATATTGACGCATGTTAGTACCACTTAACTGTAAAGAGCCAATTTGATGGTAAATCGGTGGATTTGAAAGCAATATGACCCACTTTCTCACCGTGTGTTGAATTTTGCTCCCAATTGAAGCCATAGCTAGTGTGCTGTTGTAATGTTAAATATTTGATCTGAAGTTTTGCATTATTTCTGTATTTCCATCTAGCAGCTGTTGTAATTCTAGTGGATAATTTTGAATTGATAAAGCAATTGTACCAAAATTGCAGCAGTCAATTGTTGTCTTTCTTATGGCTATATTCAGCTGCAAAATGAAGAGTGTCACAATGGATGCACTGATGGTTCATTTTTCCAATATATTGTTCTTCTGGTAGTATTAATTTTAATGTACCATCAAGCCCTGTTAGGGCTAGTTGGCGTGTAAGATTTCTATTCTGATGTTGTCAAAAATATTGATGTCGTTCTTGATCATTTTGCAATCACTTCTGCTGCTGTTCAGCTGATTCTGTTAGGCGCTGTTTCAAATGCCGTTGGCAATCATACTTGTAAGAGTTCCGGAAACTTCGAAAAGTTCCAGAAACTTCGAGAAGTTTCTAGAACTTTTCAAAGGTATATATTGAATGATATGTTTATTGGTATATATAGAATGATATGTTTATTACAACTTTTAAATTATGGAGGGGAAGCTGAATATAATCTTTAAAAGCAGCTAAATTCTATCAATGTATTTGCAGACAATGAGGCAAGTTTCCCAATAAGGCAAATAAATGACATCTTTTTTGAATGGAAACAAGTCTTTTTGGGCATTCTTCTATTTTAGCAATTGTCAAATGATGTTTAGTTTCTTAATGTTTGTTGAAAATAACTAGTAGCATTTATGGAAATGTTCTATGGAAATTCAATGGGCAACCCATAGAATTTTATTGAAACTCCATGGATTTCAATGGGACTTCATGGTTGAACCATGGTTTTTTATTCGCAAGTAATGTTGCACACCATGGTTTTCATTAGTTACTCCACTGGTCTTCATATATACCCTTTGGTTCCCAATAATTACCTGTTATTGCCTATGGGTTCAAAAACCTTTTTTTTATATATATGAATCTAACATTTTTCAAAAAAAATCAAGACCTATCTAATTAAATGGTGAAATAACTGTAAACGATAGAAGTTATGAACCTTATCTTTTGGATTCTAATTGTACCGATGTTCTCAGAGCAAGTGAGTGAACAACCATAGTAAATTTTTGAAAATATCAGAAAACGAAGTTAATTGATGCACAAGGCTAGCGCATCACATTAATCAAATATAAACATTTAACTAATTTGATAAATAGTTAAATGATAATAAATAACAAATTGTTATTTTATTTGCTTACATTTAACTAATATGTCAAATGTATAATATAAAAATTTAAATGTATAATATGTAAAATGTATAATATAAAATATGTATAATATAAAAATTTATAAACTTTTAGTATTTAGTATGAATATTTGTCACGCGATGACGTCTTTTTTTCTTGGTATTTTGAATGGGTTTTTCTTACGGCAATTACCTTAGTATCAAGGGAATACTTAAGTAACGTATTTTAGTTACTGATAATTGGCAGTTGTGTATAAATATCGTTGGTTTATATTAAAAATATATTAAGCATTAAAAATTGATATGACTTAGTCAGTTGAATTAAACGTCAGTGTGAACTCGTTATACATTAAACAAATTGGAAACAGCAGAAATACTGGTATGTGAAACTCTTGACAAACTTGGTTCTGTTAAAGCGGATATCAGACTTATAAAGTAAAGAAGTTATAACTACTCAGTTTACTTGAATCCCGTTTAAATGTGCATCTAGCCCCTTTATACTTTGGGGAGCAATCAAACAACATTTATTGACATATGAAAAGCATTACTCGCATCAAAGGTGATGACACTTTAATTGTGGATTGCAGGCCTACTTGCAAAACAGATAGTTTAACCAAAAGAGGAATATTAGGAAATTTGGCTGAAGTCTTTGATCCACTTAGTGTAATTTCCCCAATAACACTAATAGCAAAATTAATTTATTAACAAATATATGATTTACAATATTCTTGGGACAAACCAATATCACCAGAATTAGCAGAGAACTGGTTGCTTTGGAAAAATACCTTACCAGATCTAACACCAATACCAAGAAGTATCACTATTTTCTAGCATATGATAAAAAAGATTGAAATCCATAAATTTAGTGATGCAAGTAAAGATGGCTGCTGCAGTGCAATATATGCAGTAGTACACCAAGGTAACAAAGTCACAGGAATACTTACTGCTAAATCATGCATTTTCAAACAAAGGTTATCTATTCCAAGACTTAAATTAATTTCTGAACACATGGTAGCTAACACCCTAACAAATGTTAAACTAGCATTTGAAGGACACCTAATTATTAAGATTTATGGTTGGCTTGATAGTTCGGTGGCATTACAATGGATACTCAATGAAAATCACAAGTGGATCCGTCGATTACAAAAGGGTTCACAGATAAATGAATGCGTAGGTAAAATGAACATAAAATGGCAGTTTAACTTAGCAAGAAGTCCATGGTAGGGAGGCTTTTTTGAAAGAATGGTGGGTTTGGTGAAACTACCGTTACACAAAGCAACTGGAAGACTTCGCCTAACTTTCGAATGATTTAAAGAGGTTTCGATTGGTATTAAGAATATGTTGAATAACTGGCCATTAGGATACATCGAAAACGATATTTAACTTCCAGTTTTAAAACCAAACATGATTCTACATGGTAAAGGTATTACTATCTCTTTGGAAAATGTGGGAGAGGACAATGATCAAGAGTTTAACAACAATATAACGACATGAGCAGCAAAATATATCATGAAATGCAAGAACTTAGCATGGAAAAGATGGAGGAGCAGGTACTTAAGATCATTACAAGAAAACCATCAACACAAAGAACATAATCAAAAAGTCATAGCAGTGGGAGAGATTTTTTTACTTAAAGGGGAAGAAAAAAATCGAGGCAAGTGGAATATTGATATAGCTACTTAACTTATATGAGGAGAAAACAATAAAATTCGAGATACTAAATACTAAATTAAGAACGAGAAATAATCAAATAATGGAAAGACAGGCTCAGATGTTCTATCCATTGGAAATTAGCTGCCAAGCTTCTAACGAGACTGAAGAAAATATAGACAACTTTAAAAGGAGCAATACCACATCACAAGAGCAAATAACTACGAAGCAAAGACCGGAACAAAAAGCAAAATCAAAAGCTAAAAAACTTATACATATAAGAGCCCTTGATGCACATTTTGATGATACTTTGTAGATCAAAAGTATAAACTTTTAGTATTTAGTACGAATATTTGTAAATTAATGTCACGCGATGACGTCTTTTTTTACAGTATTTTGAATGGGTTTTTCTTACGGCAATTATCTTGGTATCAAGAGAATACTTAAGTAACATATTTTAGTAACAGATAATTGCCAGTTATGTATAAATATTGTTGGTTTATATTAAAAATATATTAAGCATTAAAAATTGATATGCCTTAGTCAGTTGAACGCAACAAACAGAATATTAAATTCACAACATTGCATGTCAAAAATCAAATAATAAATAAAAAATATTTATCATGTTTTTACTTTAAGTAAAAGTAAAAACATAAGTGTATTATGTTTTTCTTTACTATTAAATAGTAAAGAAAAACATAATACACTTTTGAATGTAATAGTGTTTGCATAAATACTTTTATTATTTTCAAATAAGAAATCAAGATAATTTTAATTTGGTCTGAGATTTTCCTTTTTTTTTTTACACACTTTTGTTTGTTTTAAAAGATTTTAATATTTTGTATCAACAAAAAGCATAACTTTATTTTTTCATTTTTATAAGAACTTGTTTTCTCCTAGATCTGTTGAAAAATTTAGGGAATGAAATGTAATACTGCGTCATCATAATGAGTATTCCCCCCTCCCCCCGGAAAAAATACTTACCCTTCAGGAGAATACCAAGGCACTAGAAAGGCTGTTGATATGTATCAATAGTTAAATATATGAATATATTTTAATTGATCATTGACAGGTTTATCTTTGTTCTCACAATAAAAGTTTTGACCAATAAGTTGTGAAAAATCCGCCTTGCCATATGTTTCGTTGTCTTCAATTATGCACATACTTTTATCTATTTTGAAACTAACTTCTTTGCGCATCAAATCTTTTTATTTCATCATTTAAGCTTCTCTTAGGTGTATTTTTCTTATGAAATGCTTTAATTCCAGCATTTTTACGTATGTTTTTGATATAAGAACATGAAATCTTTAATTTTCGTGCTAGATCTTGCTGTGACTGGTTTAAATTTCTTGCTATTGAATGTAAAATCGACTTTACCTTTTTGGATTTATGGAAAATTTTCTTTCTTCTACTTCTAGGTTTTCTTTCAAGGCTTTGAGTAGTCTTGGACTTCTTTATAATATCTATGATTGTAGATTTTGGGATATTTGTACGTTTAGCAATCAAGCGATATGAAGTAGATGGATTTCTGCAAAAAAAATTCACAACTTTTTTATGCACATCAATTGGTTTCCGAATTATTTTGCAAATCATTGATTTGTAAACAAAAGTTTATCAACACAATTTAAGATAAAGAAATAACATTTAATTAAAAAAAATAAAAGAAATAAATAGCATTTTTGGTTTTAGAGAAATCTCAATTTAAAGTTGACCAGATTTTTTTGTGTCCACCCAATACATATTTCATATATGTATATGCATAATAACAGGCAAAAATTTATACACAGGATAAAATGAAAGATTTAAAATTTAAACAACTTATCAGTAAACTTGGAAATCCAACCAAAACTTCATATTGGACATTTATTCAGAGTATTTTTCAAGGGTTTCCAATTTATCATAATCAAGAGAACCTCATAGATCTCAAGAAGTTACACAAAGAACAATTATATACAAACAAAGACAATTAATAAATATATTATTATTTTTACTAAAGCTAAAGATTGTGGATTGTGAGGAATAAATATATAGTCTTTTTTTCACAAAAAAAGACTGAGGGTAAAATTTCTTACTTCTGAAGAATTAATTTCAACCATAAATGCTCTAAGCACATTTTACAAAGAAAGCTTTTTAAATTTATGTTTTCAAATAAGTATAACATTTTGTGAAAATTCATGTCAAGATAAAAATTGATAAATTTCAACAACTGTGTTATAATGTTGAAGTAATTAAAAATATTATTAAAATAATCACCTTTTATATTGTGTCCTTCTTATATTATAATTCTAAACATTTGATAGAATTGCCCAGCTAATCAGTAAAGTTATCAAAAAAAAAATATTAATAAGAGTAGCCTATATCTCTTTTTCTATTTAATACTGTTTGCAACTCAGATGCTCAGTTGTTTATTCCTCTTTAGAAGTGACATTAACCATTCATTGCCAGTCATGTTTTTTGTAAATTGCATAATCAATATTTTTAAGGGTCTTCAAAATTGTCAACAATGCATGAATCATAAAAATCTATTGGAAATACAAAAGAAGACAAGGTCACACAACTTGCAAAAGTTTTTTGTTTTAAAATATTTTATTAGACATTGTGTAACCAAACAATCTGATTAAGTTTAGTTGAACTTCTTTAAAAGTTGAAAAAGGTTGATAACTTTTTAAAAGTTGAAAAAGGTTGATAATTTTTTAAAAGTTGAAAAAGGTTGATAATTTTTTAAAAGTTGAAAAAGGTTGATAATTTTTTAAAAGTTGAAAAAGGTTGATAATTTTTTAAAAGTTGAAAAAGGTTGATAATTTTTTAAAAGAGAATAATTAAAAAAAGAATAACAAAAAGAATAAAAAAAAAATCTCTATTTTCAGTTTTAAAAATAGTATGAATAATGTATAGTTCTAAAAACTAAAAAGTTAAACAAGATAAACAAGATTCTTCTTTTTCAAAAAAGTATATAAGGATCGAATGTGTTTAATTAAAAAAAAAAAAGTTTAAGGTTTTAGCCATAGATGCGCTAGGAAATTATGTAACACGCCGTCTAAAAACCCTTTGTTGCTTAACAGTTGCTTAAACTTGAGTATGTTACTTTTTTAGTAATTTTTATAATTCTTTTAGAAATTCCAGTAACATTTGTGGGGATGAACAAATTAATATATTAATACAGCATAAAGTTTAAAAAAAAAGAAAAAAGATAACCAGCTGCAGTAACAGATTTTCAATAACTTTAATCATAGCAGTATCTGTGTTTTTGTAAGTAATATGCCATTTGCATATCAAGACAACAGAAGGTCAACTTTTAAATTTTTTTTAAGACTCAGAATAAAAATATTTATTTTTTCTGTTACCAACACTATAACCTTGCACTGTATTTTCCTGTTACTAACATTATAATTTTGTACTGTATTTTTTCTGTTATCAACACTATAACCTTGTACCATAGTGATACCTGATAAAACAACTGATTAATACCCAATTAAATAACTGTTTAATACCTGATAAAACAAAATTGTATTTATTTGACGATGACTTAAAAAAAAAAAAACATATCTTAGTTGTTTTTTTTTTATTTCTGCTTTTTATTAATTGATAATTTTGCTAATTTTTTATAATTGGATATATACTTATTACTAATCATTTCTGTTTTTAATTAGTTTATAACTTTAACATTTTTAATTTTATTGTCTTTTAACAACAATTGTTTTAGCAAAACTCAAATAAAATATTTAATAAACAAAATATTTAATAAACAAAATGAGTAAAAATTGAGAATGAACAACAATATACCTCCCACAAAACCATTAGATCATTGTTGTTGAAATCTCTCTTAAAGGTGATAAGAATCCAGCGAAAACAAAAGTACAAGTTATCTGAATCATGGCATTCTAAAATTGTTCATAAAACAGAAACTGACCATATTTATCTTAACAACATATAACATATCTCAACATATTACAACACATTACAACATGTACCTCAGTAAAAACAATTCTATAACACTTAGAAGACTTACTTAAATAACTAAAAAAGTTTGGGTACAAATACTCTATTAAACTTGCAAGTTTTTCAAGCTGGGTTTTCATTAAAACTTGTGTCATTTCAAAATTAGCTTGTTCAATTTCCATCAAACCAACAAAGCACCAAAATGAATCAACCTCATCTTCCATGAGTTGAAGGATAGGAGAAAGTAAATCACTCATTCCTTGTACATAGCCTAAAATAATATAAAGCAATTCATAAAAGTAAATAGTATGTATACTATATATATAAAAGTATATAAATATGATCTTTATAGGACAAGTATCATACTTGTCCTATAAAGACCAGCTTCAACAGCTTGGCCTAACAACATTTAAAAAATAAAGTTGTTATGAAGATTATGAAGAGTGACATTTTATTTTTTAAAAAAACTGAAAAAATAAAGACCTCATAGAGCAATTCAAAATTTAAATTTAAGCATTAACTCAAACTTGCTGACTTCTTCATTCTGCAAAAACATTAAAATATCAAACCCAACTATATGCTAAGAGTTCATAACCATAACTTAGCTAGTCAGAAATTATGAAGAGTGACATTTTATTTTTTAATAGTTTCAATTCACTTCCCTAAGACCACTACAGTCGAGGAGGCTACTTTAATCTCAATTAGTAAAAAATTATTTCAAATTATTATTATAAATAATAACAGTTGGAAATTATTTCAACTATTATTATTTTTCAGTTTTTTTGAATCTTTTATTAAGAATCATATAAAAACAGAAAATATATCCATCATTGATCATTTTCTAATATATAACTACTCAATTCTTGCTTTACATTGTTGTTGATTATGAAATATTTATGAATAATATTTTTAAATATTTATAATATAATTACTCAATAGCCTGAATAATATATTTTAGCACCCTTCGTTTTTCTACAAAAAAGTTTAATGTCACAACTATTAGACAGCCATAAAAATGGAGTCACATCTGGTCAGTAAACAGCTCTACAGTGAATCATTCAATGTTTAAGAAAAATTTGTTATTAATAAAAATATATCTTTTTGTCATTAAATAATAAAATAAAACTTTAAATGTTAATCTTTAAATGTTTGTAAACCTTTTAGGAGACGCCAATAAAGTATTTACACCAAAAATGTAGAAATTTGACCCCTCCACTTTGTTGCCATGTATACTTTTAAGTCCCTCCTCACCTAAAAAGTACTTACACTTTCGAAGTACCCCTCCCTTTTTTTTAATTAGAAAAGTTTTAATTTAGAAAAAATTTTATAAAATAAAAAATATCTAAATTAGAGAGTGCATCTTTTAAAGTTGATTATACCCCCGCCATTCATTATTTTATTGAACACCTTTGGCAGATCCCCCCTCCCCTTATCTTCCTTAGACCCTAAAACCCTTGGTTAAAGACATATGTCTTCAAATAAATATATATATATATATATATATATATATATATATATATATATATATATATATATATATATATATATAAATAAGTAGAAAATCACTTAGCAAAATTTTTTCTCATTTAACACTGTGTTTCATCAATAAAGACTCTTGAGATCTTTATATAAAGACTTTGGAGATCGAATTGCAATCAAGTCAAAATAAAAAAAAAGTTTAAAAAAAAAATTTGTTTTAATGACAAATCAACTAAAAAATTTTTTTTTATCTGAGCGGAGGTTTTTTTCAGCACCCCTCCTTAGTAAGTCTGTAAAAAATGAGTCTTATGCAAGATGAGTAATATTGAAAACAAACCCTAAAACCCAGAGCCATAGCTTGACTACCCAGAGCCATAGCTTGACTACCCTACTGCTATGCATATTTTTATTACATTAGTACTAAATGTGATGTTCAGTTTCCTTCCTCAATCGGGGTTTGTTAATATATGACATTTTTCATGAAACTATCATTTCTTGTACCTAGATCCATATAGTTTGCTTCAACCTAAGGCCATATGTGTGTGAAGAATTTGCTTGATAACAAGGTAGAATGTTCAATTTTGATTGGTGCAAAAGTTTTTTCTTCTTGTGGTTGATTTGAGACTACCATTTTACGCATAGACTTATTTGTCAATTATGCTCAGAACTATTAGTCAATTTTGTTATTTATTTAAGTGTTGCTTTGTTATTTATTTAAGTGACACTAAATAAATTTGTTGAAAACAATGTAAGATTAAATAAATTTTCAACTTTTCTAATTTATTAATAATTTTTACTAATTTCGAACAAAAGATTAAATAAATTTTTTATTAAATTTATGTCTCTACCTTAGCTATCAATTTATTATGAAGTTAAACCTAATTTATTATGGAGTTAAACCTAAATTATTATGGAGTTAAACCTAATTTATTATAGAGTTAAACCTAAATTTATTATGAAATTAAACATAATTTATTATAGAGTTAAACCTAATTTATTATGGAGTTAAACCTAAATTATTATAGAGTTAAGCGTTAATTTATTATGAAGTTAAACCTAATTTATTATGAAGTTAAACCTAATTTAATATAGAGTTAAACCTAAATTTCAGAGAACAGCCTTAGGTACAATAGCTAGTAGCCCTAGGTACAATTAAAAAAAAGCTTTTTGTACTTAGGGCCACTAATTTTTAAACTCTCTTACATGACAAACTTTTATAGTTTAAGTCAATTTACTTTTACTAATTCAAAGTAATTAGTATAGAGATGTGATCATATCAGTTTGTATACTTAGTAATTTAAGTAATTTATTTTCGATTTTTTACACATCAATTTTAAGGACATAAAAAGTAGGTTGTTAAGAAAAATGGTCTAAGAAAATTTGGGATATAAGTAAAAATTGTAAAATTTTATGGAGAATCCAAATCCAATTAAATTTTTTAAATTAGAAAAGTTTTACTAGTGATTAACTTTTTTATCAAAATATAAATGTTTTTTTTTTTTAAATGGAACAATACTGTCTGTAAAAAAACTTTTAAACAACAAAACAAAGTTACATTTAGTTTATAAAAAATTTATTTAAGTTAATATGTATAAAATATTTTCAAAAATTTTTTGTATTAAATGCATAAAACAACTTCTAATTTTGCAAAAAGGTTTACACAAACATATTTTTTTTATCTTAATGATGGTCAGTAAATTATTTTTTCATTGCCGCAATAAGTAAACAACTGTGAATTGTATATTGTTAAGTATAAATTTAAGAACTTTTAATCAATTGCTTTCATTATTATAATATTAAAAATTTTTTTTTTTATTTCTAAACAATAATAAATTCTCTTTAAATATTTTATAACTTGGAGGAATAATGGCACCCAAAACCAGAATAAGTACTAGTACACAAATTAGTATTGCATTTGGTACAGGAAAACAGTTTTTAGTTTCAGAATTACCAACCAACAGAGAAGTTATAAGATATAAAATTTTATTAAGAGAGGGCTGCGAAGACATAAAAAAAAGAAATTATCCTGTAAATGAGATGGCTGAAGATATACTTCCAGCTTTATTACACCAGTGGTCAAGTGTAAACTTGGAATTTACATCACCTAAATTAATTACTCACAAAACAATTTGTGATAAAATAGTGACATTGTGGAACAATGCATTAGCAAAAGCTTGTTTAAGAAAAAAAAGAGCAAAACAAATAATAAAATTTAAAGAAAAACTTGATAAACTTTTTGATATACAATATGCAAATGTCCAATTGTAAAATGTGATGATTTTATTTGTTCTGATGATTGTGATAAAAAAGTTCATTATAAATGCAAATGTATCAAAGAGTACAAAATACAATCTATTGATGTTAAGTTTATATATTTTCAAAGAGTTAAAACTAGAACTGTTAGCAAGCTCCTAATTGAATTACATTGAAACCAGGAAACAGTTCAAAAGATTACCTAAAAAAGATTGAGAAAAATGTTTTGAGAGTAAAGACAGCAATGTTATTTTAATTAACAAAAATCAATTCAGATAAGATTAACTATCAAAAAGAAAGTGATTTCAGAAATGAAATAGAATTACATGATGACAATGATAATATTACTAGTAAGTGACCAGAGCCCCAGTTAAATTTGGGTCTTTTTACAACCCCGGCTAAACAATAGTTCTAGCAGGGTTTATAAGCCAGGGCTAGAATTTTTTTTTTTTTTATAATCACAATTTTTTACTGTTTTTGTTTCTTTTTTCCAAGTTTTTATAAAAGTTAAATAATATATCTATTATGAAAGGTAAAAAATATAGGAAAATCACAAATATATATATATATATATATATATATATATATATATATATATATATATATATATATATATATATATATATATATATATATATATTTAAATATATTTTAAAATGCATAATTGATTATTATACTTATAATATAATAATTTACAATTAAAATTTTCAATATTTAGTAAAAAATTAGCCATTTTATTGAAAATCTATGTTTCTTCATCGAAGTCTGAAGATTTAGGATCCATACATCATAATAGTTTGAATTAGGTGTTACAAACTTTTCAGGAGCCCCACATAAAGATGTAGTATATGAAAGTGCTCTTAAATTGTATTTTAAAAAAGAAATGTTTCAAGATTTTTTGTTTTATATCTAATACGTTCTTTTTGTACTGAGCTCAATTTTAGCAGATTCAGTTGCATTTAGATGGAGTCTATCACTTTCATCATCATCTGATACATCATCTTCTAAAACTGTGTCCTATGGGGATTTTGCTGCTGATGATTTGCAAACCTTGAAGTTAAAAAATTTTAAGTTATATAAAAAATCAGTAAAAACAAAGCTTTATAAAACAATTTGAAATGTATTCAGTTTTAAATGGAGTTTCAAATTTATTCATGAAATACATTTTAAACTTAAAAAATCAAAATTTCTTAAACTTATATGGATTTAAAATTAAACTGATTTTTGTAATTAATCAATAAAGTTTAATATAGTTTAGGAAGTTTTTTTTGGAGTTAACCTGTTCAGTAACTGATTTTGCAGATTCAGAATATTTATTTTACCGTGATTGCTAAAAGTTATATCATTTACCGTGATTAAGCTTACTATGAGGTACAACAACTTCTAATCTTTTGGAATTTATTTTGAAAACCTGCAGTTTTGTATCTAGGAACAGCAATTTTTTTTAAGTCCTCTGTTATCCAATGAGAAGTAAATGACATTTATTACTTGGTGAAGTCCAAATATCAGTAGTGATAGCATAAGATGTGGCATTCAGCATTGACTTTACTGCATATTGAACCCTTTTGTTGATGTTTGGAATCATTTGTCCAAATATTTTTTTCTGATTTCAACTTCAAAGTTTTTTGAAAGATGGTTTATAAATTTTAAAAACTGATCATTTGGAACTTGTCTCATTTGGAAAGGCTTTAAAGCATCACAAAGCCAATAGGCTAACAAAAATTCTCCTTTAATTTGATCAGGATTATTAAGTCCATTTTGAATGCACTTCTATGGAATCTTTTAGAGTTAACTGTTTGATGCAAACTTGTTTGTTAAAAACATAAACTTTAGCCATTTCTTCTTCTCTTTTAATTTTCTTTTTCTTTTTTTCAGTTTCTAATGTTTTTATTTCAATTGCAGATGAGTGTTTATCTCTATGTTTTGATTGCAATTGAGTCCATAATGACTTTGTTAAAAAAATTTGTTGAAATTTTAGATGGTGCACCAGTTGCACCTTTTTTAATTTCAATATTACACAATTTACATTAAGCAACTACTGGCCGCCCATGAGCAACAGTGAAATAATCTCAGACTACTGAAACATCTCTTTTAACCATTATCTATAACAAAATTGAATGTAAATAGATGATAATCATTACAAATAACAAATTTTGTCATAACATGATATAAGAAGCAACCTGTTTTACTGATATTTTATTATAAATGTAAAATAATTATTATTTTATTTATTATTATTGTTATCATTTTTATAATCTTCTTATTAATAATTGTAAAAAATAGTTTTAAAAATTATTAAAGAAAAGAATTAAAGAAATATTGGTATTATCAAAATAATAAAAATAACAAAAACATTAAATAAAAAAAAAAGAGCTAAAAACTTAACAAACCTTAAAATAACTTTTTCCAGATAGCTTTAACAATGGACTGATAAAAAAATACTCTTCGTATACCAGTCAAAAATAAGGAAGTCAGAATTTTTTTTTAGAATGATAGAAGTATTAAAATACTATTTGTATAAACTTTTCCCAAACAAATGGCTCATTATAATAAATGTTCTACTTGTACTTACCAAAAATTAAAGTAGTTAGACATTCACAATTACTAAACTGCTGCAATAAAAAAAGAGATAAAAAGTATTTAAATTTTATTTTACTATTATTCCTGTTTTCATTATTGTTGTTGTTATTGATGTTGTTGTTAATATTATAGTTATTATCATTATTATCATTGTTTTTATTATTATTATTATTCTTTTTATTTTTATTATTATTGTTACTATTATTATTGTAATTATTATTAGTTTATTTTTGTCACTCATTAAATACATTTTTTTTTTAATCACTATTTATATGTTTATATGTAATATATATGTAAATACATATAAATAATTAGAAATGTATATATATACATATACATATATATATATATATATATATATATATATATATATATATATATATATATATATATATATATATATATATATATATATATATATATATATATATATATGTATATATATATATATATATATATATATATATATATATATATATATATATATATATATATATATATATATATATATATATATATATGTATATATATATATATATATATATATATATATATATATATATATATATATATATATATATATATATATATATATATATATATATATATATATATGTATGTATATATATATATAAATATACATCAATCCTTGGAATTAGGGCTATATATATATATATATATATATATATATATATATATATATATATATATATATATATATATATATATATATATATATATATATATATATATATATATATATATATATATTCATAATCTAAAACAGAAAAACACTTATCACTTATTTGTAAGAAACAATTTTCATTAGCATGGAAATATTTATAGATATAAGACTTTTTATCCCTCTTGTATTATTCAGATATCCGAGTCTTGAAATGGTGAGTAGTTTTGCCTATATAACAGGAGTTACATCCTGCACATACAAATTTATACACCACAAACAATTTGAACTCTAGAGGAATAGGATCTTTAAAAGAAAAGAATTTAGAAATTTTCAATGAGGTAAACACTAATTTAATATTTTCTGATTGGCAATACCTTTTAGCAGTTGAATTCAGTCTTTTTATAGTTGAATCAGATTTTTTTCCCAAAAACAGCAGTTTAAAATAATAAATGACTTGTCTGCAGATCAATTATTATAAAGTTATAAAGGTTATTCAAAAATAAGCTTGGTTTTGTTTCAGTGAGTGTATACTACAAATATTGTTGTATTCTAATACTGAAGAGGATAGAAGTGTAGCTATTAATAATAGTTACACTTCTATCCTCTAAGATAAAAGATATTAGAGGTGCTGGATATAAAGATCTACAAAAAAGTGATTCTTCTCCTAGACCAAGAAAAGCTCCTGTTCTGAACTTTAATGCTGAAAAATTGGTAGACCTGACATCATTAAAGTCATTGGTTTGTGAACCAGTCCTTACTACCTCTCTAATAACTTCTGACACTAATGTGTTTTTATAAAATCCTATGCAGGTGCCAATTTGGCCATATCATGGACAACCTGTTGAACGCTGTATAAAGCAAGTTACTTAAAAAGGATTTGTCCGAACTCAAGAAGCGAGTTAATGCCTAAACATAATAGTAAACAAGACCTTGAAAATTTGACACAAATGTTTTCGTATTAAATTTATAATATTTATTGAAACAATTTGGGTTTTTTTAAATATCTTAATGTATTTCTAACATCAATACCAATAAAATTATTATGCAATGTTAAGCCAAACTGTATTTAAAATACATTGAAAATATTTTAATATTTATAAACCTCAATCTAATTTCAGTTTTAAATTGATATGCATATTAAAATTTAAATTCAAAGTCTAATTTCGAAATAAAAATATTTCTTTTAAATTTTATACAAGTTCTTAAAGGGACTACCAAGTCCCGAGACATGTTGTGTTCATATTAAAGAGAATGTTAAAAAAAACGTCTGAGCAAATTTTTTTAAATTAAAACTAATTAAAAAATGCATACCAAGAAAAACAAATCTTTTTGTTTTAGTTGAAGCTTGTCTTCTCCATTTTCTGCGGTATTTGGAGTTTCCAGGCGCATTATACAAACTTGATAATTTATTCAAGTGCGTTTAATTCATAGAAGTTTTAGTACATGACATCATTGGAAACATTCTAGAAATTCTTTAAAAATTTTACTATTAAATTTTACTAAAATAGCTAACTATAGTTAGTTATTTTATTTTCTAAATTTTTAACATTGAAAAACTTTATGTTTTTTTGTAGCTATCAGAGCTGGGGCTACATGGGCCACGGCGATGGTGGACCTAGGGACCCCTATGGCGCTAAATCGAGTTATATAATATCTTCGATGATTCACAAGTGTATTCTTTACATTTTGATGCAAATTGTTTCGACAAATCTAATGAACAATTAATTAAACCAAGCACTAGGAGAAGATATAAAAAATAAGAATATACTAATAAAATATATAATTTTTAATTAACTTTCAAAATTTTGACAATTTAAAAAATGTATATTATAAAACATTTATTTTTGTAAACAAATGATAATAGTTTCAAAGATTTACGGCTTTGCAAAAATTTTTTGTGGCTCCAAGAATTTTGCAGATGTGACTCAGATGAATATTTACAGATTTGTGGCTCAGATGAATGAGCCATAATATTTAATTTTTTGTGGCTCCGAGAATGAACCATAATATTTAAGTAATAGTTCATTTGATAATATATTCTTACAAAAATTTATGCTAGTTATCTCAAAACGCAACAAATCGTAAATAATACAATTCCTAAAACAATTCAACAGAATACTCTAGAACTTTATTTCGTTTAGTCAGCGTATTTTTTGTACCGATAGAATTTGTTTGTAAATTTGGCGGGTTTTTAGTGTTCGCAAATATTCTTTTTATTCTTCCGCAAGATGTTTTATGAACAATCAAGTTAATTATGTTTCCATGTATGTCCGTAAAATAAAAATTAATCTATATTAACTTTTTAATTTTTAAGCCCCCGCCATAATATATATTGGATGTTATAATAATGGAAATATAAATAATGAAATAAGATCACCTCAATACCAAAAAATACATTTTTGAAAATCAGAGAAAAAATTCATTCATAATTTTTTTTTTTAATATTTACAAAGTAAATTAATAAAAGTGCATTATTATTTAGGTTAAAAATTATTTTTATCTAATATTTTGAAAGAAAAACTTAAAACAAAAGAAATCAAAATACATGTGGTCTAGACGATTATTTAAAAAAAGATGAGCAAATAAAATACTATTTTGTTTTTAATTTTTTTACAAACACATTTTAGAACTTTAAATGTAATAAAAATGAATATGATTTGGAAATTGCATGTAAAAAATATTAATCGGTGTTTTAAAAAAACAAACAAAAAACTCTATGACGTCATGTACTAAAACTTCTATGAATTAAACGCACTTGAATAAATTTCCATGTCTTTATAATGCGCCTGGAAAATCGCATTTGTTTGACAGACTCCAAATACTGCAGAAAATGGAGAATACAAACTTCGACTAAAACAACAAGATTTGTTTTTCTTGGTATGTATTTATTAATTAGTTTTAATAAAAAAAAATTTGCTCAGACATTTTTTTTTAACATTCTCTTTAATATGAACACAACATGTCTCGGGACATAGTAGTCCCTTTAAAGATTCATATCAAAATTAGTTTTTATCAAACTTTATATAGCAACTGATATTTATCAAATAAAGTAAAAAAAAGCTTATTTATGTTTAAGTAAAAACCGAGTTTTTTTAAGAAACCAGGTCAAAATTTTATTGAAATATAAAAAAGTCAAGTTACCTAAGCAAAAAAATTTTTAATTAAAATTTTAAAGCCATATCTGGATCCTCAATTTTTTTCCTGAACAAAATCTAAAATCGACCCTAATAAGAAGACTAAATTATTTTTATAACTAAATGCTTTTTTTGTTTTTTTTTGTATTTCTTCTTAAGTCATAAGTCTTATTAAACATCTTTCTGTGACAACATCAAGTAAAAATCTCTCTCTATTCATATATGAATTAGTAAGAAAACATTTTTTCAACTTTGTAATTTCTATTGTCTGTTTTTTAAATATCAAAACTATAAATATATCAAAACTTACCCAAGTCAAAATTGTACATACAGTATGTCATGAGAATATTGAACAGTTTTTTAACATTTTCTTCTCCAGCAAAAAACTTTAATTTTCTGTCTGTTCTTACTGCATCTTTCTCTATAATAAATAATTATAAAAATTATTTTAGAGGTAAATCATTAATTTTATGATTAAAACCATGCTCAGAAATCATATATACAATGTTCTAAAATATATCACATAACATTTTTTTAAGTTGTAAAGAATTTTAAGGTGTATTTAAATATATAACAAATAGTTTATATATTTAAATTTCTTTTGTGCACATGTTTTTTTGAAGCATATTATAAATTTAAATACATTTTTTTTGTAATTGACAAAGTATATACAAAGAATTTATAAAGGTTTATTGGTCAGTTTAAATATAATTAACTCATAAAAGCCCTATTTACAAAGTTGACAATTGTATTTCATATAACCCCATCATTTTCATTATTAAACCATAGTTTTTTAGTGGAAAAAGTAAATTTAAATTTAAAATATTTTATAAGGATAGGTTTTTTGAGCGACATAAAAAGTTTTATAAAGATTTTTGACTGGCATAAAAAGTTATACAAGTATAGATTTTTGACCAAAGTAAAAATTTATATAACGATAGGTTTTAAGTTCAAGAACTTAAAACTTATTTTATTATATTATTATTTGCTTACATAAAGAAAAAAAGATTAAAAATAAAACATCAAATTACCAACTAAATTTTTTTTTTGACTAAATTCAGAAAAACGTTTTTCTTGTGCAGGCGTAATCGTTTTCCATTGCATCATCATTGTATTATAAAGTTTACTAAAAGTTTAAAAATTGCATCATCATTAAAATTTTTTTTTACATTGCATCATCATTGTATTATAAAGTTTACTAAAAGTTTAAAAATTGCATCATCATTGTATTATAAAGTTTACTAAAAGTTTAAAAATTGCATCATCATTGTATTATAAAGTTTACTAAAAGTTTAAAAATTGCATCATCATTGTATTATAAAGTTTACTAAAAGTTTAAAAATTTTTTTTACTTACAATACTACAAGTTTTATTTGCACAAAAATTTTTAAATTACGTATAATACTACAAGTTTCATTTGTACAAAAATTTTTAAATTACTTATAACACTACAAGTTTTATTTGTACAAAATTTCAAATGAAAAAAGTAATTTAAAAAGTTTTTTGTAATGATAAAAATTTACTTTAATGAGTAAAAAAGAAACAAAAATGTTTTAACAACAACAATGCAAAAAAAAATTTTTTCTTTTAAAAATCTCATTATGCTCTTCTTTAACAAGAGATTACTTTTAATCGCTTTTTAATCTTTTATTGACCTTTTTCAATCCCTTCTCTATTTTATTCTCTATTTCTCATTAAATTTTATTTATTTTTAACCAATATTTAACCAATACGGCTTTTTTTATTTTAATATTTTTTAAATCTGTTTTTAAATCTGTTTTTAAATTGCCTTTTTATCTTCAACCTCTATTAATTTTAAATAATTCTTTGCCTTCTGTTTAATCTCTAAAGATTTTCATATAGTCGTTTTTTAAACTTGTTTATTAATTTTTTATATCCAACAACCTTGTCTATTACATATCCCATTAAAGTTTTTTTTTTAAGTTTCTTTGTCTATAACATTAACACATTGGCCATTAAAGCTACTGGTTTTCAAAGCCAAACTTTCTAGATTCAAAACAAATTCTTGTGTATTCTCCATATATTCATCATATATTGCTCATATCAAATCATATGATCTCTTCTCTCTTATGTTAGATTTGCATGAAACATTTTTCTTAACTTTTCTGTGCTTGCTGATGGATTTTTCTAAAAGAAAAATGCATTTAAACTCACCTTTGTTGATCTATGAACTTGCCAAATTATGTAGGAAGATAACAAATTACTAATTTTCCTATTTGTTACAACTTTAGATGCTAATTTTGATGGCACAAATTTTATGTTCATCTTCTTCTTATCAAAATAAGTAATAGTGCTCTTGGATCATCCAGGGTTACTGGAAATGATAATACCAGCATGCAGTTTTGTGTGTATGTTGGCCAGGTACTTAGCCAAGCAAAAAACTGCAGGACACAAAGTGTACATGTCATTTTGCCCAAGATGGCGGCCAACATGTAAGATGGCCACAAAAAAAGCAATGAACTCTCATATATCTGTTGCGTAGAACTGGTAAAAGTTTAATTTTTTTAAAAACAATGTTTTCAAGGAATTCATTTCTGAAAAAATAACATTAAAAAAAAATACAAAATGCCCACAAAAATCTGATGTGGACAACCAAATTGTGTGTTTATTTTTAATAAAATAAACACTCTTTGTTTTACTAATGATTCAAGTTTTGTTTTGTTTTTCAGGTATATGAAACTACTCTTGCAGTTTCATTGCAATTGTTGATCATCTACTTATGTAAAATATCTCAAAAAAGAAAGTTAAAGTTTGTAACATTGAAGACTTAGCAAAGCCATAAATCAACTGGGATGTGTAAGTATTCTGTCAGGAGGCAACAAAACCTATTATAACACCAACAGGAGGTAACACAGTTCTTATAACACCAACAGACACCAGTTACACCTTGCTGGCAAAACCTCTCTACAGTTACTTTCAGAACATACAAATTTGCCAAGACTTTTTAATTGGCATCAATATAAAGAATTAGACCTAGAATACACTTACGTGCTGTTGATTTAGGAGACAAACCCATCATAGTTAAAATAACTTCCAAAGCTCCAGTAGTTCTAGAAGCATCATAAGCAATGTAATGCTAGATTTCTTAATCATGGTGTATAAACTCTGATACTACAGGTGATTGTATATCCACACCAAAATTTTTATAAAGGCTCTTTGGTTGAATAATTGATTCAGCACATACATGTGTATTTGTTTGGTTTTGATTCTCCAGTTTATGACTTTATGAACTAACAAACCTAGTTAACAGAAGTGCAATCTTGACCTGGATAAAGAAAAATGTCAAATACAACCAAATTAATGACCTGTTAACCTCAAAACTAGGGTTTACTGTCAAAAAAAAGTCATAAAGTTCTGCTGATTTTTAATTGAATGCTGGTGATACTATATGAGATGTGTGCTTATAATGTGATAAATAATAACATGTATCTTGCTAAAGCTGCAAGTATATGCAAGGTATAACATGTTTGATCTCTAATTTAAAGTTTTCAGATGACTTGTGAGAAACCAGTACAATGTGCAATTTATTTAAATGGTGTTAGAAGGGCCGGATTTAGAAACAAATTCATTTTCACCTCAAACAGGTGCCTGCTCTGTTAAATGCAAGCTCTATTAAATGTTCTGTTAAATTTAAGAACCACATGAAATCAGTTTATTTGTTTACCATGAAACCTAACCTTCATTATACATTGATCTTCTCCTTCCCTCAAACACCCTTAATGACAACTTATGTGAACTTGGGTTGAGTGTTTCGTATGAAAAAGTGCAGCAGCTCTGTAACACATATGGAACATGGTTTTTATTTGCTTGCCAAGTTTGTAAGAAGCATTATTTACTACAACTGCCATTGAAAATATTGACTGCAACATGACATCATCAACTGCTGCTGACTTTTTTCATGGGACCAGCATCACTGTCATTCAACATGTTGGTTAAGAAATTGTTGAAATTCCCTCATATAGTCTGTGTAGCAGTCTTTTAGAAAATGAAAAAATACATTGTAGTTTACCTTTATTATATGCAATAGTTCCATCAATAGCAAAACAAATATAAATATTCCTTTACCATCTGTGATTCCAAAATATGAAAAGTACTGTGTTGACATTGTTAGCAAGACAATTGCATGGCTTTGTAAAACTGAGATGATCAAGAATGGCAAATATGATGCTGAAAACTGTTTTTCCTGGTCAGCTTACCATTCTAAAATATCAGAACTAAAAAACATTATAAAAAGTCATTCAACATTATTGCCACTATTTTCCAGATGAAACTCAGTTGCCTACAATGATATCACATACCAAGAGAATAGGTCCTAGACAACTGCCATAACAGACTGTCAGCTTGTTAATTAGGATGTCCCAGAAAAAAAAATTGAAAATAACTATGGCAATCTTCCTTATCGGGTCTCACTATAACATCAAAAAGATATCTGGTCTCTAAGACATTGTTTTGCTGAAGGTGTTTTAGAAAGAAAATTCATATAAATTATAGCAAAATTACGAGTTTAATTTTTTTTACATTTTATGTAAAAAATATTAAACTCTTGATTAATTTTAAAAATATTTGCTGTTATTCAATACATAATTTATAACAATTGCATTGGTTTCAAATGTTTTCAAAAATGATATGTTGTAAATAATAAATTCTCAATTAAGCGAGAATTACTTAGTTTTTTTTTTGGAAAAAATGCATTTCAAAAACAAAGAAATACTGTGAAAATAGTTTTTTATTTAAACATTCAAGTCTTAATTGGTGGCATGTTTAGACACCTTCCACTAGTTGTCTAAAACCACCATCATTGTGTCTTGGAGCCGATCTTCTAATGTGTCCTGCCTATGAAATCCTTCACTAATTTGATGTGCTTTTCAGTCCTGTCATTAGCAACTGCTAGTTGATGTACACTAGACACAAATTTCTTAAAAGAACTGTTTTAAAACTTTTCTCCAAATTTGACCAACATATGTATTGTTAACAGATGCATTGAGTCAGCCATGAACCTTGCTTTATGGTGCTCATCAGGTTGTAGAAACCTAAAGTTTGGCAAATCTGCTCCAAGGTAAAAAGCAATCAGTTCACAAAAATACTTGTAACCACTTCTGTCAAATACATTTGTTTCAAGAGTTGTTTTGCAGAAGATTGTAAAAGAGGAATCCAGGAGCAAACTCAGGTTTGTTCCAATCCAATTTTTCAATGTTATTTAGTGTATTCACACCATTCTCAATCTTAGACCAAAGATCTTTTGTATTTTTATAAGGTCAACTCTCTCGATTCTTTCCTGTACTTTTATCATAACATAATAAAAAGCATTGTTGATGTGGAAATATTTTTGTAAAATAAGAAGTCTTAGAAAATTAAAGTACTTAAAAAACATGTTTTAAACATTCAACTAAATTAAATTTGATTGAAATAATTTTTAATTTTTTGCACTTTTAAACAGTTCTTATTATAGCTTATCTCTCTTAACCCTTTCTTTAAATTTTCAACATACTTTAGATTCCATTATTTAAACTTACGTTTTCTCAGCAGTAATTTCATTGCGCTCAACATAAGTTGAATCAAAAGGATAAAATCCCAACAAAAACTTCCATACTTCACGTTTAATATCTTGATGAATGCCCTAAAAATAAAACAATAAAACAATAAACAGCATCTAAGGGTATTATCTATGGTAACAATATCTAAGGGCAGGTTTGTTACTACTTTATACGTTATGAAAATATTTGACTTAAACAGCATATTTAATATAGGAAAATATATAATATATAAACTTTTTGTATGTTATATAGGAAAATACATAATATATAAACTTTTCGTATGTTATATAGGAAAATACATAATATATAAACTTTTTGTATGTTATATAGGAAAATACATAATATATAAACTTTTTGTATGTTATATAGGAAAATACATAATATATAAACTTTTTGTATGTTATATAGGAAAATACATAATATATAAACTTTTTGTATGTTATATAGGAAAATACATAATATATAAACTTTTTGTATGTTATATAGGAAAATACATAATATATAAACTTTTTGTATGTTAAGAAAACAAATAAAATACATAATATATAAACTTTTTGTATGTTAAGAAAACAAATAAAATGTTAAAAAAAAGCAACAGAAAAAACAATGCAGTAAGCTATTTAAAACAATTAAAAGACTCTTTCTTAATTTTATTAAAGTATAGAAATAGTCATTAAAATCCTTTTTATAAACTTCTATATATGAAATGCAAACCAAAATCGACTTTCACAATTAAGAACAAAATTCTAAAAAGAAAATTTATATCTGAAAATTTATAAAAATATTTTAAGACTTTTGCAGATTTTAATTTTAAAATTTACAAAACCGTAGCAGGTTTTATAAATTTTAAAATTAAACAATTAAAAGACTCTTTCTTAATTTTATTAAAGTATAGAAATAGTCATTGAAATCCTTTTATAAACTTCTATTTATGGAATTTAAAACCGTAGCAGGTTTTATATATTTTAAAATTAAAAACAGGTTCATAAAATTTAAGGAATCCATATTTTTCACTAATTCTTTTTTTTAACTCAAATATTTAATAAAATAAAAATATTTTGCAAATAAAACAAATTTAAATTTAATTATGCATATGTATGGTATGATAATAAATAAATTTAAATTTATTAATGCACACAAATGTAAGCTTTTTTCTTTATAAATTAAGTTGATAACAGGTAAAATTTAATGCTAAATTTAAACAAGATATTGTTTTTACTTTAGTTGCATTCTATATGGAAACAACTTTTCTATAATTTGCAAGAAAAACTTTAAATCTATTTTTATCATTTTATTCTATGGTGCTTAACTATATTTATTTTTAATTGTATTTAATAGCTTTATTGAGCAAATGCTAAGTAATTTTTTCAGCAATAATAGCCACAATTATCATATTCAATTATCATTATTAGAAGTAACTCCTGATGATTGTCTTCATTGTGAAGATTGTTTGGAAAGTCTGATATAACTTTAACAGATCTTTCAGAAACATTGTTAAATCACTGCAAGGTTGGAGACACATTGGGAAAAAGTCTTTAATTGGTATATACTCCCATAGTGGTACTGGGCTGTTAAACCAAAGTTTATCATTCAGTTTAGTGAGGTTTAACAAACTAAATATGAACTAAGAGTTAATAGTGCGATACTTTTAGGTTTTTTTAGCTTAAAGTTAAGAGCTTTAATAAATTTAATTTCTTGGAATGTCTGAACAATTCAGCAGCTGGTTTTAAGAAGAACATTTTCACAACATTTTCTCTCTCTGCAACAGAAATATCATAATCTTGAAAAGTGAAACCAAAGTTTCATCAAGGTACCATGAATGCAATACCATTGGAATCATCGTGGCACCAATACCATTTAAAATTGTTTTAGAACGCTGAATATTTTTTTCTACATATTCTCTATATTTCATCATTTGCAAATAGGCTTTTATATCCTGGAAAGGTGCAGCATAAGATAAGGAAGTTTTTAAAAGCAAAATAAAAGATTGAGATTAATTTAGCCATAGTCTGCATTTATTTATTTCGATTACCTTTTAATTTTTAAGAAAGCTGCAAACTCAATAACTGAATTTTGAGATAATGGCCTTGGGCATAAAACGTGTATGAGACACACACTATGGAGCTTAAATTTAAAAAACTCTTTCAGAAAATAAATACATAAGGTTCAGATTCAATTTGCAATCTCTTTTGTAATCTTAGTAATCTCTTTGTAAACCTTTGTAAATCTCTTTGTAATCTCCTCTGGGAAAAATGTTTACTTTAAGAGCCATCTTGCAAAATTTTACAGTGTTGAATGATTTCTAGTGTTAGCAATAGATTGACTATCATACTTGAAAATTTGAAGAGTCAATGCAATTTTTAATGTCATTCTAGTTTATTTGGTACCATTTGAACATAAAGTTTTCTGGGAAATTTAGTTTTTCCACTGCACTGTTTTTCAAAGAAGCATTTGAGATGTAATCATGTCTTCTGCAAGCCAGCTCTAGTAAAATTGAGTTTTGTTTATGACTAACCTGGCATTGGTACTGGAAAATCTTCCTGTATTTGTAGCAGTTGTATTAAAACATACCTTTTGCGTCATCACATTTTCCTTATTTTTTCAGTATTTTAACTAAAGCATCGCGTTGAGTTTGTCCAGTACCATGATCAATAGCTGAAATGCCAAGAAGCTTTATTTCACCAACAATATTTAAAGAGACTGCAAATCTATCTCTTTTTGATTTTTTACTTTTTGTGATATCTGCCTGAACTTACAACTAAATCCCTGTATAGATCTCTTTGATGAAATATTTTTTGATACTGATGTCATGGCAATATCATTAACAAAATCCTTTACTAAGGCTTGTTTTTGATTACTTAGGTCTGGTTGCCTAAGCAATATGAAATAGCTGATTCTATACTAATATCACTTATGTCTGAGTAAACTCTAGCTCAATAAATAATTAATTGTTTCATATTACATTTTGTTAACTGTTTCTTTTCTTTATTTACCCACTTATAACTCAAGACTTTGTTCCCCAAGGTCATGAGACTTTTAAAATTTTAAAAATTTAATATCAGCATAACATGAAAATTTATCAAGGCTTTTTTTTCTTTAAGATTTCTTTAATATTATCTTTACTAATCCAAAAAACTTGCCTCCCTACTTCTTGAATTTTTCCCTAGATTCTTCCCTACTTCTTGAATTCTTCCCTAGATTACTCTGCTGCTTTAGAGTCCTCTTACTTTTCTTTAATGTCTCCTATCAATTAAACAAGTCTCTACAAGTAATATTATCCCTACAAAAATTATTAAACAAGTAATATTATCCCTACAAAAATTATTAAACAAGTAATATTATCCCTACAAAAATTATGATACAAAAATAATAAATTAAATGAACTTACAATATTAATGACACATTTACAATAATTCATTATATAACACATCCTAACACCATGGCAACCAAAGCACAGTCTCTATATTTGTTTTATTGTTCGATAATACGAAATTTTATTTAATCAATAATTAGTCAGACAAAGCACCTTATAGTTATTTCAAATGCTACAAACCCATACATAATAATTATTAAGAAAATAATACAGATTAGTATGAGCAGTGTTCAAAAAAAAAAACCTTAATCATCTACTAGCCTAATAAATTTAAAAATTTATCATTCCTATTTTATTGTAATTTGAAATTATAATTCTTACTTTATAGATTTGTCCATGAGTAATCTATGTTTGCAACCTCCATCTAACCATCTAATATTTCAAGTTTTAATACTTTTAAACTTAAAACTTGACTCAATTTTGAGATACTTAAATTTTGAGAAACTTGAAGGAAAAAAAATTTGTTCTATAAAATGCTTTTGCTTTTAGAGTAAAATTTATTAGTTGAAGTTTTGCTATCAATCTTATTTTCATCAATATTATAAATTTTTTTTACTGCAAAAAGAATAGAGTCATCAGGACAATTGACAAGACTGAAGTATTTTTTGCAATTTTATTGGGTCCATCAGTACAACCAATAAACTTATAGGATGGAGTTAACTTCTAGGTCTTTTATAATAATAAACTTATAGGATGGAGTTAACTTCTAGGTCTCTCTAGGTCTTTTAAATTGAAAGTTAAGAATTAATTCTTTATTTATTGCAAAAATTATTCAGTGTAAGTTTTCTGTCAGTTTTTCTTCTTCAAGTAAATACTTTTTAGCTTTTAATCTTGTAACTTCAGCTATTTTGATTAATATTAAAAAATATTTCAGAAGACTACTTATTAATAGTAATGCAAATGTAGTTTTAAACACTTTGTCTTAGGATTGGAAAGTTGTCGTTAACCTTTACATTATTAATGGAGTACTTTGGTTAATACAGTTTTAAATAATGTTTTCCAATTAAATGTCTTAAATAAAATCAAATTTCTAGATTTTAAATTTATTGTGCTCTATTTTTTGTTAAGTAGGGGCCATTGAGGTTATTTAGTAGGGGCCATTAAAATCTCCATGGATCAAAATAGCTTTTTTTTAAAAACTTAATTTGACATATCTGTCCTAATTGGACAGACGAATCCTAATTTCTTGTTTTTGGAACAAAGCGACGAATCTATGTGCGACAAACAGTTACTGAAAAATTTCATCCACAGTGTATTCAGTTTAATGTCAAACATGGTGGGGGTTTATTATTGATGTGGGGCTGTTTTGCTTCTAACCAGGTTGGTAATCTCATGAAAATAAATGGAATTCTTGTTAAGAAGGGATATCATAAGATATTATGTAGACATGCCATGCCTTGTTGAAAGCATTTAAATGGCCACGAGTTCACTAAGCAACAGGATAATGACCCAAAACACACTTCTAAATACTGTAAAAACTATTTACAAAAAAGAAGCTTGCTGAGAACTCAAAATTATGACAAGGCCCCCACAATACCCTGATCTCAACCCAATGGAAATACTATGGGAACAACTGGATGGTGAGGTGAAAAGAAAAGAGTGTTCTACCTTGACAATTTATTTGTGGTCAATTTGCAATTGGTGTAGGATAATATTTCTCAAATTTACATACATACATATATATATATATATATATATATATATATATATATATATATATATATATATATATATATATATATATATATATATATATATATATATATGTATATATATATAAACAATTTTAAAATGTATTCTACAAAATAGAGCTCAATGTTCTTAAAAGAACAGAGCAACTATAAAATAGTAGAAAATTACTTAGCAAAATTTTTTTCATTTTCTACTACTTTTTATATATATATATATATATATATATATATATATATATATATATATATATATATATATATATATATATATATATACTGGAAGAGAAAAGATGAAGATTGTAGAGCAAGATAACGATTGACAGACGACTTAAAAGATTGCAAATTATATGAATCAGGATGAAGGAAGCGAATTCCAAAGAACTGATGTTTGAGGAAAAAAACTAGATGAGTAAGAGTTTTTGGAGCACTTAGAAACAGTAACAGAAAAAGGATGAGACTTAATTAAATGACGAGTAACACGAGAATGAATTTTAGTAGATGGCACAAGAGACGCTAGATCTTTAGAGCAGTGCCCATTATAGTATTTGTAGAAAAGAGAAAGAGAAGCAACATTACGACGATGTGACAGAGGTTGAAAGTTGGCTGCAAGAGCAGGTCCAACTATGTTTACAATGCGTTTTTGCACCTTGTCTAAAAGGGCATCATTAGAAGATCCGCCCCAGATATGGCAACAGTATTTCATACAAGACCGGATTTGAGATTTATAGAGATAGAGAATGGAATCCAGAGTAAGAAAGTGTCAAACTCGATAAAGAGAAGCAACTTTAGCAGATGCTAATTTTGCAACGGATTTGATATAAGGTTTCTAAGAAAGATCAGAAGTAACAGTTAATCCTTGAAGATGAAGGGTAGGAGACTCATCGAGTACATTAACATTTATAAATATAGGAAGGTCTAAATTATTGCGATAACGATTGGCTGAAAAAAATTGAGTTTTATCTAAATTAAAGTTCACCAGCCACTGTGAGCCCCATGCTGTAGCAGAAGTGAGATCCTTTTTAAGCTCAGATACCCCCTACAAGCAATCAGAGGGAGTTAGCTGCTTATCGTGACAAGAATAAATGGTAGTATCATCAGCAAACAATGCCACCTTAGATGTGAGAATATCTGGAAGATCGATAATGTAAATTAAAAAGAGTATAGGGCCAAGGATTGAACCTTGAGGAACCCCTGAGGTTACAGAATAAGATGAAGAGTGCTGTCCATCGAGGATAACTTTTATACTACAATTGGAAAGGAAGGATTTAATAATCTTAAAAATGTTTCCAGATACACCGTAAGAAGAAAGCTTATGGAGAAGACCAGCATGCCAAACTTTATCAAACGCTAGAAATGTCAAGATCGATGGCTTTAACCTCTCCACCTTTATCTAATGCGCGATAAAATCTATCAGTTATTACTGATAGCAAATCAGCCGTAGAATGAGAAGATCGAAATCCATTTTGATCCAAATCCATATATATATATATATATATATATATATATATATATATATATATATATATATATATATATATTCACTTCAAGCTAAAAATAATTTTCAAAAATTCAGTAGTTAAATAATTCTTTGAAAAAAAAAGGAACATTCTGGCGATGCCAACAGAAAAATTGCAATAAAAAGTATTCTAAGCTACACAAAGAACATTTAAAAACATTTCTCAAGGGCAATACCATCCACCACACTTGACCACTTTATCTCCAAATTTGGGTGATATGGTCAATGATCTATGTTATAGCTTCCAACAAAGTATAAAAAAGCAGTTTATTTGCAAACCTAGCGTCACTTTTAATCACTTTAAGGCCGACAATGGTGATAACTTTCTTGTTTTTACTTGTCACATCAGACAGACAGGCAGCTCTCAAAAAGTATCAGATTTTTCAAGGAAAACCTGAATAAAAATGCATGTGGAAAAATTCAATGCATGCGGAAACAAGCTTTAACATCACTTCTAATTAGTTGAGTGCACAAAGAAAAAAACCATCTGAAAGTGCCACCAACTTATCTAACTGAAACGCGAGTGCAATTATTAACATTTGTCATGCCTATTTTAAATGCAGTATCAGAACCCACTATTCTAAGGGCGGAAAAAAGCATGAGCATTAGTTTAGTTTATCCATGCATTACAACTTTGAAAAATTCTCTCTGCTCAATAGATAAAAGAGGGTTACGTAAATTTGTCTATGATCTTATTTTGCAGTTGAAAAAAAAAGATTTGAATTAAGTGAATTCATTTTTCTTATCGCTACCTGCTTAGACCCTAAATTTAAATCAGTAAACCTTAAAAGAGATGCAAATTGTTGAATCATACTTAATCATATCTAAAAAAAGCATGTTTTAAGTATTTCTATGATTCCTGATGAAATTCAACTCGACGGAACAAATTTCTCATCTGAAACAAATGAAATTTTAGATAAAATGTTTAAACATGTTTCTAAAAATTGTACTCTACCAGAGAGAAGAACTTTAAATAGGCAATTAAAATTTAAAATTACTGCATAAACCAAAGAGAAAACATTGGGATGTTCAGATTGTCCTATTCTTTACTGGAAAAACAAACATAACATTTTCCTTTTATTATCTAAAATTAAACTTGATCTTCTTGCCATATAAGCTACAAATTGTTCATCAGAAAGAGTTAACTCTATGGGAGGAGTAATCAACAGTAATTGTAATAGCCTTTCCGAGCAAAACGTGGAACGGTTAATTTGGGCTCAAAGTAACAAGAAGAGCTTATTCAAATAACATTCTAATTGTGTAATTGTATATCGCTAAAAATATAAAGATAAAAAACTTAAAATCGGATTTGCTTAAAACAGTGATTCGATTCATATATATATATATATATATATATATATATATATATATATATATATATATATATATATATATATATATATATATATATATATATATAAATATTTATATATATATATATATATATATATATATAAATATTTATATATATATATATATATATATATATATATGCATATATATACATACATACCTATATATATATATATATATATATATATATATATATATATATATATATATATATATATATATATATATATATATATATATACAGGCCTTGTTTTAAATAAAAAAGTGCTTAACTAATTATCGTAACGCGATATTTGACATAATAAAATTATCTTTATTTTTTTTTATAGACGTTTAGTGTTTTAACTACAGCAATAAATAAATAACCCCTAACTAGTTCAATTTAACTCAAATAACTATAAACATTTTAAATATAAATTTATAATGAAAAGTTTGTAATGTTTTCAATTGTTATTTTATTAATTTTAGTTCAATATTATTTATTAATATATATATATATATATATATATATATATATATATATATATATATATATATATATATATATATATATATATATATATATATATATATATATATATATTTTAATTCTGAAATTTGTTTTTGAATAATTATTGTTTATCGTTTATTGTTAATCGTTTTTAACAATTAAATCTTTTTTTTTTTTAAATTTTAGGAAATTGAAAAAAAAATTAAATTAAATATAAAAGTCTTAATTGTGCAAACTCTTTTGTTAATTATTCTTAAAACAAAAAACAAATACTTCTACGCAAAACTTTAACTATGCAAACTTAAAAAAAAAAATCAACTAAAATAATACAAGTATATTAAATAATTTGAATCGTATCTGTTTATAATAAACGTTCGTAAAAACTTGTTTATTAAAAATTAAGTTCCTTAACTTATAAACAAACTCAAAAGTATTTTCATTCTACGTATAATTACAAAACTCTTTTTTTTTTCGTTTGTAAGCAATTTAACTTAATAAAATAAAAAAAGAATGTGAGGTAATCTTTGTAAGAACAAATTTAATTTATTTATTAAACTATATTTTTATTTTTATTTATATATTAACTTTAATAAAATATAGTAACATGTTAAAATATTTTAACATGACTTGTGTTATTTATAAACCGTAGGGCAGCTGCCCTCATGACACAATTGTTTTAGAATAATATTTTATTTTGATGAAGATCACATAACTTACATTTGATTTTAATAACATAAGTCTTCTCTTTTTTTGTGATCATCGCATCGGCAAAGTATCGGCAAAGTCCCAAGATTTAAAAGTTTTTAAAGTAAATCTTTTGTCCTTTAAAATACAATCCATTTTCGAACTTTAAACAATTTAGAGAGAATAGAAATATAAAAGGTTTTTATATACTAGTTTGTCTTGTTTTATAAAGAAAAATACATATTCATTAGTAAAAAATAGAGACTGTCATTAAAATAAAACGTGCCTTAGTATTTATTTAACGGAATCTGTAATGTGCGTGTGCATAATGAAACCTCCGTTATATAAATATATTAAACGTAATATTAGTGTCATCAGCGGATTTTATATTCTACTTGTGATTTCTTTACCTTATAATATAACTTGATTTATGAAAAAACTTTTTGAACCACTCGCAGAAGAAATTTAACAAATTGTCTTCATTTAAAAATTGTGAGTAACAGGCAATTTTATTTTCTGTGCTGGCCCCCTCCCCCCGCATGACTTAAAAGCAAAGGTACATAAATATATATATATATATATATATATATATATATATATATATATATAATATATATATATATATATATATATATATATATGATATATGTATTTATGTATGTATATATGTATATTTATATATATATATATATATATATATATATATATATATATATATATATATATATATAAATGATATATGTATTTATGTATGTATATATGTATATTTATATATATATATATATATATATATATATATATATATATATATATATATATATATATATATATATATATATATATATATATATATATATATATATATATATATATATATATATATATATATATATATATATATATATATATATATATATATATATATATATATATATATATATATATATATATATATATATATATATATATATATATATATATTGATGGGTTAGTTTTAAAACATTGTATGTCCATTTTAGACAGTTGTGAGAAAAACGATTTTAAAAGCTTAAACTTGTAAACAAATCCAAATATTTAAAAATATATGTTTTTAAATATTATACACAGAAATGTTGAAGCAATACAGTAAAACAATAATTATAATGTTTTTAAGTATTTGAATTTGTACATGAGTTTAAACTTTTAAAATCGTTTTTCTTATTGTGTGTCCATTTTAAACTGTATAAAATGGACACACAATGTTTTAAAATTAACCCATCGATGTGTATATATATATATATATATATATATATATATATATATATATATATATATATATATATATATATATATATGTATATATATATATATATATATATATATATATATATATATATATATATATATATATATATATATATATATATATATATATATATATATATATATATATATATGTATATATATATATATATATATATATATATATATATATATATATATATATATATATATATATATACATATATATATATATATATATATATATATATATATATATATATATATATAGGCCTTGTTTTAAATAAAAAATGCCTAATGTAAATTTGACATCATAAAATTCTCTTTATTTTTAAATCTTTTAAATTACTTCAATAATATTAGTTATCACAAAACGAGTTAAATATTATTTAACTTCTTTTTAAATATTACTGGAATTTTTAAATATTAAGGGAATGTTTATTATTACTATTTTTTTTTTTTATAATTAAATAATTAAATTCAATATCCCATTTTTAAAAATATTAACAAAATTCTTTATTTTCTTGACATTTGCATAATTGAATTAAAATATGTTAAATTTTTGATTGGTTATTTCTTAAATTTCTAATTGTTGCTTTGCAACTACAAATGATTTTTTATTTCAAAAAATTAGAGAGTAGCAAGTAAAAAAACTATGTTAATTTATTTACTTTATTTGTTAAAGGTTTATTTTATTAACAATTTTGTTTTGAAAGCAAAGATTATTTTTCCGAACATTTATTAAAATTATATCGCTGTGTATATCATTTACTAAAAGAAAATTGCTGCGATTTAACTTGCATTATAAAAAAAAAACTTACGCTTATGTTTTGTACAAATTTTTCATGCAGACGTTTGTCTAAAATTGAATTTTGAGTAATAAAAAAATGTTTATAAAGGACAACTGAAAAAACAATTGCGATAAAAATGAGCTAATTTTTTTTTAAGAATAAAATTTAAATATTGAACAATTTTAGTAATATTTTAAATAAATTTGACAGTTAAGTTAAACCCAAGCATTAACTTTAATTTTAATAAACTTAAATATATATTTTAAATCAAAATCAAATTATATATTTTTAAAATCTAAATTAAATTGAATATTTTTTAACAGAATAAAATTATATTTTTTTAAAATTAGTTTTAAATTAAATCATATATTTTTTATCAGAATTAATTTATATTATTGTGATCTTTGCTTCAAGCTTAAAGTATCAGCATTTTCCAAGCGAAAAAATCAATCATTACAATAAAAACAAAATCAAGATAAGTTTTTAATTTTATTTGAGATTTTTTCATTATTAAATAGTGCTTAGATCTAACATAATTGTCATTCAAACTGTTATAACAAATATTTTAACATAATCGCCATTCAAAAGTTAATGTAGTTTTTTTTTTTTAAATGAATCACTTCTTTTATCTTACCATTTATAGAACAATTTGAAAGTTAATTACTGCTTATGTAAAATGGCTTAAGGCATATGTAAATCACTCTACACATAAGACTTTAAAACAAGGTCGATATATATATATATATATATATATATATATATATATATATATATATATATATATATATATATATATATATATATATATACATATATATATATATATATATATATATATACATATATATATATTATATATTATTGCAGAACTTAATAGTGTTAGTAGTGCGCTTTCGAGCCTGTTTGACATGGTACCCTTGGCAGCCATTGCAAGCAAGGTAATAGCGAGAAAGAATCGCAGCACTTTTTTTATAAGAAAACGTGAACAAACGCATTTCCAAATACCTAACATATGTAAACTTTAAATCAAGTAATATTAAAACATGTTAAAACACACTGAAACATTTATCAAGTTTTACAGTTTGATTTTTACTTGAAAATTGCATCAAGCTCTCCTTAATTTTGATCTATAACATTTTTTCCCTTAAAAAAATCATTACATTGTTTTAAAAATATTCGCTTGAGTATGTGCCAGTGTAGCCAAGTGGATAAGCCGCCAGGTTTCATAAGAAGTAAGCAGAGGTTCGATTCCTTACAATGGCGGCTTTTTTTTTTAAATTTTTTTTGATGATTTTAAAATACAAAATAATTTTGAAGTTTTATAAAGATTATATACAAACAAATGTAACATAACAATATTATATTATACACTTTCACAAAAGAAAAGATTTTAAGAAAGCTAAAATTCCATAAAACATCAAAACCAAAAAAAACATCACAGAGAGAAAAAATTTGTTGCGTATGTATGATGATTGTGTATGTATGATGAATGAGACACTTATGTTGTTAATGTGCACAGGTAATTAGTCATAAGCTGCGGATGGTCTGAAAAAAAGTTGTCTGAAACTTAATAAAGAAAAAACTATATTAAATAAATAAGAAAGTCCTGCTACTCAAGAAGGTGCTTCTGTGGAGACAAAAAAAAAAAAAAACCCGTAGCTAGAAAAAAATTTTAAACTTTTTTTTGACAATGAAAAGCTTTTTTAGCTACGCTTATTTTTTTTACTATAAATATATGCTGCAGCTGTTTTTCAAAACGCCTTAATATGTTTATTACGTATTTCGAGAAAAACACAATTTAAAAAAAATTATTAAAAATCAACTCTTTGTTAAACGCTTTTTGAAACGAATAATTTTAATGAATTTTTTCAGAACTCTTTGAAAATATGTATTCAATGTTTGTAGACATTTTGTAAAAAAGTCAAAAATGATATATTTAAACTTAAGGCATTTTGAAAAATGGCTGCAGTATGGATGATACAAAGAATATGTTAAAATGAGATAATTTGACACAAAATTTAAAAGCTCTTAACAAAAGCCACTAAACCAAAAAAATTAAAAATAATTGCTTAAAAATTTTATTATAGTGAAATTTTTTATTTTAGCGAATATAGTAATTGCAGTTCAAAATTTTATTATAGCCCTTGAAAATTTTATTATAGTGCGTTGGTTTTTGCAAAGAAACGCTATATAAATCATTTTTTAACTTTAATATAAACTAATTTTTTTTTTAAACTTTTTTTTTAAAACTAATGTTGCGCTTAACCATCTCTATATAAACAATGTATATATAAACATATATGCTATTTGTTTATATATATTGTTTATAAAATGTAAAAAATCCACTTATATAAGGTTTTATTCAGGATCGTAAGTAATATAAGTAAACTTTTCTAATAGTTATAAGTTTTTTTTGCTCAAGCAAAAAAAACTTATTTGTTTTGTTCATCAAACTTATTTGATGATTTTTGTTTGTTTTAATTTTTTGTAGTTATGTTATATTTAAAAAAACTGACAAGATTAAAAAAACACGAAACATATTTTCACTTCTCAGTGGAAACTTTGAAACTTCATTTGCTCCTCTTTTGATAATTTCTAATTTCTAAAGTTATGTCATCTGCTATATAGACCTTTAAAAATGAGGGGGGAAGGGTTCGAGATAAAAAGGACAAAAAAGAACAAGGGGAGGAGGGGAGTTTGTCAGAAAAGGACGTCACTTTATAGATTTTTTATTTTAGTTTACTTAACATGAAAAACTATGTGAATATGTGTTTTTAAGAAGATAATGTATGAGAATATTTTTAATCTTATTTTTCAAGGTGTAGCAGCAGATTCAAATATCATTGCGAAATAAAATAATTTTTTGGGGGTTTAAATTGGGGAGGGGGGAGGGCAGGATTTTATCACATCTTTTTCAAGGGGGTATAGGGAAAAAGGACAACCGGTGACAAAGGGGAGGAGGGAATCAAAAATTGGCTAAAATATGATGATGTCCTTTATGGATGGCTCCAAAACTATTTATTTATTACTATTGTAATAAATACAATCTCTTATCCATGAAAATGATATATTTGTACCAGTTTTATATACTTTAATGCATTTGTATGCAAAATAATAAAAATTAATAAAAAAATATAAGATAAATGCAAAAGGAAACCTGATGCATAAAGGTTTATTTTGCCACAAACTGACGTCAATGCCCAAAATCATTTTGGCTTAACTTTTAGATAAGCGTTTAATATTATTCTTTTAGTTCTTAATCATAAGAATTAATTTTTTATTATGACTTTGGTTTAGTGATCTTAGATCTTCCTAATTTGAAAAAATGAGAAAACTTGAAAATTTTTTTAAAAATTTTAGAAATCTTTTTTTCTATATTCTTATTTTTTTGCTATGAATATATAAGCAAGATTGAAAAAATTTCAAAATTTATTACGCTAAGAAAAAACAAAACAACACTGACGACAGCGCATTTAACCACTGCGCTATCAATGAAATGCATTTAGCAGAAAAACAAACCTAATTACAAGCCTCTTATAAGCTCTACCTATGCGGAAAAGGTGCTCATGTTTTTTTTGTTTATAAATATAAATCCTTTAATGAAAAATTCAATCACACATGGTAAACACATATAGATAACATATAAATCTGTATCTACATTTCAACAACATATCTATTAAAAGAAAATATTATCTAAATAAGGATGAGTTCAAACAAAGATAGTTTATCTATGAAAGAACAAAAAGCATGCAAAAGATGTAAACAGGCTGTATGTGCATAAGGGTGTATAGGTGTAATGTGTAAGTCTGTGCTGTTTATGTTGTTTAGTAGAGTCTTGTATTGTTAGTAACCAGCGTAAAATATTTGTCTCTGAACTAAACCAAGCCAGCCCAGCCATACTCCAGAAAACCATGATGGATTAAACACCTATGCATGGATTTATAACTGCCTTATGACTAAAAAGCTAGCCCAGGCATCCTCCACAGACAAACATCCTCTTTCGCGAATTTTATATGCCAAAGTTTTTAAATAATTAATTTTTTTTATGACTTTGGTTTAGTGCTCTTAGATCTTCCTAATTTGAAAAAATGAGAAAACTTGAAAATTTTTTTTTTAATTTTAGAAATCTTTTTTTTTATTTTCTTATTTTTTTGCTATGAATATATAAGCAAGATTGAAAAAATTTCAAAATTTATTACGCTAAGAAAAAACAAAACAACACTGATGACAGCGCATTTAACCACTGCGCTATCAATGAAATGCATTTAGCAGAAAAACAAACCTAATTATAAGCCTCTTATAAGCTCTACCTATGCGGAAAAGATGCGCATGTTTTTTTTGTTTTTTTATTTTTTGTTTTCAGAATAAATTATTTTACTAAAAATATTGAAGTAAATAAGGAATAGGTATAGATATTTTTGGCTAGAAATATGTAAATTGGTAAAGACCTGTATTTTACGGATCGGGAAAGCTAGGATATATAAGGAAAAAGTTCAGTTTGGAATAGGTATACAAAGGCCCATATTTTTACGGGGCCAATCTCAGCTAGTATATAATATATATATATATATACATATATATATATATATATATATATATATATATATATATATATATATATATATATATATATATATATATATATTATACAATGATAAATCATGATATAAATGCTTTAACACATACTTTTCTTATATATAATGGCAATGAAATTAGAATAATGTTACTTTATACAAATATGTACTAATTTTATACTTAATATGAACTTAGAATAGTGTTAAGTTATATATACTGTATATATTTACCTTATAATGTTTGTAAATATTAAATTCAAGATAACTATGCATTATACTTACACCGTGAAATATCTTTTCCTTCAGTTTGCTAACATTACTAATTTTTCCATCATCTTCCATATAAGCACACCAGCTTTCTAGGTCTAAACACATTTCTCGTGCTGCTGGTATTATAGGACCTAGCAAATCCGGCTGCGAAGAAAAGATTTTAATAATTTTTTTCATTTTTATTTTACAATTTACTAAAGAAAAAAAAATTTAAATACGATGTAAATTTTTATGAAAATTAAATTTGAATGAATCTCTGTCAGATTTTTTAAAAATAGTTATAATTATTATAACAAGTAAAAAATTTAATGTCATTAAAACTTATTATTAAAATCTTTTTAACAAAATGAAATAAAAATCAAATTAAATTTTTTATGGTAACAAGTAACGTTTACTTTTAAATATCTTGAAAAGGCTTTAAAAATTATTTTTCAATAATATTTATCATTTACCATTAAAATTATCAACAAACTGAAGTGAGACAGATAAGGTAAAAGTTTTTAAATTTAGATTTACATTATGAATTTATTTTAAATTTCTTTTACATCTTAAGTTTAGTTTTGAATATGCAACAATTTGGGACTACCAATGTTTATATTCTATTTTTTGTAATCACCTTGTACATCAATATTCTGATTTTATATATATTATTTTTATAAAAGATTTCTCACTATTTATCCCAATGCTTTTAATTCCTCGTCTCTGTCTGCCTGTAAACATCAAACCTTGCAATCAATTTTTGAGCCACTTCCTGATGATTTTCTTCAAATTTAGCATACATGCTCTTGCTTGATGACAACACAATATTCAATAATTAGTTTTACAAAAAGTCAATTAATTTATTTAATTTTAATTAAGTTTATTTTTTATATCGGAAGAAGAATAATAATTTTTAAACTAAGTATATCATTTGTACCTACTTACATGAGCGTTTAACTTATTTGGATAAGGTGTTGAATTCATATACAGAATGTCTGTGGTTCGAGACCCGTCTCTTCCTGAATTTGTTTTGATTTTTTACACTCGCATACAGCCATGTTTTACACAGCCAAATGTTAATAAAATAATAATATCAGAAAAAATTCATAAAAATGATTTTTGAGAAAAATTTGTGTTTTAATAACATAAAAGCATTGGGTTTTAAAAACTCATTTTTAATTTTACTTGTTTTTTCTTAATATGGATTGAAATAATTTAGTAGTATTAATATTTTATAAAGTTTTTTTTTCAAAGATCAATTTTTTTTAAATCACCAAAAATCTTTGTTTTTATAGACCAAGACTCCAAGGGGAGTTCATATTAAAAATAATTTGGTAATAAATGTAATTATATTTATACCTATATGATTAACACATTAAAACTACTTTTAAAAAAAGGCTAAAAACTAAAGATACACTTTCTTAAATATTACATTATATTTATTATTAAAAAAAAAACAATAAAAAAGTCTGTTTGTTTGTCATACTGACTGCATCAAAGTGTAAATTTTAAGGCAGTTTAATTTTATAACCTTCATATTGTTTTATTATCTTTATTATGACAATTTATTTATTTAAATTTAAAACATGATTTTTTTAAAATATATTACAATTAATTGTGCATATTTCAACTTTTTCAATTTGTGCTGCCAACTTTGTAGGCATTACATTGATAATATATTTATTTTATTTTTCTAAAAATGATACCCATATTAATTTACCTTTTTTACTTTGCATTGAGCACTACATTGCTTTCATTTTCTTCTTTTCAATTATTCACAATACATTTTTCACAATACATTTTTCATTCTCACAGCAAAATAAATAAACAGATATTTAAGCCCCAATAAACCAAATATATTTAAAAAAGAATTCTTAATAAGGTTTATATCTATCTTGCAGAATATAGTTGTAATATTATAGAAAGAAAGAGGTAGTTAAAGTGACTATTCCACATATTGAATAAATGAAGTCGCTTATTTGACATTTATGTTGTTAATACAATTTTAAATTTAGGTTAAATTTTTTCTTGTTAGTTAAAGTTTTTGTGTTAATGTTAAAGTCTTATTAGTTAAAGTTTTTTTTTTCAACTCTTCTTTTATGCTACTTTAAAACATTTGTAAAATAGTTTCTATTGATTTTATTATTATCTATCCTTACAACCTCCACCATTAAAAAAAAAAAATTATACCTTAGTAAAAAAATTGTTTTTCTTCATATTTTTATTATTAAAAATCTATTAATAATAATCTAATAAAATTATCATTACAATTGTTATAACATGTAATTGGCTATTTATGAAAAGTCTAACTTAATGTGCTTAGTTATAACCATTAAGATATGACATCAAATTTAACAGTTTTAACGTGGATAAATCTGATAACATATATAACTTAAAATAATATTTTACTTTGTTATTTATTTTTTAACTTTATTGTATTTTTTGTATCTAAATAATAATTCTATTTTAAATTTAACTATAACATAAAGTTATTTTTTTAGATAAATTGATTGTAAGTTAATAATTTAATGAGTTTAGTTACTGTTTAATGCACTTAGTTACATTTGTTAATTATTCTCTTGCTTAGCTTCTTCAACTCGCGTAACTTCTTCAAGTCACATAACTTCTTCAACTCACGTAGCTTCTTCAACTCGTGTAGCTTCTTCAACTCGCGTAGCTTCTTTTAACTAAACCGTGTTCAGTTTTAACTCAGTTTACTCTGTAAATTTACGCTTTTTTTTTCTTGGCTTTTTAACAGTCAGATAGAACTCAGTAGGTTATTATTTTTTGGAGATTTGAAAGCAGTAAGCTTTCAAATATTTTTATTTATTTTTTTAAGTTCTCCTTTAAGAGCAGGTTGGTAAGTAATTCATACTGTTTTCATATTTTTTTTACAATATATTTTTTTAATATTTTTAACATTTTTATTAATTTTGCAGAATAAAAAATGTTAATGTTCCTATAAATAGTTTTTTCCATTTAAATCTATTGTCAACACCCAGCCTCAATGAGATGTTTTTCGTATATATTTTTTAGTTATCTTTTTTATTTTTGACAATATATTTTTACTATTTTTATTTTAGTTTTTCAATTACTGAAAGAAAGAAAATGTAAATGTTCATATATATATAGCTTTTTTATATGTTGATCTATTGTCAACATCCAGTAAGATTAAGTGAGATTTTATAATTTTTAAGTGAGATTTTATAATTTTTATATGTTTTTATATATGTTTTTAATTTTTTACAATATACAAGCCTTGTATATTTTAATACTTAATAATCTAATACTTATTAAACATTAAATTACAGTATTAATATTAAGATTAAATTACTAATACATTTATTAAAACTATAAATAAAATGTAAAATAAAAACTTTAAATGTCTTTAATGTTTTTTAAATATATTATAAATGTATTTTTACTAATTTTTTACTATATAAAACAAGAAAATAAATTATAATTTTTTTTTTTTTTTTTTAACAATACGTATAAAGGTGAAAATATTCTATATTACTTTTGTAAACATAATAAAATGTTAAATACCTCATCAGTTTGCAAAAATTCATACTCCTCTCCATTTTCCAAATTTTGTTCATCATTATTTTGTGGTCTTCTCTCAAATAAATCATTATGACCAATTGTTCCAAGAACATACTGAGTGACTTTGGAAAACCCACTGAGTGTTCCATAATATGTGTTATTAATAAACTTCTAAATTTATAAAACTTGTTTTCAAATTTATATTAACAAAAAAAAATTATGATTTATTGCCTTTCATTTTTACTTTTATTTTTTATATGCTTTTCGTTATTATAATCATTAGCACATTTTTCATTTTTAATATATTACCAATTAATATAAATAAAATAAACTACAATTAATTAAAATATTTATAATGTCAAAAAAAATATATAGTCAAGCTTTTTTTTTTATGTGACATCTGCAAACTCAAAAATTTATCTTTTTTCTTTCCCCTTATCTAACTCAAATAAATAATAAATAAAAAATAGCTATGAAATGAACCAAAAAAAACAAACAAAATATACTAAAATTATAATAAAATAATAAAAATACCAAAAGCATATTACTATCACTATAGCTACCAAATTATCGCCCAACTTGCCATTGTCTAACCTAAGTGACAAGGTACACTTTTTGCAAAACTCATCTATACATAATCACACATACATGTACACTTGATATTGGAGAAATCCTCTAAGATCAAGAGAGTGTGTAAACCTGTAAGTTTCTAGTAAGAGTGTGTTCTCTACTCCATAATCCAAAATGGTTCTTCCCTATGCCACCCATTTATGCATAATCCTTTGTGCCACATTTCTGTGAACCATTGTGCAACCTAATCCTTTCGAATGATATTTGATGAGAGATTTTTGTTAATAAACACGCTCTTGCAAAAAGAAAGATTAACCTAAAGTCAACCTTTCTTTTTGCATTTTTTTTTACAATAAAATTTAAGATATTTTTTAAATTTACATCCTTAATCATAATTTCATATTAAATAATTTTTTAAATTTATTTTAGGTAAACTGTTCAAGTGATTGAAGCCCTGTTTGTCTGTCTATCATAATCTATATTTGCTTGTCATATCATTATCATATCATTTATTATCAGTGTCTATCATTTCTGAAGATTGTATTAACTATTATATGAACATATAAAAATTTACATTGACTGATCTTTCTTGATTATCTTTAAAGGGATTGCCGAGACAAGTTGTGTTCATATTAAAGAAAATGTTTAAAAAAAACATTTGGGCTAAATTTTTTTGATTGAAACTAAATAATGAATGCATACCAACAAAATTATTGTTTTAGTCGAAGCTCGCCTTCTCCATTTTTTTTTGGTTCTCGGGGTCAGTATAATGTTAGCCGCAATCTGGAGACTTGATAATTTATACCATGCGTGTTAATTCATAACAGTTTTAGTATATGACATCATCGCAATATCTTTTTAAAATAGCGTTTTTTTTTTTGTTTTTTTTTTTAAAGATACAAGTATTTTTTACTCTACTACAATCAGAAAATCAAGTATTTGCATAATTTATTACTAAATCACAAAAAATATTTGTGATTTAGTAATAAATTATACAAATATATATATATATATATATATATATATATATATATATATATATATATATATATACTGTAAAAAATTATACAAATATATATATATATTTATATTTTTTTCTATTTATAATTTTTTTTTACTTGCTTTATTATTACTTTGTTTTAAAAGCAAGTCAAAATCATGACACAATTATACATATTTTGTGATTATTAGAGTTCGCAGGCAGAGAAAAAATAAAGGCAGTATGATGCGGTTTCTCGTTTTATATTTAGTTCATATGGTTTAATAGAGTTGTTCGTTTTATGTTTAATTTGCATTTAGTTATGGTTTAAATCTTTCACTACTGCAAGCCACTGGTAGCGGCTTTCAAGTATGCTTTGCAATTTATCTTTTTTTTGTACATAAATTTCCATTCTAGACACATAGAATTTGTTTGTTCTAAAGGTCTAATAAATTCTCTTTATAATCAAGAAAAAATAAGAGCTATATTGTGTAATTATAAAAAAGTTTACAAAGTTAAAAAATCTTTAATAGTCTTTCTTGAAAAAAAACTTTAAATTTAGTTATAAAATAAAACAGCGTTAACACTGTAAAACTTAACTTGTAGAAGTGTTAAGTATTTAGTTAAGTAATTACCAAATTATTTTGAAGAAAAAATATTATTTTTATTCATTAAATGAGGTTTGTTTTGGACTTAATGTTTTAGTTAACTAGTTACTACTTATAAAAACAATAGTTTTAAGCACTTTTGCATTTCTTATTATTTAATGATGCGTGTTAAAAAACTATTATTATCCAATTTTAAATAATTGTAAATGTGATGCAATTCAAATGTTATTCAAAAAAATGTGCATTTGCTACAAAAAGATTTTTGTTCGGCTGGTAGCGAACAATTTAATACGATTTTTTGTTTTTATATTTATAATATAACTATTTTTTGTATACTTTAGTACAAATATTTGTTTTAACTTTAATTTAGTTTGATTTGAACGGTTATTAGTAAAATAATTTGTTTAATATCATTATTCTACTTAGTTCAGCTTATATGTTTTATTCAAGTCACTCGTTTTTTATTCAGTTTATACTTTAAATTAACTTATACGTTTTAGTGAAATTATTCTTTTAGTATCTAGTTTATATTTAGTTTAAACCAGTACATTTACTGTAAATATTCGTTATATATTAAATTTTTATTTTTATAAATTTTATAAATTTAATTCTTAATTTCATCATAAACTTTTTTTGGGGATTTAGTAAAAAGTTATACAATTAACGTGATTTGGTGATTGTGGCAAAAAAAATAAATAAATAATACGACATTTTGAAAGGAAAAATTTATACAATTTAGACATCATATACCAAAACTGTTATGAGCTTCAATTAAAAAGTGAATTTTAAATTTAATGGTGTGCATTCATTATATAGTTTTATATCAAAAAAATTAAACCCAAATGTTTTTTTTAAACATTTTATTTAATATGAACACAACTTCTCTTGGCAGTTGGGGATCCCTTTAACATTTTAATAACAATATTTAAATATATTTTCAGTGTATTTTAAGTATTTAAATAATAATGTCATATTACATTAGGAGCAACTTAACAATAATACACATTCGTGAATGTTTCACAAAGAACTCACCGAAGCCATTAAAGCTGATTTAATGGTGAGCAAAAAGTCTTTCAGCACTTCTTTTATAAAAAAATCTGGCTTTATCTAGGTTATGTAAATTTAAAACTATGTATGAAAACTATGTAAATATTAAAGTTTATTTTAAATCATACACTTTTACTTTTCAAGTTTTTTATAACTAATTTGAGTTCGTGTTAGAAAAAGGGGTATGTAATATGAGTATATTAGAAAAGGGGCTCTTTAATATATAATAACTATAAAACTGTTTTGTTTTGCATTTTGAAAAATAAAAAATTAAAAAAAAAACAAGCTGAAGATTTGAACCTTAACTACACTGTAAGCAAAATCTAAATCTTAAAAAGTATGTTTTTAACTGGAACATAATTGAAAATCTTAAAATATAACATTTTGTTAAAATTGTTTCATGTTAAATGAAATAAATTTTAAATCTACTAAATAACAAAGTAATAAGCAAATTTGGGGGTTACAACAATTTTTCCACTCCCTGTTTAAAGCATCTGAACTGAATGCGCAACAATGAAAATATTTAAAAAACCATCAAAATAGTATTATAGTCTAATCTAATGCATGAGACATTGTCAATACGTAAGCAGTTAGGTTATCAAATCTGTATTTCTTATGTAAGTTTTCTTATTTAAACTTTATAAATCTTCAAAGTAAAGTCTGTCATGTTAATCGGTCATAAAAAATGTACTTATAGAATATACATTTATTTATAAATATATATATTTTTTAAATTTTTTAAACATCTTGACTTCCAACAAGGCTACACAACCACTATTAGAGTTGGAAGTTAATGGAAGAGAAAAGATGGCGTTCATTAAGCAAGATATCGCTTAACAGACAACTAAAAGATTGCAAATTATATGAATCTGGAAAACAGGATGTACAAAGCGAATTCCAAAGAACTGATGTTGGCATGATAAAAAATAGACAAATAAGAATTTTTAGAGCACTTAGGAACTGTCACAGTAAAAAAATGAGATATAATTGAATGCGAGAAAAAAAACGAGTAACACAAGAATGAATTTTAGTAGATGGCACATGAGATGCTAGCAAAGCCCATTATAGTATTTATACAAAAGAGAAAGAGAAACAACATTACAATGATGTGACAATGGTTAAAGGTAAATATATGGTTTCTAAATAAAGGTAAATAAAAGGATTAGAAGAGTTAATCTTAGAAGATGAAGGGTAGATGACTCATAGAATACATTACTGTTCATAAATATAACAAAGTCTAGATTATTGTGATCTAATTGATAATTAAAGACTTAAAAACCTTGCCTATGATAAGAAGAATGCCTATGAAAGACTAATGGGACGGTAGATGGACAGATACCGCTTTCCAGCAGACTAGAAAACAATACTCTTTTAAGCACTTATTAAATAGTTTTGAAGGTATAGATGACAGCTCCCAGGAAATCTTCTGCAAGATTATGAGGTATTTTGCTTAGACCACAAGCTGTAAAAGAGTATAAGCAGGAAATCATTTTAGATACAGAAGCTGGAGTGATGCAAATGTCAAGCAATGGATCAATGGTTTGTAAGCTATATCAGGTAGGATTTGATTGGTGGAATCAAAAGATAAAATTGATGAAAAGTTCTTAGCAAACAATTCAGCTTTGTCTTTAAGTGAGGTAACAAAATCTAAGCCATACAGGAGAGGTGGAACAACAGATTTGCCCTTATCATAGATACTGTTAAAGATTTTTCACAAGTCTCTGGAGCTTAATTTTTGATATGAAATACAAGATTTTGTAACCTGAGAATAGCAGGCTTTGACATTAGACAAAAGCTTTTTACAATGGTTACTAGCAATAGTAAACAGACATCTGATTACTAGAGAATTTTTTGCAGAAAGAATAAAAAAGCAGCAAAAAACCGTAGAGAAAAGTGAGGCTTGACTTGGAATCGTTGAGGAAATAAAAAATTGCTAGCCTGAATCAAAAAAGCATATTTGTCAGCAGGAAGACAAAAGATTTCTACCAAAGGGCCATCACAAAGAAAATCAGGAAATAGTCCCAGTCAACTTTAAGGTGGCACAATTATAGGGGGATTCTGATGATGGGTTGGAAAGTTAAATATTTGTGTTAGAGATTGAGAAAGAAAAAAGTTGTGGGCCTTAATACCTACAGAGCCACTGACACCAGAAACAATTTATTCAGTGTTATAAGCATTAAATTCACCAACAACAACAATGTTGGCTGAAAGATTAAGAAAATGGATTTAGTTGATTTGATCAGAAATAACATCATAAAGAGTGGAGTCGTGAAATGAAGGAAACTGATATTGAACAAAGATAGTCTGTGGATTCAAATGTTGTTTCCCAACAAATTGATGATTTTTTACGAATGTAAACGAATGCCGAGGACAAGCATCTGACTATTGGAGTCTTTACGAATTAAAGAAAGATAAGAATCAACATTAAGATCACAAGATGTTAATTTTGTTAAAAATCACCAATATTTTTGAAACATGGCACAAATGTTTATAGACATATGTTTGGAAAGATTGTAATTTTTTTTCATAAAACTTCTTACCGTTTATAATTTACAGCAATTTGAAGTTTCCTTGATTTTGACAAAAAACTGAGGGGGGAAAAGTGCCAAAAATCATTCTGTTTACTTTCACCTTAATATGGTACTTGTAGTGATGCCACAACTCTGAAACTTTGTACCAAAAGAGTTTAAAACCTGTTAAATCCAAAAATTGTAGTTTTTTATACTTCAAAACAAGGGAATGTAGCTTGTTTAAAGATCCATAAAATACACTTTATAACGGCAAGAAAAAAGGGCATTGACAATTATAGCTATAAAAAAAATCTGACTGATATAAATTTAATTTCGATTTTCTTAAAAATAAGATCAACACCTACTTTTCGAACCAATTTTGTTTTGGCCTTATATTTACTTGAAGAATTATTGATGTTTGATATAGACACAAAGTTTTTTAATATTTTTTAAATTAGACACTAAATATAACCCCACCTTTTACCAATCAATCAAATTAGAAACTAAAAATTTAGTAACTATATTATCTTTTTCATTTTCATATGATATTTACAACAAAATTTAAACGTATAAAAACTTTTTTTTAAAAATACTAAACTTTAGTGATTTTATATATGTTTTACATTCACATTATTTACAAGTTGGTTCACAAAACATAATATTTAAAAAAAGAATGGTTAAGACATAATAGACTCATAAATATAAAAATCTCTACTTCCTTAGGAAAATAATTTTTTTTAAGTCCTATTTGGCTAAATAGTAGCAAAGTCCTGTTTTTGTTATCGGTACCTTAACTTTGCAAATAATGTGGACATCAGGAATCCAGCATTGGCTTTCCTTTGGTGGCCATTTAAACGACCGTACAGGACCATTAGGACACAAAAATTTTACAAGCACATCTTTTTCTTCTAAATTAATATCTTCAATGACTCCTATCCACCACTTTTACTCATAGGAAACACAGGCATAATCACCTGGTACTAGGTTTACATTTGCTATCTGGATATTTCTAAAGCCATGAATTAAAGCAAATTCTTCATCAACACTGCATAGCTTAGTGCCTACCTAAACAAAATAGTAACATATGCAATTATTCCGTTTTACTTATCAAACATGTTTTATTAAATGCATAGATAGCAAATGCAGAGGAAATAAAATAAAATACAAACATTTTTGATAATGATTCTCCTAAAATCTAATATCTATTTGAGTTTATCAATAAAAGTTATGCGTGTATTTAAAATATGGTAAAAGGTTTAATTTAAAAATAATAATTTACTTTTTGATGGCCAAGTGGTACAAACTGATGGTAACTACATGTTCCAGGTATTGTATTAGCAGTATCCAATCCCTCTTTAAGAGCGGTTCTCACCAAAGTTAATTCTTCTGATGAAATATATATGAAATTTATGTCTTCAATGTTTTTATTGCAATATTTATACATTGTTTGTTAGGCATGGCTAAAATACCTTTTTCTAATGTTAACTTACATGCAGTTCGAGCTACATAGTTTGTTACATGCAATGTTTCAGATACCTTTTTTATTGACCAGTCTGTTGGAGCAAGTGTCGCAAGTTGTACTTTTTTTGATGTTGATGTAGACTCTGCAATTTTGTTAGTTAACAATACCATCATGTTATCAAACAAGTTTGCTTTTTCCATATACTCATTATTAAAACTTGACTGTATTTCAAAACTTTCTTCTAATATATTAAAGGAAATGGCTACCTTTTTTTAATGGAGGTTGATAATGCTGTCAATTTTTGTTTACCTTCTCTGATTTTACCTGACTTGTGCAATCCTTTGACCTTAATTGGAGATACTCCGGCAGATGCAAAGTGTCTATCTACACTTTCTTTTTTATTTTGAATGGATCTTTCATTAACAATATCAAAATCTTCATCATTTTTATTTTCACTTATACTTTTTGATAAAAATGTCATAACTTTACTTCGACAGGTTGGACACAGTTATTTTCCAGGTATAAGATTTAAACTTATGGTTTCTGCTTCTAACACAGTATGCATTGTAATCACACGTAGAGATGCTTAAAAAGAAAGTAATTACATTACTTAAATAACATTAATTATATATATTATGTAATTATATTACTATACAATTTGTTATATTAATAACTATGAAACATTGAACAAATCTTATTACCAAAAAAACTTATATGACTTATTAATAATGATATTACCTAATGAAATATAAATATATAAATTTTTACCTCTACACACCTTTTGGTGATTTAGAAATGGATCACAGCAACTTTTCTGATTACCCTGATATCTTACAACTAACATATCATGATGGTGTGTGCATATATTGGTAATTTGTTGTTTCAGATTTGTTCGTTTTTCAAGTAGCTTACGATCATTGTTGTCAATATCTTCAATCAGATTTCTTTCTTGAGTATATCATTGTTTATAACAAGCTCCATGATTATTTACAAAGCAGCAATTAATTTTGTTATCCATATAAAAATATAATGAGGAATCTCTGTCTAAACACTTAATACAAGAATTCTTAATTAATCTTAATGTCCCTAACAAAAAAAGTACACTTGAACACAAACAATATCATATCAATATGTATTTATAAAGAACATATTGCTTGAACAAGTGGCTATTAGTTTAATAGACATATTCTAAATGCCTAACTATCTGCTAATTATTGTAAATTCTCCATTAACTACTTACAAAAAGTTGTGTAAAAGTAAAAGATAACTAATTATAATTTTATTTAGTTATGTAACTTAACATGGTAATGTTAATTAGACATTATTATATCATTTTATTATTTTTTTTTATTGATGATAATAAATGTTTTATTACAACAAAACAATCAACAACAAAAGTTACATAATATTGTTAAATTTAATGACATGATATTATGTTAATGAAAATGACATTATTATTATGTAATGAAAGTAAAAAGAAACAAATTTATAAAATGTTCAACTATGTTTTGTAATAACTTTGTAAATTTTTTACAAAGTTATTACAAAACAAAAATAATTGTATTTGTATTCAAAATATATTTACTAAATTTTTTTTTTTTGCAAAATATCTTTAAAAAAATTGAAAAACTAAAACATCAATTACTCCTTGATAAAACATAAGGTCAAATAAAAATTGGTTCGCAAAGTAGATATATGTTTAATATTTAATATAACGAAAACTAAAACTTTTTTTCATCAGACAGATTTTTTCTAGAACTACAAATTTGTTAAAAGGGTAATGGTAAATTGACATATTTCCGGCTTTATCTTTTTTCAGTCAAAAAATAACTAACTTCAAGTTGCTGTAAATCTTAAAGGGTTGAAAATTTTTTGAAAAAATTTTACAGTCTTTCCTAACTTATATCTTTAAACATTTGTGCCAAATTTCAGCGAATTTGGTGATGCAGGGTGCAACCCCTTGTTTTTTGAGAAATTTTTACCCATTGGTTAAAGAACTTGACTCAGCAAAAATAGTACTAAATACCTAAAGTTTTAACAATATTATGTAAAGTTAAAGTTGGCATCTCCTAACCTGTGCCTAATTATTTAGTAGTGTTAGCAGACAATAGTCTGCTTGTGATATTTAAAGGATTACAAGTTAGATTTATTAGTCTTATTTTACTTTATATAAACTTTACACATGCATTTTTTTTGTTTTTATTTCAACAAATTTTTTTTGTTCAAAATGTTTAAAAATGAATAACAATCTTTTTACTTTTATTTTTATTCTTAAGATCTTAAGGACTTAAAAAATTCACAATTCATCTTAAGGACTTAAAAAATTCACAATTCATCTTAAGGACTTAAGAAATTCACAATTCATCTTAAGGACTTAAGAAATTCACAATTCATCTTAAGGACTTAAGAAATTCACAATTCATCTTAAGGACTTAAAAAATTCACAACTCATCTTAAGGACTTAAGAAATTCACAATTCATCTTAAGGACTTAAGAAATTCACAATTCATCTTAAGGACTTAAGAAATTCACAATTCATCTTAAGGACTTAAGAAATTCACAATTCATCTTAAGGACTTAGAAAATTCACAATTCATCTTAAGGACTTAAGAAATTCACAATTCATCTTAAGGACTTAAAAAATTCACAATTCATCTTAAGGACTTAAGAAATTCACAATTCATCTTAATGACTTAAGAAATTCACAATTCATCTTAAGGACTTAAAAAATTCACAATTCATCTTAAGGACTTAAAAAATTCACAATTCATCTTAAGGACTTAAAAAATTCACAATTCATCTTAAGGACTTAAAAAATTCACAATTCATCTTAAGGACTTAAGAAATTCACAATTCATCTTAAGGACTTAAAAAATTCACAATTCATCTTAAGGACTTAGAAAATTCACAATTCATCTTAAGGACTTAAGAAATTCACAATTCATCTTAAGGACTTAAAAAATTCACAATTCATCTTAAGGACTTAAGAAATTCACAATTCATCTTAAGGACTTAAAAAATTCACAATTCATCTTAAGGACTTAAGAAATTCACAATTCATCTTAAGGACTTAAGAAATTCACAATTCATCTTAAGGACTTAAGAAATTCACAATTCATCTTAAGGACTTGAAAAATTCACAATTCATCTTAAGGACTTAAGAAATTCACAATTCATCTTAAGGACTTAAAAAATTCACAATTCATCTTAAGGACTTAAAAAATTCACAATTCATCTTAAGGACTTAGAAAATTCACAATTCATCTTAAGGACTTAAGAAATTCACAATTCATCTTAAGGACTTAAAAAATTCACAATTCATCTTAAGGACTTAAGAAATTCACAATTCATCTTAAGGACTTAAAAAATTCACAATTCATCTTAAGGACTTAAGAAATTCACAATTCATCTTAAGGACTTAAGAAATTCACAATTCATCTTAAGGACTTAAGAAATTCACAATTCATCTTAAGGACTTAAAAAATTCACAATTCATCTTAAGGACTTAAGAAATTCACAATTCATCTTAAGGACTTAAAAAATTCACAATTCATCTTAAGGACTTAAAAAATTCACAATTCATCTTAAGGACTTAAAAAATTCACAATTCATCTTAAGGACTTAAAAAATTCACAATTCATCTTAAGGACTTAAGAAATTCACAATTCATCTTAAGGACTTAAAAAATTCACAACTCATCTTAAGGACTTAAGAAATTCACAATTCATCTTAAGGACTTAAAAAATTCACAATTCATCTTAAGGACTTAAGAAATTCACAATTCATCTTAAGGACTTAAGAAATTCACAATTCATCTTAAGGACTTAGAAAATTCACAATTCATCTTAAGGACTTAAGAAATTCACAATTCATCTTAAGGACTTAAAAAATTCACAATTCATCTTAAGGACTTAAGAAATTCACAATTCATCTTAAGGACTTAAGAAATTCACAATTCGTCTTAAGGACTTAAGAAATTCACAATTCATCTTAAGGTTTTAAGAAATTCACAATTCATCTTAAGGACTTAAGAAATTCACAATTCACCTTAAGGACTTAAGAAATTCACAATTCATATTAAGGACTTAACTCTTCATACACTCATACACAATAAAATTCACAATTCATCTTAAGGACTTAACTCACAATTCATACTCATACACAACAAAATTCACAATTCATCTTAAGGACTTAACTCACAATTCATACTCATACACAATAAAATTCACAATTCATCTTTTAGTTTAACAGTTATTAATGTTATAAAATTATACAGTTACTTAAGCAGTATTTAAATTAAAATTTGTTTGTTTCCTTGCTGAGTTGTTCTGAAGTTTTAGCTTGTATAATTTTTTTTGTTGTTGTTTGTTTCCTTGCTGAGTTGTTCTGAAGTTTTAGTTTGTATATTTATTTTTTTTGTTTCCTTGCTGAGTTGTTCTGAAGTTTTAGTTTGTATATTTATTTTTTTTGTTTCCTTGCTGAGTTGTTCTGAAGTTTTAAATTATATATATATATATATATATATATATATATATATATATATATATATATATATATATATATATATATATATATATATATATTGTATTTTTCTGTTTAGATATGAAAATAATAATAAGCTGTCAATGTTACATTTTAAATCAATTATTAGTTTTTTAATCAATATTTTTAATGAAATTACAAACAAGATTTTAATTTCATTTGTGAAAATTTTATATGATTTTATTATTTAATATAAAAGATTTGTTGCTCATTGTGAGTTTATAAAAAAATTATTTTAAGAATTCAAAAGGCTTCAACATTTTATATTGATTTTTATATTGGTGACTTTAAATTTCATTAGTCTTTATTTCCATTTTTAATTAAATTTAATCAATTGATTCTTACAGTAATTTTTACAGATTTTTATCTTTAAGTCCATTGAACTTAAACAATAGAAATAAAATTATTAATACCAAGATCTAAACAACTTCAATAATTTTATTTAAAATGTGTTTTTTTTTTAATTTGATTCCAAAGAAAAACAAATTTATCTTTAACTCTTTTTAACTTATCGCAAAAGTAATTCTATTAAATGAAATTTTGAAAATTACCCATAAATTTTTAATGGTAAAAAAGTAAAGTTAAATATAATTAACTTGTTGGTGTATTTGGGGTCACTGTTTTGAAGAAAAAAGAGTTTATGTTCTAAATTTAATTCTTTTGAATTTAGATCATTTCTTATTGAATGTATAATGACAGACAGTTGTTCTGTCATTATACTTGTAATAATCACTAGCCTTCCCACACCGTTTGAAGAAAAGCATTTCAAGCAAGCCACCTCCATGCTTGACAGTTTTTTTACGATTTTTATCTAAGAGTGCATCACAAGGTCTGCACAAAACTCTTTGTTGTTTTTTAAAGCCAAATATTTGAAATTTATTGTCATCAGATCATAACACTGAGTTCCAAAATGCTTCATCCTCATTAATTTGCAGTTTTGCAAATGCTAAACATCTTTTTTAAGTTTATACCACTAATAAGAGATTTTCTTTACTGAAGACAGTTTATTAAACCAATTAAATCAAGTATTTGTACAGTTTGACTGGAAATATTTAATTTAAGATTTTCAACAGCCAGTCTTATCTGAGGTTATTGCTGAATTTTTCTTTGCTATCCATGCAATTAGTATATCAGTTCTTGTTGAAGTCTTAGGGGGAGCAACCAAGTCTTTTCTAAATTTCATTAGAACCAGTTGTTCCATATTTTATAAACACCTTTCTAATATCATTTATTAATATTTGATACTTTTTCAGCTATAGTAAGTGACCAGGACCCCAGGCCCAAGCTAAAAATGAGACTTTTTGCAAATCCTGTCCCAGCCCCGACAAAATTATAAAATTTAGCAGGGGTTGATAGACAGGGATATAAATGAATTTATAATTCTTTATATATTACTATTTTATACCTACACTTACTATTTATTAAATTCTGGCATATATTTATGCTAGTATTTAATAAATAGGGACAGATACAGTAAAAAGATGCATCTTGTTGAATAGGAAGCCAAGAAAGAATGAGTTTTCCTTTATTGTAATAGAGATGATAGCTCGTTTGAGCCTTAATCATGATTAGAGAAGCAAGAATGAGTTTTGCTTTATTGTATGATAATGATAATGATGATGATAATGACAATGATGATAATGATAATGATGATAATGATGATGAGGATGATGATGATGATGATGATGATTATGGTGATGATAATAATGATGATGATGATTATGATGATGATCATGATCATGATCATCATGATCATGATGATGATCATGATGATGATGATGATCATGTTGATCATAATGATGTTTATAAATGCATATATTCAAAATCAAATATAAATTTTGAAAAAAAAAAATGTACTTTAGGATGTATAAATGTTTATGTAGCCCCGGTCACTGCTCCTTGCATTATCCAATTTACATAATTTTGTGTTATATTAGGGTTCAATCTTTTTTTATTCAGGAGATGGCCAGGGTATACTAAATCTTTGGAATGATAGATAACAGTTGATTTAGTACCATATTCCGTTATGAATGTAAGACTTGTGATCCAGATTTTAAATAGTAGTGTCAGCAACATTTAAAAAAATTATTACTCTGATGGTATATAATAGAACTGCAAAGTTTTGTGAAATGCATTTTTGATTGCTTAAATGTGTGTAATAGCAGTGAAGGGATCCTGAAATGTAAACCCTTTTTATTGCCATACACGAATGTTAATAATGAGCAATTGACATGGCTACATAATACTTTTTTATGCTATCTAAAAAAATGGAAAGAGTCTATCATTAATCGTCCTGGTAACTTTTCCAACAATGCCAAAACAAGAATGTTAATCACTTGGCAAACATACAAAGGACTTAAAATAACTGTATTACCTGTTATTGAATTGGTAAAAATTTTATTAAAAAGTGCCGCTTGTTTTGACTGAAAAATTCAATCAAGATGTTTTGAAGGATTACTTTGGTAGACAACAGAGTTTAGGCCGAAAATTACAATCTTACACTATATCGATTTGGTTACCAGTCAAGTACCTTGCAACTGCAATTATCATTTGCACTAGTTACTGGGAATAATAAAAAAAAAAAAAGTTAAAAGTCAGAAACTTGAGGAGTAATGTTGATAATAAAAATTTATTAAAAAAACAAACAAACAAAAACTATAAATATAATTTAATTATAAACATATATAAGCAATACATGTATAATAACAAAATATATCAATTATTTGTATTAAGTTTAAAGTTTAAGTCTTTATTTATTGTTTGATTTATGTTTTATACTTTTTCTCAATGATTTTAAAATGTAGTATGGAAGTTGTTTTCAATGGATACTCTTCTTCATATCCTATAACTTATATATTATATTATAGGGTTCCTCAAGGTTCAATGCTTGGCCCTATAGTCTTTTTAATTTATATTAACGATTTTCCAAATATTCTCACATCTAAGGTGGCATTGTTTGCTGATGATACTTCATTCTTGTCTTGATAAGAAGAACAACACACTCTGATTGCTTGGAGAGGGCATTTGAGCTTGAAAAGGATCTCACTTCTGCTCACCATGGGGCTTACAGCTGGTGAACTTTAATTCAGATAAAACCTAATTTTTTTCAGCCAATCAGCCAATCACAATAATTCTTTCTATATTTATGAAAGGTAATGTACTCGATGAGTCATCTACCCTTCATCTTCTAGGATTAACTTACTTCTGATCTTTCTTGGAAACCATATATTAAATCCATTGCAAAATTAGCATCTGCTAAGGTGGTAATGAAATTATTATATTAACATAATGAAAAAATTGGATAAATTAGTTACATGCAATAAAAAAATTGTGTCAATTAACAGGATGAAAGCCATGAATTCATCAAAACAAGTTAACAAAAGTTAAATTTGTCTATAATTTTGCATTATAAAGTCAAACTAAAAAGCTAGACAATTGATAAAAAATGTACTAACTAGGTCACAAAGAAGCCAAAAAAAGGTTATAAAAATACCTCAACAAAAAAATGCTTTTGCGCAACAACTCCTTTTACGAAATTTACTTTTAATTAATGCATTTTCCTAAATTTTTTGATTTAATTTATACCAGAAATGATAACAGGAAACATATATGAAATAATAAAATAACATATTATGAAATTTTGATTCAACAACGTGATCAATTTATAACTAGTCATGATAACAATTTTCCTAACTATGTTTTTGTGAATTGTTATACAAATAATGAATTTTGTGAAGAGTATATAACAGAAAGCAAATAACTTAAATGTTCACAATAAATTGCAATAACAATATCCTTTCTTTATGTTCATATTTGCTATTTTTTCTCTTGCAACAATCTTGACCAGTAATGGCCACTAACTATGTATCAGATACGATCTACGGACATTTTTATTGTACAAATAAAATTTTGAATGGATATAAAGTAGTATGTTTCAAATGTATGCAAAAAAAGTAAAAGTAACAAGTTGTGTGATAAAAAAATGTGCCACAAAGCTCGCATATGCAATCTTATATGCCACTTATCTAGAAAACACCAGGAACTACTTATAACATTACAAATATAAAAAAAATTAAATATAAAAAAAGGAAGAAAATAAAAAACAAAAAAATATTTTTCGTTATTATTTATTTAATTTCAAAAAAAGTCATTGCTGCATAGCATGACTGAAAAATTATTTTTTAATAAATTATCATTATTTTAAATACAATTTCTAAAGGCATTTCATGGACTAATAGATCACACGGCTGTGTATGTTACATTTTAGAGGCCTATTTATAAAAAAATATGGCTCCGCATCTATAAAGAAAACATTATATCTCATCTAGACTAAAATCTGTAGCAAGCATATACTTGCAATCGATGCATTTGCTTCTTTTTATCAATTTGCTATATAACCAGCAACTGTTGTTTGACCTTCTTCTGTTTTAGGTAAAAGAGTTAATTCAGGTATCTCATTTGAGTTAAATCTAATGTTATTAGTAATTTTTCATTGAGTTATCATAATTGTTCTTTAAATCTTCCACACAAAAATTTACATTCTCCTTAATTAAAGTTCGACATACTAAAATAATTTTTAAATGTTGAACTAATATTAAGCTTACTAGAAATCTCCCACTACTCATCTGTTGATACTGAGAGAAATAACGCTCTATAGGGTCACTTTGAAAGGGATGACTAAATAAATCCAAATTAGCATATGTGCGAACTGGCATAAGTGCAAAGCGTTGCAAAAACTGGCATAAGTGCGAACTGGCATATGTGCGAATTGGCGTAAGTGCGCCTAAACATTTTGCAAACATTGGCATAAGTGAGAACTGGCATAAGTGTGAATCAGTTACAAAAACTAGCACAAGTGCAAACTGGCATAAATATGAACTGGTATAAATTACGCCAAACAAATTTGCAAACATTGGCATAAGTGCGAACTGGAATTAGTGCAAAGCAGTTACAAAAACTGGCACAAGTGCGAACTGGCATAACTGCGAATTGGCATAAGTGCGCCAAATAAATTTGCAAACATTGGCATAAGTGCAAAATACTGATTTGCACTTATGCCAATATTTGAAATTTTATTCGGCCCACTTATGCCAAAACTGTCAGTTTTTGCAACTGTTTCGCACTTATGCCAGTTTGCACTTATGCCAATGTTTGAAAATTTGTTTGGCACACTTAGGCCAGTTCGCACTTTTGCCAATTTTTGTAACTGCTTCGCACTTATGCCAATTTGCACTTATGCCAATTCGCACTTATGCCAACGTTTGAAAATTTGTTTGGCACACTTATGTCAATTCGCACTTATGCCAGTTTTTGTAACTGCTTCGCACTTATGCCAATGTTTGCAAATTTGTTTGGAGCACTTATGCCAATTCGCACTTATGCCAGTTCGCATTTGTGCCAGTTTTTGCAACTGCTTCGCACTTATGCCAGTTCGCACTTATGCCAATTCGCACTTTTGCCAATGTTTGCAAAATGTTTTGGCGCACTTATGGCAGTTCGCACATATACCAATTTGCTCTTATGCAGCCTCCTGTTTTGAAATCATGAAGTAAGCACATAAAAATATCCTTCTTTGATAAGCTCATCCATAAGGATTGCTTGAGAACGCAGAGTTGTGATAAGAGAAAATGATGTTTGTTTTGATAAAGTAGAAAATTGAGATTTCTGCCTTAGTTCAATCCAATCAGCTAGTTGAATTAAAAGTGTGATTTTACTATCACCAAAAATAATTACCAAGTTTATTAGGACTAAAGAGTTGTTTTGAGTTTGAAACAGCCCACCATTTTTGGAAAATGCTTAAAAAACTAGAAATGTCATTACATTCTGGAAAATAACTTTTAAAACTTGCAATTGTTGTTTCATCTAAAATTGACAGTGCGAGAGAATCATTTTGCTTTTTATTACCAGGGTAAAGACTTTGATATATAATTTTTTGAGCTTTTTTAAAATTACCTTGTAGTTGTTCATCTTTAGAATATAGAGGGTGAAAATCTCCCTAAGTAATATGACTAACTGCACAATTTTAGAAATTACACGTCATCTTTTATGTAATATGTAAATGATGGAAAGACAAATTTTTTACAGTGTAATAAATTATTTCTGATATTTTTAACAATGTGAACACAACTATAAAATAAGCATATTTTAATATTTTGACCATCAGGATGATAAATGAATAAAAATGACTGATAAATTTGAAATGAAGCAAACTAAATGCATTTACATTCACTTGATGATTGTCAATAACAACTCCTCAAATTTTAAAACCAGATAAAGAGAATAGAATCAGGTATTTGATCCAAAAGCCATTTACCACTTATGGTAACTTTAGGTACTGCTTTTATAATATAAGGAATAGATTTCTTTAAACTAACAATCATAAATGCTACATCTCTTTCGTCCAGAGTGTCATTGCCAATTAGTATTATATCTTCATGTATTGAACCTTTCTTACGAAACATTTTAATAGCATTTATTGAATCAACTCCACCTTGTTTTATTTTATTTAAAAAAAAAATTGAAGATAATGGAAACAATTCAAGTAACATTTCATATGCTAGCTTAGACATCTTAATAATAAGCATGTCTAACCATATCTGCAGAATATTGTGGTTGACCTTTTGCTTTATAGTATGTTCTAAGTATATTTCTATTAAAAGAAGCTGTTTTTTATGTATGATGCCTCGAATTATACCTCGAATATTCTACGTTTGTTATTCTAGTACTTTTTATTAAAATGCTTTTCACAAAAGGCATCCAATCACTATGATTTACAAAACGAACATAATTATTTAGTAACTTTTATATCTTCCAAAAAACTGTTATATCCAGTTATACAACTATATGCAACACACTTGTTAACCATGATATTCACCTTTGTCAATATTAATAAATCAGCTTTGTCAATATAAATAAAATAAAATCTTCTTTTGAATTTTGATTTGAGTTGAAAAACTAGTACTAAAATATTCTATTGAATGATTTCAGGTAACGTAATGGGTAGAATTGGCTCCAGGTTTATTTGCATCATTACGAAGGTGGAAAATTTATTTTTGTAGATTTGTGTTTAAATACATTGTTGATTTTGCAGATCTAGCATTAAATTTGAAAATGGAACATGAGTGATTATTTTTATGTAAACTAAGTGTGATTGGATGGTTAGGTTTGTTAAAAACTCGTTTAAGTATGCTAAGACTTAAAATCAAGATGTTCTTACCATAGTAGCTTGCATCATGTGGATCAATACTAGCAGCTTTTAGAAGGCAGTTTGAAAGATTTGCATTCTAGATTAGTTTTATTGAGGATGACGCCAAGGTATTTAAATGAGTTTACAACTTCAGGAATTTTTTTAATGTTATGACTGGCTTTTCATCTCTGCCAATATAAATAACTTTGCATTTGGCTATGTTGAGAAATATTTTATTATCATTGCACCATCGTTGTAGGCTATATGCAACTTCTTATGGAAGGGAAGAGTTATTACCAGTTATGTAAGCTAGGATATCATCTGCATATTTATTGTGTAATGCCCTTCGGGAGGTAGTCATTTATGTCTAGTACATAGATTAAAAAGAGGATCAGGCCAAGGAGGCTTCCTTGTATTACTCCTGCTAAAATATCTTTTTATTCAGTTGGCTTACTGTATATAACATGTTATTTATGGTTTGAAAGCCATTTTGCAATCCAGCATGATAACCATGATGGGAGGTTGATTTCAAGTTTGTGCATAAGGATAATGTGGTCAACGAGGTCGATGTTTTTAAAAAATCAAAGATTATAGCAGTTAATGAGGTATTGGGGTCAATATTGCGGTCAATAGCATATCCCAGTCATCAATTACTTGTATGATGGCATCAATTTTATTTCTACTGGGAAGAAAACCGAATTGGCTATTTGATAATAATTTATCTTGAACATATGATAAAATATGTTTGGCAAAGATGTGTTTAACTATTTTGCATGTTGCAGATGTTATAGAGATCGGTCGGTAGTTAGAGAAGGATTTTTGACTTTTGGAATAGGCATGATGTTTGCATAAAACCATTCAGATGGTACAATGCATTTGTTGACAATGGTTAAAAATTATAACAAGGGCTTCAACTAGTTCAAGACGTGCCGCATAGAGTAGATTGCCAGATATGTTGTCATGACCAGCTGGTGTCAATTTGATGCTAATGAGTTGTTCACTGGTGTAAGAGAGGGTAAAAATAGGCAATTCTAGTGGATAGGCAATTGTTTTGAAATAAAGTGATAAATCTGGCTTAATATTTCCTTTCCAAACCATATCTCAAAATTGCATATTTAGTTTTGTACCAAATTCAGTATCTGTAAGTAAACTGGGATTGATAGCCTGCGGGCATGTGACCTCATATTATTCTTACTGTTGGTATATTTATATTTATTTCTTTAGTAAGATGCTTTCCGGATAGCAATAATATCAGCCAAGGTGTTACCTTGGTCATAAAGACCAGCTTTGTGTAAACATTGACATTGTTTTATGCAGCGAAAGATATCTGCAGTCACCCATTCTTGGTAACTGCATACTTTGATTGTATGTAGAGGCTGATGTGTATTTTGTGCATCAATTATAGCATTCTGGAAGACTGAGAATGATCCAAGTGGGTCAGAGTTAAGGCTTGCTAGGATACTATGCATGTCAAGTAGTCATATGGCAGCAACTGTATCTCTAATCTTTCCCGATTGTATTTGGATGCGTTTAGGCTTTGAACAAGTGTTTTTATACATATATTGGGGGGAAAAAGCAATGACAACACTGTGATCACGGAATTCATAATTAAAAGGAGATTAGCTTTGGAATCTTGATCAATTGGAGAATCAGATTGGCCCATTAGTTTTAGAGTTTCTGAAATATAACACCTAGGAGCATTTGTTAGTATAATGTCAAGACAAGACAATTTAGATGCTGTTACTTGAGTTGGGTCATGGCTTATTTGTCATAAATGGTACTTCTTGCATAGTGGCTTGACATCGCTTCCATTAAAGTCACCAGCTATGTAAATCAGAGGTGGAGCTCTTCTGACAACATGGTTGCCATTTTGGTATATAAACGGCAGCCATTAGGACACATAAATATCCACGTGGTAATCTATATGAGCGAGTTCTAGCAATAACTATATCAAAGTTTTCATGTTTCTTTAGGGATTCAGTAGTTTGTCAGGGTTGGCTGATGACAGGCGTAGGGGATAGCTCCTAGATGGTATTTTTGTAGTTGGGATTGACTGTTATCATAACTCTATCTGCTCTTTTGGGTATTCCTTTTTTCAGATAAGCAGTTGTGTTCACAGGACATTGTTAGGTACTTGGTATATTCTTGGATAAAACTGATTACAATGCGAGAGGTGCAGGTAAGCCATATTTCAATAAGAAATCTTTGAACAAGTTGATCTACCTTAGGACCAATGGAACATGTGTTGGTAGTGAGTATATTTGGCAATTGCATTGTGATCATTATTCTTTTCTTTGGTCTAAAGGCGGTGGCTAGAGGATTTAAATTGATGTTACAAAGGATTTGTAGATCTTTTATTGAGTTAGGAGGACTAGCTGTTAGCTGATTATATATAGGAGGTAGATGAACAGTTGGAGTTTGTCTGATTAGTCTAAATGGTTTTAGTAGATTTGATACTTCTGTGATACTCTGATAGCATGTAGGATAGATCAGAGTTTGAGGCACAGACATATCTCTGTTCGACTCTGGAAAGAATGACATTGATGCAACATGACTTTTGTGCATTTGCAGAGGACATTCTGAAATAGCTTATCTAGGATATCGTCTTCCTTCAATTGATCATTATGCTTTTTTAACTTAGCCCTTAGATTGATAAACTTGTTGAGCTGAAGCTCTATCTTCACAGGAAAAAACCCCTTTCAATAAAGCTGCTTATGGTAACTGCAGTTTTTGAGTACAATATCTTGATCCGATTCATTTTTGAAAATAACCTTAATAAAATTTGAATTAACGGCAGTTACTTTATTTTTAGTTGAAGTGATTTGTTTGACATGGTTGACCTTGATAGATTCTAAATTACAAACTTTGAAAAACTCAGAGATATATCCTCATTTGATGATTTGGACATGCTAACAATGATAACATTAAATGTACATGTTTTCCTGACATCAAAATCTGCAACAAGATTAATGAGACGGTGATGCAAATGTATAGTTTTTTGCAAGCTTGATTTAATAGCTTTAGAATACAACTTACTTTTAACTGGTACAACACTACATTTTAGTAACTTTTTTGCTTCTAAGAAATCTACTCTTCTAATAAGAGACTAAACCAGCAATGCTCATTTTCCACACCAAGAATGTAATGATCTAGTTAATTTGCTATGGTTTTCTGATCCAAGTTTTAGCCAGTTTCTGTAGAGAGAGCTACCAACCTTTATAACAGTGGGTTATCTCTGGTACTGAACTTTTAATATATATATTAACCTTATTAACACAAATACTATAAGAAGTTTAGATGTGTTTTTTTCCATATTTATATATATATATATATATATATATATATATATATATATATATATATATATATATATATATATATATATATATATATATATATATATTATGTATGTTTGTATTCTGCCTGAACCTCTGGCGCAGTGTTGACTCACCCGTAAAATGATTTATGTTTGTTTGTGTTCTGTTTATTCTATGATGCAGTGTAAGCTCAGTAACTAGCTACTTACTCCAACTACAAAACCTACACTCACCTTAGACTCCTGTATTTTGTTAGATGCAGTGTTTTTCCTAATGCACTTCCAAAATGCCATGCCTGGTTTTCTTCAAAGTACTGTTGCAGGAAGTAACTCCTTTTAACTACTCCAGGTCAGGTCAGGATAATCAAGATCAATCTTGCTACTGGCATCATGTAACCCAGTACCGCCTGCCATAAGCCCTGCTGCCTTGCAGAGTGCGCTCTTCTCAGGCAAAGGCTAGGAGAAATAAACTCAGACTAAAAATTCCCTTGCTTTGGGGCTCTTGGTTGAGTAAAGGCTAGAGATGGTGTCTCGATAAAAACACTCATCTTGGGCAGATGTTAACTGCATCCAGCTATTGTCTTGTAGAAGGCCTCCTAGGCAAAGACTTTAGGGGTAAGCAAAAAAATTCTGCTAACCAGCCTCGAACCCCTTCTTCATCTATTAGGCTGGCGTAGATGTAACCTGTGTTACATTGTTTCCTGCCTAGGATGATGAATGGATGATGATCCTTGATTCTACTCATAGAATTTTGCTTATGCCTCCTTGATAATGGCTATACAACTCTTCCTGTTATCTCCATATGAGGGTACAGCTCTAAAACTCAGTTTAATGGTTCTAAGGCCGGCTGGTAGTCAGGTTTCCCGAACTCTGTGATAGCTCTCAGAGAGGCTGATTCCATCAACAGCTGCAAAATATCAGAGTATTAACAGTGCCATGTTGCTCATGGATGGTGTCCCTGTTAATGCTTTTCGTGTGCATTGTCAAGGCCACATAAGGAGCCCTATGTCACGGTTAGAGTTAATTAACAGGACTGAGACAACTGCATAGCTCATTGATTAGGAGGCTGTGCTCTATCTATGAATGAGTCAAGTTCTCATTAAACCCAAATCATGACCAAAGTGACCAAACATTATAAACCTAAAAAACCATCCCCACCACCTAAATGTTTTAATATATCTTTTACAAATATTCGCGGTCTACGAAACAACTTTCCGTCAGTTGAGTCTTACCTCCTGCAAAATTCACCAGGCTTGCACCCAGTGAAACAAATTTATATTCTGCAATTCCTTCTTCAGATGTCAGTGTTGATGGGTACTATCCTTTGATTTGTAAAGACTCCAATAGTCACATGCTAGGTTTAGGGGTATACATACGCATTAATTCCCCTATTTGTCGTGATATCAGGTTTAAATCTTTTGACCATTCTTATATGTGCTTTCGCATAGCACCTCTTCACTCTATCACCTTTCTCTTTGTTCTTTATCATTCTCAATCTTCCCATGATTGCACTCTTTTAGATGTTTCCTCTGATTAAATTGACCATGCCCTCTCTCTTTACCCCTCTGCCAATATTGTTGTTGTTGGTGATTTTAATGCCCATCACACTGAATGGCTTGGCTCTAACACCACTGATCCTACTGGCACTAAAGCCTTTAACTTCTGCGTTTCTCAATCTCTTACTCAGATAGTTAACTTTGTGATTCGTTTTCCTGACAACCCTAATCATTTACCTTCACTAATGATGTTTTTTCCTTCACTCCTTGACTTATGTCTTGTCTCTGACCCTAGCTTATGTTCAGTTTCTCTCTTTTCTCCCTTAGGTGGTTCTGACCATGCAATGATCTCTATAACTCTTTCTTCTCGTACTTCTTTTTTAAGCTTACCTTATCATCGCACCACCTACTACTACCCTAAAGCTGACTGGGATTCTTTTCATGATTTTCTTCGTGACGGTCCTTGGGCTGATGTTTTTTCTCTTTCAGCTGATAAATGTGCCTCATACGTAACCTCCTGGATTCAGGCTGGAATGGAAGCTTTTATTCCTTCTCGTCGGTTTCAAGTGAAGCTTCATTCTACTCCATGGTTTTCTCCTTCTTGTGCAGCTGCTATATCTAATCGTAATCATTTTTTTCATCTTTTTCAAAAGAACAACTCTCTTGAGAACAAACAGCTATTTATTATTGCAAGAAATCGATGTAAAAAGGTGCTTTCTGATGCTAAACTCCATTATTTTCAGTTCACTAAATCTCGCATCTTATTACAGAAGTTAGAAGACTGAAGACTTTTGGAAAATCTTCAACAGTATTATTAACAAGGGTAGATCTAATATTTCATCTCTCATTCATGGGACTGATCTTATTACCTCTCCCAAGGATAAGGCAGAACTATTTGCAAAGAACTTTTCTTCTAATTCCACTCTTGAATCTTATGGACATTCTCTTCCTTCCATTCCAGTCAAACAGGTTGACCCATTGTTAGACATTCAAATCACTCCGGCTTCTGTTGCTAAAGTCATATCTCAATTAAACTCGTCTACAGCTTGTGGTCCAGACAACATTCCTGTCACAGTCTTGCAGAATTGTTCTCCAGAACTTTCTTCAGTTCTCTCTAAACTATTTAACAAGTGTTTGACTGAGTCTTGTTTTCCTGCTTGTTGGAAAATGGCATCTGTGGTTCCAATATTCAAAAACTCTAGAGATAATTCTGACCCCTCCAATTATCGCCCAATCAGCCTTCTTTCTGTTATTAGCAAGGTCTTTGAGTCTTTGATCAACAAATTCCTCACATCTCATCTTGAGTCAAATAAACTACTGTCAGACAATCAATACGGTTTTCGATCCTCTCGCTCTACGGCCGACTTGCTAACTGCTGTAACTGAAAGATTTTATCGTGCATTAGATGGAGGCAGTGAGGCTAGGGCTATTGCTCTCGACATATCTAAAGCTTTCGACAAAGTTTGACATGCTGGTCTTCTCCATAAGCTTGCTTCATATGGTGTTTCTGGGAAAGTTTTTGAGATTATCAAATCATTTCTTTCTAATCGGTTTATCAAAGTCATCCTTGAAGGCCAACACTCTTCTTTATTTCCAGTAACTTCTGGGGTTCCCCAAGGTTCCATCCTGGGCCCTGTTTTGTTTCTTATCTACATAAATGATCTTCCTGACAACCTTTCATCTAAAGTAGCTTTTTTTGCTGATGACTCAACTTTATACTCCTGTCTTGACAAAAAGTCTATTCTTTTCGATCACCTAGAACAAGCAGCTGATCTTGAATCCGATCTCACTTCAGTAATAGATTGGGGTTCACAGTGGCTTGTGAATTTCAACTCTAACAAAACCCAGTTGTTTACTGCAAACAACTACCGTAATATGGTCAACATTCACTTTCTTTTCTTGACAAGGTTCAAAAACGCATTGTAAATGTTGTTGGACCTGGACTATCTGCAAAGCTTGAGCCTCTTTCCCATCGTCGTAAAGTTGCAGCTCTTTCTCTTTTCTACAAATACTATCATGGTCACTGCTCAAAGGAGTTATCATCTCTAGTTCCATCAACTAAAATTCATTCTCGTTTTACTCATCATTCAGTTAAGTCTCGTTCGTTTACTGTATCTGTCCCTGCATGCTCTGAAAACTTTTATTCATCTAGTTTTTTTCCCCGCACTTCAATCCTTTGGAACCCTCTCCCATCTTCATGTTTTCCTGACTCATACAACCTTCAACTTTTCAAGTCTTCTGTCAACCGTTTCCTTGCTCTATAACTCTGCTCTTTTTTTCCTAGTAACTAGTAACTCTTTTTTTCCTAGTAGTGGTTGCTTGCAGCCTTGTTGGGAGTGAATGCAAATAAAATAAAATAAAATAATATATATATATATATATATATATATATAAAATAGTATTGCGTACTAAGGTAAGCAATCTGACCTCATACTGAAATAGCCTGCTGTTGGGGGCTTAAGCACATACATCAACTGACAAATAGCCTGACTCGCAGTGGAGTGCTGCTACATCGACTGAAGGTTTGGGATGGGGCAGCAATTCGTTTCATTCATTATTCTTTGTTTTTTTTCTTCTTTTTCTAAAAAAGCTGTACGGATTAAGGTAAGCAAAAAAAGTGAGCAAATGCACACACACACACACACACACACACATATATATATATATATATATATATATATATATATATATATATATATATATATATATATATATATATATATATATATATATATAGATATATATATATATATATATATATTGTTATTCACCTCCTCAAGGCCGAGAAGGCCACTATAGACAAGGAGGCTACTTAATAGTGGTTATAACCCTCTCTTAACTCTATAACTCCGAAACACGAACCTTGACGAACAAGGCCGCTGTGGGGAGAAACAAGTTGAGCGCGGTACTACCAGGGACGTGGTGGAGATCAAACTCTGAACCTCTCGCTTATGAAGCGAGTGTTTTACCACTACCGCATTATATATATATATATATATATATATATATATATATATATATATATATATATATATATATATATATATATATATATATATATAAAGTTTTTTTAATAATGCAACATTTTTTTTTTGTTGTACAATTAGGCCTCTTAGAATCAGCCTCTAAAATGTAACATACATGGTCGTGTAATATAGTAGGCCAGCGTGTTTAATTGGAAACCTATTCAAAGGCTTTAGAGAAAAGCTGCAACTTATTCAAAAGCATGGGGAAAAGCTGATGAGATTGACAAGGATGGTCACTCTACAGCAGACAGTGTGGCAGCAGCCTTGGAAACTGGAGTTGCCCGTAGCATGAATGTTATACATCTTCAAAGATGTGCTATCCACACTTTACAACTAGCCATAAATGATGCTTTAAAGAGATCCACAATAAAAATTTTCTCTATATTTATGCAAGAGAAGTTGTCAAAACTGTAGGAAATTCTAGGTGGATTAACTATTTTATAGACCAAGCTCCATATCTAGCATCAATTTTAGATCAGACTACCCGCTGGTTTAGCCAGTTCAATATGATTGAGAGGCTAATGAAGGTAAGTTATAATTTATATATACAAGTTTCAAATAAAGTTTTCTAAAACTAAAATTGATTCACCTGGCTAATATAAGTAAGAATAATGAACCTAACAAAACCAAAAAAGCAATATTGTGCAACTCTTTTGCAGTTTATGTAGCAGACTTAAATACAGAAAATGAGAAGAATGTTTCTCTAGTTGCAAAGCGACCACCAAATTTATTCATGCTGTGTGAACAGGAAGTAGAAGAGAATTCTTTGGAAGAACAAATGATTCAACTAGATATAATTGAAACAGAATTTTAATTATATCTAGTTGAATCTGCATTTGTGTTTTGGAACTATTCCAAAAAATGCGGAGTCTTGATTTCTTGATTTCTTGATTGTTTTTGACCTCTTCCCCCAACCCCCGTCATAACAATGTAACTCTTTAGTAACAAGCCCGTATGAGTCATCACAAAACTACTAACCAAAGTACTGGTATACACAACCATTGTTTATAGTTTTTGAAAAATATACTAATAAAATGGTCATTGACAGCTAAAATGCTTTCAATTGCCATTCAGAGAGAGGCTTGTCAATATGATCCAGCAATATGTTGATTGTTACAACAATCGAGATGAAAAAATGAATAGACTGCTTTCTGTGGACAAAGCTCATTCTGCTTTCAGTAGCTTTGCAAGAGATCCAGTCTAAGCAAATTTGTTATCCATAGTTGATTTATGCGGGATGGGTTGTTTGGTCTACACAGGATGTGAAAGACAACATTTATTAAATTTATTGTGCCAGAATTGTTACATTATTCTGCGTTTAAGTCTTTAAAGACAGATTACCAGTAAATTCTTCATTGATTTTTTTGTAGTTGCTGAGCATGTGAATGAATTTAGATCTGTTAAAGTGTGACAATTTGTCACTAGAAACTAGTTTGTATTGAAATGTGATGGAGCAATGATACTGTTCAGACAAGCCAAGTGGAGGACCAGTATTAATTTCATTAGCATAATCAGGAGTCGCAAATGGTGTTTTTCATCAGGGCATGATCGGGTTTGACTGTGTTGGGACATTGACAATTTTTAATGTAGTTGAAGGTCTTGAGCAAGAGAAACAACCAATGAACTGAGACCAGTATGGGTGAAGGAGACAACAGAATCAGAAGTCCAAGTAATCTCTGGAAAATTGAAATTGCCAGAAATAATGCCATTGTATTTTTTGTATAATATTGCTGTTTTAGCGTGGAAGATAGCATTTAAAATGAAATGTTTTTGAAAAAAAAAAATACTTATGAAAAGTTATGTTTTATAAGTAAAATATAAACATGTATAAAATGTAAACATTTCATTTTAGGTAAGCATTAGGTAGACAATTTTTCAGAACAACAAATTTGTATATACATTATATAGTAGTAGTAGTTGTATAAATATTATTAGATATTCGATACATAAATATATTATAATCAATATAGGTATATATCAATTATATCAATTTGTAATGTTTAGCGTGGAAGTAATTAAAGCAGAGAAGCTCTCGCTAGATAATAATCATATTACATAAAAGCAATTATTACATTATAATGAAATATATAAGCATACCATCGGACTGCAAATTAACAATTAAATTTATTCCGTAACTTTAATACTTTATTTGTAAAAATTCACAAAGATTTACAAAGACTATAGAAGTCATTTTTAATTTAATGGTTTACTATTTGTTCACTGATTATTCTTTCAAGTCTTACATGGGATCAAAGTTAAAAAAACTAGACTAGATGCTTTCAAAATGTTCAAAAGGCCTATTTTAAAAAATAGCGATAGATTTGCAAATTACTACAATGTAGGTACCTATACTTCAACTATTAATTTTTCAAATAATAAAATTTTGGTAGAACATCCTCATCAGCATATAATTTCAATACAAAGGGATGCACACAATTTGGAATTGTTGTAGCTTTGTTTAGCTTTATTAGTTACTTTAAAAACATCACTTTTCAAAATATTGTCAATGATTTTTGGTGTTTGATCTTGGTTACAGTTCATTTTCTACATTTTGAACAAAAAGTGATTAAAATATTGATTTATGTTTATTATAATTATTTTTGGATCTGTTGTTAAACAATTGTTATTAAAGCCCGCATCTATTATTAAATTTATTAAAGTTTTAATTGAAATGTCATAAAATCAAGATAAGAAGAGAGAAAAAATCTCTTGCTGAAAATCTTTGTGTATCAAACAAAACAAAAATTTTAAAGAGTCCCTAAATTGTTTCACAGCATTCTGCATTGTTCTCAAAGCAGATTGCTTTGAGAACAATGCAGAATGCTGTGAAACGGACACTGGTAAAATCAAAAGGAAATCAGGAAGTGGACGAAAAGTTTTTGTTCAACAAGATCTAGTTAAAAAAGTAACTTAGACAGAAATCTGGAGATTTCTGTTCAAACTTTAGTAAATTAACCTAAATCAAGTGCTTCCAATATACAAAGAGTAAAGAGATTTTGTGGCTATAAATCTTATTGAAAAAAAATTTCTAGTCGTGAAGAAAAGTAAGAAAATATGTTGTTCAAAGCTCTATTAGAAATTGTGCTAAAAAATCTTGTTTGATTATTGATGATGAAACTTATTGTCTTGCATGTTTCTGATCTGTGCCTTAAAAATGCCTTAAGAATGCTTTGAGAAGCATCTTTCTATTACTATTATACTATATACTATTTTTTAGATCTCATATGGGTAATCTATTATTTTAGCCTAATTTAGCATCATGTCACTACTATAAATATTCATCAAAAAATTAAAATCAAAAACATAGAAATACATCAGTATCTTTAAACTGGCAAACAAACAGTGATATAATAAAGTTTAGACAAGTACAAATTTTTTCAAATAAATTTTTTTTGTGAGAAATTCAAAAAAAAATACTACAAGAGAGGCATTATTAATTTTTTTCTGTTAATTAACAAAATTGTCAATTAATTTTAATTAAAAAAAATTACCAGGTAATTAAAAAAATAATAACAAGTTAATTAAATTAAACACAAGAAAAAGGTGGCAATTAAAAAAATGAATCCAGGATTAAAAGTGAGAAACAATAATTCTGAGTGCCTAAAATAGCCATCCTACACTTTAAAACACATTTTTACATCCCATTTTAAACTCCAAAAGAATTGTGGATTACTAAAGAATATTTTTATCATTTAGTTTTGTAAATCCATTAGAAACCAACTAGGAACAAACAAGCAAAAAAATTGATTTTTCTATTTAAATTATATAATCAGAAAACACTGGATTCCTTAAAATTTGTTAGCAAGTCAAAAAAATTAAAATATTAAAATATATTAAAACTTGTTTGCAAGTCAAAAAAATTTAAAAATTAAAATATTTTATATTAATTATAGAATAGTTTTATTTTTCTATTAAACTGATTTTAATAAATTTGAATTGATTTTTCTGATTAAAAAAAAAAATTGTTCATATAAAATTACTTGTTGTATTTTTTAATAACTTTCTTTTTCCTTTTTTACAATATTAAAAAATAAAATAAAATTTTCTTTTTTAAAGTTAAAAAAATTTAAATTTAAAACCACAAATCCACAAAATATGGAGTTTAACACAAATATAATAAATATAATATTATAAAAAACACAAATTTACAAAAAGTGAAGTTTAGCGCAATCTATTTATAAAAAAATTTATAAAATTTTAATAAAAACACTATTAATAAAATTATACTTTCATATACATAGGAATTAAAATTGAATTTAAAAAAGCTTCAATTACACAGTAAACATAAAATTAAAATAAAAGACATTATGATCAAGACATTAAACATGTTTTTTAATGTCTTAGTTTAATGCCTTGATCATAGTTTAATGTCTTAGTTTAATGTCTTGATCTTAGTTAATAGATTATTTTAAAGAGCTTCAATTACACTAAAATTTTAAACTAATAGCCCAATAAAAGGTCAAGATCAACATGTTAAATGTCTTCACAATAGTCAACACATTAATTTTTAAAATTTAGATATTTAAACATCTTCATTTTTACCTGTCCTGTCTCCATGTTTTCCTGACTCATAATTTAAAATTTTCAAAGAATTCTGTCAACTGTTTGCACTTAAACTATCTTTATATCCTAGTAACTTTTAACTAAAATATTACTTTCAGCCATATTGGTAGTGAATTTGTCTTTTTTAAAAATCTATATTAAATCTTTAAATGTAATACTTAAATATTCTGCAGAAAATAAATTTTTAAAATGCAAAAAGTTTAACAATGTTACTTACAGACACAAGATCACTTGGATTATCTGAAAAAAGTTCTAATTGATTGATATTACTCTGCATAATAGCTTCTCTTTGTTGAACAATATAAAGTTTATGATTCACAGATGATCTAAATATTTCCATATTATAAACAGTATCATAAATTGAAAATGATTTATAAGCAGTTTTTTATAAGTGTCTGTTAATAAATATTACAATCATGTTTTTAACAAAAATCTATGAACTACAAGACATGACAACAAAAAAATACACTTGATGAACAAAAAAACACACATGAAAATTAATCAGTTGTAAAAATTATATATTTGATATAAAACTATTATACAAATATATTACTTGATTTATATATATATATATATATATAATATATATATAAACTTTTACAGTTGCTTGCGTCTTAAAAACTTTCATAACGCTTGCAAAATTTAAATACAATCTACTTCTTAGTAATAGCGCAGTACTTTGCACACAATTTCCTAACTTTAAACTAAACTTTCTTTTCCACCATCATAAAAAGACATTTCATACACACTCAATCAATTTACATTCTATAGCCCTGACTATTTCAGTTAATATTCTATAGCCCTGACTATTTCAGCTAACATTCTATAGCCCTGATTATTTTAGTATGCATTTATTGATATAGCTATGTTTAAATATTCAGTAATTAATTTCCTAAATTTCAAAATATCAAAATATTAGAGAAAATAATGTTTTGAAGTTTGTTTAGTTGTAAAAAAATCCCCTAAACTAATAAAGACAAGTAGCATCATTTTATATTGAGAATACTTAGTATATTCAGTTCACTTAAGTGGCTTATCCGTTGAGGAAGACTTTGAAGCCATTCGTTAGTGATGCTTAAACAATTTTTGGACAGAAAAGCATTGTAATTATTTATGATACAGTTTGTAAAGAAATGAAAGTGATGTGAGTGAGACAAGATGATATTTACAAGAATTAGAAAAATTACAAGATTACAAATTAAGAAAAATTACAAGATGCTTTTGTTTTGCTCATGAAGAAGTTCTTCTGCTTTTTGAAGATGTTTTATTTTTGCAAAAGATCTGAAACAACGCTACATTAAATAGTTTGCAGCAAGTGAATGTAAAAAGTGTAGCAAAAACAAGTTTTATAGGACCCTATGGTTTTTTACATAATTATGCAACAATTAACAAAAAAGCAAAAAATGTTTATTGATTGTTATGTTTTTGTGAGCGTCTATAAAGAGAAAAGTTCATAATTAAAGATTTTTTTAAATGTTTTGAATTGATTATTTTTAAATGAACTCGATATGTTCAAATGACAAGTATAAAAACTTCATTAAAAAACATATTAAAAAAAACAACAAATAACTAAAGAACTTTAGTAGTTTTTAAAAAGTTATTTCAATTTTATATTTTTAAATAAAACTTTTTAAAAATAAAACATACTTTTTAATACTTAATGTTTTTTTGTTGTTTTTGTAATATTTTTAAAGTTGCATTTTTAACTTAGTATCTAAAATACAAATTAATCAAATAGAAAATAATAGATAAACGCATATTTAAAACTTAATATTTTTTAATAACTAGTAATAAAAAATTGTTTGTTTAAATTTTAATAACGTGACAAAATTTTTTTTTAAAGTATTAAACTTATTTAAGTTTTAAATACAAGTCTACTCCTATATTTACTTGCTTTCTTGTGTGGAGCTATCACGTGGAGTGTTTAGCTATCACATAGAGCATGAAGTTATCACGTGGAGCATAAAGCTATTTTAGTGCAATTTTTAAATCTTTCAAATTAGATTTTACAAAAAAAGATAATAATGATAGAACTTTTTAAAAATTAAATAAGCAGAAATGTAACATAAAATCATATTTCTAAAATAATAAATTGTTTCAATAAAAAAATGTTCTAAATATATATTGAAATAGAGTTTTAAAAATTTGGTCAAATGCAAAGTTCTTTTTAAAAAATTTTCTAGAAAACATTATGGTGCTAGAATAAATATCAGAAAAACTACCATTACTGAATTCAGCAAAGGTTGTTTTTCTGATATTTATTCTAGCATAATCATGACGATTATTTTTCTGATGCAACTATGACATGATAAAAAACATTACAGTGTATTGATGTATTTATGACATGATAAAAAACATTACAGTGTATTGATGTATTTATGACATAATAAAAAACATTACAGTGTATTGATGTATTTATGACATGATAAAAAACATTACAGTGTATTGATGTATTTATGACATAATAAAAAACATTACAGTGTATTGATGTATTTATGACATGATAAAAAAAATTACAGTGTATTGATGCATTTATGACATGATAAAAAACATTACAGTGTATTGATGTATTTATGACATTATAAAAAATATTACAGTATATTGATGTATTTATGACATGATAAAAAACATTACAGTGTATTGATGTATTTATGACATGATAAAAAAAATTACAGTGTATTGATGCATTTATGACATGATAAAAAACATTACAGTGTATTGATGTATTTATGACAAGATAAAAAACAGTGTATAACTTAAACAACTATTACTAAAATGTAATCAATTTTTTTTAATCCTTTTTTATTTTAATGTCAAAAAAGGTTGCAAAAACACTTATAAATAACAAACATAAATATAGTAATAAATAAAGTAAAAGTTATCAAAAAGTCCAAATTTAGATAAAAAGTGAAAAGCCCATGCAGAAATCCTAAATGGCCTCTGGGGTCATCATGCCCATGTGTGATGTAAAAACCAACCATGTTGCATATTGAATTGATTTACTTTTCAAATTGTAATTGTTTGTGTGTTGTCTACAGATTTTAAAATGAATTAAAATTGTTAAGAATTTTGTCTGATACTTTAATGATTTAATCTAATTTATTTAAATAATTTGGTGATTTTATCTAATAATATTAAATTATGCAATATAAAATAATTGTTTTGTAAAAATTGTCCAATAATTTGGAGCTTTAACCTAATAATATAAACAAATCAACAAAAATCAAAAAGATGAGTTATCATGCAGTCAGATCACTCATCTCTGAGTGATCTGACTGCATAGTTGACCTGTTATTTTTATTTAAAGGAACTGTATAGTTTTTTTGGATCAGCTTTGACCCATAACAAAAAAACTTAAAAAACATATCTCATAAAATGTTTTTGCCATATCAATGCTGAGAATGATATAGATTCATTATTGGCTTTGTTTCAGAGCAAGTTGCAAAGATTTGGATGATGTCTGTCGGTATTATTTAAACAAAAGCTACCTTTGATCAGATAGCGCACACCACCTTGTTCAGTGTAGGCAAAGGTCTCACCAGATTCCAGTTTAAAGATTGAATTGGATTCATCAGTCATGATTTAATATGTTTGTGGGTTGGTCAAACCTTTCTTTCTGAATGTAGGAAATGTGAAAACTAAAATTAAATGTGATTCTTCATGACAGAACTTCTGTCATGAAGAATCACATTTAATTTTAGTTTTTTTCACATTTCCTACATTCAGAATAAAAGGTTCGACCCACCCACAAACATATTAAATCATGACTGATAAATCCAATTTAATCTTGTTTTCCACAATTCAATTAATTTATTTCAGAAATAGTAGATACTATTTATAAACAATTAGACTAAGTCTATGCACAAACCACATTGAAAACAATATAAAAATATATATCAATATAAAAATATATATACTATATCAATATAACAACAACAACAACAACAACAACAACAACAACAACAACAACAACAACAACAACAACAACAACAACAACAACAACAACAACAAAAATAAAAGCTAATAATAATAAAACTAATAATAATAATACTAAGCACAACAAAAAAAAATTAAAATGATAATAAAAAAGATTGAACAAAACATAGTGATGTTTGTAAAAGCACATAAATTTTTCCAGAAAAATATTGAGCTTGTAATGCATCACTTTTTCAATGAGTTTAATTATCTTAGAAAGATAAAATTACATTTTCAACTAATTTACTTATATAAGAGTAATTAGGTAATTAGTGAAGTCTAGTAAAGAGCACATGAAAAATTAAAATTAAATAAATTAGAGATTTTAAAAACTAAAATTTGAAAACAACATTTTTAATTAAGTTCTTTATAAAAGTTCAAAGAAGTTTAAAAGCAATGTGTGGGATGAGTTGTAATGATATGTAGATAGACTATTCGAACCAAGATCTTTAAGCTCAGTTTTAAGCATGTTTTTTATGAGATTAGACATTTTCTTTTTTTGGGAATGGTTTTATGAAGTAATTTGTTTTATAACTAAAAAAAGTTAAATATATTAGATACAGCAGTGAGATCAGTGTCAGCAGTGATAATATTTTTATTTAATTTAGTTTTGAAAGATGTACTGTATAAAGAAGGTTTATTGTTAATGATAGCCTATATTACTTTTAATGCATTTTTAACTTTTTTTCAATAAATATATATTTTTATTAATATACTTGAGAATTTTAATAAAAATGTCTGTAACTTGATGATAAAGACTGAAATTTTAGTGATTTAAATGAATTATTCTCAGAAATTAAATATTATAGAAGCAAAATCAGCAATTAAGATTTTGTAAAAAATTGTCAAGCATATAATATATATAACATGTTTTTATTACAACTTGAACAATATTTTTGAACTTGAACAACATTTTTGAACTTAAACAATATTGAAAAATACTTTAAAAGTAATATAGGCTATCATTAACATTAAGCCTTCTTTACACAGTAAATCTTTCGAACTTTAATTAAGCAAAAATATTATAACTGACCACAATGCTGTACCGAATTTATTTAACTTTTTTTAGTTCTAGTGCATACAAACAATGTGGTCTGAGAAATAGTAGAAATTTTACCTAATAATTGATCAGAAGAATGAAAGTTCATAAAAATGTTATTAACAACCGTTTTTAATTTAGCCATTATGTGTGATGGTAAGATCATAGTGAGAAGGAAAGATCTAGTAAGTGGATTAAGATTCAAGATTATTACGAATAAAACTTAAATAGATCAATATTAAAATCCCACATATAAAAAAATTATTTTCATTTTTTAACTATTCCAGTAGATATGCTAACTCAATGATTCATTGAGGGATGACAATAAATGTTGAAATAAATAAATACAGCTATTTTTTTTAGACTTTATTATTTCTACAAAAATTATAAATATTTAGTGGAGTAAATCATAAGATCATTACAAACAAAGTTTAAATTTGAGGTATAGAAACTTTTTTACCCTCAATAAAATACTGCTCAATATTTAACCTGTTTATAAATACATCAGTTATATTTGTATTGTTTACATATAAATTACATTTTTTAATCGGAAAAGTATTAGGAGAACTGATAATATTACAAAGAAAATCAATGTAGAAGGAGGAAGCAATTTTGAGATGAATAGATATGAAATATAATAGTTTTATTGAAATAAATAGTTGTAGTATTTTTGCTACAACATTATTAACTTAATGAGTTAATAATGTTGATAAGACATTATTAACTTAATGAGTTAATAAGTATTTTTGCTACAACATTATTAACTTAATGAGTTAAAAACGTAAAGATAATTCTTGCTTGTTTAAGCTATAGATAAATAATTAGAAATGTGAAATAAAAACAAACAATTAAAATAGTGAAACCAAAAAATAAGTAAAAACTTTTAAAAATTAAAGCGCTAAAAAAAAAAGATTATAACAAAATGGTTAAAAAAAAAATTTATTTCACTTCTTCTTTACTTTCTTTTTTTTTCTTGTTTTCTTTTTTTTTTCCTCCTTCTTCTATAAAGGAGAAAGAAACCCAACGATTAAAGAGCATAAAATTTGTTTGATTAAGCAAAAATTAATTATACAACCAGTAATATCAACCAAAATCTGATTTGAATACTTTAAATGTAAAGTGGAGATTACTTATGATATCATGTCGTTTTCTGCCTTTAGGATTTGGAAACTTAATGAAAATAGATTTTAAAATGACAAATGATGGTTTGTATTATTTAAAACAAAGAAAAAAAATTGAATTATTAAAAAATATTTTATTCTTTATTTATTCTTTTAAGTAATATATCTTTATATGTGGGCTTATCATAAATTCATCAAGAGCAATCTTTAACATTATAAGCTAGTAGCAACCAGGTTTGTAAAAAGTCATCAGTTGTAGTTTTAGTAAACATTCTAAAATTTTGCTAAATTTGCAGTAACAACTTTAGAGGTTATTATTTGTCTATACAAAATAGAAACATGTGACGCAATTTTGGATTTTAAGTTATAAAGCTTTTTTAAATTGAAATTAAATAAAAAAATTTACTGTTTAACTAAATAAGCTTTATCATAAAAATCATTTGTGTAAATATTGAAATAACAAAAATAATAAAAGCATGAAAAAAATAAAAACATTAAAAACTTTTATTTATCAAGAAATATAATAGACCACTATCAATCACAGTAATTGCCAGGTTTGAAATCTCCTCAAATCAGACTTTATTTTATATATACTTAGTTACATATAAGATAATAAATAATTGATTACTTAAGACCTCAATTGGAGTGGGAAAATGTATAAAAATAGAAAAATAAAAACAATATTTTTAGTTATATAAATTATCCGCCATTTTCAACAAAACACCTTTAACTTGTCAGCATTTATTGTTTTTAAAAATACATTTACATACATACAATTGGTGCACAACAACTTAAGTGTGATTAAATTGAGATCAGCAATATATGTGCCAGTTAATTTAATACTATAAGTATAAAGTCAGCAAGGCTTCATAAAATAACCAAAATTAAACAAAAATATAAACTTTTTTAATTTACGACTAGCTGAGATCGGACCCATAAAAATACAGGTCTTTGTAAGTCTATTCCAAACCGAACTTTTTTTATACTTTTTCTTTATATATCCTAGCTTTCCGGATCCGTAAAATACGGGTCTTTACCAAACCTACTATTTCTATACATACCTATTCCACACCGATTAATTCTATATCTATTCCTTATTTACTTCAATACTTTTTAGTAAAATAATTTTGTTCTGAAAAAAAACTTTAAGAGCAAAAAATTAACATTCGCACTTTTTCTGCATACATAGAGCTTATAAGAGACTTTATAATAGGGTTGTTTTTTTTTCTGCTATTTGCATTTCATCCATAGTTTAGTAATTAAGTGTGCTGTCATTAGTATTGTTAGGGGGGTTTAAGACCTCCTCTTTGCATAATAAATTTTGATATATTTTTAATCTTGCATATATATATATATATATATTTATAGCAAAAAAATAATAGTATAGCAAAAAAGATTTCTAAAATTTAAAATAAAATTTTAAAGCTTTCTCATTTTATAGATATATTATGAGCGATTATTCCATATAATGCCTGCAAACTCAACATATGCTAAAGACGCTTACACTTACAGACATTTGTATGTAACGCTATACAAATGGAACTAAGAAGACTTTAGACAACTAAAACATAGCCATAAAAAAAAAGTTAATTCTTTTGATTATGATTACAAACTAAAGAATAATATTAAACGCTAATCTAAAAGTTAGGAGAAAAAAATTTTGCGCATTGATGTCAGTTTGTGGCAAAGCAAATCTTTATGCGTCAAGTTTCTTTTGAATTTATCTCATATTTTTTATTTATTTTAATTTTGTTACATACAAATGCATAAAAGTATATAAAACTGGTAGAGATATATCATTTCACTTATAAGAGATTGTATTTATTACAATAGTAATAAATAAATAGTTTTTGTCTTTATTAAAATATATCCCATAAAAATAAATTCCATATATCTTTAATAGAACTTTTTTAAATAAAACCTTTTTTCTGGTTTGTTATTCTAGTTTTTTGCCACAAAGTGACATAAAATATGCAAAAAAATTGTAGCTTCAACGGTTTACGAAAAAGCCTTGACTATCATTTTTAATGGTCCAAGAATCAGATGATGTAATTTTAGCTATCAGAAATTATCAAGAGAGGGGAAAAACTAAAATTGAAGTTTTAAATTTTCCACTTGGATGAGAAAATATGTTTTGTGCTTTTTCAATCTTGTCAATTTTTTTAAAATATAATAACATACCAACAAAAAATCAAAACATGACAGCTTGAGCAAAAAAGACTTGTAATTATTAGAAAAGTTTACTAATATTACATACAATCCTGAATAAAACGTTATGTAAGTGGATTTTTTAAATAATATATTTATAAACAAATAACATATTTATATAATTTAGTAAAAACACTTATCTAATTTTTAGTACTTTTCAACAGCATGTTTCACCATTAGCAGGTTCATCAGGAAGCAATATATATATATATATATATATATATATATATATATATATATATATATATATATTTATTTATTTATTTAAACAATTTAAAATGTATTCTACAAAAAGAGTGCTCAATGTTCTTAAAAGAACAGAGCAATTACAAATTAGTAGAAAATCACTTAGCAAAGTTTTTCTCATTTGATGAAACACAGTGTTAAATGAGAAAAAATTTTGCTAAGTGATTTTCTACTAATTTTTATATATATATATATATATATATATATATATATATATATATATATATATATATATATATATATATATGTATATATATATATATATATATATATATATATATATATATATATATATATATATATATATATATATATATATATATATATATATATATATATATATATATATATATATATATATATATATATATATATATATATATATACTGTTTGTATAGGGATGTTTAAGCGCAACAAAGTTTTAAAAAAAATTAGTTTATATTAAATTAAAAAATGATTTATATAAAGTTTCTTTGCAAACACCAATATACTATACTTAAAAGTGCACTGAACTGCAATTACTTTTAAATTTTTTGGTTTAGTGGCTTTTGTTAAGAGCTTTTAAATTTTGTAATTTTAATTAAGTATGTTTTAACTTAATTTAAAGTTTACGTATGTTAGATATTTGCATACACATTCATTCACGTTTTCTTATAAAACAAAGTGCAATGACTCTTTCTTGCCATTACCTCGGTTGCAATGGCTGCCAAGAGTTCCATGTCATACAGGCTCAAATGGGCACTAATATTAAGTTCGGTATTATTAATTAGATAGCTACGAGTTTAGTTTACCATCCTGAAGTTGTTTGTTGCAAAACCTTTATTGTTAGAGAAAAATGATACAAAGTACATTAATAAGTGGCTAAAGCTAATTTTTCAGGTTAGTTTACTAAATGAATTAAAAATTATATATATATGAATAAGTGTTAAATTACCTAAACTTGTTTTGCTTTTTATCAAATTTGTAAAAGGAAAGAACTGTCTCAATGAATCTTCATAAATTCAAAAGAAAAATTATTTAGGCAACTTATTTTAGCATTTAAATTGTTTTCTACATTTGTTAAAAACATATATATATATATGTACATACAGAGCTTGAGTTAAGTGATCGCGAATTACAATATCTGGAAATGCTTCCGGTCTTTAAATTTTTAGCTTTTAAAACTGTTTTGATCACTAAACTGAATAGCTGTTATTCAATAAAAAATATTTATGTTGATCTTGAATTATGATGTATATCTCATTATTAACCATATTATTACTATTACACTGGCCAACAAAAAAAAATTTTTTTTTTGCTGCTGAGGATATTTTTATGAATTTATAGTATATCGGGTGTGCTGATTTCAGAAATGACATTAGTTTTCCACAATTGGCTCTAGTTCTTGAGATACAGGGTGTTCCAGATATATTCTTATACAAATATCTTCGTTCATGCATATTTTACAGTAAAATAGTTTTATTTCTTTTGAAAGGGCATACCTTTATATATATATATATATATATATATATATATATATATATATATATATATATATATATATATATATATATATATATACTTTTTCCTGTTTTTAGAACACAATGAGTTCTTCACGAAGAGGATGTTTGAATAACCCCAATGCATTCTGCCACATCTGTGGTGAATATTGCCAGGAGAGCCAAAGAAGAAATATTACTAACTTTGTGAAGCAAGCATATCTGGCATACTTTGGAATGAAACTCGGAGACCAAGATAAGTCTTGGGCTCCCCATATTGTATGTAAAACGTGTGTCAAAAATCTACGTCAGTGGAAAAATGGACAAAGAAAAGGTTTAAAATTTGGTGTGCCTATGGTATGGCGGGAGCAAAAGAATCACGACAGTGACTGTTATTTTTGTTTGGTTAATATGAAAGGTATCAATCGTTTCAAGAAACGTAAATTTGAGTATCCGGATTTGGAATCAGCAAGGCGACCTGTACCACACTCAGTTGATGTCCCCATTCCAGTGTTCACTACACTCCCAGATCTAACAGTGTCTGATGAAGAAGATATGCAGAATTTGGTGTGCGAACATGCAGATAGTGGTAGTGAATATGAAGACAGTACTTCTAAACAGCAACAGTTCTCCCAGGAAGAGATCAATGATTTAGTACGAGACTTAAGTCTATCCAAGCAAGATTCTGAGCTTTTAGCATCTAGACTAAGTGAAAAGAACAGTTTGAAGGCCGAATGTAAAATAACTTTTTTTCAGACAAGAGAGGCAGCACTTCTTCCATATTTCATTCAAGAAGAAAAAATAGTATACTGTAGGAACATCCCTGGACTCCTCCTCCAAATGGGGTTACCTGAATACCGACCAGAAGATTGGCGATTGTTTATAGATAGTTCGATGAGAAGTTTGAAGTGTGTTTTATTGCACAATAGCAATAGTTATGCATCCATCCCAATACTTCACTCAACAAAACTGAAAGAGGAATATGAAAATATAAGAATGATGTTGCAGAAGCTTAGATACAATGAGCACCAGTGGTCTATATGTGTTGATTTAAAGATGGTAAACTTCTTACTAGGGCAGCAAAGTAGATATACTAAGTACCCTTGCTTCATATGTTTGTGGGATAGTAGGGCTAAAGAAGACCACTGGAAAAAGGTGGTATGGCCTGCTAGGGAAAATATGACTGTAGGTGCATCAAATATCATTAACGAACCACTGGTAGACAGGGGAAAAATTATTTTCCCACCACTCCACATCAAACTAGGACTGATGAAGCAATTTGTAAGAGCCCTAGACAAAGATGGTCAATGTTTCAAATATATTTGCAGATTTTTTCTAGGCTTGAGTATGGAGAAAATCAAAGCTGGAATCTTTAGCGGCCCTCAAATTTGCCAAATCATCAAGGATGAGCAGTTCCTATATACAATGACAGATATTGAAGCATCTGCCTGGAAAAGTTTTGTCTTGGTTGTTCATAACTTTTTGGGCAACCATAAATCTCCCAACTATGAAGAAATCGTACAGAAAATGCTTTCAGACTTCAAAACATTGAAAGCTAATATGAGCATAAAAGTTCACTTTCTACATAGTCACTTAGATCGGTTTCCCGATAATCTAAGAAGTTATAGTGAGGAACAAGGGGAGAGGTTCCATCAAGATATCAAGGTAATGGAAGAAAGATACCAAGGAAGATTGGATACACACATGATGGCTGACTATTGTTGGAGCCTTCAACGTGATTGTCCACATTCTCCACACAAAAGACAATCATACAGACACCGATTTTTAATGCATTAATTGTGATTTCATTGTACTGATTTGAATGTTTTGATCTATTAGCATTGTATGTACTTCCCCATAAACAATTTAATATATATATCTAGTGTTTTTTTTGTGAATTACGCTACAACCTAACATAAATTGTTGCTATTAATGTACTTTCGTGACCACCCTGTATCTCAAAAACTAGAGCCAATCTAGGAAAACGGAGGTCATATTCGGAATCAGGGCAACAAGTTACCTATAAAATGACCCCCAAATGTTTTGCCGCAAAATCTTTGTTGGCCAGTGTTATTTTTATTATTATTAAAGATTATAATTTAAACTTTAATATTTTATTTCATTTTATAAAACATCAGAAAAAACTGAAAAATGAAGCACAATAAAGTACGATATAATTGTTAAAAAACAACCGCTTATTGCAACAGTCTAAAGGAATTTAGCCATGATCAAATATTTTAAATAAAAGAAATTGTTAAATAAGATATAAAATACTTTTATATCTTATTTAAATCTTAATCAATATTTCCTTATAAATTAAATGCTCGTAACTCTTTTGCAAATATGTATAATACAAAATTAAAGACAGAGGAGTTTAAAAATATATAAAAACTAATTTGAAAATTTTATATTTAATTTAAAACAAAACAAAAAAACTCTATCAACTTATTTTAAAAAATCTTTATTATTATTATTTCTATAATTAAAAAATTAATTACTAACTGAAAACATTTAAATTTTTAAATGAATAATTCCTTAAACTTTCCCTCTAAACAAAAATCAATATTAATGTTTCATACAACGCACAAATAGCTTTAACGTTTTTTATTAGTTGATTTTTAAATTACGGCGCAAATTTTTTGGACTTTTAGTAGAGAACTGATGTTCGAGGAAAAGAACTAGACAAATAAGAGTTTTTGGAGCACTTAGAAACAGCCACAGAAAACGGATGAGACTTAAATTAAATGAATAGTAACACAAGAACGAGTTTTAGTAGATGGCAGCAGAGCTAACCCTTTAGAGCAGTGCCCATTATAGTAATTGTAGAAAAGAGAAAGGGAAGCAACATTATGATGATGTGATAATGGTTGGAGGTTGGCTACGAGAGCAGGTCCAACTATGTTTACAACGCATTTTTGTATCTTGTCTAAAAGAAAAAGAGCATCATTGAAAAATCTGCCCCAGATCTGGCAACGGTATTTCATACAAGGATGGATTTGAGATTTATAGAGATAAAGAATAGAATCCAGAGTAAGAAAGCATCAAGCAGGATAATATAGCAGATGTTAAATTTGCAATGAATTCAATATATGGTTTCCAATAAAGATTGGAAGTAAGAGTTAACCCTAGAAGATTAAGGGTAGATGACTCATCAAGTACATTACCGTTTATAAATATAGGAAGATCTAAATTATTGCATTAACAATTGGCTGAAAAAAATTGGGTTTTATCTGAATTAAAGTTCACCAGCCACTGTGAGCCCCATGCTGTAGCAGAAGTGAGATCCTTTTCAAGCTCAAATGCCCCCTCCAAGCAATCAGTGAGTGTTGGCTTCATATCAAGAAGAGAATAAATGGCAGTATCATTAGCGAATAATACCACCATAGATGTAAGAATATCTGGAAGATGTAAATTAAAAAGAATATAGGGCCATGGATGGAACCTTGAGGAACCTCTGAAGTTACAGGATATGAAGAAGAATGCTTTCCATCGAGGAAAAATTTTATACTATGATTGGAAAGGAAGGATTCAACAATGATGTTACCTGATACACTGTAAGAAGAAAGCTTATGGAGAAGACCAGCATGCCAAAGTTTATCAAAAACTTTAGAAATGTGAAGAGTGATAGTCTTAGCCTCTGTCTAATGCACAATGAAACCTATCAGTTATTACTGTTAGCAAATCAGCTGTAGAACGAGAAGATTGAAATCCATATTGATGATCAGAAAGTTATTAGATTCAAGATGATAGATTAAGTGCTTGTTAATTAAATATTCAAAAACCTTGCTTATGATAGGAACAAGACTAATGGGACGATAGTTAGATGAATCAGATCACTCTCCAGATTGTTTGAAAATAGGGATAACAGATGCCGCTATCCAGCAGGCTGGAAAACAAGCTTCTGATAAGTACTTTTTGAATAGTTTTGAAAGTATAGACAACAGCACTAAAGAACACTTCTGCAAGAGTATAACAGATATGTTTTTTGGACCACAAACTGTCTTCTAAGAAGAGTCTAATCATTTTACACAGAGAAAATCACTTAAGATACAGAAGCTGGAGTGATATGAATGTCAAGCAATCAATCAACCTGTTTGTTGACTATATCAGGTAGAATTTAACTAGTGGAATCAAGAGATGATATTGATGAAAAGTTCTTAACAAACAATTCAACTTTGTCTTTAGGTGAGGTGACAAAATGTGAACCATACAAAAGAGGTAGAATAACAGATTTACCCTTATTATTATAACTGTTAAAAATTCTCTAGAAGTCACGAAAGCCTAGTTTTTGAGATGAAATACAAGATTTCATGACCTGAGAATAGCGGGCTTTGGCATTAGGCAAAACTTTTTAAAATTGGTTTCTACCAATAGTATACAGACATCTGTTTTCTGGAGAATTGTTTTGCTAATAGATATGGAAGTAATGGTTTTGATAGGAAATTGCAGCAGCACAATGTAAGAAAAACCATGGAGAAGAGTGAGGTTTGACTTGGAACCATCAAGAAGGAATAAAAGATTCCACGTCAGCCTAAATTCAAGAAGTTAAATAAGAAATATATTTGTCAGCAGGAAGATGAAAGATTTCTACCCAAGAGTAATCACGAAAAGAGTTCCAGTCAGTTTTGAGGTAGTTGTAAAAGGTACGTTGATTGGGGCATTCTGATCATGAAGAAAATTGAGATAATAGTTTTAGAGAGATCAAATCATGATCAGAAGCATCTAAGGGTAAATGTGGACAAACTGAGCACTGACTAGGATCAGAAACAAGACATAAGTTGAGTAGAGAAGACAAATGATTTGGGTTGTCTAGAAAGTGAGTTTGAAAGTTACTATTTAAGTTAAAGATTGAGAAAGGCAAAAGCTGTGGGACAAAAGCTGCAGAGCCACTGGCACTAGAGCCAAGCCATTCAGTGTGATGAGCATAAAAGTCACCATCAACAACAATATTGGCTGATGGATAAGAAGTGAGGGCTTGGTCAATTTGATCAGAAATAACATTGAAAAGAGTGCAGTCTTGAGATAAAGGAAAGGAATATAGAATCAAAAGAAAGGTGATAGAGTGAAGTGGTGCCAAATGAAAGCACATAAAAGGATTTAAATCTAGTTTCACTAGGTTTAAATCCACCGACTATTCTTTTACGGATTGGGATCAGCAAGTGCAGAATGTTCAAGCATCCTAAAAACTAAAATGCAAAATAAAAATATTTTTAGAGGCAAAAAATTCACAATTGCTACTCATAGGAAACCATTGACTACTGTAGCTAGGATTATGGACAAAAAAGGTGATCACGCAAATCTAAACCAAGTGTCTTTCTAAACAATTATGGAGCTAATAAAATGTTGAGAACTATCCCAGTGTTAACCAAAAAAATGCGATCTATTTTTAGAAAGAATTTTGGGTTTTAAAGTAACATTGGGGAAATATATTTGAAAAATTAGAAAAATGAATGAATATTTTTTATGTTAAGAAGAATTTTTTAAGTCAGTGATATAGTAAATAAATCAATGGTTTATATAAAGGATATTGATAAATTTTTACATGATATAATCACTGAAAGAAATATTGACCATCTTTTTACAATTGTAAGGGTTGCTGTGGATTTTAGTCAAGTTTTTTTCTAGGTCACTATAAATGTTTTTAATTCGCATGATAAAACTAGCAACCAAACTGACCTTGATGATACTGGAGTTAAGCTTTGTTTTATTGTTGCTATTGTAGAAGGAATATCTGAACACAATTGAAATCTTAGGAAATTAGTTGATCTTATTCTTCAAAATGTTAAGTATTTTGTTGCATTTGATTTAAAGTGTGCAAACTCAATGTTTGGCATTACAAGTCATGCTGTAAAATATAGTTTGTTGTGGTGTGAATGAGAGAGTTTTTTGAAATGTTGAGAAAAACAAACTCTTGGTTCTTTTGATCATCATTACAGTAAATATGTAGAAGCTGGAAAACTAAAATCAAAGATGGTCGAATATAAAAATGTAATAAATCTAAGAGTTATATTTTGAAGAGGATCCAGACAAAATTATAGAAAATTTAGTTCTAGTACCTAAGTTCATACATGAATTGGAATAGTTACAACTTTTTGAAAACTAAAACTTTTTTGCTAAGTGATTGAAGTTAAGTGTTGTTGAATTTTTAACATTTAATAAATAATTAACATGTTTATTATTTGAGTTAATTGTTGACCCACAATAGTGTGAAAACTAAAGTATTTTAATAGCATGTAAGATACTGTTGATTAAGTGCTGATAAAATATAATACTATTTATGTATTCTAAAGATTAGTCTAGATATTTGTTTATATTTAATGTATTTATTACATTTTTGTTGTTATTGTTTTTACACCTACACTTTTTTGTTATGTTATCTGTTGGAGAATTATGTTCAAACACTTTTTAATGCATTTATAATATAAGTATACATAAGTAAAATTAAGTTAAAGCATGTGATTTTGTTTTCTCTAAAAATTACGTGAACTTCAATAATTTCACCCATTGTACCTCTTAATCTAAAGTCAAAATATGTAAAAAATTTATTTTAAACAATTCCTATGGAGGTTCTTAATATACTTAATTTAACTAATTTTTTATTTTTTAATAACAAAAAAATATAGGGCATAAGGAGACTTGAAACCTGGTAGTCAGTGTGGTTCAGAGTGGGATAAGTGATTAAAATTGCAAATTGATCTGCAATTAATATTTTTATGGTTTTAACATTTGAAAGTAAAAGTCATTTTAAGGCTAGTCTCAATTGCTTACTATGTAAGGATTACACACACAAAACATACTCACACATTAAATTTTATATATCAAATTAAATTCTATCATCAGAATTTAATTTGATACTTCTTTTTTATATAAAACCATTAGGTTTCTTAAATAAAATTAAATTTTACTAGTAGAACTGAATTTGATAAAATCATAAAATAAAATTTTAATAATAATCCTCTACCTCATAAGCCATATAAATCTCTGCAAACATGAAATCATTTCATTTATACCACCATTGTGAAAATGGAGTGCTGGGTGTGTAGTTTTATCTTTAAGAATAAAAACAACATATGACCATGCTAATCTAGGATCAGACCTTCGCATTGAATGAATATCTTTGACATCAAACTGTATTTGATTCAAACTAACTTGTGGTTTTACACCCAATTCTAAAGCATGAAAAAAAAAATGTATAAGAATAAATTAAAAAATTCAATTTCTAAAAATTACTAATTGTAATCAGTATATTTTTGACCATAAATTAAGGTTGCTAAAATTCATAAATTAAGTTTGCTAAAGTTCATAAATTAAGGTTGCTAAAATTCATAAACAAAGGTTGCTAAAATGTATAATAACTTAAATGTTATCAACAGTCTTAACAGATTGCAAACCAGTCACTATTAGATTGCTGTTTATTTCACACAAAAATTAAATCTTTTTTCTCTGAAAGATCAACTTTATATAAACTTCCAATAGACAAATTGGTATGTAAAAATATGTGGACAACAATAACAAATGAGTATACAAGGATTCACTGATATAACAGAATGTCAATTCTGTTATGTGTGCTAAAAATACTCCTTATTTAAAGATGCAAACAACTTTTATATTTTCATTTTATTTTATGTTTTACATACAAATTTTAACTGCAGTTAATACTAATAATTGTTAATCTTGAAATAGATGTGAAACTTTTAAATATTTTTCTTCATTCAAAAATTGCGAGTAACAGGTAATTTTTTTTTTTTCCTGTGCCAGCCCCCTACCCCGCATAACTTAAAGGTAAAGGTACCTTTAACTAACAAGAAAAGCAAACAGTAATAATCAAAGAAGTAATTTTTAGTACAATACAAATATATTGTTCATTCATTAGCACATTTTTTTTAATATCTCACAAAAATGTCTTGATATTTTAGTTATCATAATAACAAAAATATTAAGACATTTTTAGAGATATTAAAAAAAATGTCAAAAATTACAAATTTTTTGCAAATGTTTTTTAATAAAAATTTAGTAAAAAACTCTTAAAAAATCTATATTACAAAAAACATTTATATTCTGTATGAATAAATTTGGAATATAGATTTTTTAAAAGTTTTTTACTGAAAACTTTAAAAAATTACTAATTTTTATTAAAAACATTTGCAAAAAATTTGTAGTTAAGGATTGACGAACAATTTTTCATGTTACTAAATATTTGAATAAAAAGTTTAACATATAATTAATTGTTATAAAAAGGTAAGATATATCGCGATGAAAAGTTACTACAATTATTTTTAACGTAACTTCTTTTTTGTAATAAATATTTTTACATATCGTTATTCAAAAGTTAATGTGGTTTTTTTAAAAATTAATTACTTCTTTTATGTTACCGCTAATTTAAAAGTTAAAAAATGATAAAAAGTATCTACGCGTACATAAAAATCGCTTAAGGCGTACGTAAAAATTGCTCCAGGCGTAACCCTTTAAAACAAGGCCTGATATATATATATATATATATATATATATATATATATATATATATATATATATATATATATATATATATATATATATATATATACACACACACTTTGTTCACTATCACCACCTTCCTGTTGTGGTGATATATCCGCACAATCTGTGACTGAGTCACAAACTATTTTTCTTATACTTTAGAACAATAATTTTGTAAATACCTTAGAATATAAATTGTGCAAATAACTTAGAATAACAATTTTTTAAATACCATGAACTTTAATAATCTATTGTCTTATTCTTTTTGAAACCTAAAAAATTTGCATTCATTGCTTAACTACAAACCTAAAGTACAGTTTTTTGATATTAAAAAATACAAAAAAAAATTATTTTAGAATATGTTTACATACAAATTTTTAACAAAGTGTGTTCAAGTGTGTAAAATATTAAATGGAAATACACACCTGTTTCTTTGGTTGTAATAACGCCATATTCAACAGGATCATTATAATCAATCATAACAGATAAATCTGAGATTGGCTTCCAAATAACATAAGTAAACTCTTGCTATAAATATAAACAAGATACATAATCACATCTAACATCTCATATAATTTCAAAATATATGCAAAACATAATTTTTACTACTAAGAAACATTTTAGGATTTTTAAAAAGCAACATGACTATAAACTTAGTAGGTAATAATTAATTTTAGTACTAAAGGTATATTTAAATGAACTTCATGTGTATATTCATAAGTCAAAGCAATTAAATTAATGTGGAAGTACATTAAACTTTATTGTTTTTTAAAAAAACCGCATTAATAATGACTAGAAAGTTTTTTTTGATTAGTGGTGTTTTTGTTTTTGTCTTATTAAAAACATTTTTAAAACATGCGTAAATGTTGCTACATCAACTTTCTTATAGCCTGCTGCTACAAGGGAGTGTTGCTACATTGACTATCTTATAGCCTGACTTGCAACAGAGTGCTGCTACATCGACTGAGCAATAGCCTGACTCGCAAGGGAGTGCTGCTACATTGACTGAGGGTTTGGTTTGGGCAGGCAGTCTATCATTTAAAAAAAACGTGCTCTTTAAAACAACAGTTTATGGGAAAAACTTTGTGACTACCATGCAAGACTATATATATATATATATATATATATATATATATATATATATATATATATATATATATATATATATATATATACACATATATATATGCATATATGTATATATATATATATATATATATATATATATATATATATATATATATATATATATATATATATATATATATATATATATATATATATATGTATATATGTACTTTTACCCTTAAAACCAAAATTTGCATTTGCTAGCTATACAAAGAGCAAAGTGATGCAGCAACTTAATATCAAAAATATAAAAATATTTAAATACAGAAATATTTTTTTTTTTCTTTTCAGCATTAAACAACATTCTTGTAAACTTTATACAAGTGCAATAACAATGAGTTTATTAAC
>NC_061157.1:35539904-35569904 GCF_022113875.1 Hydra vulgaris
TAGTTATAATTATAATAATACAATTGAATTTAAAATTACCTAGAGTAATTTTGAAATTACCTAGGGTAACTTTGAAAAATTAACTGGGTAACAAGTAAAAAAAAAACTCCCAATTTACCTGGGTTAAGGTTAAGGGAATACCTGGGTAAGAAAAAGTATTTTTAAAATTTATTTTCAATTGGTGTGACAAACATGGACAGTTTGCAAACAAATACAATATTTATAGTTTTATAAAATAATAATAAACTTTAAATAATAACAACATTTTATAAAATATTTAATCTGTCAATTAACTTTGACCTAATTAAAAATATTTTTTTAAATATTTTAATTAACATTAGTATGAATTTTTTTTAATTTTAACCATGCATCATTTTTGGAATTTTCTTACCTGAAACATTGAAAATTCTGAACCTATTTGTTTAACTTTTTTTTTTTTTGCATTTTGACAAAATATTTTCAAAATTTAGGTTTTAACCAGTCTTTCACAGGGAGACGTGCGATTGCATTTCTTTATATGACTAGGCAAATTATATTTTGCTTTGACGATTTGACCGTGGCTTTTTAAAAAGCGCTACAAAAACTTACTTTAAATTATCTAAAAAAAAAACTTTATAAAAAAAAAAAAATCTTTACGAAGGAGAAAATAGAAAAAATTCTTAACTAAAGCAAAAACACACTATATATATATATATATATATATATATATATATATATATATATATATATATATATATATATATATATATATATATATATATATATATATACATATATATATATATATATATATATATATATATACATATATATATATATATACATATATAAATATATACTTATATATATATATATATATATATATATATATATATATATATATATATATATATATATATATATATATATATATATATATATATATTTATATATATTTATATATATTTATATATATTTATATATATAATTATTAATTTATTTCTACAGCATAGATATTACAAATCTTTGCAGAGTAGGATTATCGTAATCCTATTATATTAGCAATTAGTTAATTATTTGTAAGTTATTTGGTAATTTATTCCAATGTGGCACTTTTCTGTTGCTGAAGAAATTTTACAGTAACTGTGTTTAGTAAACTCTCTGTACTCTTTGTATGGTTCTCCTCTGATATTAGAAGATGGACCTTTTAGACTCAAAGAAAAAGTTTTTGAATTTGGATGACACCAGTTTACTTTGTTTAAATTTGTTTTTATTTTATAATATTGGATGCGGTCCCTTCTAATTCTTCTGGATTCGAGACTTTTTAACTTTTAACTAGATAAAAGTTTTTCATAAGAATTGTGGTTGAGACCTGGGACAAGCTTTGTAGCTCTTTGCTGAACTTTTTCAAGTTTTTTTATTTCATTTTTCAAATGTAGATTTCAAACTGGTGCATAAAACACTAATTCAGGTCTAACATAAGTTGTATATAGTTTAGTAAAGGAGTCAATTGACCAGAATTTAAAGGGATCCCAAACTCCCGACACATGTTGTGTTCATATTAAAGGTAATGTTAAAAAAAAAGGTTTGAACCAAGTTTTTTTGATTAAAAATAAATAATGAATGTATACCGAGAAAAACTAATGTTGTTCTTTTAGCCAAAGCTCGCCTTCTCCATTTTTTTCAATAACTCAAAGTCTTTAAATTATAGGTCGCAATCTACAGACTTTGGCGATTCCTTTGAAGCGCGTTTAATTCATAAAAGTTTTAGTATTTGACATCACGGTAGACTTTTAACAAATGAAACTCTGGAAATTTTTTTTTTTTTTTTTTTTCGAACTTTTTTTGATTATTTGTTAATTTTTATTTTTTATTTTTAACATTTAAAAAGATATTAAAAACCTCAAATATTTTATGCTGGTTCGTTGCTATAAATTGTTATTGCTCCATGTATTTAATGTTTATAAATTATGAATATTTATTATCTCAATCAAGACTCTGATAAAAAATTGTTTTACATTAATTACCCTTATAAAATTAAAAGAAATATAAGATATACAAATCTAAAAATTATTAAGATATTGGTAAAAAAAAGTTCCTCTTATGAAATAAAACGCTTTTATTATTTTTGATTTTTACAAAAATTTGTTGTAAAAGTTGTTTTGCTGTATGTTTAAAATTTTTTTATCTTAATTAAAATAGAAAAATGCAGTTTTGTTTAATTACACTTTTCTTTTGTTAAAAATCTACCGTAACGTCAAATGCTAAAACTTTTATGAATTAAACGCGCTTCATATATATATATATATATATATATATATATATATATATATATATATATATATATATATATATATATATATATATATATATATATATATATATATATATATATATATATATATATATATATATATATATATATATATATATATATATTAATTCAAATATATATATATCATATTCAAAAATTATTGATTAAATATAATCAATAATTTTTGATAGGGCATTTGAAAATTATTGATAGGGCAGAACCTTTTAAACCTGGAAGAAAGTTATGTAACCTTTGTTTAACGGAAAAATACCATATCATTACATCACCTTTGAAACTATTAAATAAGCGAAATGAATTAATATCTAAATGTCGCCACGAAAACAAATTTGTTATCTGCAACTTTAATGTCATCTAAGCTAACACTGTATTGTATTTTTGTATATAATTTTTGTTGTTGTTATGGTTGTTTGTAACGTCTGATGATCGCATATAGCGTGAAACTCTGAGTTATGTTACAAATTTAATTGTATTTTATTATTATTTTAATATAATATATATTTGCTCTACTTTTGTATTGAGCACTGTCTACTGAAAAATTACTCTTATTACTGGTATATATATATATATATATATATATATATATATATATATATATATATATATATATATATATATATATATATATATATATACATATATATATATATATATATATATATATATATATATATATATATATATATACATACATATATATATATATATATATATATATATATATATATATATATATATATATATATATATATATATATATATATATATAATATTTGAGGTTTTTAATATCTTTTTAAATGTTAAAAATAGAAAAAAAAAACTTAACAAATAATCAAAAAAAGTTCGAAAAAAAATAAATAAAAATATTTCCAGAGTTTCATTTGTTAAAAATCTACCGTGACGTCAAATGCTAAAACTTTTATGAATTAAACGCACTTCAAAGGAATCGCCAAAGTCTGTAAATTGTGACCTATAATTTAATGACTCCGAGTTATTGAAAAAAATAGAGAAAGCGAGCTTCGGCTAAAACAACAACATTAGTTTTTCTCGGTATGCATTCATTATTTATTTTTAATCAAAAAAACTTGGTTCAAACTTTTTTTTTTAACATTATCTTTAATATGAACACAACATATGTTGGGAGTTTGGGATCCCTTTAAATGTTCTCTTTAGTGTACCTAGTTTTGAGTAAGCTTTATTGGTTATTGTTGTGATGTGGTCTTTCCATTTCAGATTATTGCTTATGTTGATACCTAGGTCACATTCCTGTGTTGTTTCATTTAATTTGATGATTGTTCCATCGTGGGTTGTTATATATAGTGGGACAACTTGATTTATTTGGTCAATTAACTTTTTTAATTTGGTACTGTAAACTTTCATAATTTTACATTTTTCATAATTTAGTTTCATGCTCCAATTTTTTGTCCATTCAAGTATTTTATTAAGATCATCTAGTAATATTTCATGATCTTTCTGGTTTTTGATTACAGCAATTAACTTACTATCATCAGCAAATAGCTTGCAGGTATTGTGAACTAGTTCAGGCATGTCATTAATAAATAGGTTAAATAGAAGTGGAGATAAAACTTCGCCTTGTAGTACACCACTTAATACTGGGAGCGATATAGATACTTCATTATTAATTACAACCCTTTGTTACCTGTTTGAGAGAGAGTTGTGTAACCAATTCAAATTTTTTTGTCAAAACCATAAGTTTTTATTTTAGCAATTAGTAGTTTATAATCTACTGTATCAAAAGCTTTAGCAAAGTCAAGGTAAACTACTAAAGCATAGAATCCACTGTTTAAAGCATCGGTTATTACATCTATTGATTCAAGTAATTTGTGATTACTGATTTACCTGTTGTGAATCCATGTTGTTTAGCTATCAAGTTACGTAGATTTAAGTAACTTGTTATGTCATCTTTTATTAGTTTTTGCATTATTTTACTTATAACTGATGAAGATGAGATAGGTTGATAATTTGTTAGATCATTTTTTTCCCCTTTTTTTGGAATCGGTGTGGTATTTATTTGTTTCCATTGTTGTGGTGTAGTTCCAGTGTTGTATGCTTTGATAAATAATAAACTAAGTGGCAGGCTAAGAGCAGAATTGCAGTTTTTTAAAATATAAGGAGAAATATCATCGATTCCAACTTTGTTTTCATCTAATAAGTCAAGTTTTGTTTAAATATTTAATGGTGAGAATAGAACAGATGGATTCAAAGTATATTTTTTAATTGTTCTAGGTGTTAAACCTATTGTTAAATCATTTTCTTTATCAGTTGGTTTGGTGAATGCTTCGTAAAATTGTTTATTTAGACAGTTAGCTATTTTTATGTTTGATGTTAAATTTATGCATCAGCATGGATTAATGAGATAATTTTATTTTTATATGATTTTTGATTATTTATATATTTGTATAGTAATTTTGGGTTTAATTTACATTTATTGATTATTGATTTTTCAATAATCAATAAATGTAAATTAAACCCAAAATTACTATACAAATATATATTTAATTAAAAAAAAGTTTAATATGGGCATTTTTAACTAATTTTTTCAATTCTCTTGCTTTTCTATTGTTATCAGTTGAAAGTTGTTTTTTATGGTCAGCTGATTTTGAAGCAGATTTCATAAGGAAATATAATTTTTTTTTTTGATTAGCTGCCTTTTTGATATCATTATGGTGCCATTTGATAGAATTTTTTTTATAATTTTATTACTATTAATACAGATTTTTGGTATATTGAATATTTATAAATTTTTAGTAGACTGTTATTCATTTCATTGATGTCTTGATTACTGAATAGTTGATGTCTTGATTACTGAATAGTTGATGTCTTGATTACTGAATAGTTGATGTCTTGATTACTGAATAGTTGATGTCTTGATTACTGAATAGTTGATGTCTTGATTACTGAATAGTTGATGTCTTGATTACTGAATAGTTGATGTCTTGATTACTGAATAGTTGATGTCTTGATTACTGAATAGTTGATGTCTTGATTACTGAATAGTTGATGTCTTGATTACTGAATAGTTGATGTCTTGATTACTGAATAGTTGATGTCTTGATTACTGAATAGTTGATGTCTTGATTACTGAATAGTTGATGTCTTGATTACTGAATAGTTGATGTCTTGATTACTGAATAGTTGATGTCTTGATTACTGAATAGTTGATGTCTTGATTACTGAATAGTTGATGTCTTGATTACTGAATAGTTGATGTCTTGATTACTGAATAGTTGATGTCTTGATTACTGAATAGTTGATGTCTTGATTACTGAATAGTTGATGTCTTGATTACTGAATAGTTGATGTCTTGATTACTGAATAGTTGATGTCTTGATTACTGAATAGTTGATGTCTTGATTACTGAATAGTTGATGTCTTGATTACTGAATAGTTGATGTCTTGATTACTGAATAGTTGATGTCTTGATTACTGAATAGTTGATGTCTTGATTACTGAATAGTTGATGTCTTGATTACTGAATAGTTGATGTCTTGATTACTGAATAGTTGATGTCTTGATTACTGAATAGTTGATGTCTTGATTACTGAATAGTTGATGTCTTGATTACTGAATAGTTGAAACCAGTTGATGCTGTTGAATGCTATATTAAGATTTGAATAGTTTCCTTTTTGGTACATTTTAATAATTTTCTAATTTTTTTGTATGGTATGTGATTTATTTAGATTTTTCACAATTTTTTATTTTTTAATAACATTCATTATAAAAAATGCACACTTAAACAATTTATATATTATAAATTAAAAAAACATACAATTATCAATTATACTTTAAAAAAAAAAATTATCATTAATATTATCACTTTTAAATAAATTGTTAATTTATTTAAAAGTGTTTCGCTAATATAAAAACATTTGTTAAAAGTTTAGATGTAATCTATTTCACTTAACAAAATATAATTTGCTATATAAAGAGATGCAATCGCACATCTTCCTGTGAAAGAGTGGTTATAACTGTACAAGGTATGCAGGGTGTAAACTAGCCCTGTAGGGCCCCATCAAAAAAAGTTAAAACTCCCAATTTAAATGTGAAAAAATCTCATTTTCCAAATCAAGTTTGCCAAATTAGATTTAACAATAACTCTAAAAAATATTGAAAATTAATTATTATTAAAAACTAATAGAAAAATAAGATAAGAAACTCTTATTGATTATTGTGTAAAACTTGAAATAAAATCACTGTTATTAGTATAACTATGCGATTGCATAACTGTGAAAATGTCTCTTGGAATAAACTTCTTGAGAGTTGGGATTTTCCAAGGGATTTTAGGGATTTTCTCAGCAACTTGCTTCTAAAACTCATTTTTCAAAATTATCAAATAATTCTTTGTAATGCGTTCCAACAACATCAAATATTATATAAAAAAGTTAGCAAGAAATAAAGTGCAATTTAAAAAATAACAAATTTGATTGGTTTAACCAAACAAATTTGTTATTTTTAAAGATAGTACTTTATTTCTTCCGAATTACAAAGAATTATTTGCAAATTTTGAAAAATGAACTTTATTTCTTTACAAGTTTTACTCTTTTTGGATGAAAAGATAAATAACTTATTGAGTCTTACTGCAAACCCTACATTAAATAATACATGTGCTTTGTCAACAAAAATATCAAGAAGCCATTTACAACAGATACTTTCAAAACTTTGATCAATTAGGGATATTATGGTAAGTCTTTTAGCTCTTGTTTTACTGAACTAGGTAATTACATCAACTAAAATCTTTTTTTATTTATCTACTATCATTTCTCTACTAACTTTTTAAAAAGACCTTTTCTGAATTTTAAGTTAAATACAAAAAATGATTTATGATTATAACAAACTGGTACTATTTTTTTATTACAACAAACTAGTACTAGAAATTTAAAAAACAAGAAAACTATATTCACTGCTTGTTTGAATTTAAAACTATAAAAATGTTTGAATGAACCATAGTCATAATAACATTTTACAACTAAGAATAAAAAAATAAATGTTGGTATTTTTCTTTGCCACGATACTGTGCAATCCCTTGCGATATTCTTTTGTGATTAAATAACTTTTGTTGTTGTTTTTGCTCAGACCTTGTAATTGTAACTTTATTTCGCTATGAGATTTATGTATAGAGAAAATTAATATTTATAAAATGTGAAATTTTAAATTTATGAGCTCATGTTTACTATTTTCTAATCCTTATTTTATTTTTCTATTTTTAAAACATTTCTTTTGATGACACAATTTATTACATGATGGTGTAATGGTTCGTCCATAAAGGACGTCGAGCAGAATTTACATAATAATTAAAAGTAGATCATTGGCTTTCTTCTGCGGAGACTTTCATTGAACATAAACCACTATATTACTTTAAAAATCACCCTTTTAAGGCCCACCAGTAAAAAAGTGGGCATTAAAAAAATACCTGTTTTAACGCCCTCTTTATAAAGTGGGCAAAAAAAAACTCTTAAAATGAAAGCGACAGCGATATATTAGAATTACAAATAAATCAAATATATTAATTATAATAATTATTAATTAATATACGCTAATTATTTTATGATATAAAAATATATAATTCCTAATAAATCTTTGGAAATCGGAGCTTAATTTGCTGTATCATTGTGAAACCACTTTTAATTTTAAATAAACATTACAGATTGTATTTTGCTGTCAAATCAATGAATGCAGCGCTGAAGTGAAGTAGAAAAAGAAAGAAAAGAAAGGAGGAGGAGGACGGATGATTGGGAAATATTTTGACAAATATCCAATTTCGTCAAAATGCTGTATCGAATTTATTCCTAGTAAACACCCTGGTATAGTATTTTTAATAATGTAGTTACATTATTAAAATGTCAGTTACTGATGCACATTTTTTGGAATTTTTTTTTGCACTAGTGTGAATTAAAGCAGTGTCATAATAATAGAATTTTAATTGTTTGCACTAGTGTGAATTAAAGAAGTGTCATAATATTTGAATATAATGACTTTAATTATAATGTTAAACTACTTGAATAAACCTGGAATTCAAACAGGGTTTTTTATTTACCTTTACAACAATTGTCAATTTCCCTCTAACAATATTATCATAAAATGTGGAAGTGCCTTGTGTAGTGTGTACAAATACATCTTCTTGCACATAAACTATCTAAAAATAGAAAAATATAGCACAAATTGTTTGAGCAATTTTACAACTAATCAAAATGTTTAAAAAAAACTGTTAAATGACACATATCTATTAAGTTAAATGCTATATCTTCATAATATTTATTTATGTATTAGGAAGTGACTGGAGCCCCATCTCCGGCCCCGTCCCTGGCTAAAAAAAAGATTTTTTGTAAACTCAGTCTCGTTCCTGGTAAAATTTTATAATTTAGTAGAGGTTGATAGCCAGGGTTTGAAAAAAAATTTATAATATTTTTTGTATTATAAATTTTTTTATATATTTTTAAATATTTATATATTTTTAAACTCTAATTTACTTCTAAAAAAATTGCAAGCAACCACTATTAAGTTATGATTTACTTCAAAATAGAGGATAGATTAAAATACTAGGAAATGGTTAAGTGAAGAGTTAAAAAGTTGTAGGTTTCATAAATAAGGTAAACATGAATATGAGTAAATGTTATAAGGTTTTTTGATGTGCAAGGAAAAAAACTGGATTAATAAAAGTTTTTATAGCGTGAATACAGCATACATACAGCATACAAAAGTTTTTATAGCATAAATACAGATACAGCAAAAAGATTCAACTTGTGGATCAAGAAGCCAAGTAAGAATGAGTTTTGGTTTATTGTCATAGTAACAATAGCTCATTTGAGCATTGACCATGATAGCATTTGTAGAAAAATGAAAAAAATGCAACCTTACAACAATAGGAGAGTGGCTCAAGCTTGGCAAATAACACAGGTCTAATTACATTTAAAATGTGCTTTTAGAATTTGTCTGAGGGTAAGTGTTGTTATTCGTCTATATGCCGACAATACTAGAATATTTTTTTGCAGTAAATAAATAAGTTTTAACCAAAAAGCGAAGATGTTTTGTCAAGACAAGAGTATAAAGTTGAGTTGTCAGCAAATAGATCCACTTTAGATGTAAGTTTTCATGAAGATTGTTATAGTAGATAAGAAACAATACAGGAGCAAAGATGGAACCTTGTGTTACCTTTAAAGTTACCTGAAATAAAAAGGGTCATTCCATATTAAATGAGCCAACCTTTACAGGGTGACCATCTCAGATTTTCCTGAAACTAAGATCCCTTAAAGATATTAAAGAAAAAAAGATTTACCTAAAATTTCAACTCATCATCTTGAAGCATTCTAAAACTACAGCAGTTTGAAAAGTTAATGTACTTTGAAAAGTTAATGTAAAGCCTACTTTGAGCAATTTATTGTCTTTTTCAAAAAAAGCCTCATTTTTAAATCCATATAAATAAAAAACCAATTATCTTAAATACCTAAAAATCAATCTGAAGGCAATAATCTACCTTAACTTTCAAAAAAATAAAAATTTATTTTACAAAAATAATTGTTTTTGGCTGTCTTGGACTTCAAAGTTTAAAAAAAAAAAAAATTTTAAAGAAAAAATTTCAATATTAATAAAGCAAATAAAAATAACTTAATTAAAGTTAATTATTTAAAAAAAAAATAGTGGCCAAGTATTACTTCATTTTATGATGATGCAATTTTTATTTTAAGTTATTGAATATGTATGATGCAAATACATTTCATTAATTTTGATAAATGAAATGACCTTGATTGCCATAAAACTTTGTTTATTCAAATGGTTGGCAAAAGAGTTATTCAAAGCTTTACGAAAGAAGAAAAAAAATGATTGCATGGAGATGTAATAACTTTAAATGACTGTAGTTCTATATATTTTAATCATGAAAAAATGTTCCTTGAAACTATGATGTTATGAAAATACACAAAGGTTGTGTAATTTATATAAAGTTCATAAAACTACACAAAGGTTGTGTAGTTTATATAAAGTTCATAAAACTACACAAAGGCTGTGTAGTTTATATAAAGTACAAAATATGTATACAAAAAATGTAGTTTTAATAAACCTTTTTTTAATAAATCTTGATTGTCATAAAAACTTTGTTTACTCAAATGGTTGGCAAAAGAGTTATTCAAAGCTTTACGAAAGAAGAAAAAAAAATGCTTGCATGGAGATGTAATAACTTTAAATGACTGTAGTTCTATATATTTTCCTTGAAACTATGATGTTATGAAACTACACAAAGGTTGTGTAGTTTATATAAAGTTCATAAAACTACACAAAGGTTGTGTAGTTTTTGGTTAGGTATAAAGTTCATAAAACAAAAGCATTTAGTAGGTAATAGTTGATAATCCTACAAAAAAAATTTTTCTTCAAATATTTCAGAGTTAAAAATTACTTTGTTATTTTTTTGTCATTGCTTTATGTCAATAACAAAAAAAAAATTGTGATGGATGTGTTTAACAAGTTTTAGGGTTATACAAGGTGATCCGATGGCAATCACAATCAATACCGAATATATATTATAAATTTATATTTTTAAGATCTTAACCGTATTTACCTTAACTATATCAATTATTTCTATATTTTTGTATCTAAAAAACAACAACAATAAAACTCTACTTATACAAAAATTTCATTCAATAACAAAAAACATTTAGTAAACACTATTGTTTGAATAGTCACCATATAATTATTATTTAGTTTGTTATAGCCATATTGGCGATATTTACTGGTTATAGCTATCATGGTATTGGAATGTTGTTTTTCTGTAAAGTGATTCCATTTTCTTCCAATCAGTCTCTCTCTCTTTGAATGACTTCAGTCTATCAAACATTTTTAATTGTCTAACTCAAGAAGACACAATCTCTTAATTAGTCGTATAAATTCTTTTTTGCCAATTTTAACTCACAACTCTTACACATCCATCTTTACCTTCAAAGACTTCGTTAATTCTAAAAACTTCCAATTGTAATCCTCTTCTATTCACCATTTGATAAAAGGCATTGAGGAATGAATTTGTAACAAGACTATAAGCCATCACAAGATGTACTGCACATGATAGTAAACAGGTACACAAGTATAAGTATCTCTTTTGTCCTATCTTCCCTCTACCTTGCATAGTAAGAAACGGACCAGCAAAATCGATACCCAATTCTACCAAACGCATGTAGTGGTTTTTTAAAGTATTGCTGGTAAAGGGACCATCAACTGTTGAACAGGTTTACACCTTAATTTACATTTGTTGCATTTTGCTACTACATCTCTTATTTCTTTTCCTCATATGACCCAGTATCATTCTGATAATTTTTCTAATAACACTGTACAGCAAAAAAAATATTTTGGCGGATATCTTGGTATACAATAATCGATTTTTGTCAATTTTAGTGTGCTGATTGCAATTATGCAAACCGTTTGCCTCTATCAACCTCCATTTTTGAAATATCCAGGGTCTTAAATTTTATATTTCAATGAATTGCTGCAAAACATAAGAAATGTCTTTTTTTTGCACAAAACTTGTATTTTCACAGTTAATACGGCATCAATTATATTAGATAAAAAAATGAACGTGGCTAGAGCTATCGAAATTATACATACATATATATATATATATATATATATATATATATATATATATATATATATATATATATATATATATATCATATATACATTATACATATATATATATCGAAATTATACATATATATATACATATATATATATATATATATATATATATATATATATATATATATATATATATATATATATATATATCAGGCCTCGCGATAAAGCATTGGGCGATGTGAATTTTACGTCGTCCAAGAGCAATTTTGCGTGTAGCTAGAGTTATTTATGTCGAGCAAAAAATTTTTTGTTTGAGTATATTTAAAGATATTTTTGAGCGGAATTTTAATGAAGTAATTTACAATTATTTTACCATTTAATAAAGTATTTTAAAAATCACACGCAGTTGATATAAAAGTTTGAAATACAAAAAAAATAAATATGCTTATTATTTACAAATAGAAAAAATTCAGATTAAAAAAAAAGTTTAAATCTTTTTAAGCTAACATTTTAATAAAATTATTCAGCAATATCAAAGTTGTTGATAAAATTGAACAAAAATACTTTCTTTTAGTTTTAGATTTTTAACTTAATTATTTTACGGGGGTTTGTTAGGTTTTAAAATTATTCCATAGATTTAAAAATATTTATTAACTGTTAGACGTATTTAAAGTATTTAAGAGTAATTTCGAGGAAACATTTTTAAAAATTGTAAGCGCAAATAAAAAATAATTAAAGGAATAATATTAAAACGTATTCTACTTGATTCAATAAAAAAGTACAGTTATTAAAATTTTTGTAAAATTAACTCAAAAAAAATTACTTAAATAATAACAATCGCTTTTTTGATAAAAGTTACCAAAACTCAACAAAGCGTGCTCAAGAACAGCTGCTGAAAAATAAAACAATAGTTTTATATAACCTGGTTTTGTTACCCGGTTTCTACCGATGTAAAGCGAATTTCCACAAACACCCTGAAAAAGGCTCAATAAACATAAAAAATAAAATAAAAACTAAATTCTCATATTTAACCATGTAATGTTTTTCTTTTTTTTATTTTAGCGCACCTTTTATTAAAATATTGTTCAATATGCAAATTTTATACCTAGTCTTTTATACCTATAAGATTTTTATTCTAACATTTTATTTTATTTTATTTTACTGGAAATAAAATTCCTTTTAAACATTAAAAATCTATTCAAAACGCTCGTTAAAGTTTTTTAGTAATACAAGTGATTGTGCTTATCAACCGCTTTATGAAGATAAATAAAAATAAATAAATAAAAAAATATTATATAAAATCGCAGGTAAAAATATTAGCTATTACTAGGGTTGTTAACCGGAGGATTTCGTGCAATTTCGGAAAAACAACATTCTTTCGTAAGGAGATTGAGAACGCGGAATTACATTTTTTCGTACCGAATGTTACAAAACATTTAAAATCGCCGATGTTCATTTCGCAAAAGGCACTTCCGAAATTTAGCATTTCGCAAGTTGACATACGAAACAAAACTATTTTGCAACATAGGAAAGTAGCGGTTTCGGAAGTCGCACTTGCAAAACAAACATTTTCGCCAAACGAGGTTTTGAAGTCTATAAAGAAAATTTGTTTGCCAGACTGATTTTAATTGTAAAAATTAACATCTTTAAATCCCAAAATGTTTATAATGAATTTTTATAACTCAGTATAATAACTATTAAATTTTTATGATTTTATTTTTAGAAATATTGATAAAAAATAAAATTTCTTTCGAAACGAAAGTATTTTGGATCACAACATACGAAAGAATTCTTAACGGAAATAAACTTACGAAACATGCCATAATAAATATATACAACGATGTTTTTTGAACTCATTACGTATATTAAAAATAAGAATGATGGGTAGGAATATACATGTTTTTTTTTTTAAAGCATATGAAATTTTTGAAACAGGTTCGAATATGCTTAAGCAAATAGTAAAAAGAGGCTCAAAAATATGCTTTAGCTTAAGCATATTTCTGATAAAATATACCTATTTCAATAATTTCTAAAAGTGTGCACGTTACTAAAGTTCTAGAAGTTTTTAAAGGTATGTAGAGTCCTGTTTGAATATGCTTTTCGAAGTATAGATCTTAGAATCATTTCTAAATATAATTTCCCTGAGGCTCCGCCAGCCTATTGTGTTCCATTAAAAGTAACTAGTTTTTGAGTCCAGATATTAATTATAAGCATCTAAAGGTTCACATTACTATTCATATTCCTGATATATAGAATCCTATTTGCATACGTATCTTTTTCTGTAAATTCTGTTTTATATAGTTTCTTAATTATATATTAAATAAATATTCCTATTCACTTAGTTGAATGAACGTATAGCTCAATCAGTTAAGATATTTGGCCGCATAGACCCAGGTTCACATCCCGCTGTTTCAAATATATTTCTTCTCTTTTTACTCTTTCTGATATCATTTACCTTTAGAGAGATCTCTCGTTCTTTATAATAAAGTATTTAACTGTTTATCACACATCCTCTTTATACTTTTTAAAAAGAAAGGCATACTGTTTATCTGTTCATTGAGAGTCCAACTTAACGGGATTTTACTGTATATATATGTATGTATATACATATATATATATATATATATATATATATATATATATATATATATATATATATATATATATATATATATATATATATATGTATATATATATATATATATATATATATATATATATATATATATATATATATATATATATATATATATATACATATATATATATATATATATATATATATATATATATATATTAGGTATATTTGTATAAACATTTGAAGAATCATTTGACAAGATTTTTTTATAATTTTATTACTTATTATTTAAACTGTTAACAGTTAATATCTTAAATATATCGTAACATAAAATCTTTTGCGTCTTTTTCGTAACTGCACATTCCGGAATGTTTTTTCCGTAAGGAACTATTTCGTAAGTATTCTTACGAAATGATTTGTTTCGCAAGTTTTCTTTTGCAATGTTTTATTACGGAATTTTATTTATTTATATTTTCGTATAGCGCGTTACAGAATGTGCATTTTTGCATGTGCAACTTCCGCAATAACAATTCTATTACGGTAGATAAAGATGCGAAATTTTTGCAAGTTTTGTTTTTTGGCGAACAACCCTAGCTATTACACAGTTTTTAATCATACAATATTAAAATTTCCAGTTTATTACTCGCTGATTTTTTAAAAGGAAAAAATAATTAATTGAAAAACTTTAAATTACATATTTAAGAAAAAAAAAATATATTAGCATATTTTATATACTTTTTTAAATATTTAGTTATAATGCGGTAATTAAGTAAATTTGTGCAGTTAATGTCGAAAAGCAAATAAAAAGAATTTAATGACGTCAAAAATCATGTCGTGCTTATGCGTTGCGCAGTTTTTATTCATCACAAGGCCTGATATTTATATATATATATATATATATATATATATATATATATATATATATATATATATATATATATATATATATATATATATATATATATAAAACACATAATTATATAATAAACCAAAATTTAATTTGAAGTGTAATACCGACATAAAATAAAAAATTTGTTTCACATGCTCACGATATAATTTTTTTCACTCTAGACTTTCGTTTATACTTCTAAGTTGGCAAATCACGCTGAACTGTCCAGCAGTAGTCTGCTAGCACTGCTGCACTCCACCGACCCTTACAGCATGACTCCATCACCAAAATGTCCTGGTGGAAGCGCTCGCCATGTTCATCACTGACTGCGCCAAGAATTTCTGGGAAGAAGTCCAGATGCGAGTTGAGTAAATGAATTTTCAGAGACATATTGTAGCCAAGATGCTTGTATGCATTAATGCATTTTTGTACAACATTCACATAGTCAGCTCATTTCTTACTTTGAAGGAAATTGGTTGACTGACTTGAATGCCACTCATGCATCTTTTTCAATTATACTTATAATGTCATGAAAGTGTTCATCAGCCATAACTTTTTTTATTTGAGGACCAATAAACACACCTTCTTTTACCTTTGCATAACTTAACCCTGGGAACTTATTGCACAAGTCTGAAATGCAGCAGAGTCGCTGTCTAATTTCTTGACAAAATATTTCATAGGTCCCAACTTGATATGGCAGTGGCATGATTATCTTGTCACGATCAACCAAAGTTGGATGAAGAACGTTTTTATTTCCAGGCTGCATTTTGTCTCTGATTGGCCAATTCTTCTTGATGTAGTGTTGTTTCTTATTTCTGCTGTCCCAATTGCATATGAAGAAGCAGTTATTTGTGTACCTTGACTACATTCCCATTAAAATAGCTAATACTTTTAAATCACCGCAAATACTCCAGTTGTACTTGTGGTAACTTAATTTTCCAGAAGTTGTGACATGTTTTCATCATCTCTTTTATGTGGGCAGAATATGTAAGTGGTACTGATGCATATCTATTTCCATTGTACAACAATACTGCCTTTAAACTAGTCTTGGATGAGTATTGGATGATAGCTATAATCAGTAAATAGCCATATTGGAGCTATTTACTGGTTATAGCTATCACGGTATTGGAATGTTGTTTTTCTTTTATGCTGATTTGATTTTCTTCCAATTACAAGGTTTTATATTCTTGATAAAAATTATTATAATTGTATAGATTGGTTTTCTTATTATTATTTTTTTTTTTTTGGATTTCTTCAGTCAATCAATGAAGAAACCGCTTTAAGAATGAAGTTATGCTTTGGTCGAAAACTCTGTAGAACTTGTCATAAGAAAGATGACACCATTGAAAACAATAGAATTAATCATGAAACCGATACATCATACATTTTGACTGGTTCTGAAATTGCAAATAAAACATTCAGGATGTTGAGTTCAGGATGTTGAATTCAGGATGTTCTCCATTAAAATCAGTGTCTGTTCGAGACAGACCTAGTTGTTTAAAAAAAAAGTTAAAGGAGGTTTCAAATTCTTGCCAAACATTAATTTCAAATTATTTGGGAATTCCCAATAATGAAATTTCTTTTAGTTGCTCAATAAACAATGAATTTTTTGAAAAAATTAATAGACTAAGATTTATTTTTTGAATCCATGAAGCAAAAAATTGAGCCGTGAAACTGATAAATCAAGCAGATATGAAAAAATAAACCTATTAACATTAACACCAAATAATTGGACAATCCAATAAACAACAGAATACTTTTCTGTACCAAAGGCAATGGTTAAAAAGCGCATAAACTAAAGGTATCTAAAGGTATCTCAGGAGGGTGTAAAAAAATTGATAGAAATAAGATATCACATGCAATTAAAGCAAATATCAAGAATTTTTATCAGTGTCAAATATTCTCGAATTTGTCCTGGAAAGAAAGAATTTGTTTTAGTTAAAATTGATGGTCAAAAACAACATTTCCAAAAGCTTGTAAATCTAAAAGTGTTACATTTAGTATTTCTAAAAACAGGAGAAAAAATAGGATTTTCAAAGTTGTGTGTCCAAAATGGTGTGTAACAGGAGATAGTGCTCTGATGTGCATTAAGTTTGCGTCTGTGAAGTACACCAAAATTCAAAGCTGATTAATTATGCAGTGCCCGCTATTATCAAAAACAGCATGTGACAATTGCAGCTGTATGCTTCATAGTTGTGATAATGTCCTAATAAAGAAAACAGTATATGTGATATCTTCAATCAACATGGTTTGAATATGAGGATATAGTGCCATACAAACAATGATTAAAAAAGGAGAACGCGAATAGTTTGGTAACATTAGAACTTCCGTTATAGGAGTTTCTAGAAGAAATTATTTCTACAATTGGAAACTTGCAATCACACCATTTTATTTCAAAGGTACAGTCCTTATTCTTTCAAATTCTGAAAGAAAATCTTCAACAAAACCAAATTATTATTTTGCTTGGTTTTGCAGAAAATTATAGTTTTATAACACGACGCAGTCCTAAGATTTCATTGGAATAATAGCCAAGCAACACTACATCCACTCATTGTATATTACAAAGATTTTGAAAATAAACTCAAACCAATAAACTATTGCATAATATCTGACTGTATGCAACATGATGCTAAATGCTCTTAATGCATTTTTAGCTAACGCTTTAGAAGATATAAAAATTGTCTCGCCAAATTTGACCTTATGTTATTTCTTTAGTGATGGAGCAGCTAGCCAATACAAAAACTATAAAACTCTTAGCAATTTATGTCACTATTTTCAAGACCATGGAATTAGGGTTACCATCTCTCCCAGATTGCACAGGAGTCTCCTGGATTTCGATATCAACTCCTGTCTTCCGGAAATAATTTGAAAAAACATCAAAATTTCCCGGAATGCAAAAATGTCTTAAAATTTTATATTTTTTGCAGATAATATACATGTTTTACGCATTAAAAACACGATTCTTTAGCAAAAGACATCACTTATGTGCGAGGCGATGCCATCTAGCGAGTAGCTTGTCAACTTTGCTTCAGAGCTCAAGATTAAAGTACATTAAACTTAAATTGTTGACACTTTTAATTTTTTTAACTAAAAATATCTAATTTTTTTACAAGTCGAGGCTAATACGGTAATCGGTAAACATATTTGGATAAACACAGTGACTTTCGTGATGGCAGATGCTTTTTTGTAACAACATATTTTATATAAAAAAAAAAAGAAAAAAAATGTTTGAACGAAAGTTTTGATAAAAGAAAAAAGATAATAGAAAAATGGAAAAAGCAGAAGTGGAAACATAGAGCAGATAAATAAAAGGAGAAAAACCAAAAGAGGAGAAAAAAAACGAAAGCAAAAATAATTCAAAAAACAACAGCAAAGAAAACAATTACAATAACAAAGAAATTATGCGAACAAATAAACATTTCAAATTAACTGAGAAAAAACTAATTGGATATAATGAATAAATTTTTTTAATTACTTTTTTAATGTCAGTACATTTTTTTTTACTGTTTTTTTTTTTTGTTGTTTTTTTTGTTTTGTTCATTGGCAAAATGTTTGTTTTTATTGTATTTTTATTTATTTTTTCTTAATTTATTTGTTTTATTCATTTTAATAATACTATTATTTTTTGTTTTCGCTATGTAAATATTGGTTATTATTATTATTATATTTATTTTTATAATTAACTTGCATTAACCTGCCATATTTTAATTTTATATTCAGAAACATATATATATGATTGATAAACCCAAATCGCAATGGCGGAATCTAATTCTGACACAGATGTAGACAAAAGTGTAGAGCCAGTTCCATAAAAAAAAAAAAGTATTACTGTACATTCAACAATGACTGGCTGAAAGAAGATGACTTTAACAATTGGTTGGATAAAAGTAGCAAAAACAACGTAAGAAGCAGAATGCAAAATTTGCCATCATACATTTACTGCAAAATACGAGGGGCACAGACCAGTAGTACAGCACACATCAGAAAAACACATTAAACATATGAATCAGATTAAGAAGAATACCATCATGACAAGCTTTTTCAGAAAACAAAATACTAAAGAAGACAATGCCATTACAACTGCTGAGGTAACTCAAACTTACCATGGCGTTAAACACCACCACAGCTATAGTAGTGAAGACTGCGGTAACAAGCTAATGCGCACCATTTTCCCAGACTCTAATATTCCTAAAAAGCTGCTTGCAGCTGGATGAAAGCAATTAGCATAATTGAAAATGTCCTAGCTCCTGCTTCACAAGAACAGTTGATACTTCAAACAGAGAAAGTGTTAAACTGTTTCTAGTTCAGCAATTGATTCTTCAAATAGAGAAAGTGTTAAACTGTTTCTAGTTGAAGTCCGCTTTTTTTCAAAACATGAAGAAATAAAACATGGCTTTCTAGACTTTTATGAAGATTCAAATGAAAGCAGTTAGGCAATAAGAAGGCACTTAGTTGATGTGATAGAGAGTCTTTTCTGCAGATAATGCTTCAGTGAATTTTGGGGCTATTCTGCTATTCTAGACCATTTTTGACAGCGTCGACCAAACTTGGGTGCCGATTTGGGTGGCAGTCTCAAATTTAAATTTGAGGACCTTTTTTTTTTTTTACATTTTTTACTGCAAATTTTGTTTTTTCGCTAAAAAACAAAACCACTAAATTTCTCCAGGCCAGGGGGAACCAAATTTTTTTTCTAGAATAGGCCCTGCAAGAACGTTTCTGTGTATCAGAAAATGAAAGTAAGAAATTCAGCCATCATTTCTGCAAATTGCAAATGCCACATTCTGCAGTTAAACAGGCTTGCAAAGCTTTGTCAACAGATGAAGAAATTCTCATTTTGAAAGTTTATGCTGAATTTTCTGGATATGCAAAACGAATTGCACAGCTCAAGACATTTTTTGAGTTTGTTGAACTGGAGTACCAAGAAGTTCTTTGTCACGTACCAACAAGATGGTTATCATTACTTCCAGCACTGGAAAGAATACTTCTGGTATGGTCTGCGCTGTGGTCATATTTTTTGTATCAAAAGGAGAAGAAGAAAGCCACAAAGTAATATGGGATGCATTTCAAGATGATGAAATTGAGTCCATTCCTTAATTGTATTGCTATTTCTTAAATAATATTATGCAGGTGTTTCGAAGTGGGGTACTAACTTTAAAATTGGATCAAATTACTAGTTCCAAGTTACATGATATTATGGTCGTAATAAGAAAGAAAATTGCAGATCACAAACAAGATATATTTTATGCACATGCTGCTGCTCAATTCCTGAAAAGAATACAACAAGTGAAAAAACAAAAGTTTGAAAGAGACATTGATGAATTCTACAGCAAATGCTTAAATTACTTATATAAATGGTACAACTTCCAGAAGTCAGAATTTCAAAGCATGAGTATCTTAACTTTGAACAAACCAGTGCTCTGGAGCTTATTTGACCAACTAACATCCAAGTTTTGCATTGGTGTAGATCAAAATGAATACTATGAAGACTACTGTATTCTGCGTAATGTCCAAACAGCGCTGGTAGAGACCAACACAAATGTGGTGGATCGATGGAGAACTTATCAAAATAGTATCCTTCTTATTCACATTAACTGTTTCAAATTCTTTATGTGAACGAACTTTCAGTGTGATGAATTCTTTGTGGTCTAAAGAACGAAATCGTCTTGGACTTCATGTCTTGCTAACTGAACTGCAGGTGTGTGAAAATATGGATTATAATATGTTTTATGACTTCTTAATAAAGAAACCCAAATTGTTGGCTGCTGCAAGATCAGATCAGAAATACACTTTTAAACGAAAGTAGTTTTCATGTTTTAATGACAGTACTGAAACCTGATTGTAATCATTGTAATAACTTAATTAGATCAAGTAGACAGGAATTGCTGTATTGCATATAATGTAAATAAAACATAATGACAAGCCCCCAAAAGACCCAGCAGAGTCTTGCTCACCTCTTACCATGCCCCACTCAATCCGATCTCCTGGATTTAACCTATCTAGTGGTGACAACCATACATGAAATGCGTGCAGAAGGGCATTTATTTGCAACAAGTCATGGTAAAAGTCCATGTGAGGGACCATAAAATGACTTGTAGCAAGAACTAGCCTGCAAAATGACCAAATATTCTCATCTTTCACTGAAATGTTTAAATGGTGTACTGAAAATATAACAGTTATTAAATTCATTAGTGTTTCTGAAACTAATATAACAGATCATACAATAAATGCTAAGCTTGATGACCCCTACTCTAATTCTAAAAAATTTCCAGGAATACGTTCACATCACTGTTTTATACCATGTAGTGATGGGAAGCTAGAAATGAAATGTATATCTGGTGATACTTGTTTGAAAACAGTTAAAACAACTAATAATGAAGAAGGCCAAACTTAGGACTGCATAGGTAATTTGCATGCTGGAATATATCTTACATGTGTCAATGATAATTTAAATGTACATTGAAACCATACAAAAAATTGCAGATGATATAGATATTTACATAAAAGTTATGCAACAAAATGGAGTAAACTTTAAATGGCAAGAAAACCAATGTTGGGTTCCTGTTGTAAATGTTTTAGCAAAAGTAAATACTCTGATTGCACAATGTCAATCAGCAAGAAGCTATCAAATTTCTGAGCAAGAATTTGAAGAAATACCATTAAGTTTCAAAATGTTTAAGAAAAATATTTAGACTATTATTTTGAGAACAAGATTTATTCTTTATAATCTTATTTTTTACATTCTTTTATTGTAATTAAGATTTATTTCTTGGCTATATTTAGAGTTTCAAATTTATTCATATATTGGAAAAATATAAGCCTTTATGTAAGGATATCTTTATTTTGAAATTTATTTTTAAATTCCTTGTTTAAAAAAAAAAAAAATAAACAAACTTTTACATTAAAATGTTCATTGATTTTAAAGATATTGACAATATAAGAAATTCAAAATGGCCAATTTTGAATTCCAGAACCCTATTATGATAGAAAGTTTAAGTTCAGACATTTCAGCAGCTACAAGACATTCCAAAATTATTTTTTCTGTATTTCTTTTTTTTATATTGAAGATAAATTCCTCTGGACACCTGGGTAATTTTCAGTTCTAAAATGGACTTAATTTTACCATTTTAAGGCTGGAGGCTTTTTTAGGAGGGTCTAACTTCTATAATTTTGAACCCAATATTATAAAACTTATTATGAATGATGACTACCACCTATATTCTCACAAAATAACATAATTTTCACATTTGCTTGTGTATTCCGCTTTTATTTGCTTTATTAATATTGAAATTTTTTTCTTTAAAGTGTTTTTTTTTATATTTTGAAGTCCAAGATGGAAAAAATAATTATTTTTGTAAAATAAATTTTTTTGTAAAATTGTAAAATAAATTTTTTTGAAAGTTGAGGTAGATTACTGCCATCTGATTAATTTTTATTATTTAAGATAATTAGTTTTTTATATATATGGAATTGAAAATGAGACTTTTTGGAAAAAGACAATAAATTGCTCAAATAAGCTGAGACATTAATTGTTCAAATTGCTATAATTTTAGAATGCTTCAAGATAATGATTTGAAATTTTAGGGAAATCTTTTTTTCCATAAAACCTGCGAGGGGTGTAAATTTAAAGAAAATCTGAGATGGTCACCAAGGAAATTTTCAAAAAATTGGCTCATCTTATATGGAATTGTTAGAGACATTCAAGAATAACTTTAATACTGCAGTTTGAAAGAAATAATTTAATAAAACTTTATATAAAGAAACACTTTATATAAAGTGTTTCTTTATATAAAGTGTTATATATATATATATATATATATATATATATATATATATATATAATATTTTATATAAAGTTTTTTCTTTAAACTTTATATAAAGAAAATAATAACAGAGTGAAGACAAATTGTAGGATAGTTAGAGAAGTCAAAGTGTTTTCTAGAGTTTTGAAAAACTGGAACCACTTATTTAGCACTTTTTATAAGTTTAGCAAAAATTGAAGAGAGTTCAGGAGAACACGCTTTTAAGACTATGATGGAAATCTTGTTTGAAGAACAAACTGTAGAAGTGTTTAATTGAGAACTAACTTGAGCATTGGAAGCCAGAGTGATTTGGACGTTTAAGAATGGGTTAATCTGTTTAACTTGCAGGAAGAGTATGGCCATTAGATTCAAGAGTCAAACTAGAGTAAGATTTCTTTGCAAATAACTCTGCCCTATTTTGGGGAGAAGTAAAAAGATCAGACACACGAATTAGAGATTATATTTTAGACTTACTTTAGCTAATAACACTGTTGAAGACTTATCAAAAGTCTCTAGAACATAACATTTGAAAAAAGATACAATATTTAGTAAACTGAGAATAACAGAACTTAACATCAGACAGGACTTTTTACATTGACTTCTTGGAATATTAAAAGACATTTGTTCTTATATGAGAAGTTCTTGTAAAAAAGATTACTGTTTAATAAAGCAACTGCTCAAGATAGTGAGAAATGTGGAGTAGAATGAGGCTTGACTAAAAATAGAGAAGGAATAAAAGCTTCCAAACTTTTATTCCAGAAGGAATAAAAGCTTCCAAGATGCACTTTATGTATACATATTATGGATATAAACATGTTTACTATTTTTTTAGATGTTGGCATACAATATTCTTACTAATTTAAATGAACATTAATATTTATATGGTGTAGTGTTTGCCGAAGGAGAAGATGATCAGATGGATGTGTGGTGTGACTCTAATAAGACAAGAAAAGAAGGCATAATCTTAGACAGATTAGAAAAAAATGTTGTATCGAACAACATTTGTTAGAGAAAATTAAAGTAATATAGGTATCAGCATATAGAGAGGTAGCAGAGGAAAAAATGGTAGTTGTAAAAGTAAGAAAACTTCAAGAGCCTTAGATATTGTATGCATAAGCTTTAGCTGCCTTAGATATTGTATGAATGAGCTTAAGTAAAAGAAAGAAAATGCTCTAGATTGTTTATATTAAAGAAACAGCATAAAAGAGCAAGGCTAAAGCCTGATGATGATGATGATCATGGTGATGATGATCATGATGATCGTGGTGATGTTGATCATTATATACTTTAGGATGTATAAATATTTATGCAACCCCAGTCACAAACTTGGCCATGGATCTGACCCCAGCTACATTTTATCAAACCTGTCCCCAGCCTCAGTCAAATATTAACTACCATCACTTACTAATATGTACCTGATTAAATAAATACTTTTAATAAAAAAATATTTTTATTTTAAAAAAACCTTTTAAAATAATTAGCAAAACTTTTTAATAAATAAAAAATTACAACATTTTCTACTTTCAAATTTTAATTGAGACAATGAAATTGTAACTTTTTACTTTGCAACAAAGAAACTCTTATACTGCAATTAAGATGTGTTTTTTTACATCTTATGACAAATTTATTTTTTTCTTTCCTAAAAACAAAGGCAATTAGGAAGAATTTTTTGATTATTGCCAAATTATTGATTGTTGAAATATATAGAAAACTATCAATGGACTCATTATCAAAAAAGATACAATGTTAAGGGAAAACAACAATACAATTAATGAAGCCTGTAGTAGTATCTTACTGTTATTTACTATTCTGGTCAAGATTAGAATCATCACAAATCAGCCTGCTACTGGTAACATACAACTCAATACAACCTGACTAATGTCTGCTACCCTGTAGGATTCACTCTGCTAGGTAAAGGTTTAACAAAGTTAACTCTGACTTAAAATAGCCCAAGTATTAGCTCATCTAAGTGACATAATGCACTTGGATGAGCTAAGGCTAGGTGGTGTCTCAATAAAAATATTCATTTTAAATAGATGTTAACTGCAGCTAATTACTGTCTTGTAGAATGAGAGAAAAACAATAGGAATAAGCAGAAAGTTTCTAATGACTAGCCTAACACCCCTTCTTTGTCTTATGGACTGGAGTAAATGTAAACTTGTCTTATATTGTTTTCAGCCTAGGATGATGATAAGTTTTTGCTTGTGCATTCTTAGTAGTGGCTTTGAACTCTTTCTAATATCTCTTGGTACAGATCTAAAATTCAGTTTAATGGTTTTGAGTGGCAAATTTGACTAAAAACTCATCTTAATATATATGCAATAAATTAAATTATAACAAAGTGAACCGACCAATATTATTATATTTAAAATCATTAAAAAAATTTAGGAGAGAGTGAATTACAAATTGTAGTGACAATTTGTTGACAACATTTCAATTAAATGACATAAAATTAACAAATAAATTAGATTTGGTGTTTACAGCCTCTTCTTTTCATATATCTAGCTTGATACATTGCAAAAAACAAAAAGAGGTAATCATGTTTTAAGTTTTAACTTTAGTTATTAAGCACATAATACAACCAAAAATGAAAATATAATACTATGAATTAAGCATTCATGAAAAGAAATCAAAATAAATTTCCAAAATATCAAAATACTTTTAATTTCAAGTTTTATGAACTTTATATAGATCATTGTTACAAAAAATTTAGAAAAATTTGCTTGCGATGATTTTATACCGTAGTTTAATCAAAGAACAATTAAAAGCTGTCAATTAAAAGGTCACTATGGATGAATGAAGAACTGAAACATAAAATTTGACTCAAGCATAATCTTTGATATCAATATAAAGCGTCTCATTTCAAAAATTTAGACCCAAAGAAAGAATGTAAGTTAAAAAAAAAGTTACTAAAAAAACATGTGAAGATTGCAAAAAAAAAAAACATATTAAAAAAATATTTTATTTATAGCAACATCAAAATTAAACATTTTCTATAAATATGCAAGTTATTTTTAGGAATTAATTTTATCAATAATAAATTATCATTTGAAGCTGTTTTCCATATTTGTCAATTTAGATATTTATTTTTAATTCACAAAAAACATGAATATTTTTAGGTGTAAAAAGCAAAAAAGTTCCTTGATTTCATGAAAGTAGAAACTTTTTCTGTTTGCAGTTAAATATTTGAATTTTTTTTTGTTTTTCCATTCCTGAAAAATATAAATATAAAAAGATGCGAATCTTGCAAAAATAGAAAACTGTTTACTTCAAAAGCTTATTTTCAAGAATGAAAACTGGAGATTTTGATAACATTAATAACATTTAGTGGGAAAAAAAAGTGATTCATAACAGGAAACAAAAATAAAGAAAATAAATTCTTAATATAACTAACACTTGTTTCATTTATTCCTTAAAGGTTGTTTTTATGTAGTTCTAAATATTGAAAACATTAAAAATCAATCCAGATTTTGAAATTAAGTTTTTAAAGGTGCGCCTCTCAGATGATTATCAATCACTTTATATTATCATCCATTTTTATTATCGACCACTTTAGACTTTTTAATATCAGCCTTTTATTTATCTCTTTTTAAAGAAAATCTTATTACTGATCATACCAGATATCAACATCTATAAGACTGGAATCTATTGGCAGGATTTTATCCAAAGAGATTAGGATTACCATAAAAGATTAGCCAAAAAGATTAGCATTAAGAAGAGTAGAAAAATATTTTTTACAAATAGGAAAGAACAGTTTATACAATAGCACTAATACTTATATAATATAACAACTAATGCCAGCAGCCTAGAGGCTCCAACTTTATAAAAAATAGTAAAAGGATATAAGATAAGTATAAAGTAATTGTAAAAAGATACTTAGGTCGTTAGGAAAGTTCGTAAAACTCCCATAAAAAAAAAAAAAAAAAAGATTTTCTTTTTTTTTATTTTATTAAATGTTTAAAATAATGTCCATCATTATCTATACAAAGTTGCATCCTTTCAAGCCATTTGTAAAACGTTTTTTTATAATCTTTTTTGAGTATACTTTCAAAAAGCTTCATTATGTGAGTCTTTTAGCTTTCAACGCCAGTATTGTCATCAAGATTTTTTTTTATCAAGTCGAATAGCCAATAATCGAATGGAGCTAAGTCTGGTGAGTATGGTGAGTGGCAAATTATTGTAATTCCAGCTTGGTTTAGAAAATTTGTGGTGGTTTGAGTTACATGGGGTCGAGCATTATCATGGAGAAATTTGAAATTGTGAGTGCCTGTTTTAGGTCTCTGCTTATTGATTTCGCATATGAGCTTTCAAACAATTTTTTATATAATATTCGCTAGTAATAGTGTCTCCCTTTTCAACACAACCCAAATGAACAACACCTGTTATTTTGAAGAAGATGTAAAACATGCTTTTCGGCTGAAACCTATCGCATCTTACTATAGTTGACTTTCACCTTCACTGACCCAACTAGCGTTAGCTGACTTGTGTCCAACTTGTCTCAAATAAAACCGCGACTCATCCCCTGTAACAATATCACATAGCCTCCATGGGCCATTTCTGAAAAGGGCTAAATTTTCCTTACATGCCTTAACTTTATTCTTTTGATTTTGATTGGTTAACTTGTGGGGTATCCAACGTGATATTAGTTTTCTTTTTATAAGTAAGTTTTGAATAATTTCGATGATTGTAAAACAATCAATTGATGTCAGGGCTTCAATTATATCATGTGTTGCATGCGGATTTTCTTCAATAATGGCTCTCACACGTTCAATATTCTCAGCTGTATATGTGGTTTGAAGGTCCCCTGAGAGAGGATCGTTTTCAAGACTCTCTATCATCTTTAAATAAATTAGCCCTCTTGGCAACTGTACTATATTTTGGAGCTTGGTCACCATGAACTAAAACCAATTCATCGGTTATGGCTTGTGCTGAAACTCCAAATAGAGCACGGGTTTTAATATATGCTCGATATCCAAGTTTTTCCTTTTTGAATTTTTTTTTTTAAATGTATATGATAAAATTTAAATAACTTTTTAAATAAACATTCAAAATATTTCAACAAGTACTTAAAATGTTTATAATTAAACATAGTTTAAGATGATATATAAATATTTAACTAAATTCCTGCCTTATTGTAACTTTATAGATGAAGTTATACGAGCTTCTCTAACGACCTAAGTATAAGCAAATTTTTAAAACATTTTTTGATCATTTGTAATTTTATAAAATGTACTAATTTAGGTTGCATCGAACAAAACAAATTATTAATATTTTCATACAAAACCTGCAGAACTTCTAGTTTTCTTACAACACTTAAAGTAGAAATTTCATTACTAAAATATTTCAGCCTTCAACAACGTTGAAGTCTCAAAAATGGTACAATCAAAAAACACAAAATAATTCAACAAACTCTACATCATGTTCAGTTATTTTTGGTTCTTATAAAAGTGTTTATTTCGTTATAAAAAATTTGGTAAACACTGTATCTTTTATATAATGTAAAACATTATAAAACTAAACCTTCTCAGAAGATTGTAAATCGATTTTATCTGCCATTTATTCTGTTTACATTCTCTACGCTTTCCATGTGGAATTTGTATTTGTACTGCGTATTTTCCGCAAAACCGTACAACAACCGTATTTTGGAGTAAAAAAACTTTTTTCTTCTGAAGAAAAAAAGTTTTCAAACAAACCAACGAATATAAGATTTCTTTCATTTCTTAAATGTTTCGTCATATTTTTATTCTATATGTAACAGTATTAAAATATTTTTAACTATTCAAATATAATCAAATAAAAATATCTTGAGTTTGATAAATCAAACGGAAACATAGAGGCGAAAAACCTTAAAATGAGGGCCTTTTTTTATTTTTATTTTTTTAATATTTTTTCATAAATTTTATCTATATTATCAAGGGCTAAAAAAAACTTTTTTGTTGTTTCTATATACTATCAATGGTGTATAATCAGGGCCGCCGAGAGGGGGGCACCGGGACAGTTTGTCCCGGGCGGCAGATAGGGGCGCCAAATGAAATGTAGGTACCTTAAAAAAAAAAAAGGTCCTTCATATATAATATAGGGAAAATTTGATAAATAAGGGCGTCAATCAGGATTGCTGGCCTAGGCGGCGTGACAGCTTGGTGGTCCTGTATATAATATAAGTTTGATTGTTTTTATAACAATTTTAATGGTTTAAGACTGTTGAGTCAACATACGTCGCAAATCACCAAACGTATCAACAGAGTTAACACATTTAATGATTTTTAAGTATTCCTTGCATCTTTATAATTTAAAATTTTTTTTTATTATTTTTGTAGTTTTATCTAATGTTAACAGCATCTTTTTTTAGCTACCTTAAGAAGACCTAACGGTCTTGTCACAGAGCACCGCGGAAGAGCATTTAAAAAGGAAGCTCACACCTTCTTCCTTACCAATGGCGCGAAATATGAGAGCTCCCAAGATCTCTTGCTCCTAAAGCAAGCGCTCGACTACCTAAAGATTTATAGTTATCTTTTAGCAAGGTACAAAGCTACCATACGTAGCTGTCACCATATTGTTTTAAAATCGCTAGCTAAAACCCGCGATATGTCTATACATATCGTTAATAGCAATAGGTGGGTATAGTCACTTAGTAGCTGAAGAATTGTTGTTATGCAGTAGTTAGCGATAAAGCTACAATATGTAGCTGTTGATATATCGAAACAATTTTGCTAGCTAAAAAGCTACAACATGGCATCGACTAACTTTGTCGCTATGTTTTAGTTAGCTACATATCTACGATGAAATAAACCTATCGCAGACAGTTGTAATAATAATAAAAATGTTGTATCATCTTTGAACTTTT
>NC_061157.1:35574904-35649904 GCF_022113875.1 Hydra vulgaris
ATTGATGCCCTTTCTCTTTTAGACAAGGTGCAAAAACGCATTGTAAACATAGTTGGACCTGCTTGTGCAGCCAATCTCCAACCATTGTCACATCGTCGTGATGTTGCTTCTTTTTCTCTTTTCTACAAATACTATAATTGGCACTGCTCTAAAGCTAGTTTTTTTCTTCGAACATCAGTTCTTTGGAATTTGCTTCCTTTATCTTGCTTCCCTGATTCATATAATTTGCAATCTTTTAAGTCATCTGTCAATCGTTATCTTGCTCTACGAACCGAATCTTTTCTCTTCCAATAACTTCCAAACTCTTATAGTGGTTGTTCGCAGCCTTGTTGGAAGCGAAGATGTATTATATATTTTTTCTATTATAATTTATATATATATAAATTATAATATATAGTCTTTAATTCATTTACTTACTTATCTTAAGAATAATGAAATATAAAAAACGTTTAAAGTTGAGAATAGTTTTGATCTTTACTAGTATGATTCTATCGCCAAGTCTCTTGAATGTGATCAATCATTTCTCGATACTAATGTTGCAAAAAGTAGTATATTTTTTTTTATGGTTAAATGTTTAGTTTTTTTTTATAAGGGTAAATTACATAAAAAAATTTTGATCTGTAATTATACTAGGTTGGTTGAAAAGTTCGCGGAGCGGAAATGAAAAAACAATTTTATGATTCAAAAAATGACTTTATTCTTCAGTATATTCTCCCTTAAGAGCAATACACTTTTTCCAACGATTCTCCAATTCATGTATCCCATCTCTGAAGTGCGATTCCGGAAGGCCTTCAAAATACCCATTTACGGCTGCAATGACTTCTTCATGTGATGAGAAACGCTTTCCACGTAGAAATTTTTTGAGATGTGGAAAGAGGTGGAAGTTGGACGGAGCCAGATCTGGTGAATAGGGTGGATGTTCCAAGCGTTCGTACTTTAATTCGACCAATTTCGCCTTTGCAACATCGCTGATATGAGCAGGTACGTTGTCCTGGTGATAAATGATTTTTTTATGCAGCAAACCAGGTCTTTTCTCACGAATTTTTTTATCCAATTGGTCCAAAAGATTTTTATAATATTCACCTGTTATCGTTTTACCGGTTTGAAGGTAATCTATTAATAAAATTCCTTTCGCATCCCAAAAAACTGATGCCATAACCTTCTTTGACGATTTTGACGCCTTCACTTGCTTCGGAGCTGAACAACCGGGTTCTGTCCACTCTGCAGTTTGTTGTCGCAGCTTCGGATCATAGTGGTAAACCCAAGTCTCATCCATGGTTACGAATCGACGCACAAAATCTGTTTTATTCTTTTGAAAACGGGCCAAATGTTCTTGAGAAAGTTTTACTCGAGTGCGTTTCTGATCCAGAGTTAGCGAATGCGGCACCCATCTTGCCAACAGCTTTCTCAGACGTAATTCATCGTGCAAGATGTGTAATACCCGTTCATCTGAGATGCCCACAGCCTCAGCAATTTCACGTTTGGTCAATCGTCTATCATCCATAACCATGTCATGCACAGCATTAATCGTTTCTTCAGTAGTAGCACTTTTTGGACGTCCAGAGCGAGGGTCATCTTCAAGGCTTGAACGCCCACGTTGAAATTCCGCAGCCCATTTGCATACTGTTGTTTTTGAAGGAGCATCATCACCCAACACATTTACCATTTCATTATGAATTTCCATGGGCTTTAAACCTTTTTTCACAAAGAATTTTATTACAGCACGATGTTCAATATTTTCCATTTTAAAAAATACTATGACACGTCTAATTTCAATAGCTTGTAAACAAAGACTGAAATGACATATCGACTTGAAATTTTTTATGCGTTCATACGAAGAATGAATACGTTTAATACAGTTATAAATTTGTTTCTACTACTGCAACATAGGTGCCGCTCCGCGAACTTTTCAACCAACCTAATATACATAATGCTCACTTTACAAGTAAACATAATTTACACAAAATTTTTGAATTGAATAAAACACTAATGAATTGCTCCTATGCCCAATATAACTTACACTAAATTGTCCCATATTAATTATACTAGTGTTATCTTTTAAATTTAGAAATAGAAGTTATTAAATGTTGGTGGCTCATCATGCAGTGCATTTGAGAAGGGCATGCTTTCAAAGTAAGTATAATTTTACTATAAAAAGAGCATTTTTAATACCGCAATTATATTGCATACTTGATATACATAAATATATACGCTGGTCACAACAATCCAGTCAAAAATTTCTTTAAAAAAATAAATTTAGTGTTGAGAAATTCATATTTTTTGATGTTTGATGTTATGTTTATAAAATAATAATTATATATATGTGTGTTATTTATTTCTTTCCCCTTTATTTTTACATACTTATCCTAACAATATTTTTTTTAAGGTTAAGACTGCTTTCCTGATTCCTACAGCAAAAAAAAAAAACTTTAAAATGCTGGTGGCAATATTTTAAAGAGTGCGTCTGATCGAAAAGAAGGTGAATGACGTCAACTGTTCGAAAATTCGATTCTTGGAAATTAACAAGTGGAAGAAGAAGTTTACAAAGTTGTAATTTATAAAACTCAGCACAATTATATTATTAAAAAATTTAAATGATTTATTATTATTTTTTTATTCTCAAGAAGTTCTGTAAAAACATAAATTTGAACCTTACGTTTAAGTAAAGCCATGTTAGAACACGTATTTTAGACGTCGAAATAAGAACGTCTAAATTAGGTTATTTAAAGACGTCATTCGGCGTTTCCATTTTGCATTAGTTCTGAACGTCCTAAATTCACGTCTTTTAGACGTCTCAAAACACGTCTTTATTCCGTCCTAAAAAGACGTCCTAATTACGTCTTAAAAAGACGTCATCTGGCGTTGCCATATAGATCCAGTTCTGGACGTCCTAAAAAGACGTCCTTTCGACGTCATATGGACGTTTCCGTGCCCGCTGGAAATCAATAAAATCAAAAAAAAATTTTAAACTAAACTTTGTTATTAAAACCACATCACGTTATATATTGTTGAAAAGCCTGTTAAATTTTATAAAAAGTTGGATATTAAACTAAAAATTATTTTTTTTAACAAAAATTGTTTTAACCTTATAAAATTTTAACCATATATAAATTTTTAACCATTTATAAAGTTTTACTCATATAACCACCTTCCATATAACACCACATACACCACCTTAAACACCACTTTATCATATAGACCACCTTACGATATAACTATATAAAAAAATAACTCAAAAAAGCATGCAATTATCCAATTAGTAAATGAAATTTCAAAATCTTATGAACGATCAAAATATACCTTAGGTATCTTTATCGACCTATCAAAGGCCTTCGATATGGTTAACCATCTTAACCTACTCAAATACTGAAGTACTATGGAGTAAATAACCAAGTGTTAAGGTGGTTTAGAAGTTTCTGAGAAAACAAAAAATTATAGGTTGTTGGTAATGACAAATATCACAACAATTTTTTAAACATAACTTGTTGAATTCCCAGTTTTAGTTCTCGGGCTTCTCTTTTTTTTAATCTATACAAACAATCTAAATAAAGCTACTAATCTGATGAGCATCATATTTGCCGATGATACTAATTTATTCATCTCAGAGTGATATTAGCGAACCTTTTGCCACCGTAAATAAAGAACTTAAACTTTTATCCCACTGGTTCAAATCCAACAAATTGGTATTAAATATTGGCAAAACTAAAAGGACTCTTTTTCATTCGCTTATGAAAAAAAAATTTTATTCTCAAACTTGCCTCAATCCTTTATTGATGAAATTGAAATAAAAGAGATTACGTAATTATTTTCTTAAGTGTTTATCTCGATAAAAAGATTACTTGGAATCAACATAATAATTATGTATGCACTTAAGTTTCTAAAAACATTGGAGTTTAATACAAAGCTCAAACTTCAACTACAGTAAACCTGGAATTTATTTAATTAAATGTAATTGCTCCAGAGTGTATGTTAGTGAAACAAAATTACAAATTAGAACAAGATCTCATTAACACTAAAAATGTTTGATAGAAGATAAGTATTATCATTCGGCTAGAGCTCTTCATAAACAACACTGTAGAGAAAAAATTAATAGGGATAAAGTTAAAACACTTAAAGAAGAAGACAATAAAATTTGATAGAAAAGTTTGTGAAGCATTAGAGATTCAAAAACATCAATATATGGTGGAATAAATTTAGATAACGGACAATACGTTAAAACTAAATTTTGGACTCCATTTTTTGCATTCTTGCGTCAAAGAAGCCGTTCTAATGCTAACGTCTAAGTTTAATTTTTGTAATTTATTATAACGGTCATAATTGTAATTTTTAATTACGATATTATAGCTGATGATGCTGGTAACTATAATCCAGCGAAATTTTCAAATAAATTAACAATAGTATCGAGAGAACCAGTATTAATTGATGTTTTTATATTTTTAATATATATATATATATATAAATATATATATATATATATATATATATATATATATATATATATATATATATATATATATATATATACATATATATATATATATATATATATATATATATATATATATATATATATATATATATATATATATATATATATATATATATATATATATATATATATATATATATATATATATATATATATATATATATATATATATATATATATATATATTAATATATATTTATTGTATATTTGGTTCTGAAGCCCATAACTGATTGGTATGTTTTGATTGCTCACAATAAATGCCATGGCATCTATTGTTAATATATATATATATATATATATATATATATATATATATATATATATATATATATATATATATATATATATATATATATATATATATATATATATATATATATATATATATATATATATATAATGCTCGAGTCTTCTGCGGCTAAAAATTCAGCCTCTCTAAAGGCCGTTCTCCATTCAGAACTTTTTGCGCTTTGGAGAAGCGGAAAAGTTCTTTGAGTATGCGCAAACAGTTTTTTTAAACCCGTTCTCCAATCAGAATTTTTTGCGCATGCTCAAAGAACTCTTCCGTTCCTCCAGGGCGCAAATAGTTCTGAATGGAGAACGGGCTTAAACGCTTCTGCGGCTGAAAATTAACGCAAGCGCATATTATGGCGACTTGATTAGTTATAAAAAAAATAGTATTATGTTACAATGTTGTTGATTATAAAAAGACGAATTTGAATTTAAGAATGAGTTTAATATAGTTAAGCTTACAATTCAGTTTTTATGTGAGCAACAACAATAATTTAGTAACTATATGTAACTTTACTAAACTTTAGTACTTTATTAAATGACAGAACTTTTTTGTCCAAACACTTTTACAAAGCTGTGTTAAGTATTTATTTATTTTTATGTCAAAAAAATATAATTTTAAAACATTGATAATTTTTTTATTTTAATCTATATTGATAATAGCATTTCAGAAAAAATTTATTTAAAACATTTCAGAAATAATTTCATTACACTGTTATGTAATCTCTGCAATTTACAGAGATTATTTCAAATAGTTTCGAAATAGTCTCTAGAATGATCCCACTGCCTGTGAAAACATTTTTCAGATAAAAAAGTTTCTCTTTTAAAAGTTTTTTAAGCTTTCTTCAATCAATATAGCATATGTATTTCTTCGTCCCATTGTTGAGAAATGTCTTGAAGTCTCCAGTGGATGTAATTTAGGTTCGGCAACATGCGTGCATGCATGCGCATGTCATACATTACATGCACATGCACATGCATGCATGTACATGCGCATGTAGATTAAGCTAGTAAATCAAATTTTATGCAAATCAATTGTGTTGAAAAACAACATAAAATTAATTTTCTAATACTTCTAATCGTAAACAACTTCAAAAACTTCAAGTTTTAGATTTTATTCAATTTCAAATTCAATAATTAGCTGCAAAATACACTCAATCTATGATAACTTTTTATGTCTTATTCTGCAAATTCTCGCTCAAGTTCTTCGATCATAGCTCCTTCATCTTGTATATAGTCGTTTTTGTCACGAGTATCTATCAGTACGTTATTTGTATATAGAAAAACTAGCTTCTCTACTCGTTCATTTGTTAGACGATTTCGAAGGCGTGAATGAATAAATCTGAAGATCGACCAAGTTCTTTCTGCTGCAGCTGATGTGCATATCATCTCATTGATGGAAACTGCCACTTGATAAAGTTCCGGATACTTGTTGCGACCAATAATGCTTGTTCGATTAAACGTGGCTGTAATAATGTCAATTTTGTCATCTCCAAAATAAAAGCCGTCTGCTGCGTGCTTTGGCGTAAGCATGTAAGCTAGTCCCATGGCTGGCGTGAATATAAAATCGAGTCGCGACTGAACTTTTTGTTGAATACTCTCGTCATCATCATAATGGTTGAAGAGCTGACCAAAATAGTGGTAGACAAGTGAGAGCGGAGCTTCATCAGCTTCCAACTTTCCGATCATTTTGGAAGGAAGCTCAATGTCCTTAACTAACTTTCCCAAACGAATCCAAAAGGCAGGGGATTTGATTAAAGTCAGGACTGCTGCTGATGTGGTTTTGGGTTGAATTTCTTTTAATGCGTCGTTTTCCTCGTCAGCTAGCTTGATCAAAACATACTTGGAGAGAAGGAGAGTTCATCGCATTGTACAAGCTAAACCAGCGTGTAGCAACAGGCATGCAGAGAGATTGAGTGACATTTGCTGTACGTCGATATTCATCAAACATTGACTTGACCATATGGTGGTTTTTGATGAACTTGATGATCTTTTCCGACTCTTTGATTGTTTTTGCAGCTTCTGTGGTACTGGCGATGTCTATAATTAATAGATTCATGCCGTGGCCGCTACAACCACTTGCTGAGATGTGTGGGTATGTTTCTTCGATTATCTTCCATGATGACTTCATAACAGGTGCATTATCAGAAATAAAGCTGCAGAACTTTTGTGAACCAATCTTGTCGATGACTTGGATGATAGCAGCAGCAACTGCAACTGAGTTCTGAATGATTCCGGAGGTATCGATAGATGAATAAAAAATAGCTTTTTGACCCGGTGCCTTCACGCAGAAATTAACGATGTGATCACCTCTGATGTTTGTCCAACCATCTGACATCAACGTTAAATTACCGTGAGATTGGATGATTTTATCGACAGCAGCAGAGCACTTATTAAAGTGCTTATCGAGCAGCGGTCCTGATAAGGTCTTTGCACTCGGCATAGCAGCTGCGTATGCTGGATTGAGCGCCTTAACGAAATCCTTGAATGCATCAGATTCAACTAGTCGTAGAGAAATGCCAGTTCTATAGAAGTAGTTTGATAATTTCATGTCAACATCTGCCTTCCATTCTCCATTTGTTGTGTCAGCTACATGTGAAAGCGATTCTTGTGAGGCTTGCATCGGTTGAGTGTGTTCATTTTGAGAGGATGTGGAAGGATGTGCTGGTGATTCTGATTTGCGTTTCGAAAACAGTCGTTTTTCTTCGAGACTGGCATTTGGACAGGATGATCTCTTGTGTGCTGCAAGACGTTCTTTGGACCACTGGACACGTTTATCACATAATTTGCACTTGCCATAAGTAGTTTGACGATTGTAGTCGGTTAAATATTTTGCGACTTCGATTTGACTCATTATAGCCTTTTTCTAACGAGAAACGATTTTCTAATTAAATGTATATGATTCAAATGTATGCAAATCATTACTTACGATAGTTTTTGAAGCAAAATAATAGAGAAAAATGAGTCAAAACTTAAATTAACTTTAAAAATATTTCAAAAGAGTGACCTTATTAAATTTAAATTTTTTGTTACCGTTTATCTACATGCGCATGTACGTGCGCACGTACATGCGCATGCATGCGCATTTTTAACATGCGCATGCATGCATGCATGTAAATTTCCGAACCCTAATGTAATTCTAACTTTTTTTCAATTGCAAATTCTTGTTTTAAAATAAAAATGCCAAAAGCTTGACTTGAGTCAAAGGGCAACATTTTTGGGTACAAAAAATAATAATACATAAGCTATTGTATGTCTATGCTATGACCATTTATTAACACAAAATATAAACTGTCAACAGATTGATTTGACAGAAATAGAAAAGTTCAAAGTAAAGCTTTGACTTTGAATTTGTCTCTTTCTTGTAAAAATAAAATCAATTTGTAAATACTGATTTTTCAGTTACAACCATGTTTTTAAAAACGTTTATTATCTTCATTACATAAAACAATCAATCTGTTGACAGTTTATATCTTGTGTAAATCAATAGTCAGAGCAAACTCCAAAATAATTGCCTTTCCATATTAGCTTAATTACCTTAATGAAAAGTAGATTTTTGACATAAAAGTTAAAAACCTATTGATAACAGGTTGTGTTTCGAGACTGTTTTCCAGAGTGTTTCTTATTACTAAATTAATTTTGTACAAAAAGTGCAGTTCACGCAAGGCTTTAAAAACTATGCTACAGGTCATTCTGCATTTATATATCAAAAGTGTATATATAACAATGCTAGTTTAAAGTTAATTTTAAGTTTAATTTCATAATAATTATTACAAGTTAGTATTTAGTTAGTATGTTATAATTATTATAACTTTATTTATTAATTTATTTAATGATTTGATTTAATAATTAGTATCAAGTTAAAGCGTGTTAGATTTAACTTGTGTTAGGAACCATTCAAGTAATACATAATTTTGCCTTTTTTCGATACTTTCCCTATACCCCTCTTGCATATTAAAGCACTAGTGGTAAACTTAAATGCATATAGTTGCATTTAAGTTTACCACTAGTGCTAGAAGGCTTTTAACTATTTTCTAGGCTGCAAAACTAGTAAATGGCAGGCAAATGGCAAAAAAGTTATATTTTTTTCACCCTCAGTATGTTTATATATATATATATATATATATATATATATATATATATATATATATATATATATATATATATGTGTATATATATATATATACATGTATATGTATATGTATATGTATATATATATATATATATATATATATATATATATATATATATATATATATATATATATATATATATATATATATATATACATATATATATATAAATTTTTTAGCTGTTGTTTTTTAATTGAGAAAATAATTTAGTGCCACAGTTCAAAAATATGCGTTTTAGGTTTAAATTTATATGATCTCAAAAGTTTCAATGGATTTAGGTTGCTAATATCATATATTTTAAGGATCAAACTTTAAAAATAAAGATTTTTGATGTGTTCTCTATAAAAGCTGGACATCTGGCAACACTAGGTAATCTATGAAAAAAAAAAATTCAAATCTTTTGCATTTTCGATGCCATTTTTGGACTTTCTGAATAAAAATTGAATCACTGTTTCTAAATTTGCAACCAATTCTTTCACACTTCATTTGCAACTGCTCTAAATTTATCAGTGCAATCAGGAATTTGATAAAAAAGAGTTGATAAAAAGTCATTGCAAAATGAAACCAACTAGTTTAATTGAACAAGTGTAAAAATTGTAATATGCATCCTAATGCTGTAACTAATGCTTTGACTTTAATCATCCTTAAAGAACCATCCAAAATTATGTAACAAAGTTTGAAGAACAATTAACCATCTTGTAATACTGGATACTAGTTACAAAATTAATAAGTTTTAATTGCTTATCAAGTGTGCTAAATTGAAACTTCCGGGGTAATATCATTTTATACTAGAAACACATATTTTTGAACTCTAGCGTGTTGGCTAAAGTTTTAGTTCAAAAAAAAAGGTGTTGCTTATAGATTCTTAAAAGTCATCAAAGTACATCTAAAAAATGAATTTTACATAAAATATTGACTTGAAATATACATAAATGTATATATTTTCTGAATCTAGAATAAATAATATATAATATATAATGGGTATTTTATTTACTGTGTATAGTTGCTTAGTTAATCAAATCAAGTTTAGTTTATCAAAATTTCATAATTATTATTTAGATAAATAGATCTCTATGTTTTTATAGTTGCGTCTTATGTTTTTGCCATACCGCAATACTTCGGACGCTGGCTTCACTAAGTTATACGCAAAAGTACGCTGCGAGTCACGCATGTAGTTATATTTATACGTCATTGACACCACGTAACTTGAGGGGAAAAACGTAGCATGAGGGCAAAATTTGTAGCGCAAGGGCATGAAGTTTGTAACATAAGGACCTACCGAGATTACTACTACTACTACTACTACTACTACTACTACTACTACTACTACTACTACTACTACTACTACTACTGCTGCTGCTGCTGCTGCTGCTGCTTCTTTTTGTATTATATAGTAGTTTTATGAAATATACAATAGAGCCCTGGAACTGCATAAAAACACCTAAAATTAGTAATTGAGTATGTAATTAATTTTTTAAATGTATAAAATAATTTTCAATCAGACTGCCACATTAATATTAATAAAACTAGGCTAGTTTATAACTTTGATGCTTTGAGAAACTTAAGCTAGTACCTATGCAAAATGAATAATAGCCTGGCATTTTTACTGCAGCCGTAGCGCAGTGGTTAGCGTGCTTACCTCAGGAGCTAGAGATCCGTGGTTCAACGCCACTTCTGGGCAAGTTTTATAACATCGGTGTTGAAGGAGGTGTAAACATCTTTCTAAATGCTTTTCCTCGGTGCTCTGAAAAATTCAGGTGTCACTATTAACCAAATAAAAAATCCATAGTTTTAATGCATTGGTAGTGTTAAAATGCTCAATGTGGTAAATATGGGAGTAATCCGATAAAGTTATTACTTTTGTCTAGTTTATATTTATTGTGGTTAATAAAATACGAAGTGCTAAACAATTTAGGTACCCATAGAAACCTAAAATTAAAACTGATGTCACCATTGAATCTATGTGAACGATATTTACTTAACTTCAAACATTCTTAATTTTACTCTTTTTGCAGATGATACGAATATTTTCTTTACTCACTCAAATATAAAAACAATATTTTCTACTGTTAATCACGAGCTGCAAAACTTAAACGAGTGGTTTAAAGCTAATAAACTTTCATTAAACATTATCAAAACCAAATATGTTTTATTTCACAAATCATCTAACTCTGTTAATTTACCACTTCAGCTTCCCCAGCTTATGATCAATAGCATTAATATAGAAAGAGACCATTCGATGAAAATCCTGGAAATAATTTTTCAAGAAAATCTTAGTTGGAAGAATCTTTTTTTGCACATCGAATATAAAATCTCCAAGTCAATCGGCATCATGCTTAAAACAAATGCATAAATTATCTCAATAAGAAAAATTTAAGACAACTTTATTTCTCATTAATTAACTGCTATATAAATTATGCTAATATTGCCTGGGGAAGTACTGAAAAAAGTAAATTTCATCGTTCAAAAAGGTTTTATCAACCATGCAATTAACAGTAACTACATCTTAATATAATATTGCGCGTTTTGCCTGCAAAAGAAATTATTCATTTAATCACCATATTACTTTCTCCTTATTTATTATTTAGTTTACAATGTTTATTATCAAATACAGCATTAAAAATCTAGTTATATGCATTCTTCTAGTTATTAAGTTTCTTTTACGTTAATTGCTCAAACCTCTTTTGCTAATTTAAAAATATTTATTACTCATTTTAAATAATATTATTTACTCATTTTAAGTTTTTACAATTAAAAATATTATCCTTCAAATCTTGTCCGATTGCTAAGAAAATCTATCAGCACAACTTGTTATTTTCTTCACAATAAGTTTTTATTATAAACTTTAATACTAAATAGTATTTTATTGGTAGGTTGCTTTAACCGTATTCAAATTTTTAAATAAGTTTATTAATTTCAAAATAAATGTTCCGTTGGTAATTTTACTCACATGGTTTGTTTTTGCTGACGATTAAAGTAATAGTAATAGACCAAAACCAGCCAAAAAGTGAAAATGAGTAGTTACAATCAACCGATTATTTACCTGACCACAAATGGCCACAAAAGCTTAAATCTAATAAAGTAGTTGGTCATAATGATATTTATTGCAATGTTATTATCGACTCGTAAGAAGTCATTGAAAATATTCTATTTCAAAATTTAAAATGTTCGATAGAACAGGTAATTTTCAAATGAAATTTGAATTGAACAGGGAAATTTCAAATGAAAATTCTTAATATTTATCAGCTAAATATTTTTAATATACTTTGTTTTATGTTCAAGTGTAAAAGCAACGAATCTCCAGTTTTAAAAGATAAAAACAAATATAACTTAAGAAATGATAATCTAATTCGGCAACCTTTATCTTTAACTAAATTTGGAAAGTCATGTATTTCATATTGAGGAGCTTTTCTTTAGAACAAAATAGTTTTAAAAAATTTCGATTTTTCCTATAAATGAATTATCTTTCATTCAAGAAAAAACTAAAAGAAATTGTTTTATCTTTTGAAGACATGTTTTTATATTTTTAAATTCTTCTAAAAATGAATATGAAGTTTATTATATAAGGTAATATATAAATATTATATCTAATCCACAACCTACGTTCTCGCTAGTTATTACTAATTTTTACTACGACATTGTTTTGTTTTTTTGATTTTATACTTCATGTTAATTTAATGTACTTAATATTAACGAGCGGTTCTCGATGATAAGACCTGAAGGTCTTCTGCAAGTCTCCGCGGTCTTTTTTTTTATATATTTTCTTTTAATGTATAACGATTTTTATCTTAACTATCTCATTGTATAATTTATATTGAATATTCAAGGAAAGAACAAAAAAAAAAAAAAATGGCACCACTCCAAAAGAAATTGTCAAGATGCTAAGCAAGCCTCTAATTCCTTTTTACACTGTGAATAAACGTTTTCAAACGAATGGTCGTGTTAAGAGAAAGCTTAGCAGCGGTTTAAAAAAGTCATTATCTCCCCAATCGATCAAGGCTGTCAAGGGCCGAATTTCTCAGAATCAAGTGAGGTCAATGAGGGAAATGCCTAAAGAGCTCTCAGTAAGTGAGCACACCATCAGAAACGTGGTCAAAAAGAATCTTAAGGCAAAGTCAAGAGCAAAAAATACCAGGTTTCCCAAAGTGTCAAAGGAAAAAGGTTTAAAAGATCAAAGAAACTTCTAAGCCTCTTGAAGAAGAGACCAACGACCATCCTCTTCTCAGATGAAAAATTGTTTATTGTTGATTCTGTGTCAAACAGTAGAACTAATTTTATTATTCATCAACCAGTCAAAGCTGTCCTAGAGCATGTAAAGTTTACATTCAAGACCAAACATCCGATTTCAGTTATGATGTTTGGCCTGGTTTTATCTGATGGTCTCAAAATGCCTCCGGTTTTCATCAAATCTGGTTGAAAAGTCAATGACTTTTTGACCAGCTTTTATAAAAACCAAAAACACCAATGAGTATACATTAAAATCCTGGAGAATCATGTCAAACCCTAGATCAATACCCACTACAATACAGACAATAATGTGGTGTTCTAGTAAGATGGAGAACCACCACATGCACCACATAAGACCCAGAGGTGGCTCCAGTAGACCCTGCCAAAACACTGGTAAAAAGTGTTATGGCCACCTGGATCTCCATATTTGTCACCTCTCGACTATTCAATTTAGACGTATTTATAGTCAAGGACCTTTCAACGTCCCCACAACAGTGTCAATTTCCTGAAGGCTGCCATTAAGGAGTGGAACAAGATGCCGAAGGACAATATTCAGACCACCTGTTCCAAATTCAGGAGTTGTCTTGAAGCTGTGATCAATGCTGAGGGAAGACATATTGAATATAAATGTAGTAAATGTCTTTTTGTACACCTTTTAATAAATATTTTTTATTTTTTATCGTCTTTTAAAAATTATTTTTTAATGAAAATTGCGGCCCCAAATTTCGGAAAAAAACTGTAGATTATACTTATAAAAATCAAATGTTTTACACTAATGAAAAATTTCTAAGAGTTTTAATGGATTTAGGGCCGGCGCAAGGTGTCACGTGGGGGAAGGGTGCGCCATAAAATTTCCCAATCAAAAAAAAACGTTTTTTGAAATTTGCTGACTCACTGTTCTAAAAGGTCTACATTTGCCAACTGACTTGTCTGAGAGGGTCAACTTTGCACTCTTAAACGTAAAATTCATTGATGGAGGGGTCACACCCCTTTCGCTCAAATCTTAAATGAATGTCTGTACTGACATCCATTTTTTGAAAAATAATAAATGTCTACTGACATCCATTGTTTGAAAAACAATCGATTTCATTACATGACATCCATTTTTTTTTTTAACGGATGTGAAGAAAACTTTTTTTAAGTCTTAACTCTACTTTGTTTTGTTCCATGCTGTTGTTTTATTCTTATGTTGTTGTTTGATTCTAATGTTCTTGCTTGATTCTCATATTGTTGTTCCATTCTTCAAATTTGAAGATAAAAAGGATCAAACCAAACCAAATAATTTAAACATTATATAAAACTTTTAAATTTATCTGTTTAGAAACTTTTAAATTTATCTGTTCAGTTTGGGCAATTTGAATTAGGGAGCATTTCAAGTAATCGGACAAAGCTTTCTTCAGTGGTGTAAGGGGGAGAGATAACACAGCCTCCTTTGATATGCCTGAAATGTTGTACTTAGTTAAGTTACACTGTTCTAGGAAAAAAAATGTTGAAATAACCTTTAAAAAACATCTAATTTTATTTAGAAAAACGGCCCAACTCATATACGGTCTATGTGAAACTTTTAGCATTGTCTACATTGCCCTGTGTTTACCATACTTCTTAATAACTACAATAACATCTTAATAGATTTCTTTTAAAAGTCAAGGATTTTCAATGTTAAACCATAACAAGATTACAACGCTCTTCCGAAATTACCATGTTCAAGGTTGTTTACATGGTCATGTGAGATCATCGTACTGCTTACTTAGTTTGTTTTGATTATTTTTAAAACAGTCGAAATATCAATCTTCTAATTACGATCTGCTTTCAGAAACCTCGTTTGTATTTGTTAACATGTTTTTTACAAACAAATTTAAACATTTATTTATAATGTTTGTGAATAATTTCATTTGAAATTTATTTACTAATTTTAATATAACTAGTATTTGAATTTGAAATGTTTGTATATCAAAATTTTAAGCTTCAATTTTCTAATTTTTCTTTGTTAGTATATTTTAAACGTCATTAACCCAAGGCCCCTACTAAGACTGGGGCCCTAAGTAATGGCTTAGTTGACTTATGCCTTAATCCAGCTCTGCTTAAAGGATAGATGGATAAACAGGCACACAGTTCTGGATTGTCTGAAAAAAAAACTTGGATCAATAAGCAACAAGAATTCTTTTTTAGAGTTCACAATACTGATGATTGTAAAAAAAACCAACCAGTTAAAAACTGACCTTAACTAATTCCAGGAGAACTCAAGCCTAAGCTCCAGTAACCGGATGTCTGTTTTAACAAACCCTTTAAAGATTGACAACAGCTCTAACAAAAGGTGTCAATTTGCAAAAACCTAACATTACACATTTTTTAAATATTTATTGAAATCAATAATGTTTGATAAAGAATCACACTCAAAAGTTAAGAAGGAGGATTTGCACCTTCTCTCGTTATTGAAAACCTTTTTTTTTTCTTATTTAATCTTAATTTTTTGTATGACTATTTTACTCGTCTTTTTTTTTATAGTTGAATGTTTATTTTTAACTAAATTAATTATAACCTAATTTATGTTATATGGATCACTGTGCAATTTAATATGAAGGAAGTTTAGGAAAAGTTTAGAATGATGACGAATAAGGAATTCGCGTTTTAAATTTTCCGCCTTTTATCTATATTAAAATCTTTAGCGCACTTGCCTCAGAAACAGAGGATCTGTGGTTCCAACTCCACCTCTGGGCAAATTTTGGAAGGAGGACCTTCCTATTAAATGCTCATCCGCGGTGCTCTGTGATTGTAAGGACTTCTTAGGGCACCTAAATAAAACTAAAAAAAAAAAAAATGTTTAGGCAAAAACTTTTTCATTTAAAAACGAGTGACTTTTCAAGATATTCAAGGTGCTTCTTAAAAAATTCCTTAATTGGTTCACATGCATTTTTTTTATTTGTAAAAATTTGCATGTGAAAAATTTTTATTGTATGTTAACCGTAAAAATTTGCAATAAATAAAACCCCACATACTTAAGGCGGAAAAATGTTTCGAAATGCTAATGATTTTGCGATACATTTTTCCGCTTAAGCTTTTGAATACAGTTTTTAAGTTGTCAACCGACCGAAGTCGTTTGGTGGGATTTGTTTTGCGATTATTTTTTTGTGTATAGATAGCCTTTTATTAAAGAGAATATTTATTCAAATATGAAAAAAAAAATCCCAGAAATATTATCTCCATACTAATCGGTCAATAATAACTTTGCTATGTTATTTTTTATTCAAATTGAAATCAATGAAAAACGACTATTTTGAAAAAGTATTAAATTATTAAAATTTGCATATATTCTTTTATTTAATTATCTAAATTTTTATTGTAACGTTCATTTATGTGCAAATTTGTCGTTTTAAAATTATTTCTCAAGAAGGGTTTAGTTATGCCGAAAAGCAACGAAAACATCGTTAATAATGATGCCGAAAGCTCAATCAAGGCCGACGATCATATTGAAGATGATGTCTTTACAAACGAGAACGATTTAAGTCGTTTACAAATTTCATCTTTAAATCAACGAAGTCACCACGTTTTTACTTCTGTAGTGTCTTCACACGAAAGGTCGTGTGTTTCATTACCTAGCCAAAGATCATCAGGCCTGATACTGTCCGATCATGTACACTCAGAACTTATACAGTCAAATCTATCAGATAGTTGTGGAAATTCAACATTAGGAAATTTTGGCGATGCTTCTTGTATTGTTGCATGTGGGATAAAAAGAAGGCCGTCATATACGTCCAAAGCACCTTCAGCTCTTACTCATCTTCCAAAAGTGATAAGTGATATTGATAATAATTCTGTTCATATTAGTCCAAATGATTTTCAGACTTCAACAAGTTTTGAAGATCACCATTCCCAATCAACAGAAAAAGTTCTAGATTCTATTAATATTCGTGCTCAATCGAGGTATGAAATTGATGAGTACTCAAATTCTGACACACCTGATGTAACTTCATTTGAAAATACAACTACTAATCTAACGCAAAGTAATGCATGTAAAAATACTAAAGATATGAAAACTAAAGAGTCATTAAATCACAGTAAATGGGATGCTGCTGTAAAATTAGATGTTTTGTCAGTCAGATGTCGAGATAAAGTTGGAGATTTGCACAAGATGCGATTTGGATCTGGGTCAAAAGGAAAGTGTATTAAGGTGAGAGTATTAATTTAAAAAACCTCAAAACATTCTAAAGCAGTTACAAATTAATAAAAGATAGTTTGAATAATTTCAAAATCCACAATTTTTTTTTTTTATTAATTAGCACTAGTTTTAAAAAATTTCATTTTATCTTAAAAAATAAACACTTTCAGAAGTTATGATTAGCATCTAAGTGTCTTGTTACTATATAAACTAGGTTTTTTGTTTTATAAAAAATCATTACAAAAAGCATTTTATAAAAAAGGTAAAAATTTAATCCATTTTTTAAATTAATTTTTGTTCTGATTTGGTGACTGACATTTGATAAAATTTTAATTAAGTTGTTATCATAAAAGTCTTTTTAAAACTTATAAAACTTAATTTTGATAAAAATTAAGTTTTATAAGTTAAAAAAAACTTTAAAACTTAATTTTGATAAAAAAGATAACTTTTCTTTAATATGTTGTTTTGAAAATAAAAACAGTATCTTGAGTTAATTATTAAAAAAAAAAAAAGAAAAACAAGTTTTTTACAAATTTAAGTTAAAATTTCTCAAATAGTTGTTGTCTATAAGAACAAGATAGTTTTTCTATAAGTGATAATAATTATGTTCGATTTTATACAATTCTTTTTTATAATAGATGCAGTTACAACTTAAAGGCATATTTATAACATTTTGTTATAAATTTCTGTTCTTAGTTGTGGAATTATTTTGAAAATTGAAAGAATTTTTGTTAATTTTACTAATTTTGCTCCAAACCATATCTAAGAAGCTAAATATTATTTGTATCAGTCAATTAAAAAAATTAAAAACTGCTAAAACTTAATCTCTATTAAGCTTATTATTTTATTGAACAGAAAACAAAATTGTTTATAGTTAATATTTATAGTTTTTTTTAATGAAAAGAAAAAAATATATAAAAGAAATATATATAATAAAAACTTTTATTTATCATCTTAAGAGGGCAGTAATATTTATGCAACTTTTGATTGCATTAAAAAAATTTACATAAATTTCTATATAGAAATAAATAATTTATACTTAATTTTTTTTTTATTGCAGTGATCGATTTTTGCTATGGAGTTGCCGACATTTTAAAAGTTTCATTATCAAAAATGAAATGTAAAATCAAATGATATTTCCTTTTTATCCGTATCCAACTTAGCAAATTTAGCAATTTAAAATAAATCAGCGTAATCAAAAAATTTTTATAATAAAAAAAGTTAACAATTCATCAATTATCTCTAATTAATACTGTCAGTTTATGAAATTAATTGTTAATACTTTTTTTCGACTGGAAAACAAAAAATATCATAGCGTAAAAATAACCAGAGAAGTTAGAAAAAAGTTCCCATTGTTTAAATAAAAATAAGTAAGATTCAGAATATATACTACTGCGCTCTCTTGCACAAAAACGAGAGACCGTATACTTAACGTTCTATATAATGTAAAACACTAATATGAAAATCATAAGATTCGTAAGTAAAGCTTTAATATTTGTTTTAATTAATAAACAAAAGAAATATAAGTAAGATATATAAATCTAAAAATTATTAAGATATTGGTAAAAAAAAAAAGTTCCTCTTATGAAATAAAAAGCTTTTATTATTTTTGATTTTTACAAAAATTTGTTATTAAAGTTGTTTTGCTGTATGTTAAAATTTTTTTTTTCTTAACTAAAATAGAAAAACTCAGCTTTGTTTAATTACACTTTTCTATTGTTAAAAATTTACCATGACGTCAAATGCTAAAACTTTTCTCGGTATGCATTCATTATTTATTTAAAAAAAAAATTATATTCAAAAAAACTTGGTTGAAACCAATTTTTTTTAACATTATCTTTAAAATGAACACAACATGTGTTGGGAGTTTGGGATCCCTTTAATGATTATTTAAAAAATAATGATTTAAAAAAAAATTAACATATTTTATTTTATAGCAGCATCCCATTTATACAAATGTTGAGAAAAACAATTTTTTACATGAAATTTTTTTTTTTTTAATGTAAATAAAATTTATTATTTAATATTAAAAAAAATTTAAAAAAATAAACATTTTTTAATAGTATTAATAAAAAGCGAGTTAAACAATATTTAACTTGTTTTGCAGTAATCTTAATATTATTGCAGTTACTTGAAAAAGTTGATGTCTTAAAAAAATGAAAAGATAAAGAGAATTTTACGACGTCAAATTCACATTAGGCTAATACGTTAGCATTTGTTATTTAAAACGAGGCCTTTTTTTTAACAGAAAAATAAAAAAATCTCAGTTATTTAAAAATCATAGTTTCAAAATATAAAAATGGTAAAAATATATCTGGTCAAGTCGGTGATGCAAGACATAGTTTAAAATTATTTAAACTTCAACTCTTTTTAAAATTTTATTTTTCTATTATTAAAAAAAATCTTTGGTTTATTAGAATAGAGGCACGTCTTACATAAGTTTTTTCGGCTGAGTCTTTGACTTTTTTTTAGGGGTGGATTTTGCCTGCCGATGTATTGACCATTTATCCGATGCATTGGCATCGGTCTTGATAACCATTGGTTGATGCCGATTGTTTTGTAAACTTTAAAAATTTATTAAATTCTTATTAAATAAAACTTAATAAATTCGGACCTTTTTTACAAACATTTTACATTTTACACAGAAAAAGATCTTTACAAAAATCATTCAAAATGTACTGTAAATTACATAGATAAATTCCAGAAATTTACTTTTAATTTTCCAGAAATTTCCGGATGTTTTTTGTTATTAATTTGAGAAAAAAGTTTATATATTTTTACATAAAATTTTAAATACGACAACTTTTGCATTTAAACAAATGTTTTCTATAATTAAAATTTTACGAGATCAATTTTTGTAACAATTTTTTTTTTTGCTTTTTAATTCATTCAAATAAACTTTTTCGAATATTAGAAATTCCTTTTTGTAAAAAGTTAAATATTCTAAATTCTGTTTTAAAAAGTTTACGAAAGTTTTTGTTGTCTGTTACGGGGTTATTCATTCCTATATGCGCGTCTTTTCAATTTTATATGTGTTTCATTCTTATATGCGTTTTAAAAAAGCAATAAGAACAAAAAAAAAATCATTTAAGCATTTTGTTTTGAAAAAACAATTTACTTTTTTCAAAACAAATTTTTCTTTTTTCCTGGTAAACGAGGTGAAAAATACTTAAAACAAACACTTATTACATTCAATGATGGTTTATTTAATTTAGTATCAGGTCTTTGTTTAATTTTATTACATTGTTTCTTGATTGATTAAATTATTATTTATCTAATTATTCATTATATAGATTTAAATTTAATTATTTATAATTATTATTAATATATCTATATAAAAATTTAAAAGCCTATTTATTTTTTATATTAAATTATATTATAGATTTTATGGATGGTTGACTCGCATATAAATGCGCATATAAAAATGAATAACCCTGTAAAACAATAAATTTTTAATTAAATAATTTTCCGGGATTTTCCAGAATTTTCATAGAAAAAAATTTCCGGGATTTTCAAAAAGTCAAATACTCATCTATAAAATTAATATAGTATTTGTAAAATCAAGATATAGGTAAAATATTGGATTATAATAGTACGATTTAAGATCTTGTTTCCTTAGATACTGATAATATATTTTTTTAAATTTAATTCCCTATCAAATACCAACGTTTAAATTTTGACATATTTCAACTTTTTTAGAACAGTTTATCCCAAAATTATAAAATACAATAAAGTCTCATTGTTTCTACTATGTATTTTTTCTCTTTATTTTTGACTTTATTCTTAGAGGTTACAATATCGGCAACCTTACCCTAAATGCAATGTATAAGCCTAACTTATTAATAATAAGCTTTATATAGGCATATATGCAACCACTAAACTAAAAATTTTTGAACTGTTTTTAACAGGGTTCCTTACTTTTTAAGTGTTTTCTTATAATTTATGAGAAATTTTCTATTAAATAATAATAAATTATAAAGAGAAAATTGCTTTAAACAAACATTTTTTTAAAACTCATTCTGTTATTCTTTACAATCAAAATGTTTCATTACATTTATAATAAAATTAAATAATAAAAAAGTTTATTATTAAATTGAAAGCGTTTAATAAGTAAACATTTAATATAAGTATTGTTTTATAATTTAATTTTGTAAAAACATTTCTAAAAACTTGCCAATTATTAGAAATAACAACATCAAAATCTTCAATTCATTCCTTATAAAAAAGGAAATCCTTTTAATTTAACAGATTGACAAAAATAAATATTTATAAAACAAGCTTTTTAATTAAAGTATTAATGAGTACCAAACTGTGGATATTATTTTCCAATGTAAAGAAAATTTGTGGAAAAAGTGTTGACTGAGTATTTATAGTGTATATTGCAAAATAAACTCAAGATTCAGTTTATTTTCCAGATATAAAAATCCTAGTGATTTCTACAAAGAAAATAGAAATACAAAAAGAATCAGGGTAAAGTATGTTAGCTTTTTAAATGCCAACAAACTTATTAAAAGCGTTAATATAATATACCTTATTGTTCCTTGTTATAATAATATGATTATTGTTTTTGAAATTTTTATTTTAATGCTAAACCTATTTTATTAAAGAAAATTTGAATTTATAAGTATGTAACTGGTTTAAATGTAGTTTCAGCCATTGTTTAAGTTATTCACGTTATGTTTTCACTACTTTCCAGCTAGTCTGGAATGTAGTGAAAATCAATTGTAATACTCTACTACAAAAAAATGGGGACCATGGCTCCTTACTGATATATGGAAGTCTATATACTTGCTGATCAAATTCCTTATGTTTTCTGAAAGATCAATAAATATAGAACAATGTGTACAAAAAAATTTTTTATTATCATCAAGGTCACATAGGTTTCCTCGAGCATCAAATATATAAGTATATAAAATCAGGTGTATAAAAAGTTGACTTAAATTTATTTAAATTGATAAAAACAGGTATCAATAATTCTTTACATTTCTGATCATTTCATTAGATTGGTCACCCCCTGAAAATGCTAGGTACAAAAAAACCTCTAAATAAACATTGCAATTCTGAGGGGACAAGAGGGGCCTGGCCAATATCTACTAAAAATAAAATAGTCAAATTTTAAGATCTTCTTGCAGCTAGAGGCTAAATATTTCAAGGAATTTATATGTTACTAAATAATCTCAATTGTATAAAAATTAGCAAAGTTTAAGATATAGGGTGATATTTTTAAAAATTTCTGGGTTATTTGACATGGAATTACTCACTAACAAATTTTTATAAACTGATTTTATCAATTGGTTAAAGATAAGTTTTTAATATTTAACAAGATTCTAATAAAAAAAGTATTCAGAGAACATGAATTCAGTTGCAAAAAAATATACACCCTTTAGGATCATCAGGGAAAATTATATTCTTTTAACCACCTGAACTCAGGGAATATATACTTGAAAATAGAAGAAAATCAGAAAAAAACATATGAAAAGTTGGTTTTCAAAACTGTCACAAACCTTATAAAACTTTAAATTCAGGTATTGACAGAGTTCAATTTTTATTAAATATACTTTACATAGGTTATATATTATTTATATTTATAAAAATATCATGTTTAAATTAATTTCTCACAAAATTAGGAGACAATATTTGCTCTAAATTATTAAACATTATAAAGAGTTTCCAGATGTGAAAAAGTTAATTGTACTGAAGAGCTTGAAAATTTAAAAATTTGAGGACTGTGAGAAAGTATTAGTATAGTAAACATTATGCAAGCTGAGTACAAAATAAGGTTAATATCATTTATTAAAGTATGTATATATTGTAGTAATTATTTAATATTTTGCAGTTAGAGTATTCAATACAATAATATAGAGCCAATATTATATTAAAGCTAAATAATAGACTTTTTTTACTTTTAACTTTATTTAAAAAAATTAAGTTTTATGAAAGATAACAAAACTTGTTATAATTTGTTGTTGTGTGTAACAAAAATTATGTCATAAAGTTAACTTAACATGGTTTTGATATTTTTAATTGCCTTGTAAAATACCTCATCCATTTGTTTTGCAATATGTTGAAAATTTAATATGTTTACCCAGATAAGTTATTTTTCAGAGAGTTTGTAACAAAGAAGATTTTTTAAATTTATTATAAATATAAATAAATAAATAGTATCACTAACTTTTTCTCACAATTTCTTTTTTTTTAATTTTTTATAATTTATTTAAAAGTTTGATTATAGTTATGAAAAAACTTATTTGGTAAAGATGTGCCAACCATTCACACTATTTTTTTGATTACTGATTAAAATAATGAAAACAAGATCAAATGATCTCTAGTAGAAACAAGATCTTAAAACCTCAAAATAATTAAATTAATATCATGTCTATTTTTTAAATAAAAGTTCAAGATTAATAATCTTCTCTTTATAATAATGCTAAACTTAATAGTAGTAGTAGTTCCCCTTCAAGCACATTTGACACGGAACCGTTGACAGCCATTGCAATGAGGTAATGGCGAGAAAGAGTCGCAGCAGTTATTTTAATTAGAAAATGTTAATAAAAGTTAGTTCAAATATCTAAAAAGCAAATATCTTCAAATTATGTAATAATAAAATATCTTAAAACATATATCAAGTTTTACAGTTTTACTAACACTTGAAAATTGCATTTCGGCAACATCTCCTTAATATTGATCAATAGCATTTATTTCCGTTTTATAAAGTGGTTAGCTCACAGAGTTTCTGAAGTAAATCACTATAGTTTGAATCTTACCACTGGAACGTTTTTTTTTAATCTTTTTTAATTTTTCTAAAATACAAAATCAAACACTTTTGAAGTTTTACAAATATTGTATACATAATATATGTAAAGCTTATACACTATAACAAACAAAAAGAATATAATTTTTAAAAAAGTATAAAATTTCTAAAAACATTAAAACACTGGGAGAAATTTGTTGCAAATATGTCATGATAAAAATATGTTATTAATGTGCTCAGGTAATTGTTACAGGTAATAAGCTACGGATGGTCTGAAAAAAAAGGGTCTGAAACTTAATAAAGAAAAAATCTAATATGTCCTGCTACACCAGAAGGTCCTGCATAAAAAAACTTTTAAATTTTATTTTAACAAATAAAAGTCTTTTTTTGCAATATTTATTTTTTGCTATACATATATATGGCCAGATTGAAAAAATTGAAAATATATTGTGTTAAGAGGTGGATTTGAGTCCTCCCAAAACGACACTGATGACAGCACATTAAACTACCAATCTAATGAATTATACATGTAGATTAAAAACAAAACCTTTTAAACTATTATAATGATTGCAATTAATCAACGCTTTTTAAGCGAATTCTCAAAATAAGTGCAACTTTATTGCATAGGAATAAAGTTGCACTTTAGAAACAAATATGTTACTAGCAAAGGTAAAAAAATTATAACTTATTATAACGTTTTATACCGGATCGTGTGTAAGAAGACGTTTCTAATAATTGCAAGTCTTTTTTTCTTAAACTATTTTATTTTTAATTTTTGTATTTATGTTATTGTATTTAAAAAAATTGACAAGATTGAAAAAAACATGAAACATATTGTCTCATCCAAGTAGAAAGATATGATGTCATGCAAGAATCCAAATAGCAACATTTGGCTCTGCAACAAAAAATGTTTGCTAAATAGATTCCCAATGGTTTTTGAATTTTTTTGTTGTAAAAAATGTAAAGTTTATATCTCTTTTTATTTTTGTAGATTATGAAAAAAATATCTTTTAGATTGTAAACAAAATAAACTTTTTTGAAAAGATATTGAATGTATTTTAATTCGATTGGTTTTTACTGATTTTTTTTTTGTTAAAAGTGATATTTTTAAATACCTTTTTTTTATTTGTATTTTTTTAATATTAATTTGCTTTAAATTTTCTACTTTATGTTGATTTTTATTTTTATTGTTAATATTGATTTTTTAAAGTTGGATAATAAAAAAAATTTAAAGCTTGAATTATTAACTTTCTTAAATCAAAGTCTTAATATAAATATAAAAATTAGTTTCAACTATTTTTGTAAAAAATCCATAGTTAACAATAATATTATATTCAATCTCAAACCTCGCTTTAAAGCATTATGCTTTTTTTAACTAAAAAATTTGCAGTTTATTTATGTGTATGATTTTTTAAATTAAAAAATTTGCAGTTTACTTATGTGTATGATTTTTTAACTGAAAAATTTACATTTATGCATACTCTCATTTAGTTCACACTAAAACTTTTTTTATTCAAAATATTTAAATTATTATAGCAAATTAAAACATGGAAAACAGCAAAGTAGAAAAATGTAGAAATAGTTGCATATATGTAAAATTGACTAAAAACAAAGGTTAACTCTACAAAAACAACACGTTTGTTATTTAGTTAAATAATTTGATTTAACCTTTTTTTTTATAAGAGTGGAGAAAAATGGTATACACCTATAGAATTTGAAACATTTTCTGGAAGAGCATCATGTAAAGATTGGAAACGAAGCATCAGATTTCATGGTCAACACATTCAAAAGTTAATAGATGACCAACATTTAATACTGCATGCTATTTCTTGTACATGTGGAATATGCTGTGGTGACGAAACACTTGTAAGGATTGTACATTTCTTATATATATATATATATGCATATATATATATATATATATATATGCATATATATATATATATATATATATATATATGCATATATATATATATATATATATATATATATATATATATATATATATATATATATATATATATATATATATATATATATATATATATATATATATATATATATATATATATATATATATATATATATATATATATAGGCACACACACACACACACACACACACACACACACACACACACACACAAAATATTAATTTTTATACATACACATAAAAATACACACACATAAAAATGTTAATATTAATCACTTCTAGTTGTAAATTTATAATTATAAACTGGGTTTTGATGCTTTATAAATCTTTAATTTAGTTCTGACAGCTCTCCCCTTTCCCCTTTATTATTCCTTTTAAAATTATTTCTTTATAAATATATATAATATCTAAGTATTTATAAGGATTTACAAAAGCCTTCAAAAAATGTTATTTAACAATTCGATTTACAGTGCGAAATTGCAGTAAAATTTTTTTAGAAAAATTTCCTTATTAGAATTTAGAAATTTTTAAGATTCTCCCATCTGTTAAGGTTTCCATTTGACAGATGAGAGTAATAGAAAGTAGTTTTAAAATAATTATGATTTTAAATAAAGAGCAGCTTACTGAAATAATAGTAAAAAGTAAAATAAAAATATGTAAAATTACAACAAATTTTTTTTACAATTATTAAGTAATATTAAAAATGCAACAAAATGAACAAAAGTTAACTCTTTTTAATAAAATAGATTGCAGCAATAGGGCTCCTAACTCTTTTTTCAAATTTTTAAAATAAAGTATGTAGTGTGGTAGTGGTGTAGTGGTAGAGCGCTCACTTCATAAACGAGTGGTTCCGAGTTCGATCCCCACCACGTCCCTGGTAGTACCGTGCTCAACTCGTTTCTCCGCATAGCGGCCTTGTTCGTCATGGTTCGTGTTTCGGGGTTATAGAGTTGAGAGAGGGTTATAGCCACAAAATAAGTAGCCTCCTCGTCTGTAGTGGCCTTCTCGGCCTTGAGGCTGTGAAGTAAAATAAAAATAAAAAAATAAAAAAATATAATATAAAATAATTTAGTCATACTAAAAAAATTAGTGGACTAATTTTAGCTAACTAAAAAGTTAATCAACTAAAATTAGGTTAGTTTTAGTTAAACTAGAACTAACCTTAACTCCCACCCCTTAATATTTGCAGTGCATGTAATGAATAAAATTGCCCAGCCTGATATTTTGCGTTGATATTACTGAAACATGTTGTCAACGAGCGCGATTATGCGCGCTCGGCATTAAGTCTTCGAGAGCAATATTCAGAGTTGGAAATTGGTCGCCATGGGGCCATCCATAAATTACGTATGCAAGAATGGGGAGAGGGTCACTCAAAAGCGTACCGTTTAAGGAAAAGGGTGGACGATTTTTTGTTTCAATTTTTTTCATGCTAAGTCTGGCGAAATACACAAAAAAGCTTTGGTTTTTTAGTTGATGCATTTGTCTATCTACCGGAAAAAAAATGTTACTGCAGTTTTGATATTAAATCAATACAAGGAAATATCTCTATTTACTAGAAGTTGACTACATAATTTTGTTTTCTACTGGAGTTTATTAACATAGTTATTCTAAACAAGAGAAACGGACATTCTAAACAAGAGAAAGGTTTTTTATATAATTTAAAATAAATAATAGTTAAAAATAAAAATAAAAAGATTAAATATATTTCTTTTATTTACAAAAGATGTGTGAACAATTAAAAACAATATAGGAAAAGAATCTCAGGTTTTTACAAAATCTTGTGGATTTTGTAAAAACTTTTTATTTTTTTTAAATTTAATCAAGTTATATTTTTTTTTATTTAAATTTTCTATTCTCACTGGGACAAAGCGTTTTGAAAATAGTAAACATTCCATTCTACCTGTTAGCAGTAATGACATAACTTTTCATTCATTGTTTGTACAAAACAGAAAACTGCTTTTTAATTTAAACTGAATATGCCATTTAATTATTATCAAGTAGATAATATTTTATATACTTGATTATATACTTAATAAATATATAATAGACTTATACTAATATAATATATATTAGTGTAAATATATATATATATATATATATATATATATATATATATATATATATATATATATATATATATATATATATATATTTTTTTTTTATACAAATATAATATATAAATAACATATTTACTAGTAGATATTTTTAAAAAAAATGCGTTTGTGAAACTAGTGGCTAAACATTTTTTCTTTTATTGATTGTGAGCACGCTTCTAAAAGTTTCAATACAGAGTATATAACAAATATATTTGTTATATGTATTGTTTATTGAAACTTTTTTTTTTAATTTTAAGTTACGTTTAGCTTAATTAACAGACTTAAATATAAGCTTAACCGATTCGAAGATACCAGAGAAAATAATTAGTTTATTAACTAATATTTGACAAAAAATATTTGATATTCCAACGTTTTGATGTTTTTGAATTTTAAATATAATAGTCATTAGTTAATAGAATATGATCGAACATGTACAAAATTGAAACTTTAAGTAACTTTTAGTTTGATAAACTTTTTATGCTGTTTATTAAAAAGATTTTTATAAATATTACATTAGATATTTATAAATATTATGTTAGATATATATATATATTACAATAGATATTTATAAATATTATGCTAGATATTTAATATTTTAATATTTAGGCTAGAATTTTCATTGAAGTGTCGCAAGTTTTGATATTTTATTACACTTTTATGCGATTCAAAGTAAAAGTTCTAGTTAAGCAAAGTGTTTTGTCAAATGGACCCTAAAAAACTATACAAGTTAGCCAATGGTTTGACTTAACCAGGGTATGATTAAGCAGATAATATGATAAAGTTCAACTGGAATTTAAAGAACATGCTTGATTTAGCTTTCAAATAGAAGCAATAAATCACTTTTAATTTGAACTTATAAGGCATAAATTAAAATCGAAGTATGTCACACATAAATTATGCATGACGTACTTTATTACAAATTAATAATTACAAATTAATAATTTTTTTATTTAACAATATGCAATCTCTTCTGTTTAAACATATTTTGACTTCAGCAAAAAAGTTTTACTTAAAATATTTTCTAGAAAATCATCTTATACTTTTCTCCTTCGCAAGTTCTTCAGATGAGCGTAATTTTTTACTCTTGTAATGAAACTAGCGAGCGCTTTTTGTTGCTCCCAGAAGGTCCCTCACAAGCTTGTTTCATGTGCGCAAAGCGATCACTCTCGCTTTATCACAAGGCCTGCATTGTCATCATTTTCTGGGACATAATTTAAAAACTCTAAATTAGTTCTGATTAATTACAAATTCAATTGCCTCTCAGCAAGTATCTTTAAAGATTTCACGAGAAAAAGTTAAAAAGACAATGGAAAAAAAGTTAAAAAGACAACAAAATGTTATGTTTTATTAAATAATTTATGAACATATGTGTGGATATATGAATAATATGAGCAGTGGCTGGATAGCTCAGTTAGTTAGTGTCAAATTAATTGTTAAAACTCAGGCTATTGTGTGATTGGAGTTCAAATTCAGTCACCGCTATCTTATTGCTTGAGTAGTACTTTTCTATGCAAAAATGTTGGTCAATAAAAATGTTTTAGTCTTTATATATTAAAAATGTATTAGTCTTTATGACTATATGTGACTGTTCCTATGTTAAGCCAACAATATCTTCGTATATAAGAGCATTATATAGCAAAATATAACATGAAATTCAAATAAATCAATATTAAATAAAATTATGCTTTTATATGCATAAAATATGCAATATCAGCATACAAAGTTATGACAAAAACAATATAACAAATTAGCAATAACAATATAACAAACTTAAAAACTGGTTTTGTAATATTGCCAGGGCGAATAGGTAGAATTTCAGTTCTTCCCCAACTGTTGATTAATAATTGATAAAGCAAGTTTCACATCAAAAAACTTTTCTAAATTAAAACCATGTTTCAACAATAGGTAAACTAAGAATGACAAAAGCAGAACTAAAAAAATAAATTATTATAAGAATAAATAAAGGTATATTTAATTGAAAAAGTATAAAGTCCTTTAAGTTAAAGACTAATACATAATTGCAATAAAAACTTAATAAAATGTAATTTATTTAATTAATGTAGTGATATTAAACTATGCAATAATTGTTAACCAAAACATTGATTACATAAAATTTGTCAATTGAGTAAAAACTGCATTTTAAGCTATTAAAAAATCTTATTTGTTTAATGTACGTTCTTATAATAATCTATAAAGATTAAATATCAATTTAATCTTTATATTTGTTATAAGAACATAAATCTGAAAATACGTAACAACAAGTTCTTTAACAAATTAATTTCAGTAATAACAAAGTATCTTTAAGTCATTAAATAAAATCAATATGTTTTTATATAAATCAACTACTACTATTTTTAAAAATTTGCTAATATTTAAAGTTCTAATGAACTTTTCAAATGCTGGTTTATACTGAACTTGAAATCAAGATAAAAAATAACATTGACAAAAACTAACAATATCCTTAAAACAATAAACAAAAACTATTTTAGTTTAAACTATTTTATGAAAATGAAAAATTTAATCAATAGTTTTTCACATGCTAAACAAATTATTTTTGTAACTAACTACAAAACTATAGTATAAAAATAAAGATATTAGTTATAATCTTATTGTTTATAATCTATATTAGATTATAATCAATAAGATAGATTATAACATCAAATTATCAAAACAAAGATAAATAACTAGTTTCTTGTATTAAACTTACAGAAGTTTGTTGAGAGTCAATCAAACTTTTTTATTTTGTAATTACTAATTTGAATTTAAAATTTTAAAATGTGTAAAAATTTTCAGTTTTATTTATATTTTTTGCCACCATAATTTTTTTTATTTTTTTGATTAAGTAAACACTGCTTGATAATTTTTTGCTATTATGATTTGTTAACTTTCTTTTTATGGTTTAAAGAGTTGCAGTGGTGTGCTGGCCCCAGAGGTTATGCGGGTATCCCACATGGGCCTCATATTTATTTTATCTTATTTTGGAAAAAAATAATTATTTAACTATATTCTTTGAATGATCATCAAATAATTTTTTATTCACTTTATTTATGCCTTCGCAAATTAAATTAAGAATTTCTAGTTTTACAAGTTATCATGCAAATTTTAATTTAAAATAAAACTTGGTATGTATTAATTATAATATCAATAAAGTATTCTTTAATGCTGGATATTGTTCATTTATTTTATATATTTATTTTACACAAAATATTGTTTAAGCAATTAATCATTGCACTATAAAAAATATCCATTGATTTTTTCTACATTTTGAAAAAATATATACTGATTTTTCTACCTTCTCCTAAACATTCAACCTTTGTTTTAAATCTATCATCATTACATATTTTTAAGAAATAGTATCAATGCTGATAAAAATTTATTTTTATAATGTGATGTAAGGCTTATTAGTTTACTAATCAGTATTACATCCTGTTTTAAAAAGGTGAGCTTGCAAATCAAGCATACATGGTAAAATTTTACATAAACTGACTATTTTAGAAAAGTTCCACTTGGGCCTTTTGAAGCCAGCACGCCACTAATCAATCATTGTTTAAAAGACAGTCACGAAGACTACCAGATGTTTCAGGACTGACATTGATATTCACAATGATTGGCAAGTTGGTTACTATAAAGAGAACCATAGGTCCATTTTATTGGACCACTTTAATGTTTGTTAAAGAAAAGTCCTTCAGGTGTCTTTTTATGATATTTTTTTTATAACAATAGAAAAAAGAATAAACAAAAGAAGACTAAAGTAAGAAAAAATCGTCTTGTGATTGTATACTAGCGCAGGTCAAATTACAATTTTTTTTGGAATCAAGTGATAGGCATTATAGAGATATTTTATAAATGATCCAAAAGTAAAAATTTTTAGCTTCAAAAAGGCGTCTATAGACTTTCCCTGCAACATTTAATGTATTCTATTTTAAATTCAGGACTCAATTAACTGATATATAAAGTAAAATAAATGAAAGACAAAAGACATAGCAATCAATGTGACATAAAAATGCAAAATAAACTGCATAAACTATTCATAAATAAACTGCATAAAATATTCATGAACTCATTATATTCAAGCATCAGTTTTAATTTCTGGATTGCTTTATTATTCTGATTCTGATTATATTTTAACCAAATCTTTGATAATTGCTAATCTCAAGTAAACTCTGCAAAGCTATTAATCTCACATTTCTTCTTTAACATTTCCCCTTACTTTCTTACCTTTAAGGAAATCTTTTATACCTCTTTTTCTTGGTGTTTTATTTCTTTTATAATAAAATAAACGATCAATAGCTAAATGAAAATTATTGCTCTTTTTATGGTGGAACCACACAGGAACATAGACTTAGACAATATAGGTTATAATAAAGATTCAATAATCTTAAAGATGTTACCTGATACACCGTAAGAAAGGAGATTATGAAGAAAAGCAGTTGTCAAACTTTAATGGCTTTAAAAATGTTGAGAATGATAACTTTGACCTCTCTACATCTATCTAATGCACAATAAAACTTATCAGTTATTAGGGTTAACAATTTTAGTAGAACAAGAAGATCGAAATTCATATTGATAATCAGAAAGTTATTAGATTCAAATTGAGATATTAAGAGTTAATTAATTAAAAAATTAGAAACCTTGCTATGATAGGAAGAAGACTAATGGGGCGGTAGTTAGGCAAGTTGGATTGTTCTCCAGAATTTTTAAAATAGGGATAACAAGACACTGATAAGCACTTGTTAAATAGTTTTAAAAGTATAGACAACACCTCTGGAGAACATGGCTGCAAAACTACAACAGGAATTTTGTCCGGACCACAAGCTGTAAAAGAATCTAAACAGGAAATTACTTTAGATACAGAAGTTGAAGTGATTTGAATGTTAATCAATGGATCAACCTGTTTGTTGGCTATATCAGGTAGGAGGTGATTAGTGGAATCAAGAGATTAGATTAAAGTCTTTACAAACAATTCAGCTTTGTCTTTAGGTGAGGTGGCAAAATCTGAACCATGCAAGAGATATAATAGATTTGTCCTTATTATGGACACTCTTAAAGATTCTCCAGAAGCCTCTAGAGCCTAATTTTTTTGATAAAATACTAGATTTTTGTTTTTGATAAAATACTAGATTTTGTGTTTTGTTAATAGATATAAAAATAATGGTTGTGATTGCAATTTGCAGCAGCACAATGAGAGGAAAACCATGAAGAGTGAGGTTTGACTTCGAACCGTTGAGAGGGAATAAAAGATTCTATGCCAATATTCCTAATCCAAGAAGTTACATAAGAAGCACATTTGTCAGCAGGACGATGAAAGATTTCAACCCAAGGACCATCACAGAGAAAATCACGGAAAGAGTCCCAGTCAGCTTTAAGGTAGTTGTAGAGGAACAATGAAAAGGGGATTCTGATGATGGAGAAAAATGAGATGATAGTTTCAGAGAGATCAAACCGTGATCAGAAGCACCTAAGGGTAAATGTAGAAAAGCTGAGCACTGACTAAGATGAGAATTAAGACATAAGTTGAGTAGGAAGTGACCACAACTAAGATCACAAGATGAGACAGCCAAACTCAAATTAGTCTCACAAAGAGCAAGTAGGTCTGGTGAACTTTGCAAGAGATAAGACTCAACAGAAGAAAAATTATTTTAAAGTTTACGAATATTAGTGAATGATAGCAGGGCTCGAATTAATGCAAAAAAATCGCGAAAAAAAAATTTTTGTTTAACTTTTTTTTTCCAAAAAAAAGTTGAAAATTTTGTTTAATTTAATTATATTAAGTATAAGAATATGCTTAAATTATTTTTTTAGAAAAAAAATTTTTCGAACAGAAAAAAAATAATTTATTAATTTAATTCAAAATTTTTATAATTTTTATTTTAACTTGCAATTTGCAATCACTGCTTTGATTTTTGCAATAGAATGTTTCTACTTTTAAAACTATTTTCAAGAAAAAATATATTATTCAAAACATTAACAAAATTTACGATTTACGAAAAAAAAACTTTCATCTTCATTCTCCTTTGTTTCATCTAAATTTTAAAATTTTTTTTTCAATTTCAAATTTCAATCACCAAATTATTTAAATAAGTGAATTTTAAGGCTAAAGTTCTCTTGTTCAAATAGATTTATTTTTAAATAAAATTCCTGAAAACAACTTGCGTATTTATAAAAAATGTTTAGTCTAGATGTCGCTATAAATAAAATTAAAATATAAAAAAATGGTGTTGCGTTTTTCATATTCTATTCGACAATTTTTGTTAAAATAGTTACTAGTTAAAAGCTTATATTATGTTTTAACAACATGTAAGATCTTGCGAGTATATTAAATAAATTAATATAATTGTTAAATTATTACTTGAGTAACTGTAAGTTACTATCTTAACTTAACTGGTTGTTTTGATTTAGGTTATAAGTTAATTTACTGTGATATACTCTATCCATTCAGTAAAGTTAACTAAATATAACTTCAATAGTTTCAAGGTTGTTAAAGCGAAAAACGTGAAAGCAAAAAAGTTGCTGGTTTCTATTAGTACAATTTTACTAATGGAAATTTTATTTAATAAAAACGAATTTATATATATTTTATTATACTTAAAATAGTAAAAATAATAATTTAATTCAAGTTAATTTAGAGCGTTTTTTAAAAAAAATATAAAAATGCTGTTTTGTTAAAAAAAATAGAATGAAGAAAAAATTCTTTTTAATTTTTGTGAAAGAGCAAATGATCATGCTTCTATTCAAAAGACAAACTTTGCGTAACGTACTTTACTATGAAAACATTACTTTTTAAGAATTGCCAAAAAAAAAAAGCTAAATTAGAAAAAAAGTAAATAAACAACTAAAAAAGTAAACCAATTGCGAAAATATATGTTTTAATAATGTTCACGAAAGTATAAAAAGCAATTGCGATTCGCGATCGCGATACGTTTAATTCGAGCCCTGGATAGATTTATAGAACTTGGTGATGATTTTTTGTGTTTTATAGTTTTTGATATTTAAGTTATTTTTTAAATTAGTTAAAGAACTTGACTTGATGCACAGATAGTACTTAGTACACTATCTAATAGTCAAAGCAATTACCTTATTACTATTAATAAACCATAAGCTGTAACAAAGGGCTCTAAATGTAGCCTTGACAATGCACACCAAAAGTACGAACAGGAACACCATCTATGCAACATGGCACTGTTAGTACTCTGATATTTTACAGCTGTTGATGGAATCAGTGTTTCTGAGAGCTACCACAGTTTGGAAAACCTAACTACCAGCGGGCCTCAGAACCATAAAAGTGAGTTTTAGAGATGCACCCTTATTAGTAGATAATAAAATGAGTTGCCTAGTCATAAAAACAGACACAAGCAAAACCTATGCAATGAGTCAAGAAGATCCATCATGTGGCATCCTAAACTGAAAGCAACTTATTATGAATGCGTCTATATCAGCCTAATAGATGAAGAAGGGGTGGTGGTCAACAGATAGAATCTGTTTCCCTCTTAAATCTTTGCCTAGGAGGCAAAGGCCTTTTACTAGACAGTAGCTGGATGCAGTTAATATCTGCCCAAGATGATTTTTGTTCAGACTATCTCTAGCCTTTACCCAATCAAGAGCCCAAGGCAGAGCATTTTTAAATCAGAGTTTGTTTCTTTTGCCTAAAAAAGCAAACCCTGCAAGGTAGCAGGGCATAGGCCAGGTAGTACTGGGTTACATTATACCAGTAGCTTGGTGATCGTGATGATCCTGAACCTAACCTAACCTGAAATAGATAGAGTAATCAATATCATTAAACATATAGAGGTTTAAATGTATATAATGTAATGTAAATATAAATGTATTCCATATATCTTTATTAGATAGAGTTTTTATAAAAAAATTGAAATAAAATCTTATTTCTATGACTATCATTTTTAAAGGTCTAAGAAGCAGATGACAAAATTTTAGAAATCAGAAATCATCAAGAGAGAAGCAAATCTAAAGTTGAAATTTCAAATTTTCCACTGAGAAGTGACAATATGTTTCATGTTTTTTCTAATAATTAAATTACAAAAAATTAAAACAAAACAGCTTGAGCAAAAAAGACTTATAACTATTAGAAAAGCTTACTTATATTACATACGATCTGTTTATATAGAGATGGTTAAGTGCAACAAAGTTTAAAAAAAAATTAGTTTATATTAAAATTAAAAAATGTTTTATATAGCGTTTCTTTGCAAAAACCAACGGACTACAATAAAATTTTTAAGTGCTATAATAAAATTTTGAACTACAATTATTATATTCACTAAAATAAAAAATTTCATTATAATAATCTTTTTAAGCAATTATTTTTAATTTTTTTGGTTTAGTGGCTTCTGTTAAGAGATTTTAAACTTTGTGTCAAATTATCTCATTTTAACATATTTGTTGTATCTGCAGTCATTTTTCAAAACGCCTTAAGGTTAAAAATATCATTTTTGACTTTTTTTACAAAATAAGCTAGTTTATAGTTCTACAAACGTTATTGAATACATACTTTCAAAGTCTTATTGCCAATTTTAAGCAAATAGAAAGGTTAAGGGGACCGATTTTCCAATTTTAGTATTTAACACTCATATTGTATGCGTTAATTTCCATGCAATATTCATATGAAGGTCATTATTGATATTACCCATTATTTCTATTAATCCTGCAAAATGATTTGTGGACTTGAAGATTACATGCTTAATGTGTAATATTTTTGTCCAAGTTTTATTTTTAACTCTGATTCAAATATTTTAAACAACAGTGGTTTGTTTAAAATATTTGTATTTAAATTTATGTTTTTTTTATTGAAGATTTTTTTCTGGACCATTTATAATCAATTGAACTTAGTTAAAATGGTCCGATTGAATCAAATTTTTTCTATTAAATATGTGTCTTTTACAGTAATCTAATAAATGAATAAAAATTGAGCAATCACATATAAAATTCATAGTTTACTAGTTTACTTTATCCTACTACTTGTATGAAACTTGCAATGCTAGTAATACACTAATATATATTTTATTGAAAAATGTTTTATTTATTTATCTACCAGGTCAGTCAATAAGTTTCTAGAATAGAAATGAAAAACACAATTTTATGGTTTGAAAAGCATATTATTATTCAGTATGTTCTCCCAGAAGCTCAATACATTTATTCAAACATTCCTCCAATTTGTGAATACCATTCCTATAGTGATTCTCCTCAAGGCCTGCAAAATAACCCTCCACAGCTGCTATCACTTCTTCGTTTAATGAAAAATGCTGTCCACGCATGAATTTTTTAAAATGTGAGAACAGTCAGAAGTCAGAGGGAAATAAATCTGGCGAATAGGGTAGATGCTGCAGCAGTTCGTACTTCAATTCAGTAATTTTGGTGATGGTTTTTTTAACTGTGTGGGCAGGTGCATTATCCTGATGAAAAATGATTTTTCTCTTCTGCAAATTGGGTCTTTTTTCACAAATTTTTTTATCCAATTGGTCCAAAAGGCTGCAGTAATAATCAGAATTGATTGTTTTACCGGTTTGGAGGTAATCCACCAACAAAATTCCTTTTGCATCCCAAAAAGCTGATGCTAACAATCGTTCATGAATCTGTTTTGATTATACACCTTTCTAAAATAGGAATTCAATCACTGCTTAATACTTGATTTTTTCCATATTAAATAAACACTGTGACACTTCTACCCTAAACAGCTGTAAATATAAGACTAATCCACTAATCTACATGAAACTTTGCACATGTTCAATGCATACAAAAGTAGTACCAATGTTAGAAAAATAAAATGGCAGACCTATTACTGCCATTTATGTGTGATTCTAGAAACTTATTGACTAGCCTGGTAATGATTAAAAAAAACTTTGTATCTTTTTACTGGGCTACACATGCATTCAATATGAGTATATATGAACAGAACAGACATTTTTTTTTACAATTGATATTTTTTAACATAAAAGAGAACAACATTCAGATCCCAAGAGCAGTAACTGATAACAAAAAGTCCAGTATTTTACAAGTGTTTGTATCTGTTGCTACTTTATATTTATTTTGGTTTATTAGACTGTATATATTAAAATTAACTTTCTTTATCTTAGCTATTTTTTCTACTGTAAGTTTTACAGTTATACTATATCTTGGGTGACTAGATATAAAATTACAAAATTGAAGATTTTTAACAAAATCTTTAATTTTGTATAAAAATATAAATGGTGAAGATGCATTACAAAGATTTTAATTATATTTATATTTTTATTATAATTATATTTAAATTATAAGACAATTTTGATATTATTTTCATGATTAGAATGATTCAAATAGTAATTAAATATTAATCCATTTATTTTAACCATAAAATATGAAAAATTTATAATAATATTTTTTAAACTCATATAAATAAGGTTAGGTGTCACTCATATAGTTAGAAACTAGTCAATGGAGTAACACCTTTAAAAAAAAACAAAAAAAAACTATAAATAAAACATAATAAGAATAAAAAAAAAAGAAATAAAATAAAATAAAGCACTAATAAATAAAGATAATATTAATAAATGCAATAATGATATAATAAAAATAATAATAATATTAATAAAAAAACATTACAAATTAACTAAAACATGATAACTTTACTAAAAATTATAACTAATGATAAAAAATATGGTAAAAATAATTATAGTAAAGTTTATAACAAATGATAGAAATTATCAAAATAAACATAACAATTGCAAAAATTACCAACAATTACTGGAAATATAATGGAAACACTATCACTATCATTGTAAACAACATTAATAAGATTTATAAAACAAACGTAAATTAATGCTTGTATACATATATTGTTTAATAATAGTAGTAGATTTAAAAAAGACAGTATAAAATAAAAGTAATAATAATTTTATAAATACAGTAATATAAAAAAAAGCAATAATAAAAAAAGATAAAAATAATATTAATTAAATATATACTCAAATAAAAATTTTTAAATTTGGTTTCGATTGAGAAAAAGAATGTTGGCAATAAAAGGGTATTTAGTTAAATTCATTTTTTTTATAAATGGTATTATTTCGTTTCAGTGAGAAATGCATTGATGTTTTATATAGAGCTTGCCTTATTTGATAGGTACATAATGAAATAATTGATGATTTTAGATAAGCGGAGGGAGTCACTACTCGGTTAATCTTTCAAGCATTATTTTAGACTAAAATAATTTAAAAAAAGTTGTTAAAAAATGTTGTTTGTGTGGTTTTCGTAAAAAATTTTAGAAAATTTGATTTTATAAAATATGTTGTATGTTTAATTTTCTTTGAACATTTACAATTTCTGTTTTAAGTTTTAAAAATTATCTTTTGGTTAAGTATTAGTTTTTAATTAAACTAAAACAAAAAAATCTTCAAACAATAAAATAATACTTTGATAGTAATTTAACTGTAACTGTTAAAGATTTAAACAGTTAAACATAATTTTAACATAAACTTTAATAATAATACATATCTCTAGTCTTGATGCAAAAAATATTGTCACAAGCTATTTGGTTTTGTGACATGCATAATGGACATGCATAGGTATGTACTGCCTGCTAAAATCAAATCTCAATTATGGATATCACTTAAGTCCCCACAAACAGCTATTTCTATATCTCTATATAGTTTTATGCACAACTTAATTCAAATTTGATTATATATATATATATATATATATATATATATATATATATATATATATATATATATATATATATATATATATATATATATATATACGCCGCTATGTGACCACATAAATAATGATGGTTTAACCATGGCTTTTAACATGTTTTCCAAATTTCAAAATGTGCTAAAAAAACTTACCTAGACTTATCTAAAAAAATCTTTATTTAAAAAAATAAAATAAATCTCAACAAAAGAGAAAATAAAAAAAATTTAACTAAAGTCACACAATAAAAATTATTGTTTATATAATATTATGGGAAACCCTTAAATAAGAAGAACAATTTACTTCTGAAGATTGTTTAAAAATACTCACACTTAATTTAAATTGTGTTTTTTTACAAATTTAAAAGTATTAGTTTCAATGTAAAAAATACACACTAGTAAATAATTACACTTTAAAAAACTATTTCTTACTTTGTTTTAACGTATATATATATATTTTTTTGTTTTAAAAGATTAACATTTATAAAAAAAAACATAATTATATAAATAAAAAAATAAACAGTTCATTAATACTTTATATAAAAATTCAATCGAAGTGTTTTGTTACTTTATTAAAAAGCATTTCAATAATATAAAAGCATTAAAGGTCAAACTTATTTAATTGTAACAGCTTTCAAAAGCATTTGTCTTTTTTTTCCAACAAATTTTTTTTCATCTTTTTAAATGTATTAACTTTAATAATTCTTATAAAAGTTTCATTGATGAGACTTTCGTTGTATAAGAAAGTCATTCTTTAAAAAACAAAATAATTTTTTAATTTTTAATAACGTTTATTATAAAAAATGCACACAAATAATTTATATAAATTTAAAAAATTATATACAATTGTCAGTAATATTAAAAAAAAAAAATTATTATCAGTAAATTGTTACTTTATTTAAAAAGTGTTTCGCTAATATAAAAACATTAGTTTAGTAATTTCAATTTCAATTTGTTTTTCTAAGATATAATTTAAAATATTTTTCATTCAGCGTGTTTTTGAAATGTTTTTTGAAATAGCCACAATCAAATGTGTATGTCTGAAATATATAACAGATAGGACTTTAGTACATACATAGAATGAGGGTTTGAGTTTAAGCAGATGCTACCTAGTAACTCTGCGTAAATATTCCAAACAAGTAACAAACATTTAAAAAAATATTGTTTTGCTAAATTCAGCACAACATTATTTGTAATATTCAAAATATTTTTTGGGTTTTTATTTGGCTCAAGGTTAAAATTATTTTATCAATCAATTTTTTCATGTTTATTCATTATGTTTATAAATGTGTTTTCACTAAACTAAAATGATATCTATGTTGCTAACTCTTTATATAGTATTTTTTTTATGTGCAGGGTTTGAAATAGGTGCTGAACATTGCTGCCCCTGGACCATTCTTCAGATCTGCTAGAAGAGAGCAACCAATCATTATTCATTTTGAGTGAAAAAATGGTTGGTTGCCCTCCTTAGAAGGACCTCAAAAATAGTTAGGGGGCAAGCTTATGTCTGGCGCTTATTTCGACCCCTATTTATGTATATAAAATTTTTGCTTAGTTTAATAGCATCACTGACAAGTCCAATCAAATTTATCTTTAGACTGGTCCTGTAAAATTGTTTCAATCTGTCAAAAGAAAACGTTCTTCAATTAATAATGCATTGCAACTATCACCCCTTTCAAAAAGAAAATCTTTTGGTATATTTTTCTATATTATTAAGGTTTTTAGCTTTTAAAGATTACAAAAAAATTTTTTTTGCAATAATATTAAGGCAATGCTTTATTTAACTTTATCTTTAGGTCTTTTTATTTGAAATTATCATTTCATTTCAAGCACTATATACATAATCCTTTATAATAAAAAAAGTTATAGCTATTAACAGCTATTAAGTACTAAACTCAATAGTTTTTATTAACTAATCAAAACAGTTTTACGGTTTTTAAAAAGCTAAAAATTTAAAGACCATAAACATTTCCAAATATCACAATTGGCAATAGCTTAATTCAAGCCCTTATATATATATATATATATATATATATATATATATATATATATATATATATATATATATATATATATATATATATATATATATATATATATATATATATATATATATATATATATATATATATATATATATATATATATATATAAAGTCAAAAAATAGTAAAATAAAGTAGTAAAATAATCAAATGAATGTTCAATTATCAAAAAATAAAACAAAAAACAACTATTATAGGTGCTAGTAAAATTTGAAGCAATTGATCGCCATTTTATAAGTTAAAGTTTTTTTATTCACACCTTTTTCTCTTATATGAGCAATTGTAAAAGTAAAAGCTTTCGTTCGCAAAAAAAGCAATTGCTAAAAATTTGTTTCATGTAATTGCAGTAATTACTCCAAAAACTCGGAATAAAAGCAATTGTTCAATTTTATTCACCTGGCTTAATATATTTTCAAATAATGTTTCAAATTTTAGTAAATCTTCTCTGATAGCTGTTATTGTTGGTTATAATAATTAATAATAACAGTTAATAATAATTTAGTTAAAAATAATAGTTGATAATTCCCAACAAGGCTGCAAGCAACCACTATTAAGTTGGGAGTTACTAGGAAAAAAAAGAACAAAGTTATAGAGCAAGGAAACGGTTGACAGAAGACTTGAAAAGTTGAAGGTTGTATGAGCCAGAAAAACATGAAGATGGGAGTAAACGAATAAAAATACTATCATAGTCACTGCTCAAAGGAGTTATCATCTCTAGTTCCATCAACTAAAATTCATACTCGTTTTACTCATCATTCAGCTAAGTCTCATTCGTTTACTGTATCTTAAAAAAAACCCAATAAAATCCAGATTGCCCGGGTTTTATTGGGTTTTTTTAAGCCAGTTTTAATAGGCGGGGTTTTTTGAGCAGGTTTTTTAATACCAACCCTGGATGAAGCTATCCCTATAGAACACTATCTGTTCAAAAATTAATAGGTGTAATAGATAAAAAAAAAGCCCTCTTCCGGAATATACTATAATGAATGCCATGCAAATGCTTGATGTTGCTTGGGGAAAGGTGAAGACCAAAACTATTTGCAATTGTGTTGCTAAAGCTGGAATTTCAGAGAAAATGTGTTTTGACGCCTCGGTAGATGTGGATGATCCCTTTGAGGATCTCAAAGACCAGTTAGAAAAGCTTGCTGTCCATACATCTGAGTTCTTCCTTAAAGGAACAACAGCAAAAGATTTTGTGTTCATGGATGATTTTGTCAACACTGCCAAGCCGATAATGAATGATTATATCAGATTATAATGATGAGGAGATTATATCAGACGTTTTAGGAGAAGAAAATTTTGAGGCTGAAAAAGATGAAGATAATGATGTAGATTTTGTATTAAGAGATTGTAGATCGAATCAACTTCCCCTCAATCGGGTGATGTATGTCAAGCCCTGGAAGTACTACATGATATTCAGTGGCAATGGGGATTGTATTCATAAATGTATAAACTAAATAAACTTGATTATGGAAAAGAAATTATCAGAAAAGCTAATACAAGGGGATATACGTAGCATCTTTCACTGAACTTTGTTCACACTTTTTATTACCATAATAGTGTACATTTAATAAATTTAAAAATCGCCTCAACTCGAACTAATATTTCATTTCTGTCATAGTTCGACTTAACGGAAGAAAAAAAAAAGTTCTCAAATTTTAATTTGGGCGGCGCCCAAATACAATAGACGCTATTAAAAAGAGTCTAGAATAGCCCCTGATATATATATATATATATATATATATATATATATATATATATATATATATATATATATATATATATATATATATATATATATATATAGTATATATATATATATATATATATATATATATATATATATATATATATATATATATATATATATATATATATATCAAAGCTTCCCATGAAAGGCATGCTGTTTTTCGTCTTGTATGACCACACGCGATTATAATATTTTAGAAAGTGTGAACACGGCCGTTTGCAAGTTTTATAATAATGCTGAAAAAGTTTCAAAAACAAAAAAACCAAAACTAACAAAATAAAAAGAGATTGAAATAGAAAATAATAAAAACAAATTAATAATTTAAATAATTTGTGTACTGTTTTTATTTTTGTTTCTCTAGAGTTACATTCAGCAACAAAGTTAGATAAGGCAAAGCACAAAAAAAACAGTTTGAAGTCTACAATAATAAGAATGATTTTTGTTTTCTTAATTTTTTTTTAAGAAGATAGCAATAGTACAAATTGCTATGTGTTTGTAAAATTTATTTGTATAATTTTAATGTAACAACAAGGGTTGAATTAAGCGAATGCAAAACGCAAAATCTGAAAAATATCTAGTATTCAAAGTTTTAGTTTATACAAAACCGTGTTCCTTGTTTTTAAGAGGAGAATCAACTTAAATTTGTTAGCAAAAAAATAAAAAATAAAACAATAAACTAACGATTACAAAAGTAATAACACTCTAGTCACTAACTGCATTTCAAAAGTAATAACACTATAATAGTGTTATTACTTTTATAACGCACTTATAACTTTTAAAATTCATTCTTTGTTCAAGCAACGTTAGTATTCCCAAATTTTAATTGAAGTAGAAAAATATCTAGAATAAAGTGAATGTTCAAATAATATTAAAACTAATGTAACTTAAATGTAAAACTAATGTAACTTGAAAAACGTGACAAACAACTTTATGAAAACGTATCGTATTAAAAGTTTAGCATTATGAAAAACGTAACTAATGGAAAACATAAAAACACGCGTTAATTTTAAAATTAACCAATAAAAGTTTTTTATTGGTTGATTTTAAAATTAACGCGCGTTTTTACATAACGTTTTTCATAATGCTATACTTTTTATAAAGTACTTTTTTATAACGTTGTTTAAGTGATATGTGAAAGTTCCTTAAATTTTTAATAATATTTGAATATCCGCTTGATTTTTTCTAGATGCTCTTCTACTTTAATAAATGTTTGGAATTAATAATGTTGTTTGAACAAAGAATGAACTTTAAAAGTAATAAGTGCTTTATAAATGTCTGTCTTGATGTTTAAGAAACGTCTTGCTGTACTGCTTTGTTCAAGTTAATACAATTTTGTTCTAACTTATCCAGCACTTGATATGATTTAACATTTCGGTAAAAAGAATTTTATTAATGTATACTCAGTGTTAGTGGCCTTCAGGTCCTTCTGTTGTTTTCAAGTAAATATAGGGTTCGGAAATTTACATGCATGCATGCATGCGCATGTTAAAAATGCGCATACATGCGCATGTACGTGCGCACGTACATGCGCATGTAGATAAACGGTAACAAAAAATTTAAATTTAATAAGGTCACTCTTTTGAAATATTTTTAAAGTTAATTTAAGTTTTGACTCATTTTTCTCTATTATTTTGCTTCAAAAACTATCGTAAGTAATGATTTGCATACATTCGAATCATATACATTTAATTAGAAAATCGTTTCTTGTTAGAAAAAGGCTATAATGAGTCAAATCGAAGTCGCAAAATATTTAACCGACTACAATCGTCAAACTACTTATGGCAAGTGCAAATTATGTGATAAACGTGTCCAGTGGTCCAAAGAACGTCTTGCAGCACACAAGAGATCATCCTGTCCAAATGCCAGTCTCGAAGAAAAACGACTGTTTTCGAAACGCAAATCAGAATCACCAGCACATCCTTCCACATCCTCTCAAAATGAACACACTCAACCGATGCAAGCCTCACAAGAATCGCTTTCACATGTAGCTGACACAACAAATGGAGAATGGAAGGCAGATGTTGACATGAAATTATCAAACTACTTCTATAGAACTGGCATTTCTCTACGACTAGTTGAATCTGATGCATTCAAGGATTTCGTTAAGGCGCTCAATCCAGCATACGCAGCTGCTATGCCGAGTGCAAAGACCTTATCAGGACCGCTGCTCGATAAGCACTTTAATAAGTGCTCTGCTGCTGTCGATGAAATCATCCAATCTCACGGTAATCTAACGTTGATGTCAGATGGTTGGACAAACATCAGAGGTGATCACATCGTTAATTTCTGCGTGAAGGCACCGGGTCAAAAAGCTATTTTTTATTCATCTATCGATACCTCCGGAATCATTCAGAACTCAGTTGCAGTTGCTGCTGCTATCATCCAAGTCATCGACAAGATTGGTTCACAAAAGTTCTGCAGCTTTATTTCTGATAATGCACCTGTTATGAAGTCATCATGGAAGATAATCGAAGAAACATACCCACACATCTCAGCAAGTGGTTGTAGCGGCCACGGCATGAATCTATTAATTAAAGACATCGCCAGTACCACAGAAGCTGCAAAAACAATCAAAGAGTCGGAAAAGATCATCAAGTTCATCAAAAACCACCATATGGTCAAGTCAATGTTTGATGAATATCGACGTACAGCAAATGTCACTCAATCTCTCTGCATGCCTGTTGCTACACGCTGGTTTAGCTTGTACAATGCGATGAACTCTCCTTCTCTCCAAGTATGTTTTGATCAAGCTAGCTGACGAGGAAAACGACGCATTAAAAGAAATTCAACCCAAAACCACATCAGCAGCAGTCCTGACTTTAATCAAATCCCCTGCCTTTTGGATTCGTTTGGGAAAGTTAGTTAAGGACATTGAGCTTCCTTCCAAAATGATCGGAAAGTTGGAAGCTGATGAAGCTCCGCTCTCACTTGTCTACCACTATTTTGGTCAGCTCTTCAACCATTATGATGATGACGAGAGTATTCAACAAAAAGTTCAGTCGCGACTCGATTTTATATTCACGCCAGCCATGGGACTAGCTTACATGCTTACGCCAAAGCACGCAGCAGACGGCTTTTATTTTGGAGATGACAAAATTGACATTATTACAGCCACGTTTAATCGAACAAGCATTATTGGTCGCAACAAGTATCCGGAACTTTATCAAGTGGCAGTTTCCATCAATGAGATGATATGCACATCAGCTGCAGCAGAAAGAACTTGGTCGATCTTCAGATTTATTCATTCACGCCTTCGAAATCGTCTAACAAATGAACGAGTAGAGAAGCTAGTTTTTCTATATACAAATAACGTACTGATAGATACTCGTGACAAAAACGACTATATACAAGATGAAGGAGCTATGATCGAAGAACTTGAGCGAGAATTTGCAGAATAAGACATAAAAAGTTATCATAGATTGAGTGTATTTTGCAGCTAATTATTGAATTTGAAATTGAATAAAATCTAAAACTTGAAGTTTTTGAAGTTGTTTACGATTAGAAGTATTAGAAAATTAATTTTATGTTGTTTTTCAACACAATTGATTTGCATAAAATTTGATTTACTAGCTTAATCTACATGCGCATGTACATGCATGCATGTGCATGTGCATGTAATGTATGACATGCGCATGCATGCACGCATGTTGCCGAACCCTAAGTAAATATAAATAAATAAATAAATGTGATAACACTATTATAGTTTTATTACTTTATATAATGCAGTTAGTGACTAAAGTGTTATTACTTTTGTAGTCGTAAGTTTATTGTTTTTGTTTTGTTTTTCGTAACTTTCTTACTAGCAAACTTTTAATAATTTGCTCCTTATAAACAAAGTACACAGCTTTGCATGAACTAAAATTAGAGTTAGTAAACCAATATCTAGAAACCTTTCTTTATATCTAATAACTTGCTATATATATTTGTGTTCTGTCGTGACCTGGTATGCATCGTTTGTGTTTAGTAACCAGAAGCTTCTTTTATGTTTGTTAAATAATTAGTTTTATTAACTTTAACGATTATTAATAACTTCATTGAAAACGCAATTATTTTTGTAAGTCTTCGTTTACAAATTAAATCATAAAAATTGCTTAAAAAGATTACATTTCAATGAAAAACAGATATACAAAATTACATTTGCGAAAAAAATATATACTTTTTAAATAAAAAATAAGAATATACTAATAAAATCTATAATTTATAATAAACTTTCAAAATTTTGACAATATAAATAATATATATTTACAACATTTATTTTTGTAAACAAATAATAATAGTTTATAAGAAATACGGCTCTGCAGAAGTGGCTCCGAGAATGAGCCATTATGATAATATATTCTTAAAAACAATTTATGCTAGAAATATCATAACGTAACAAATTGTGATTACAATTTATAAAACATTTCAACCGAATAGTCTAGAACTTTATTTCACTTAGCGCATTTTTGAACCAATAGAATTAGTTCGTTCGTTAATTTGGCAGGTTTTTAGTGTTCGCGAATATTCTTTTTATTATCAGGCACTAAGATGTTTTGAGAACGTTTAAGTTTTTTATGTTTCCATGTATGTCCGTAAAACAAAAGTTTTTTGTTTCGTACATAAACTTAATCTTTATATATATATATATATATATATATATATATATATATATATATATATATATATATATATATATATATATATATATATATATATATATATAATGAATAAAATAACTTTTTATGGAATTCAGAGTTTCATGCCTGTTAGCAATCTCAGCCATTGTGTATAATTCATAATGTAAAAATCAGTGTTGATAAATGGCCTAAATCTTCTTGTCTTCACTTTTCTTCCTGCTGCCTCCCAATCAATTTTTAGCCGCAAAATGTTCTTTCTTCTGCCTCCAGTTGCTTCCTCTACTTTGTCAGAGTGGTTGTTTATCTACTATTATCGAATAAATTAGTAATTTTTATTTCAAAACAAATATTAAGAATTGAAAAGTTTTTGATCGTTTGATATTTTGTCGCCCTTACGTCACGCTAAAACTTTAATTTTTCGACCATAACAATAAATAACCCTAACTAATTATTAATTCTAGTCATTATATATTGTAAAAATATTTGAAAAAGCACAACATCTTTTAGCATTATTAAAAATTAATAAAGTTAATTTATTTAACATTTATTTATTACAACAACTTTATTTATTACAACAAGTATTTAACATTTGTTTCTAGTTAATATTTAATTGCTTTAAAGCAAACGAGCAATTATTTTTCATTACATCCGCCAGTGAGAGGCAAAAATTTCCGCAGCGAGAGTAAAATATTTCCAATTTGACGGCCGCAGCCAGTTAGGAGGCAAAAGCCATTGGAGGCGGCCTCCAAATGGCTTTGCCTCCAAAATTTCTTCTGGAGACGGCCACCATTGGCTTCCACCACTCTATTGACGTCGGCCTCCAAAACATTTTGCCTCCAAAAAAGAACTCCGGCTGCGGCCGCCAATAGAAAATTGGAAGCCACTGGCGGCGGAAGAAAGAACATTTTGCTGCTGAAAATTGATCGGGAGGCCACCATCAACAGCTTCCGCCTCCTTAAAAAGTCGGCTTTTCGGCAGAATGTTACTTTGCCGCCGGGCGACGTAATCAACTTTGGTAAAAACTATTTAAAAAATAAAAATTACCGAAGACAAAGATTACGAACTTTTGATGCTTGATTGTAGGGCCTACATTGCGCTATTATTTTCCATGTAATCAAAGGTTTTATATTTTTTTCTTTTAGTTTTGATTTTAGGTTTTATCATTATGAATTATACTCAATTGATTATGATTGCCAACAGGCATGAAACTCAGAGTTCCATAAAAAGTTGTTTTTATACATTTTATATAAATATTGCTCTGTTATTTAATAATATTGGGCACTCTCATATGCACAAAAGTATCTCTTTTTTTATATACCATAATAATACATTATCTTTTTTTGTGTGTGTATATATATCAAGCCTTCCCGGGATGCATGTGTGGTTGCACGTCTTATACATCCACACTTAAAGTAATTATTTTAGACAACTTGACCACGTTTTTTCATAGTAAGCAATTTAATGATTCAAAACTTTAAGAAAATAAAACAGCAATACTCGAAGAAATGAACCAAAAATTATACAAAATAGAAAATCTAAATAACAAAACCTAAAATAATTTAATAATAATAATTAAAAAAATTGTTGTCAAAAAAAATAAAATACCTAAATATTTTGCTCTTTGTTTTTTTTTATTTTTTATGTGTTTGTTATTTTCCATTACTTAAATTGATACAATTTCAGACAAGCATCAAATGCAGTAAGTATATTTATTAAAGAAACTATGTTATTCTTTCATTTAACTTATCATTAACAAAATTTATTAATCAAAGAATATTAACAAAATTTCTTATAGTTCTAGCGCACATAGCAAACTAGTTTCTTAATTATATGGACTGATAAAAATTGTGAATAAATTGCACATCAAAACTTTCAATTGTTGTTAAATGTTATAAAAGATTTTTTTTTCAAAAACGAAAAAAAAAGAATACAAAAAATGTATAAATTATTAAAATTTTACAAAAAATGTAAAATTTTATTAAAAACATTTACTTTTCACTTACTTATTTTAATTATCAAATTTTCTAGTTTATTTAATTAAACTTGATAACTCATTACAATTTTGTTTATCAAATGATAAAAGAAAATATTTTCAAACTTTTTCCAGTCTTTTAAATAATTTTTTTTTTAAAACAAACATAAAATTAACATTTTATGGGAAAACATAAAAATGGCCAAGCAAGAGTATATACATGATATTTAAAATTCATAATATATTATTAAAAAAAACATTATATAGGTACAAAATAAAGTGTCATAAAAGACAATGAAAACAATGTAAAATACAATTATAAAACCATTAACAAATTTAACAAGATCTGGCTAATCAGATATAATAAAAAGAAAGCAATAAAAAGACTATGCATATATAAATACAATGCTAAATATAGTTAAACAGAGAGAGTCATTTTAACATGATAAATCTGTATTTTCATATTTGGCTTTTGCCATTTTATATACATACTTTCTTTTAAGTTGAGTTCAAATTTATTGAAGAAGAATTTAATGTAGAAAGACATTTATCATTATATGAAATGTAGCAATTTTCGTCAGCATCAAGATGCTTGAATATATGCGAGTTTTTGTCTCTCCGATAGTGCTCAGTCATTTGTGTCCTTAGATAATGAGTTGTCTCACCAATATAACAAGAATTGCATCTGTGCAAACAAATTTATAGACAACAAATGGTTTAAACTCTATCGGAATTGGATCTTTAGGTGATTTATACCTTGGAAATTCATTTTTTTTTTTTTAGTTAAATCTGATAATTTTCCAATGCAGGGAAGTTAATCTTTCGATTTATCTTAAATAGTATTAGAGATTTTTTCTATATAAGAGTTGTGAATTTTACTTATTAACCAAAATGGATACATATTTCTCTTGAAAATTTTAAAAATGTTTGTTTATATCATATTCAAGGCCATGTTTAGTGTTATATTAATTTTATTAAATTTAACTAAATTAATAAAATTAACAGAAAATTAAAAAAACGTTTCAAAGCAATAGTAATAATTTTTAATGCTCTGTCAATTAAGACTTACTTTGTATACAAGAGAAGTAAAACCTTTAAATGAGGTGTAAAAATTGAAGTTTCTATAGAAGAGTTCCGTTTATATAATTTAATTTCCTAAAAAGTAATTTTCGATTCTTTCCATTGCACAGTGGGTCAGAAGTCGGCAAAACCTAAAACATAAAGTTTAAAAAAACTTTTTTTTTTTTTTTTTTAATATAGGTTAAATAAGTCTAATATACGAAAATAATATTATTTATGATAATAGATTATGATTAAATAGAAATACTTGGCCGCAAACTACTCCAGTTCCGTCAGCAAGCAATGTTGAAAATTATTCATTATTTTTTCTAAATATTGCTGTTTATTTTTACATGCTTCCTGCTTTAAAAGGTAGGAAAATTTTATGCTATATTTTTTGAATTTGTATATAGATGTATAATTTATCCTCAAAATATCATTATAAAAAATATAACAGTATTTTTTTATGCCTAACTGTACAGGCTGTTTTTTAAATTATGTAAATTCTTTTTTTCTTTGTTGGTGTTTAAATAGTAGTGTATTAAGCAATATTAAAGATATGTTGCAGCTGTTTTCATAAGTACTTGATGTGTACTACTATTATCAAGCAAAATATTTTGCCAGTTTTTGCCAGTCTAGAGTGAGCAATGATTTTAATATGTAATAATTGTAATTTTTATAAACCGGCCGTGTTGTTATCTCATTAATATAATTTTTATAGTCCGGACGGACTATACTATTTATTGGCGAATATTTAAGAGAACATAATAATAAGAAAGAAAATATAATAATAATAATAATAAAAAAATATTATTAGACAATATATTCCTTTTGTATATATCTGTTCATATTGGGCATAAAATATTACAGTAGGTTGCCTAGTTTTTAACAAACACATGCTCATTATTTTGTTTGTACATTTAATCTACTCTCTCTCTCTTTCCCTCTCTCACTCTCTCTCTCTCTCTCTCTCTCTCTCTCTCTCTATATATATATATATATATATATATATATATATATATATATATATATATATATATATATATATATATATATATATATATATGTATATATATATATGTGTATATATATATATATATATATATATATATATATATATATATATATATATATATATATATATATATAGTATATATATATATATACATATATATATATATATATATATATATATATATATATATATATATATATATATATATATACATATATATACACACATTATTATATATATTATTATATTATCTATTCTTATATTAATAGATGTTCTTTTTAATTTTAGATGAATAGAAGACAGTTATACATTTATATTAAAGAAACTGACTGTAATAAAAATGATTTACTTTGTAAACTGGTTGAGTATGTGGAAAATGTTTCACCAAACACATTTTTAGATATAAAGCCAACATTATCATCATTTGTTCATCAATACAAACGTAAAATGACAACTGTAAAAAGGGAGTATACTCAATTTGAAAATAAATATGCTACTTGGCTAGATGCTATTATTTCTTTTAAACTAATAAAAGCTGTTACTCCTGAAAAAAATTATGGTGGAAGACCAGAAACACCTTTTAACAAATCTTCAATACGATCAAAGGACAGAAAAGTTTCTAACATTATACATATGTACTCTACTAACGAAATATTATATGCAGCTTCAAGGTCATTAAAAAAAGATGGGAGAAATGCAGAGGCTATCAGTGTCAAAAGTATTTTATATACCCCTCAAGCAAGTCTTTTTTCTGACAAAGCACTAGCACTCTTCTTAGATGCTAATCTGTCAAAGGCAACATACCAACTTCTCCGCAACAATGCTTTGGATCTAGATTCAGCTATTTATCCAACATACCATGATTTAAAGAGTGCAAAAGACAGATGTTATCCAGATGATGTTATAATCTCTGATTACTCAGCAGAAATTCCGTTGCAGTCTCTACTTCAGCACACATCACAACGACTTTGTGATTCTCAGATAGAAGTGCTGACTGCTGATTCCCTTAAAATCTTTAAAAAACTTACACTTAGATCAAAAATAGGATTTGATGGTGCAACTGGTCTGTCAGTGTATAAGCAGTCGAGTACAGATGAGGCTGGCAGGAGTTTAGCCAATGAAGTATCTTTATTTATTACATGCTTAGTGCCATTAGACTTATACTTTTTTACAGATGCCAAGCGGCAGCTTGTTTGGAGGAATCATAAACCTTCGTCGCCTATTTTTTGCAGACCTGTCCGGTTTAAATACATCAAAGAAACAAAGGAAGTAGTCTTAGAAGAATTTGAGTCAATTAAAAATGACATCAAAACACTCCCAGTTTCTAAAGTGATAATTGCTGGACAGACATTAGATGTACATCATATCATAGATATCACTATGATTGATGGGAAAGTGCAGACCATAATTTCCACTGCTACAACTTCCACTCAGTGTTGCAGTGTTTGTGGCATCTCACCAAAGTTCATGAATGATCTGCCAATAGTTTTAAAAAAAGAAGTGAAAAATGAGAATCTGCAGAATGGCATCTCAACACTTCATGCCTGGATTAGGCTTTTTGAGTGTTTACTACATATTGCATACAAGATTCCAATTCAGAAATGGCAAGCAAGAGGTGTAGATGATAAAGCTATAGTTGCCACCAGAAAGAAGAAAATACAAGTTGCATTCCAAAATGAGATGGGTCTTGTTGTAGACCAGCCATGCTCTGGGGGTGCTGGTACCTCAAATGATGGGAACACTGCACGTCGTGTGTTTCAGCAGGCTGAAAAGTCTGCTGAAATAATGGGTGTTAGTCCTGTTCTTATCAGAAGACTACATTCAATATTATCAGTGATGTCTTCTGGATTTGATATTGAACCTAACAAATTTAAAAAATATTGTTTTGAGACTGCAGAGTTGTATACACAGTTATATATATGGTATCCTATGTCACAGACTTCACATAAAGTTCTGATTCATGGACATCTAGTGATAGAATTTTTTAGCTTGCCTCTTGGCATGATGTCTGAGGAAGCACAAGAAGCCTCAAATAAGTACTTTAAAAAATACAGGGAGTGCTTCTCTAGAAAATGTGACAGAAAAAAAACCAATTTGGACGTGTTTCATCGCCTTTTATGCCATTCAGATCCTTTTATTGCTCAATACCGTAAAACAAACAGTACAAGAAAAGCTATTCTGCCTGCCGATGCAATTGCTCTGTTGAAAGAGCCCAGCATCATTTGCTCTTTGTGAGTTTTTGATGATATCTTAGAAATAAATGTTTTTGCCAATGAATGTACGTGTTTAGCAATAAATGTTTAATTATATATAAGATTTTTTTTTTCAATATAAATAAAAACAACATCTTAATATATTAATATAGTTTTTAATCATAGTTTTATTTGTTTTAATTTATTATGAGGTTTTGGCTAGAAATTAACTATTTTAACCCATTATAGTTTTTTATTATTGTGCATAGTAATAATAAAGGTTCTACCATCTAGTGTTGCTAGATTATTGCAAGAATCTAGAATAGTATACTTTTTATACTATTCTAGATTCAAAAAAAACTTTAAATAATATTTTTGTTTCTAATTTTATTGCCGAATTAAGGGAGGGGGGCTATGGCCCCGGGGCCTTAAATTTTAGGGGCCCCGTAACATTCAAGAAGACCTTCCCCTTACAAATCGTGCTATATAAATTTGGCTAATAAAGTACTGCAGAAAAAAATAGCCCCGGGTCCCGAATGTTCTTAATCCGCCTCTGGCTAGTTTACGGAATTTTTTTTATAGGCTAAAAAATTGGAATTTTTCAAAATTATGCAATAAAAATCCAAGTTTTTATAAAACTAAAATTTTTTTTTGCATAATTTGTTTTTCAATATAATACACCGTTTGTAATAAAAAAAAAAAAAAATTAAAATATATTTTAGAGGTTTTGGCTGAAAATTGGCACCTCTGACCCACTGTGCATTGTGAGCAAGTAAATATGTCATCTAGGTAATTTCTGTAAAATGTTGGTTTTATACCTGTATAGGATTTCAACCATATTTCTTCAAAAACGCCCATGAATAAATTAGCAAGAACAGGAGTTAATGGGGTTCCCATGGCAACACCATCAATTTGGTTGTAGGTTTTCCTTCAATCATGGTGTAGAACGAATATAAAATTTAACAAATCAGATTTAAAATAAACTGTATATTTTTGCTACTTTTTAGTTATTGTTTTGATAAAATTTATTAATCTTTATGAGAAATATTTGGCATCAAATATTAAAGTTATTTTTATATATATTGAAACTTACCTGAAATTTTTCAACTATATTAAGCTAAAAATATTTTTCTTAAAAATGTAATTTGTTTTAGGGTTTTTTTTTTTTTTTTTTTTTTTTTTTTTTTTTTTTTTTTTGTGTTATTTTCAATTATTTTTAATTATAACAGATTAAACATAAAACCAATTTTAAATGTTTTTTGTTTCATTTAAAATACTTTTAAGTATTGTTTTAATTTAATAGTAAATTTAATTTTTAAATTTAGCATATCATCGAGATCGTGGTGGTTCATACAGTCTAGACAATGAAGTATTTTCATTGTCTCAAGAAGCCGGTATGATAGTATGTAATTATATTTCTTATATTTTTGAATTAAAGTAATTAACTTGGCAACATGAAAAGTATCATTATTCAACAAATTTTTTGTTCTTCCATGTATCATGTATTTAAATGTAATGATAATAAGTTAAAAAATTTCAAATTAAGTTTTCTTCAAGGTGAAAAAAATCTTTATTTTTAAAAATATTTGTTTTGATGGTGGTTCCTACAGAAAAAATTTCATTAAACCTATTTTATATTTTTTTGATTCTTAAGATATACTACCCTAAAATAAATCTTTTATTAACAAAAAAAAAAAACACAATTTCAATAATTAATTTTTAATGCACTATTTATTTAAAAATGGTGCAACACCTTCTATACCTAATAACTTGAGAACAATTTGAAAAAAGTCTTTTAAATTTGAACCAAATACTCATTGTTAAATAAGTAACAATATTTAATAAGTAACCTTTTTGAAATGACAATAGTTTTTAGGTCATAAATGAGAGGGTTTGCATGCTTTCAGATTCAAAAGTTTCAACAAACACGCATGAATGGTGCAAAATAGTTAAAAAATCTATGGGTCATAATTTCTTAAAATACATTCATTGAAACTTAATTAAGGTAAATGACATAGCAATGTGACATAGCGAACATCTAAAAGCTATAGCATAACTATTTTAAAATATTTTTATAAATATAGTTGAAGCAAAGGAAAACATATATTTGAGAAAAACTCAAAACTAACAAAAAATTCATAAAAACATTTTCAAGTTTATTACCCACCAGGCAGATAAGGATCTGCTACTACTTTTTCATTGTCTATAAATCTTTTCTTAATATTCTTATGATTTTTTTTTTGTGACAGGAATACTTTATTTTTATGAAATGAACCATACTAAACCTTTTTATGAAATGAACCATATTAAATCTTCTTAGTTCTGTGTTGGTTGTTTTTTTAACTTATTATTATTATTTTCTTTTTAAATGGCTGGATTACCCATAAATGCCAAATATATTCATAAATAAAAATAAAGTTTATTTTGCATCCATCTTCTTATAGAACAGAGAAAAGACTCTAACTGCTTGATACTAGACTAACTGACAGTAAAATGTGAATGATTCAGGGTATGTTTTTTAGCTTCTGAGTAATTTACAGGAATAAAAAAAAGCAGATTTGTTACAAAAATTGTAACAAATTAAATCTTGAAATCGTTTTCTTTTGATGGAAATAACCTTTTTTTAAAAAATTATTAAATTTAATTAAGGAAGCTAATCAAATGGTTTTTAAAAATTTACAAAATCGAAACATTATAGACTGGAATGTTTTTTGTTATATATATATATATATATATATATATATATATATATATATATATATATATATATATATATATATATATATATATATATATATATGTTTTCTACAACTGAAATTTTCGCAAAATTTATTTTTGTAATAATTTTTTTTTTTTTGTAAAAAAAAAAGGAATAACAATTAGTTGAATTAATTTGAATAAATAGGAAGAATTTCAATTTTTAATAAAATTGAAATTCTTCCTATTTTTAAATCATTCATTTTAACTCTTGAATAAAAAGAAGTCCATCAAATTTATGAAGAGCAAGTTGAACTGATAAAAACAATTTTAGCTTGCTTCATTTAGCCAAAGATGATTAAAAATAGAACAGAAACAAAGTTGAAACTTTTGAATCTGAAAGTATGCATGACCGGTGCATGCTTTCAGATTCAAAAGTTTCAACAAACACACATGAATGGTGCAAAATAGTTAAAAAAAATCTATTATTAATTATGCAAAAAAAAAAAAAAAAAAAGTGCAGAAAAAGAAAAACTGATGAAGGTTTTGCAATAGAAAAATAATAAGAAATAAAAGTATTGATTTCTGAACCATTGTCTGGCATTTTTAAAAAGTAAATAAATTATCACGCTTTGCAGGTTATTTATGGTAAAACTGAGATGGTTCATTTGATTTTTGGGAATTTTAGAGAAGCATAATCATTCAGTAGATTTTAGTTACTTTATTTATTCCTGTGCCAAATGTCCAGAATTCACCCATATACCTTCATTAATTTGTAGACCTTAAATTTTTCCAGGAGTTTCTAGGATTTTTATAAAAATAATTTTCCAGGATTTTTATAAAGTTAAAAACTCATCTATGATAATTTTTATATATCTAAAATAAGCAAATTATTAAAATAAATGATCAAATTTAATCTTAGTATTACAGTGAACGCTCTATATAAGCAACTCATTTGAACCAATTTCAATAAAAAAGTTTCTTATTGGGAAAAGTTGCTTATAGGGAAACCCAACTTTGATTCAATGTAAATAATTCAACATAAACTCAATATATATAGATTAAGATAGATCCAATGTATATAACCCAACATTGATTTAATGTATATTGATCAATCCAACATTGTGAGTGCAAAAATATATAATTTAAGTAAAATCATCGGTGAATATTGAAATATTAAACCACAAGCAAGACTGCTTGTAAGATATTATTTCAATATTCATGCTAGCTGGGCAGAAAGGAACTTGAAAGTTCACCACAACACAAAAATACAGATAAGACTTTCTTTAGAAAAGATTAGATTTTTTTAGAAAAATGCAGATTAAACTTTTTTAGAGCATGTCTCTGAGAACATAAACAGAAAAAAAGTATTGAAGCAAATTAATTTTAAACAAAAATGTTTTATAAATAAGTAATTTTGAACCTCTGAACAAGATCGAAGTAATTTAGGTGTAATATCCTTTATTGTCTCCTTTTCCAGATGCAGAAAATCATTACCTAAAATATTAAAAAAATACAATATCAACAAAATTCTATACTATTTTCCAAAAATATATTTATAGCTAACTATATAACCATCATAAATTTTACCATCCTTTTGCAATTCTCAAATAAGTATTTGATTGTTGCTAAAAATTAATCTCAAATATTATTTGATTGTTGCTATTAATTACAGTGAACTCTCTATATAAGCAACTCATTTGAACCAATTTCAATAAAAAAGTTTCTTATTGGGAAAAGTTGCTTATAGGGAAAAAAGGAGTATAAAAACACTTACTATCTGGAAAATATTTTTACTTATTTATTTTACTAAACTGCGTAAAATAAATGAATTCAGTTTTATTTTGCAAAATAAAACATTTTATTATTATTATCATATAAGTGTAGTTATTAGTTATATTAAAAAAAATTAAACAATCAAATTTTAATAAATCTTTCGTCTAGTACAGCACTAAATACCAAAACAAACAAAAACAATTATTTTACATATATTAAAACATATATTTGTTCATGATAGCTTTTTATCTTATTTTTAGTAACAAAATAACCTCATTGCGGGGAAATTCCTTTTTTTTTTTCCCATTCTATCATCAAATTAAAAAAATTTATAACATTGATGTTTTTATTAGAGTCATCCAACAGGATTAGTTTTTATTAGAGTCATCCAACAGGATTCTTCAACAGGATTAGTTTCACTTTCTACTTTAGGATTTCCTTTAAGGTTAAATAGATGATTTGCCTCGCTTGTTCCACTTGCCCACTCCATAATTTCAGTATCTGCTAAATTACAATCATTAAATATCGAATTATACAATCTTGCCAAGCAATATCATTTTCTTCTGAAAAGTGATCGAAAAGAACGTTGTATTGAATTTCATCACTTGACGAAAAAAAATTTGTTAATAAATTTTGTATAACTGACGCAAGAATTTCATTCCATGCCTGCTCCATAAATGAAAAACATCTTTTAAATTTACATTTTTTAGTGTTGAAATTGATCTATCTTCTGCACGTAAGGCTGCAAGACACTGCAAGTAGATGTTTGCGGTAGTGTTGTTTTAGTGATTTTATCACATTTTGATTTAGTGGTTGCAATAATGGTGTATTATTAGGATGAAAAATCATAACTTTTAAATTCGCGTTACTAGTAAAATTATTCTCAGATCTATGACAAGTTGCATTATCTACTAAGAGAAGGAGAATTTATGGGAAGGTTTTTAGATTCAGGGAAGGATTTAGAAGTTAGTTTAATTGGGTGAGCTTTTATAGACGAGACCATTTTTTACAATTTGAGGTTATTTTTTACAATTAGAGGTTAATTTTTTACAATTTGAGGTTAATTTTTTACAATTTGAGGTTATTTTTTTACAATTAGAGGTTAATTTTTTACAATTTGAGGTTAATTTTTTACAATTTGAGGTTATGTTTTTGTGAACAGCTCTGAATCAGCCTAAACTTAACTCAAATATTTAGCTTTAAAAAAATAAGTTGCTTATACAGAACAGTTGAACTAAAAACAGTTGCTTTAATATAGAGGTTGCTTATAAAGAATGTTACTTATAGAGAGGTTGCTTATATAGAGCGTTCACTGTATTAAGAGTCACCTAATTATATTTACAAAAAAAAAAATTTTGAAAATAACAACTTTTTTTATAAAAATTACTGAAGTTTTGATATACTCTAATTAGCAGTAATATTGTGACATGTTGATAAGTGTTGCAAATGTAAAATTTTCTGGTAACTTTACCTGTAAATTTACCAGTAAATTTTGACATTTTTATAATGGATACACACCATGGTATTTTATTTGAGTGAAAAATTTGTTTATAGTTTCAAAATTAACTGATGGTTCTTTAAGTTCTAAAAAATATCAAGCTTGTGTCATTTTTTTTGGAGATAAGGTTACAGCTTAACGACAATTATGGATGCTTTGTGAATCCTGTGATGATCAGGGTCAGGGTTAGGGTTAACCCTGATCCTAACCCTAATCCTGTGTGGATCTTGCTTTTCTACTATGGTCAACTCACTGTGCAAGAATTTCAAATAAACATACAAAGCAAAGTAGTGTTTTTTTGTTAATTGAAAAAGTCTTTTTAAGTTAATTGAAAAATATATTTTTAATTTTATTAACCAGTGATAATGGTCAAAGTAATAAAATAGCTGACTAATAAAATTACAATAAAAAATAAAAATACTACTTATATTTAAAAAGGACTTTTTTATTTGCTCCTTCTTGTTTTCTTTGGTGCCCCAAAAGACTTCTTTTATTTTTGAGCCTGGGGATGCCATCCTTAATTACTGGTATTACCTGAATTTATATCATAATTTTAAAAAAAACACATTTAAAAATTAGTTTTCATAACTTTTGATGTTAAGTTTGCGATATGTTATTAGTATTAATATAGCGGCGAAACTTATGAGATAGTATTAAAAGTTTGGTCAAGTATATGTTTTCATTTGAAATGAAATATTTTGTACTAGTTTTTATTTGTCATTTTTTTTATTTTTACAATATCAATTATCAATATAATTTTCTGTTTCAGGAAAAAAATTGTTTGTTTATGCGTGATAAACAAATGTTCAAAGCTTAAGTGACCGGTTATGGTGATTTTACGGTATATCAAAAACTTCTTTTAAGCACTAAAAATGTAAATTTTTCATGAACAAGGCAAATTTTTTAACTTGTAAAACCATTTTATTAATAAAAATTTTCTTTCTATACATACTGGGTATTATTTTAACTCTTTTTTTTTTGGGGGGGGTGGGGGGGGTGTTATAACTTTAGAATAAATTTTACAGTTGTATAGGTAGTGTTTTCTTATTTAAAAAGCAAAAACAAAAACTATTCAAGAGAGAAAAAAAATACATTCACTGTGGCTTTACCAAGCCCCTGTTTGTATATATGGTGTAATATTCGTTAATTTTCTGGGAGTGTCTTAAGAATTTTAAGTTCAAGTTAAATGTAACTTGATCTGTCCTCTAGTAGGTGTTTTTAGAAATTTTAAAGTAAAGTTTAAAGTTCATTATGATAAAACTTGACTAATGTTTTTAAGAACTCTAGCTCTCTGTATTTAAGATTATGGTTTTTCGTCTACAAAAAAGCCATACCTGTTTTAAGCCTGTGAGAATAAGATAGTGACCCAAATTAGAGATTTGCAAGATCAGAAAATTTCCTGATAGCATTTACATATCTATAACTGATATAAGTAGACAATATTTTTATATTGTTCTCATTAAGTAGACAATATTTTTATATTGTTCTCATTAAGTAGTGGGAGTTCCTCTCCATCAGACAGGGGAGTAAAATTAAAGTTTACTTTTAATTTTTTAATTTACATGCTCAAAATAAATATCAATCCAGTAAACCCATCCTGTCTATTTGGCTCCCAACTTACACTTGTAAGTTCCTTTTTTATCACTCAAGGTGAAGTTTCCCATCTTTATCTGATGTAATGCCTAATTTTTACCATTAACATTAGAATTATGATACATGTATAAGAATTATGATTCATAAAAATATTTTTAATAACATTACAATTATGATACACTGATGTAGCTGATGCCATTTTATGTAGCTGATGCCATTTTATTTTGATTTATTTTTTCAAAGTTTTCCCAAGTATCTCATAACCAATCATGCTGACTTTCCAAGTTTTTCATCAAGCATCTTGTCGACTAGGGCTGATCAAATAATGGACAAATTAAATTATTTAAACAAATAATTTTGGAAACTTATTAAATAATTCAAATAATAAATATAAACTTTAAATAGTTACATTTGTTTTTAGTACAAAGTAAATTGATGCATGGTAAAGACTTTAGTACAAAGTAAACTAATGCATGGTAAAAACTTTAGTACAAAGTAAATTGATGCATAGTGAAGACTTTAATACAACATAAATTGTTGCATGGTAAAGACTTTATGGGCTGATATCTTAGTAACCAATATAACAATAAAATGTTATATATATTAGTATATAGCATGTTTTATTTTATAAAGAATAAGAAAATTGGCTAATTGATTCAGCCAAACAAATAAAAACTATTTTTTTCTGGTTAAATATGACCTTAAAAAACAGCATGTATCAATCATTTTATCACTTAATGATGTTCTAAGTTTAGCAATGAATAAGCCATCCGTACTGAAGCATCTTTCAGCTTCCACAGATGGTGGCAAAGAAAAAAGGGTTGAATTTAACTCTTCCAAACCTTTTGGTCAATCATTAGATGCTTCAAACCATGCAAATTCTTTTTTAATAAATTATGTATTTTTAGTTAGTGAAGCCACAACAGTGTCAGATAAAAATTCATAATGTTCAACCATTTTCAATCTTCTTGGCAACAATTCTTTAGATTTTAGAGCAGCCCTCTTGTTATTTGAAACTAACAAGTCCACTAATACCATTTTTTCTTTTTTCATTGATTATTTCTAATGCAGAAGTATAAAAATTTTCCCCCATAGTACTTATCTTTTCCTTTAGGTTTGAAAAAGTTAATTTGAAACCTTTTCACTTTTCATGATGTCAACATCTCTTTTACAAAGAACCTCAGTTATTTCTAAACAATCAACTAAATCCTTGATGAGATAAACTTGATTTTGTGAGATCAACTTCTAATTTAGCAAGTATTACATCACTGGCAGACAGATCATTAATAATGGGGTCTAAAACATTTTTTATCTTTAGATATCTTGAAAGCATTTTGATTAAAGAACTCTTGTCTTAGTTTCAAGAATCATTGATTGTTGTTTTCCAAGCTTTTTTAAACAATGTTGTTGAAGAATATCTTTTTTGGTAGGAGAACTTCTAAATAACTTGACAATTTTTCTAATTTTTCATTATAGTTTCACAAAGATTGTCTGCCAATTCAATTACATTGTTGTTGTCCACTACTTATATGTCTAACACATATACTAATGATTTTTCTTCGATGTGCATTTATCTAAAGTTTTTCTTTGATGTCCATTCATCTAAAGTTTTTCTTTGATGTCCATTCATCTAAAGTTTTTCTTTGATTTTCAACTTGTCAAAGCCATCAGCCAAATTAGACTTTACTTTATTGTAATATTTCAAGAGAATACTTTTCATTTTATATCTATTACTTGGAAATTTTAGGTTTTGTGCTGCCATTTTAAAGTCTAACAAAACAACCTCAGGTGAATCTTGTTTTTAAGACAAGCATTGAGTTCTGAATTTTTTCTCAACTGATTTTTATTTCTTTAACTGCAAAAGTTTTTAAATTTTATTTCAACTTTTTCAAGATAATAAATTATTTAGCAACTGCTGATTGAAATGTTGAAGTGCAATATTTGCACAATTGAACTATTTGAATGAATCAAAACATGTTTCCAAAATATCAGGACATTTTAATTGGTACATTACACTGATTTTCCATTTTCAAAAACTTATTTAAATTTATTATTTTTTCTAAACAAAATTATAATTAAATTTATTATGTTTTTTACTTTTATAATGATAAATTGTCACCACCACTCAGTCAAAGAATTGAATATATTGTTACTCAATTATATTAAAAAGTTTTTTTTATTACAGTAAGGAAGGTTCTTAAAACAGTTGAAAAATTTCTTTCTTAATAATAAACTTGAAATTTTTTAAATCTCAACAATCTCAAAAACTAATATGAAATTTTTTCCTCTGATTATGAAGCCAGGTCTGATACAGGACCCTTTTCTAATAGAGTACATAAATGATCAACATGTGCATTTTTTTAAAAATAATGCAGTCTCTGTGCATACATTAATTGATTGTTATATAATGATATGTAAGAGATTAACAAGCTTTTTTTTTAAGTATTATAAAACATTTTGTTTGAGATTCTATTTTTTCTGCAGTCAATTTTTGGAAATTGTAACTGGTGGTTTAAATTGAATGTTTGCTAAAAACTATTGAGCTGTTACCAGTTTAACAAGTTCTCTGCTAAGTTCTTTATAATAAAATTATTTTTTCTACATTCAAACTCAAAGTTTAAAGAATCACTACATATATCCTATATTGTGAATACTCACCTTGCAAATTAATATCAATCATCCTATCATATCATCCTATATTGTGTATACTCACCATGTAAATTAATATCAATAATAATTTTTTGCCTCATTAATTTCATTGTTATCATTTCTTTCACAAAAACAGAATATTTTTTCGAGTATAACTAAAAGTGTCAATTGTACAACCAAAACATTTTAAAATTAAAAAATACATAAATGAAACTCAAATTACAATTTTAAAAAGGGAGAAGTGGAAACAGCTTGTCACACAGTATATTTTATTTTAAAAAAAATTTATTTATATAATTGCTTTTTTGATGATTTTTGTTTTTTACTTTCTTTTAGTTGTTATGCTTTGTGCTTCAACTTTGTTATAACTTATATTAATAATTCTTTATTGCATCTTTTCTTTAGGATTAATTTGTTACTGGAAAAAAAGTTTAATCGCAATTCATAGAATTTACATTTGTAGTTACTTGTGTTGTTACCAAAACTTAAAGTTGCTACACACTTAATTAAAAAAACTGGTTGAAATTAATCAACTAATAATTTAGTCTTAAGAATATTTGTCAACAAACCTTTTAGCAAAAATTAGTTGACTTTTTAGTTTGCTAAAAATTAGTTGACTTTTTAGTTTGCTAAAAATCAGTTGACTTTTTAGTTTGCTAAAAATCAGTTGACTAACTTTTAAGTTTGCTAAAAATCAGTTGACTAACTTTTTTATTTGCTAAAATTATTAAACTAACTTTTTAGTTTGCTAAAAATAAGTTGACTAACTTTCTAGTTTGCTAAAAATAATTGACTAACTCTTTAGTTTGAAACTCGTTAGCTAAAATTAGTCAGTTAATATTTTAGTTAGAAAAAAATATATTGTGTTATGCAAAAAATATATTGTGTTATCAAGTTATGCAGTAGTTGAGCAATGAAAACATTACAACTACCATCTCAAGACTCTTCACAGAGTATAAAAAAGTACTTTAATAATAATGAGCTAATAATAAAACCATATACTTCTTGATCAGAATCCGATGAATTATTATTTAATGTTATTAACTTGCCAAAAATTTTGGAAAAAATTATGGAAGTTTAATAACCTAAAATAATATAATATTAAGAAAAATAATAATAATAAAGAATGAAGCATAGTACCATACATGCCCAGTTCTAGATATTTGGTGGCCCTAGGCATAGTTTATTATATAGTTATCGATAATTCACATATAGTATTATTTTAAACCCATATTTCATCCACTCACATTTTATAAAAAGTGATATTTTTTTCATAAATAAAACAGATTATATGTCCATTATATTGGACATATAATTTGTTTTGTTCCCTCACTTGTATCAAGTTTTGTTGATCGAAACATCAGGCATCCTAAAAATAAAAAAAACAAAAACAGTAATAAAAAAGAGAGATAAATTTTAAATTTTAGTTAGGGGTTTATATCAAACAGCATTGAATTTTTGCATAAAATGGTGTGTTATACTACACCAGCCTATAACTTACAGTAACAAAATTATTAAAAATTTTGTTTATAAATCAGTTAGGATAAATTAACTTTGATCTTTATGCAAGTCTATTAAGGGAAACATTGTTAATTTTCTTTTAGGTTAAGATATATTTTCTAGTTTCAGTTTATAGTTTTTGTTTTCATTTTTGTTTAGTTTATTTTCGTTTTTAAGTGCCATTTTTAAAATGCGCGAAAACTATAAAACTATTTAAAAGCTGTGGCCTATTAAAAACTATTTAAAAGTTTGGCTGCTTCAAAAATTATTTTTTATTTGAAGCAGCCAAACTTTTCAACAAGTTACCATCAGACATTCAAAATACTCTCGAGCTCATCTTTTTTAATTATAAAATAAACTTTTGTTTGAAGCAGCTTTTAAGTACATTTTTTTAATTTTTATACTTTTTGTTATTTTTAGATAAAAATTTTATGTTTTAACAGGACACGTTTCAGTTTGTATAACTACTAGTGTGAATAAATAAGTAACAAATAAAAATATGAGCTAACAAACTTATTGTTAATTCAGTAAAATTTTATGTAATACTAAGTGCAAACAAAACTTGTTACCAAATTATTAGATTTATATTTAATTAATTTTTCAGTTCAAAAAATTTTATAAAAATGTCTTTTAATTGATTTAATTGTAATAATTTATATTTAGAAATTTAGTATTGTCATACTAAATTTCTCAATACAATAAAGGGGGTTGTTGTGTAACACCCCAAACACCACCAACCCTTTGCAACTGCCCTACTTTTTTATATCTCTAATATGAAATTAAATATTTAATGTCAAAGTATAGTATAATCTGATTTTATCTTTGTTGCTGGCTCATTGTATGTTGCTATATTCAGCCTTAAAGCAATAAATTTATTCTCACAATAAGCTATAATTGCATTTTGTGGTTATTGTAATATTTATAGTAAACGGTGATGCAATAAGCACAAGGTTAGCTATCTCCAAGCTGGCTAAAATGGTTCATTTTTATTTTAGAATTATTGATAAACAGATCTACTTTTATGCCTTATGAATTTGATTTGACCCTAAGAACATAGTTAGAACACTACAACTAAAAAGCTGCTAACTTTTAGTAATACTTTTGCTATTGTAAAACTAAATTCATATTAATCTATGTATATTATTTTGTTAGACAAGTAATATTTACTATGCAATTTTGTATAAATGTGGTAAACCAACACAGTTGTAATTATAGAAACTGGAATGCCACCAATGACGCCTTTAACTCCTATGACACCATTGACTCCTCACACACCTTTTGGACCAAGTTGCTTAACACCATTATCAGTACCTACAACTGTTTTTCGGCCAGGTTCTCCACCTAAATCAATAACATTGCAAAATCCCATTATACAAAGTTTACAAAGTGTACATAACTTGGCAACAACCAGCATCGTCACTCCCAAATCTGAGGTATTTTGCATAATTTTTTTTTTAGTAAAGTATGATGAGTTATAGATAATTATTATTATTATTATTATTTTTTTCAATATTATAGCCATCACAAGTGTCTATGCCACCTCCTTTACCTCACAAAAGTAATATGGATTTAAGCATTATGAGTCAACAAAATTGGCTTCAACTTGAAGAGGTTATTAACCTTATTTGTATGTTGTTGTTTTTATGGTTTTTTGTTTTAATTTTTAAATTTACTTTCTGTAGTTAAAAAAAAAAAAACACTTCTCTTGGTATTCATAGTAATTAAATATATACTGCGAATACCAAGAGAAACAATATATTTGAAAATAATAAACAATATTAATTGTTGTTTATTTTCAAATATAATATTTTAAATATTAAGATGGCAAGCAATTTGATTACTATGGCTAATAAGTTAAAGTTAATGGTTGAGCAAGTGAAAGTCCAGTCTGAAGCATTTAAAGATAACGCTGTAACTCAAGCAAAGATACAAGCTGAAAACGAAAAGGCTGAGGTTTATTATAATTTTTAAAAGTACTTTCTGTTTCTTGTTGATTGCGCCCAAAGTAAAATAGTTTTATTCACAATACATTCATTACTTTAATTTAACATTTCAAAAAATGAAAACAGGTTATTAGATAAACATCTAAAAAGAATTGCAAATTCACTGTATGATGCAAGGGTTTAAGATAAAATCAGTTTAGCATTAAGCCTGAACATTAAAAATTAGTTGTAATAGATTAGGAAATAATTTGCAGGCTTAGTTTACATTTAAAGTTACTTTTTTGTGAAATAAATATTTAAAAAATATTATTATAATATAATATGTAATGAATAATGTTTTTAATTACATTCGGAATAATTTTTTTTCTTTTTTAATGTTTAGAATGTTAATAACATTAAAAACATTAATAAACAAAGCAGGCTTGGTCGGGAAGCGGTTGCAATCGCTCTCGATTGCTGACCATATAAATAATATTTAGTTGCGAAAAGCTGGCCAGATTTTTTAGTCGTTTTGAGAACATTTTAAAAAACAAAAAAAAAAAAAACCCAAAAGATTAATTGGACCAATGAGAGACAATTACAAAAAAAAAAAATCTCTATACGAGAAAAAACTTGAAGCTAAATAAATTATGTTTAGAACAAATATTTTCGAAACATCGCTCTTTTATAATTTTTTTTTATAAAATTAGGCGATGTTTTTTATATATAGTAACATCTTAGGATTGTTTAAAAAGGAAACAAATATTCTTTATTTAACCAAGTTTACAAGTTTTAGTTTTATTTAAGCTAAACTATTTTATAAATAAAAAAAGTTATTTTTTTAATACTTATTTTATGTTTTGCGTAGTTTGAAAAGTTTAACATATTTGAAGCAATTCTTCTTAGTAAGATAAACAAATGGAATGATTAAATTGAATTACTATAGAAATTAAATTAACAAGATAGAAATCAACTAAAAAGGTTGATTTCTATCTTGTTAAAAAAAAGGTTGCTGATGATGTTTAGTGAGTGGACTTTTTAATTTTAATTAGTATTTAAAGCAGAAAAAAGTATAACGAGTTTTAAGAATGGCAATTTAAGCGAAAATAATTAGAGTTAGTAAACCAATATCTAGAAACTTTTCTTTATATCTAATTATTTGCTATATATATATTTGTGTTCTGTTGTGACCTCAGGCGCGGTGCTTGTTCCTCCGTGAGTTACTTTGTGTGGGTTGTTTGTGTTTAGTAACCAGAAACTTCTTATATGTTTGTTACATAATTAGTTTTATTAACTTTAATGATTATAACTTCATTGAAAACGCAATTATTTTTGTAAGTCTTTGTTTAAATCATAAAAATTGCTTTAATAGATACATTATGATAAAAAACAGATACACAAAATTACATTTACATAAGGGATACATACTTTTTAAATAAAAAAATAAGAATATACTAATAAAATCTATAATTTATAATAAACTTTTAAAATTTTGACAATTTAATATATATTTAAAACATTTTTGTAAAAAAATAATATATATTCTTAAAATTATTTATGCTAGAAATCTCAAAACGTAACAAATCGTGAATAATACAGTTTTTAAAACATTTTAACAGAATACTCTAGAACTTTATTTCGTTTAGTTAGCGTATTTTTTGAACCAATAGAATTTGTTTGTTCGTTAATTTGGCGGGTTATAAGTGTTCGCGAATATTCTTTTTATTCTTTCGCACCAAGATATTTTAAGAACATTAAACATTTTTTTTTTTTTTACTAATTTAAAAATATCAGTTTCTATGTATATTTAAATTCATTAAATTGTTTAAAAATGTTTTGTTACTTCATTAAATAGTGTTTTAATAATATAAAAGCATTAAAGATCAAACCTATTTAATTGTAACGGCTTTCTAAAATATTTGTCTTTTTTTTTCAACAAATTTATTTTTACCTTTTTAAATGTATTAACTTTAATTATTTTTATATTAAAATTCATTAAAGAGACTTTCCTTGTCATTGAAAGTCATCATTTATAAAAACAAAATTATTTTTTATTATTTTAATAACATTTGTTATAACAAATGCATACTTAAACAATTTGTATAACATAAATTTTAAAAATTATATACAACTGTCAATTATAATTAAAATTCATTATCAGTAAATTTTTACTTAATTTAAAAGCGTTTCGCTAATATAAAAACATTTGTTAAGAAGTTTAGATGTAATTTATTTCACCTAAGGTAAAATTCAGAATATTTTTTATTCAGCACATTTTTAAAATGTTTTTTGAAATATCCGCGGTTAACTCGTCAAAGAAAAATATGATTTGCCTGGTCATACAATGACGTGCGATCGCACATCTTCCTGTGAAAGACTGATTGTTAATGCAATACTGCAATGCAATTGCAGTTGACTGCAAATGCAATTGCAATTGCAAATGAAATTGACTGTTAATGCAAAAAAAAAAAAAAAAATCATGCAAAAATTTTCTTTTTTCTTTTTCAGTTTACAGCTTCAGTGTTTTAGAGGCTTTTAGTTAAGTTTACTTTAAGATTTAACCACTCTACACAGTAGTTTGATAAGAAAAACTGTTAAAAAAAAGTTAAAAAACTGTCCTTTTTTATTTTTTGACGCTTTTTTGAAACTTCAAAATTCGGGTTTTTAAACTTTATATGGTATTTTCATTTGAGCATTAAAATAGATTTATATTTTAATTTTGAATTAAAAAATTTATATTTGAATTTTGATTTATTTAATAATAAAAAAAATTATTTTGATCAAAATGCTGTCAAATAGTTAGTCTTTCAAATGTTGCTGATCTTATTGTTTCTTGTGAGACAAAAGAAATATCTGTTGTTGATGACAGTACAAATATGAAATTTGCTACAGGGGAATATATTGATGAATATACAATTTGTGATTTAAAAAAATCTTATTATGTTCATAATTATTTTATATCAATGAACATAAAAAAATCTTACTATGTTCATAATTATTTTATATCAATGAACATAAAAAAATAAGAAACATTTTTTTAAATAACAAGTTGTGCAAATCCATTTTGCTACTTTAAGTGAGACCAATAATTATATAAATAATATTCTTTCAGGTTGTTCAATTTTAGGAAGATAGGGAATACAGGAACACTGGTGCTGATCACTACTTGGATAGGTTTACATTGTCAAAAATTTAACAGTTAAAAAAACTTTTATGAAATATATATTGTTTATTGCACTGACCAATTTGTGCTATTAAATTTAGTGTTGTCATGAATGTGTTTGATCTCTAGAATTTAGTGTTGTCATGAATGTGTTTGACCTCTAGAATTTAGTGTTGTCATGAATGTGTTTGACTTCTAGAATTTAGTGTTGTCATCAATGTGTTTGACCTCTAGAATTTAGTGCTGTCATCAATGTGTTTGACCTCTAGAATTTAGTGTTGTCATCAATGTGTTTGACCTCTAGAATTTAGTGTTGTCATCAATGTGTTTGACCTCTAGAATTTAGTGTTGTCATCAATGTGTTTGACCTCTAGAATTTAGTGTTGTCATCAATGTGTTTGAATGTGTTGTCATGAATGTGTTTGAATGTGTTGTCATGAATGTGTTTAACCTCTAGAATTTAGTGTTGTCATGAATGTGTTTGACCTCTAGAATTTAGTGTTGTCATGAATGTGTTTGACCTCTAGAATTTAGTGTGGTCATGAATGTGTTTGACCTCTAGAATTTAGTGTTGTCATGAATGTGTTTGACCTCTAGAATTTAGTGTTGTCATGAATGTGTTTGACCTCTAGAATTTAGTGTTGTCATGAATGTGTTTGAATGTGTTGTCATGAATGTATTCGACCTCTAGAATTTGATTTTTAACCAAAAAACTAGAAGTATACTGGCGTCAACAAGTACTAAGTATAAAATGTAGAGAAAAATTATCACAATTTGAAAACACATTTTAAATTCTTTTTACTCAATTAATTAAAGTTTACATTTGACCTCATTACTCTTTGTTGTCTGAAATATTTTTTTTTCTTGACTTAAGATGCAATTTAAATGATCTCTAAGTTTTGTTTGTGAATTATCACTGGATGAAAAAACATTTTTGAAGGGCGAAGGATGAAAAAACAATTATGAAGGGTCATTGGATGAAAAAGGAGTTTTTTTGTATTACTATCAGGGAAATTTGGAAAGTAATAATTTGGTTGCAAATCTAATATTCAAATGCAATATTGCAAATCTGTCATTAATTCATGCCTGTTAAATATGAAATTAACTAAGACAATCATCAACATAATTTCACTACCTGAATAACATATTTATGATAAATAGTATAAAATATGTGAATAGGTCAAAAATAAGTTTTAGGAGTGTATTATTCTAAATTAATGCAGACATCAATGGGAATCGAGTCCCATAATTCCTGGTTTTTATTATTGTTAGTATACATTTTGCTTAAATAACAGGGCATTAATCCTAATTTGGCAAAAAAGACATCAGTAAATAAAACTTTATAAATAGGAATTGTTCCAAGCATAGAAGAATGTTACTTGAATTGTGAACAAATATGGGAAAAAGTTGGTCTATCAGAGATATATAAACTGTCAGCTGATTTAAAGCTGCTTAATATAATTCTGGGACTACAAAGCCACAGTAAAGTAATATTTTCTATTTAAGCATTTATTATATGATTGTACATCATGCTAACTTTTGATTTATATGTTAGGTGCAAAACAACAGGGATGTTGTTTTTGCTATTAGAGTTCTGACATGGAAGATTTCTTGTTTGTATTTAAGTTAAAACTCTTGGATTAAAGAAAACAATTTAGCCTGTATAGCAGCTGGGGAAAAGGATTCGAAGCTAAAAGACTTTAACAAATGCAAGAATTTTCTGTTACTAGTAGAAGATGATTCAACCAGGATTCTAGACATTGCAACATTCCAGAATTACACATTTTTGCTGTAAATGTTTTTAAAACTTTTCGTAAAATTGCCATAATAATTAAAACTATTATATTGCATTATGAATATGAAAGCGGTAAAGCTATACCTTTAAAATATTCGTCTAAATTTAACATTTTTATTAAAATTTATATATTAATATTACTAAGAATGTGTCAACATTATCTGGAATGAATTAGCTCACAGCTGGGAAGCTAACAAAAGGATACCTTTTTTGAAAAAACATGGTCTTTTAAAAGCAAAGTATCATGGAGGGGAGTTTGAAGGTTAATATATTATTCAAAAGTAAAATCTGATTTATAAATTGTTGAATTAGACATATTTTTTACTTTAAAGTGTCTACAGTGTCTACCCAGTGTCAGATTATCCAAAGACTATCATTATGACTCATACAAGAAAAAAATTATGGGTGTTGTTTTGACATATAATAATGAAAGGATTTAACTGTACAATTATATATTATGAAACTGTTTAGATTCTTATATAATAATAGTTATTAATATTGTTAATTTTTAATAAAATCACTAATAATAATAACAAAATGAATGATTTTAAATTAATAAGATGTAAGCCTCACATAATATAGTAAAAAACAAAGTTTTGTGTTTTGTCTTAAGAAAAAAATGAGTTTTAATCAAAGAAAAATCTATAATTTTTAATTGCGCATTTTATACACACTGCGTATTGTAAATGACAGTCAAACCTCATTCTACTCCATATTTTTCACCATCTTGAGCAGTTGCTTTATTAATCATTTATTTCATCTTTTTCACAAAAACATCTCTCTTAAGAACAAATGTTCTTTTATTATTCTAAGAAGCCTATGTAAAAAGGTCCAGTCTGATGTTAAGCTGTGTTATTTTAAGTTTACTAAATCTTGTATCTTATATCAGATGTTAGGTTCTAGAGACTTTTGGTTAGTCTTCAACAATGTCATTAACTAAAGTAAATTTAACATTTAATCTTATAATATAATATTTGATATTTAGTTTTTAAAAAGGGCTAAGTAAGTGGTTCCAATTTTTTAAAACTCTAGAAAACACTTTGACCTCTTCAACTATTCTGCGTCTTCTATCTGTTATTAGTTACCTTATGTAAAGGTTTTTGAGATTGTTAAATTATTTTTGACTAACTGCAGTAATAAAGTTATTCTTGAAGGCCTACACTCTTCTTTATTTCAAGTAACTTTAAGGGTATCTTGTGGTACCCTTAAATCTTTACTCCTGTATTGTTTCTTATCTACAATATCAATCTTCATGAAAATTTAAAGTCATAGAGTATATAGTTGAGTCACCAATAAATAGAGCCACCTAAAGTGGCTCTATTTATTGGTGACTTAACTATACTCTTGTCTTTACAAATCTTTACTTTTTGGTTGCTTAGAACAAGCAGCTGATTTTAATTCTCTCTTCTGTAACAGCCTAAGGCTTGCTTTGGCTTATGGATTTAAGTTCTTGACTTCTACAATTATTGTTAGACAACAAAACTCATTTATTTACTGCAAAAAAATTTTGCAATAATGTTGGTATTCCTATATTGATGAATAACAACCCTCTTAATCTCAGATAAAGTCTAAAAGCACATTGTAAATGTAATGCGGTCGTGGTGTAGTGGTAGAGCGCTCGTGTCATAAGCAAGAGGTACCATGTTCGATCCTCACCACATCCTTGGTAGTACCGGGCTCAACTTGTTTCTCTGCACAGCAGTCTTGGTTGTTAAGGTTCGTGTTTGAAAGTTATATCGTTGAGAGAGGGTTATAACCACATTTAAGTAGCCTCCTCGTCTTTGATGACATTTTTAGCATTGGGGAGGTGAATTAACATAAATTAAAAAAAAAAAAAAAAATTAGATCTGCTTTATCTTTCAAGCTTGAGCCACTCTCCCATTGTTTTAATGTTGCATTTCTTTTTTTTTTTCTACAAATTCAATCATGGTCAATGCTCAAACAAGCTGTCATCTCTATTACGATAAACCAAAACATTCTTGTTTCTTATTCAACAAGTTGCATCCTTTTA
>NC_061157.1:35652404-35668912 GCF_022113875.1 Hydra vulgaris
GAGGGCACGCTGTCTCATTTCAAAAAAAATTTCTTGATTTCTCATAACAAAAGTTAATTTTTTTAAAAAAAAAAAAAAAAGAAAGAAAGAAGGTTCACACAAAAAAATAGTTGGGGAGGGGCGTGCCCCTTCAAAAATGAGAGGGAGCATGCTCCCTTTTGTTTCTGAAGCAAGCAATCTACCACTTTGCTACGGCTGCTAAAAACAAAGAAATATTGCATAGTATTTTAGAAATAGTTTTGGGGGGTTTAAACTATTTTTTAGCCATTTTTAAAAATCTAAATTCTGTTCAAATGAAGTTTTAAATCAATTATTGTCGGAAATATTATTTGTTCATCTACTTTTTAATTATTTCAAACGCTGACAACGTTTTTCATTTGTCACAAATTAAAATGAAATACAGCAAAAAAGTGTTGTCTAAATTATTTTTTATTTGTTTAAATTTTTTTTTTTTTTTTAATATTTTTAATGAACTCGGTGCCGGGTACCCGGTCTCGGACCCGCTTTTTACCATGTTGGAATATATATTTTAGATTTATTAAGTAAAATAATCAATATTAATGATTTAGGCCTTTTAGCAATGATTTAATAGTAATGCATTAAAAAATCAACAGCTTGATAAAATTTGATATTATTAATAATTTTTAATATATTACCTTTCAAATTCTAAAAACAAATCCAAATTGCAATTAATAACAGCTAAATTAAAACTCCTTTGAATAAAATATATTTAACTTCTCTAAACGTATTTAACTTCTCTAAATGTATTTACGAAGATGCCCTTAAAAAAAGCGGATTTCAAAATTTTGAACTAAAATTTGACCCAATAAAAAAATGCAAAAAAGCGAAACAGAGCTAGAAACATAATTTGGTTCAACAAACAAAAATGTTCCCATTAACATAGGAAATGTATTTTTAAAATTGGTGGATAAGCACTTCCTGCCCTCCAATCAACTTCATAAAGTTTTCAATCGAAATTCAATTAAAGTTGCACAAAAAGTGTGGAAAAAATTGTAAAAGATCACAATAATGCTTTGTTAAAAAGAATTTTTAAATGTAGAAGTTACAGAAAACTGTAATTGTAAACAAAAAACAATTGCCGAATAAGTGGAAAATGTTTATCAAAAAATGTGGTATATAAATGTGTTGTTTCTTTTTTAAGCATTGACCTGATAAACAATATATTGCTTAACAGAGCGTGAATGGAAATTTTTTTTGCCAATCATAAACAATCTTTTAAAAATAAAAAAATGTTCAAAAGAAACAATGCTGGCAAAATACATATGGGAATTGAAAAATAGAAAAAAATGAGTGTTTTTATCAGTGACGGATCCAGGGGAGGAATGTCCTAAAAAAATCTTAGAAATGAGGACCTTTTTTTTTTTAAGAGATGCAAATAGGGTTCGGGCTATTGTTATTGTAATTGTAAAAATTGAATACAATAACACATTGCAATACAATAATATTGTATTGTGTTATTGTATTTTTTTAACTAAAAACAATTACAATAACTATTGTATTATTTTTTTTTTCTAACAATACATTGAAGTTCTAAAACTATTGTATTGCTATGATGTAAAACAATTACAATAACTTTTGTATTGTATTGCTGGGATAAATAACAATTACAATAACTATTGAGGGGTATTGTATTACTATTTCAAAGTCTAATAGCTATTGTATTTTAAAGTATTTAGATTCTTTTTCCACGCATTTATTTTTATTTGGGCACTAGAAAATTCAGATATATATACACTGTTATAATCAGTCAGGGACTCAGAAGATAAGGAGATGTGTTTATCATCACAAATTTATATTAAAGTAAGCGTTAGTTGAGTATGTTTCGAAACAATTGGATATTGGAATTGGAAATGGATAGGTGCCTGATGTATAAGCAAATAACTAAGTGGAAGAAATGGTAGTAATTGATCATCTCTATCCCTAGCAGTAAAAGAAGTACAGGTCAGATCAAAATCGCTTCTATAGAGCTATATAAAGTTTGCAACGAGGAAAAGTGATATTCAGTAAATTAAATAGCAGTAGAATCAATAATTATATATTAGTTGTACTCTATTTCAAGGTCACATATCTCGGAGACTGGACTGTTAAAACATTTAATAAATTTTGACATTATAATAGTTTTTTTTATTACAACAATAAATGTCATTGTATTATAAAGATGAATTACAATATAATTATTGTTATTGTAGTGGGTCATTACAGTACCTTTTTTTTTCAGATATTGTTATTGTTATTTTTTTCAGATATTGTTATTGTAGATGAATCGCAATACAATGTTTATTGTTATTGTATTACAGTATTAAAATAATTGTCAATCACAAATATTGTTATTGTTTCTAAAAAAGTTAATAGAATAACAATAGTTATTGTTTCTGTTATTGTTTTCATTACAATTACAATAGTCCGAACCCTAGATGCAAATGTGATACAAAATACAAAAGTATTTCAACATCCACCACCACCACTTAAAATTCCTGGATCACTGAATTTTATTTTGAAATTTGAAATACGCGAACCAAGAATGGATTTTATATTGAAATTTGAAATAAATATGCGAACCAAGAATGTTTATAAAATAAAATTAGTTTAAATAAAAAATTTTCTTTTCAAAAAATATATAAAATAATACAAGGTGTTAAGAAATGTATTGTTTTGTTTGTTTTTGATTGGGTAACATACTAGCATGTTATTTATTCTTTTGTCATAAAATGTTTAAACAATTTTTACAAAATTGAGAACGGTGTTTCATTGGTTTTGAATTTTTTTGTTGTGTAGAAAAATTAAAATAAACATTAAAGTTATAGGTATATATAGGTTTTCTGTGCCCCACATGCGCCGTTGCTATTAAAATCTCGACGTTTTCTACAACGTTTCTGTATCTAATATTTTCATTTCTTTTTGCTATTTCTTTCAATTTATAATATCTATATACACCTATCTAAAATGTCTTCGATTTATATTATAGATCTGCCAAAATTGTAGTCGTGATGCTTTTTTGGAATGTACAGGATGCTACCGTGTTTATTACTGTGGCGCTTTTTGTCAGCAAAAAGACTGGCTGGCTCATAAACCTAAGTGCAGAATTGAATCAGATGGATCGAATGTACATACCAGCGGGCAAATATTGTTGACAGATAAATAGTTTTAAAATTGATGCGTAAACTTTATGTAAATAGAGCAGTCGAAATCTTTATATTGTTAATACCTTTTAGATTTACGATTGTTATTTTAATTGTCGTAAATCCTAGTGGCTTTCTCGCGTTTTTTATTATTATTTTTAATTTATTTTTATTTTTATGAGACTATAAATTATTGTCGAAATATCAGTGAATAAAGAGTTTAATTAAAATGTGCCTAATCATTGATATCGGTCAATTCACCTTTTCCCTTATTATTATTTCACGTATTGCATTATAGTATTTGTATGTACAGAAAAATCAAGAACTCCCAATTCATAGTTTTTTTAGTTTTTCATTATTTCGTGGGGAAAAGATTACTACATCTGTCCAACAGCATCCGTGAAGTAGTGAAATAACATCCGCCATTTTTTTCCAAAATCATCCGCTTTTTTTCTTTACTGAATTTTTTTCTTTATTGAAACATCTTTCCAACAACATCCAAAATTTCATTGATGTCTAATAACATCTTTAGTAAGATGTAACTACATTTCGATATGTAACTACATCCGCCTAAAATAATGCATTATTAAATAAAATAAATTTCCGGCCGTAGTTACATCCGAAAAAAATTTGATGTGTAATTACATCCAAAAAAAATCAGATGTGTAAACCAGATGTAAATCTTGTTACAAAAATGCATTTTAAATTATTTTTTTCCCGGATGAAGTTACATCCGGAAAAAATCAGATGTGTAACTTCATCTGGTTAAAATAATGCATTATTAAAAAAAAAAATTTTCGGATGACATCCGCAAAAATCGAAACGGATGTTATTATAGATCAATGAAATTTCGTATGTTGTTGGACAGATGTTATTAGATATTATTATTATATTATTGTTACCCTGACCTTTTCGTGGCTTGCTCGTACATAGATAGTTTTCTCTCTTATAATCAATTATATTTACTCCAAAATCTTTTACAATTGAATTTCATTAGAAAAGCTTGTTCGAAGTATATTTTACAAGTATACAAAAGTAAAAGAATTTATAATTAACTCTATTAATATTCCTACTGGTTCTAGCTTTTATAAAAGTCCTAGCATAATTCCACTAAATGCTACATTTTGTACAATTACAAACGAGGAATTTAATAGTGATGAAAACAAAACAATGTCTAAAGATGTAACATAATGGTCAAAAGACAACACATCAACATATATTTACTTATATAATATTAGACGATATTTTGAAAGAAAAGCTGCTAAGCATAAAATTGCTGATTATCAGTTATTAAAAGAGAACTATATAAAATATATTAGATTAAACCAAATATTTTATATAGAATTAAACCAAGAAAAGACAATCGTTGTGTTAATCATTGAAATTAAATTTGGCCAAAATCATTTTTGTGAAATATTTATTAACAAGTAAATGAAAAAATGTTGAAAAATTTAAGCCTTGTTATAATGGAAAAATTTCTACATTGTATGGACCATTTAATTAAAACTAGTTTGATTAATGAAAATTAAAGCTTGCCATAGTGTTAATCAATGTTGAGAAAATAGTTCAAGTTAAATCAAAAACTAAAGATCAATACAAAAATGGATTGAAGAACAAAATAAAAAACTTACTGCATCAAATTTTAGTGCCGTTATAAACCATAGAAATATTACTACTCCAACTGCATTGTTAAAAAAGCTTATAAAAAACTGTTATATTAGTTTACTATCACAAGCTTGTCAGTGAAGTATTGAATATGCAGATATTGCTCATTAAAAGTTTAAAGAAAAAGTTAACTTTGATGCTAAAAAATGTGATCTTGTTATAAATCCTAAATTCCTTGATTAGTTGTATATTAAGAAAGCTGCAAAATGATTGAAGTAAAGTGCTCTTTTTAAAAAATAAATCTTTGTGTAAAAAAAACGCTTGTACCAATAAAACTTTTTGTATAGAAATAGTAAAAGACAGCAAAAACTAAAAATCAAACAGTTAATTTTAGGAATGTCAAAGTATCAAAGCTTTTACAGAAAAGGGTGATATTGACTTTGCTCTATACAAAAATGAAGACTTTTTATGCAATCAATTAAATTTGAAATGAAAACTGGTTCAATAGGATTTTACCTTGTTTAAATATATTTTATTTTCAGTTTATGATTAAAAAAATATTTAAAAGGATGTAAAAGTTATTATAAGAAATTAATATTTATTTTATTCTTTAATATTTTCTTTTAATATATTCTAATTTTATTTTAATATATTCTTTAATATTTTCTTTATTGGGAATTGCGTAAAATAATAAATTTTTTTGTTTTAATTAGTTCCTAAAGCATTTAGGTGCACAATATGTAAAATCCCAACTTCTTTTTTTGTTGTTGTTTGTTTTATAGTTGAAAAGTTGAAAAGCACCAAAACATTGTTTGGTGCTCTTGTTGCTATCTTTTCTTCGAAGTTTTATATAGTGCAAAGTTTACTCAAATAATATAGTTTTTAAAATTTGAACTACAAAATTAAAAAGGTGGCAAATAAAATACACTAAAATCTATTGGGACAATCTCAGTCAAATATTGAAAGAACATATAGTTCTTTCAATATTTGACATTTTACTCGACTTATTTTAGTTGTTTACTTCCGCGTATATAAAAATACCATAATGCATTTAAGGTCAATTGAACCCAATTTCGTTTTACGGTTTCCTGATTCTCATTAGAACTATTCCGAGTAACACATTTATATGCACCTACACATTTTTTTGTTTTGTCAACGAAGCATTATAGTTAGCCGTATTTTGACTTTGGGTTAGCATATGATTGGCTGCACTTTTGGCCAACGTTGGCATTATGTTGCGCCACTGTAGATTATTCATTAGTTAGATGCCTTATGTTTATTTAGTTATAAACGTTTTGTCAGCTCACTGAAGTGTTATGGTTGGGGTCACATAAAGCAAGTGGCTTTTCATTTTGCTAATATTAGTATTATGCATGTTTTATTAGTTTGGCGTTGGGTATAATTTTTACCTTTTATGGAATTTTTCGGTCGCTACGCACAAAAAATCTCATTGGGAAATTAAATGTAAGTATATCGACTGAGAGTTTTAGTCGTGTTTGTATTCTTAAAAAACGGCTACTAAAGAATTGATTTATCAATTAGGGACTTTCATAAGGGGTAGTTTCGGGGTATGAGATTTCAGTGAAATCTCTATAGGGGATAAATTAATACGTATTTATAACATATAAATATTGTATATCTGTTTTTTGAAAATAAAATACAATGGATGATATCATTATATTAAAACAAAAAGGATATATTATTTTAACAAGCAGAAAAATTGTGACTGTTAAAACTTTAACAGATTTTAGCTCATCTGATACGTTGTTTGTTAGAGGACTTATTAAAAAATCTTACGGAGAACAAATTCGTCCTGCTCGTCCTGTTGGTGTCAGTGGGCTATGTTGCCATGTTCTTGCATTGTTATTATTTTTAAAACACTTTTATAAAACAAAAGAAAAAATGTTATCCCTTACTTGTAACTAACAACTTCAAAAACGACGTTGTAAAAAAGTTAGTAAAAAAGGTTCAATACCTATGGTTCTAACCGTCAAAAAGAAAAAGAAAAACGTACATGAGGAAAAAATTATTGTTGCAGAGAACAATATGAATGAACAACCCAGAAAATTCAAAATTCAAAAGAGATATTCTTAAAATGAAACACCAGTTTGAAAATTAAACACTGTTATTTTTTCCAAACCTAATGCTATCTAATGCTACGCATGTGGTTTTTTTACTTTAACGGAAGATGAAACATACGGTTCAAGGTGCGGATTCACAATTTTTGCGTAACTCTTGCGTAGTTAAACAAAAGTTACGATAAACTTACCCAAATTACTTTTTGCGTAACTATTTGGTATTCACAACTTTTTTGCAACATTTGCGTAAAGTTAAGGTTGCGCATGAGTTACGCAAAACTTAGGCAAAAACTTAAGCAAAATTTGAGGCAAATATTTTATAACTATTTGTATAAAGAAAATAGTTGATATTACTAAATCTTTTTTTATTAAGACATACAGAGCAAAGTAAACGAACAGTCAATGCATCTTTTTTTAGAGTCAGGGCTTACATTTACTTAGATTTGAATTATTTTTCATTAAATAGTTAAAAAGTTTCATTTAATAAAGAAATTGCTTCTATAAATTCAAGAAATACTATTGATTGTATTTTAGTTTATTTTTAAGCAAAAATAAACCAAAACTAATTATAAGCAAAATTCAAATTGTCAGAAATATTTTGAAAACATAAACAAAAGTTCAACAACTTTTCCACAACATATTATGAAAAATATATTATTGCTGGTTGACTATCTTATTAATATAAATCTACATTTGTAACTTCCATGCGTACAGTTTCAGTTGTATTAACACAATTAATAAAAGTTGAGTTTGAATTAAAATCCACTTTTTTTTTATTAGTTTTTTTCAGTGATATTTCAGATTGATAATTTATGGTACCATTTTCCGAATAAAAACATTATTCTTATATTTGCTGGATAGAGTAAAGTTAATTCTGTGTATCAGGCATGTGCAGTATAACAAAGTTTGACTCATTGACAGAGCAAGTATTGATTAAATCAGAACAAAAATTTTGTGAATACCGTTTTTTAGTCTTTTTGCGTAAGTAATAACTTACGTAAAAACTTAAGAATTTCGTTAATTTTTGCTTACGCAAGGTTTGTGAATATGACTGCTAACTTTGAACCGAAGCAAAACTTACGCAAACTTTACGCAAATTTTGGACTTACGAAAAAGTTGTGAATCCGCACCCAAATCCTGATGCTTTTTGGTAGCTCCAAACTTATTACTTGAAATAAAAATAAGAGAAAATTCAAAAGAACCATTGTCAAACTTATTTAAATTACCTGACTATTTTATTCAAACACAATTTCAAATGGTACACAATCAAACTGCTGCTTTATTATGTCCTAATATCCTGAATCAAAAACTGCTTAGTACTTCCTTATCCAGAAAAACAACATTTTCTGGGATGTAGTAAAATGTTTAATGGACAGTATTTTTTCAAACACACCAATATCAGATTGGCCACATAAAAAATACAAGTTATTTACAACTCTAGAAAAGGAAAACCTTAGTCGAATTCTAAGCTTCGAAAGTATCAAACCATTACGTACCCATATTAATAAATTAATACGTAAACTTCTTATGGTAAATTTTAGTACCTTGTAATAAATAACAATAATAAAAAACTACTAAACTACTTTCCAAGAAACATTTTTTACATTTATAGTTTTAAATACTATTTTTCAGGATTTGGTCCAATAAGATTCATCGTTAAATTAACAATATGACACAAAGTCCTCCATCTTGATGAAAGTAAATCTAGTCTTTGCATAGGCTAAACTGTATTAAGAATTGACCAATCTCTAACATGGCGTATAAATCGTTCAACATGAATTCTGGTTGAAGCAATATTAAAACTTGTTGAAACATCCCCATGTGAAAACTTATCAAAAATTTTTTGTACTGGTCGGTTTAAATAAACACCTTTCATCAAACAATAATCTTGGACCGCAAAACTTCAATCAGGCATTAATTCGAGTTAATTTCTAGCGTGTTTGCATAGAAATGAGCATCACTGATAGTCTGAAGACATCTAGTTTCTAAAAATTTTTTTATCAATTTTTTTATTTTTTTATAATATTTTCAATAAAAAATTACTTTGGTTTTAATTAATATTTTTAGAACGGTTTAAACCATGCTTTAAACCATTTGGCTTAAACCTATCAACCCTGTTTTGGCGTAAGTCAACTTAACACACCAGTTTTTTCAGTTATCGCGCTACCTGATATTGAACCTGAATAAATATCACTGAACGAAAGACCACTTCCATGAGGTGAAATACCAACTAATGCTTTTCCTGTTTATGTGTTTTTGTAATGAGAAAACATAAGAGTGTTTAAATTAAAATTAGTTGCTTGTTGAAATTTAAATTCTGTACAGTCTATAATCATATCAGTTAGACCATGAACATTCCTGACAAATATTTCTGGCATTCTTTTTAAAAAATATCCATCATCGGGATAAAGATCAACTCCATCAAACAATATTTCTATACTACCCATGCAATAAAAAGTCTATTAACTGTGCTTTCGGAAACTTATAACATATGTGTCATAAATCCCAATTGTAATGCATGACAACAAATAGTTAAAACTGAAAATAATTCAGTTCTTTTATCTAAAGCTCGATTACCAGTGTCTTTACAATCTTGATATTCAATAGCATGTAAATATGGACTAGTAACATCAAATAAAACGTTGAAGTTTTCATTGGATAAACTACAAAGGTATTTAAATGATAAAGGTTTATTATCTATTATAAGATCAGGATATGATAATTTTATTGATAATGAAAATATTTTTTTGTTACTTTCAAACTTTTACGTTTATTTGTAGGGTTTTATTTTCATTTTCTAGTCTCTTGATTTTTACATTAGCTTCTTGAAGTTGTTCTTTTAATGATTTATTGTTTTTTAATGAACTAGATAACATAGAATTTAGCTGGAATTTTGAAGGATGGCGCCTAAGTTTAGAAACTTTAAAATTATTCTTTTAGTAAGAGATTTCCGACATTAATGCACAATAATCGTAGGATTTTTTTGATGAATTAGGTTGTTAACAATATCTAATTTTTTTTTTATACGAATTTTTTTTTTTTTATCAAAAGGTGTTGGTTCTTTAAGTCGTTTAAATCAAATAAAACACTTCCCAACGGGCATTTGTTTTTAAAAGTTACGTTCTAAATGTCTTTTAAACGTTTTTTAAACGTTTTTTAAGTAAGAATATTTAAAAGACGTTTAAAAGACATTTAAAATACATTTAGAACGTAACTTTTAAAATAAAATGCCCGTAGGGTGTATTTGTCTGATAATAATTTAATATTATTAGTTTAACTACGTCATTTTCTAGCCTTTTCTATTTTAAAGTAGTTTCTAGGCTTTTCTATACGCGTTTTTTTTTTTTAATTTTATTTACTAACAACGCGTATTACGGGTTGCTTACTGCAAGTTTTTATGAATAATATACGCAGTGGATAGCCTACCGAAAGTCGGTAGCGGAAAAATAAAAATTATCCTACCGAAAGTTTTTTTTTATTGGTTAAGAAATATCACGTGTCACAATAAAATAGCTAAATAAAGATTTTTTTTAATTAGAAATATATAATGTATCGGATATACTCGTTACGCCGCATATAATATAATTATATAGTGTATCAGATATATTCGTTACGCCGCATTTAATATAAATATATAGTGTATCGGATATATTTGTTACGCCGCACGCAGGTTTGCCGAGTCCTGTCTGAGGAACATACTCACAATTTGATTGTTTTTTTCTATATTTTTCAGGTTTTATTACGCTTATCAATTGAATAAATTATTTAGAGATATACGCTGGGAATGGCACAATGCATTAATAGACGCAATGGAGTGTTCATACACTGACTGATTTAGGGATAGGCACCGAGGAATGTACCTGCATTTACTAATTTAGGGATAGGCGCAGTGAAGTGTACATACATTTACTAGCTTAGGGATAGGCGCAGTGAAGTGTACATACGTTTACTAATATAGGGATAGGCGCTGTGGAGTGTACATGCATTGACTGAGGGTTTGATATGGTGTGGCAGTCATTTCTATTTATTTAATCTTAAAATTAATTTATTAAATCCTATTTAATTTTTTACATTTTTTACGTTTTTGTTTTTAAAAATAATGTTAAATTTTTTTTCATTTTACGGTATAACAAATATTGTTTATTTTGACATGTGATATTCTCAACCAATAAAAAAAATTTTCGGTAGGATAATTTTTATTTTTCCGCTACCGACTTTCGGTAGGCTATCCACGGCGAATAATATACTGAGATGGTGGGACAATAAAATCGGGTAATGAGTTTAAGTGTTCCCATTTTTCATAAACTCCAGTGTTCACAACAAATGTGTCCGTTCTTTTAATTCATGCCTTTAGTTTTTAAGATCATTTGATATTGTGTTTGAAGATTTTCATTTTTTGGTAGGGAATTATACTTTATTTTAGTTCCATCTTTTTTTTGTATTGGCGTTATTTTAACATAAAGATGAAGAACAAAACCACTTCATGGTGTTAATTCCTTTTTATTAAGCAGCCGTGGCGCAGTGGTAGCGCACTTGTCTCAGAAACGTAAGATCCGTGGTTCAAACCCCACCTCTGGGCAAGTTTTGCGACATCGGTTGGGAAGGAGGCGTGAACTTCCTATTAAATGCTCTTCGGCGGCGCTCTGTGATAAGACCGTAAGGACTTCTTGGGGCACCTTAATCAACTTAAAAAAAAAAAAAAAAATTAATATTTATTTTAAAAAGAGTAATCTAATATTAGACTAGTTAAGTCGTTTGCAAAAATGGAAACAACAAAAAACGCTTTTAAAACAAACTAAACGAACGGCTTTTTCCTGAGATCGATCCCTGTTTTGATTGGTTAAAAATTTTGAGTTTCGCAGAGTCCGATTTTAAAACATCTCGTTATAGGCTGTTCACACGAGGGTACATTTGATGGAACATTCCGTGGAACATGGAACATGAACAAATATCCTCTCGTGTGAACGCAAAAGGAACAAAAATTCAAGGAACATTTGAGGAACTTTTGTACCGTCCCGCCAACCCAGAACAAATAAATGTTCCGGAACATTTATTTGGTTTTGTATAAAAAATGGTGCCTGTTTTCAACTATTTTTAAAATAAGCGTATGCATATAAGCTAAATGATTCAATAAAAATGAATTGCAAGATGCAAATTTGTTGTGAAAGTAATACCCTGTTCACACTAGCGATGTTCGGCGGAATATTATTCCGGAACAAATGTTCCTAGAACAAAATGTTCCACAAAATGTTACGAGATGTTTTAAAATCGGACTTTGCGAAACTCAAAATTTTTAACCAATCAAAACAGGGATCGATCTCCGTTCGTCAAACTAAACAAAATCGCCATTTTGTTAATTTATTCCCTTTGGAAAAGTCATATACTGAAGTCCGTAATTACTGATAAGAATATCGTTTGGTGAAATTTTTATTTTCACGCCATATTTAAGGTTTGTTTATAAGTTTGTTTTATAATTATTATTAGTTTAATTTAAAGGGGAAAAGACGTCAAAAACGTTCAACGAAATAAATGTTCTTTTTGTGTGCTTTTCTGTAATTAGTGGTTTTAAATCGTAAGCGTAAAAATTTAAAGAAAAAACTGTATAATTTTTAAATCTTTAGTATATTTTATTAATTTTTCTTGAGAAAATAATTCATTTTTTATATAATATGGCTGTTACATTATCAGAAATAGCAAAATTGTTTGAGGTATATGAAGAAGAATTCGAGTTGATGTTAAAACGACAGGAAAATTTTTTTATTGATATTATTAGCGGAAACTTAAAAATATTTAATGGCAGATTGGAAAAAGTCGAAAAAGACAGAAGAATTTAAACAAAGCTTAAATTTTCATGAGGAACTAATCGATGAAAAAGTTGAGCAAGCAAATGTTTTCAGTAAAGAAGGCAATTTAGAAATTGCCTTCTATACTGTAATACATACAAAAAAAGTCAAGGGAGATGGAAGATCGATCGAGACGTATTAATTTAAGAGTAGATTCATGTAACCCAATACAACCTGCTCCATGTCCTGCTGCCTTGTAGGATACGCTTTTTTAGGCAAAGGCTAGGAGAAGTTAACTCCGAATTAAAACACCCCCTGCCTTGGGGCTCTTGGTTGAGTAAAGGCTAGAGATGGTGTCTCGATAAAAATACTCATCTTGGGCAGATGTTACATGCATCCAGCTGCTGTCTTGTAGAAGGCCTCCTAGGCAAAGACTTAAGGGGTAAACAGATTCTATCTGTTGACCAGCCTCGCACCCCTTCCTCATCTATTAGGTTGGCGCAGATGTATTTTTAATACATTGTTTCCAGTTTAGGATGTTGAACGCTGGATCTTCTTGACTCAATGCGTGGGTATTGCTTGTGTCTCTATTTTTATGACTGGGCAACTCATTCTATTATCTCCTTATGAGGGTACAGCTCTAAAACTCAGTTTTATGGTTCTGAGGCCGGCTGGTAGTCAGGTTTCCCGAACTCTGTGGTAGCTCTCAGAGAGGCTGATTCCATCAACAGCCGAAAAATATCAGAGTACTAACAGTGCCATGTTGCGCATGGATGGTGTCCCTGTTTGTACTTTTGGTGTGCATTGCAGAGGCCACATTTGGAGCCCTTTGTTACGGCTTAGGGTTTATTAATAGTAATGAAGCTATTGCTTAGTTGTTAAATAGTGTACTGAGTACTATCTATACTTGAGTCAAGTTCTTTATAAATTTAAAATGACTAAAGTACCTAAAACTAAAAAACACAAAAAACCATCGTCATCACCAAGTTCTCTAAACCTATCATTTACTAATATTCGTGGTCTTCGAAGTAACTTTTCTTCTGTTGAGTCTTATCTCTTGCAAAGTTCACCAGACCTACTTGCTCTTTGTGAGACTAATTTGAGTTCGGCTGTCCCATCTTGTGATCTTAGTGTTGATGGTTATCTTCCTTTAATTCGTAAAGACTCCAATAATCACATGCTTGGCCTGGGCATCTACATTCGTAAGAACTCACCCATTTGTCGTGAAACTAGGTTTGAATCTACAGACTATTCATTTATGTGCTTTCGTTTAGCACAACTTCACTCTATCGCCTTTCTCTTTGTTCTATATCGCTCTCCTTCATCCCAAGATTGCACTATTCTTGATGTTATTTCTGATCAAATTGACCAAGCCCTCTCTCTTTATCCATCGGCCAATATCGTCGTTGTTGGTGACTTTAATGCCCACCACACCGATTGGCTTGGCTCTAGTGTCAGTGACTCTGCTGGCGTTAAGGCCCTCAACTTTTGCCTTTCTCAATCTCTAACTCAAATAGTCAACTTTCCAACTCGTTTTCCAGACAACCCTAATCATTTACCTTCTCTACTCGACTTATGTCTTGTTTTGGATCCTAGTCAGTGCTCAATTTCTCCACATTCACCCTTAGGTACTTCTGATCACGGTTTGATCTCTCTAAAACTATTATCAAATTCTTCTACTTCATCAGAATCCCCCTATCATCGTACCACATACAACTACCTTAAAGCTGACTGGGACTCTTTCCGTGATTTTCTTCGTGATGGCCCTTGGGTAGAAATCTTTCGTCTTCCTGCTGACAAATGTGCTTCTTACATAACTTCGTGGATTCAGGCTGGCATGGAATCTTTTATTCCCTCTCGACGATTCCAGGTCAAGCCTCACTCTTCTCCTTGGTTTTCCTCACATTGCGCTGCAGCAATTTCTAATCGAAACTGTTACTTCCATATCTATCAGCAAAACAATTCTCCAGAAAACAGACATCTGTTCACTATCGCCAGAAACCATTGTAAAAAGGTTTTGTCTGACGCCAAAGCTCGCTATTCCCAGGTCATTAAATCTCGTATCTCATCACAAAAATTAGGCTCTCGAGACTTCTGGAGAATCTTTAACAGTATCAATAATAAGGGCAAATCTGTTATTACTTCTCTCTTGTATGGTTCAGACTTTGTCACCTCACCTAAAGACAAAGCTGAATTGTTTGCTAAGAACTTTTCATCAATATCATCTCTTGATTCCACTAGTTGCGTTTTACCTGACATAGCCGTCAAACAGGTTGATCCCTTGCTTGACATTCGCATCACTTCAGCTTCTGTATCTAAAGTAATTTCCTGCTTAGACTCTTCAACAGCTTGTGGTCCTGACAACATTCCTGTTGTAGTCTTGCAGAGGTGTTCTCCTGAGCTTTCATCCATACTCTCTAAACTATTTAACAAGTGCTTATCAGAGTCTTGTTTTCCGTCATGCTGGAAAGCAGCATCTGTTATCCCTATTTTTAAAAATTCCGGAGAGCGATCTGATTCATCTAACTACCGTCCCATTAGTCTTCTTCCTGTCATAAGCAAGGTTTTTGAATCTTTAATCAACAAACACTTAATCTCTCATCTTGAATCAAATAACTTACTTTCTGATCATCAATATGGATTTCGGTCTTCTCGTTCTACAGCTGATGTGCTAACAGTAATAACCGATAGGTTTTACCGTGCATTAGATAGAGGTGGAGAGGTTAAGGCTATCGCACTTGACATTTCTAAAGCTTTTGATAAAGTTTGGCATGCTGGTCTTCTCCATAAGCTTTCTTCTTATGGTGTAGCTGGTAACGTCTTTAAGATTATTGAGTCCTTTCTTTCCAATCGTAGTATAAAAGTTGTCCTCGATGGACAACACTCTTCTTCACATCCTGCAACTTCAGGGGTTCCTCAAGGTTCAATCCTTGGCCCTATACTCTTTTTAATTTACATTAACGATCTTCCAGATATTCTCACATCTAAGGTGGCATTATTCGCTGACGACACTACCATTTACTCTTGTCATGATAAGAAGCCTACACTCTCTGATTGCTTGGAGGGGGTATCTGAGCTTGAAAAAGATCTCACTTCTGCTACAGCATGGGGCTCACAGTGGCTGGTGAACTTTAATTCAGATAAAACTCAATTTTATTCGGCCAATCGTTATCGTAATAATTTAGATCTTCCTATATTTATGAATGGTAATGTACTAGATGAGTCATCTACCATTCATCTTCTAGGATTAACTCTTACTTCTGATCTTTCTTTTAAAGCGTATATCAAATCCATTGCAAAATTAGCATCTGCTAAGGTTGCATCTCTTTATCGAGCTCAACACTTTCTTACTCCAGATTCTATTCTCTATCTCTATAAATCTCAAATCCGTCCCTGTATGGAATACTGTTGCCACATCTGGGGCGGATCTTCTAATGATGCACTTTCTCTTTTAGACAAGGTGCAAAAACGAATTGTAAACATAGTTGAACCTGCTCTGGCAGCCAATCTCCAACCTTTGTCACATCGTCGTAATGTTGCTTCTCTTTCTCTTTTCTACAAATACTATAATGGGCACTGCTCTAAAGAGCTAGCGTCCCTTGTGCCATCTACTAAAATTCATTCTCGTGTTACTCGCCATTCAATTAAGTCTCATCCTTTTTCTGTGACTGTTCCTAAGTGCTTCAAAAACTCTTATTCTTCTAGTTTTTTTCCTCGAACATCAGTTCTTTGGAATTCGCTTCCTTCATCTTGCTTTCCTGATTCATATAATTTGCAATCTTTTAAGTCATCAGTCAATCGTTATCTTGCTCTACAGATTTAGTCTTTTCTCTTCCAGTAACTTCCAACTCTTATAGTGGTTGCTTGCAGCCTTGTTGGAAGTGAAGATGATAAAAAAAAAA
>NC_061157.1:35669912-35679912 GCF_022113875.1 Hydra vulgaris
AAAAAAAAGATGGTTTTTTTAGACTGTAAAAATAAAAATAAAGTTATAACAATAACAGATTTTGAAACCTATTACTCCGATTATTTTAAAACCGCAAATAATATATTACATAACGACTTTTACCACGCGGATAAAAAAATATTTAACGACAAATGTTCTAATACAGATTATTTCGAAATTAATACTTTTAAAACCCAATTCAAGCAAAGTAATGATTTCACAGTCATACACATAAACATAAGAAGTATTAACTCAAATATCGACAAATTGAAATTTTTTTTTTTAGAATGTAAGTATTCATTCAGCATGATTTATCTCACTGAAACGTGGCCCAGTGGGCACAGGACGTAAAAAAGACGTCCTTAGGACGTTCAAATCGCGTCTGTCCGTCCCATTAAAATTCTAAACGTCTTTTGAACGTCTTATTCGCGTCCAATAATTTTTTCGTCCAAAAAATATCCAGAATGCTTTATTAAATAAAAAAAAATCAGTTAAATCACGCAAGCGCTAAAACTTCATAAAATTTTTAAGTAACGCATTTTTAATAAAGTTTTTTTTCAATTACAAAAGAAGTCTTTTTACGACAACTAATAGTTCATCTAACACGTTCCATCTAATTTTTGTTTTTGTTATCAATTGAAAATTGTGGTAATATTGATACAGTTAATGAAATTTTTACAAATAATGAAAGAAATGGTTTAAAACTGAATATATATGCTATACTATGTATATATATACTTGATATACTATTAGTATAGTATTGCTATATCAAGAACCAAGTTCTAACAATAAGATTTAGACATCTCATGCAGAATCGAATTTTTCAATAGGGAAACCTGTTAATGATCATGGAACAATTATACTAATAATTCTTTGAATTCAATGTCTTTACTCGACAACGTTATGCTATTTTATAATGGAACCAGTACATTAGTTAATGATCTTCTTGAAATATTGCCAAATCAAGGTTTGGAACTTCCCAAAGATTCAAGGAGAATTTTAAAAGCACCTTATGAAAAGTGACTTAAAGACAGGTTCTTGCTAATTTATATATATTTTTAAACATTTAATTACTTGAGAATCGTATTAAAATTGATACATATATTGAAATTGATACAGATATTAAAATAAATAGTTAAAAACTGGGTATATCATATACTATATATATATATATATATATATATATATATATATATATATATATATATATATATATATATATATATATATACATATATATATATATATATATATATATATATCAAGTATATACTTGACACTTGATATAGAATTTCAAGTATAATAATTGATATACTATATCAAGAACCAAGTTCTGACTGTTTGAAAGACTTAGACATCGCAGAATCTCATGTATAGTCATATTTTTCAAAAGGAAAACCTATTAATAATACAGAGAGTTTATGGTGATAATTCAATATAATTCAATATCTTTAATTAACAACTTTTATATTGTTCTATTCAAAATAATTGGACCATTACATTAGTTAATGAACTTTTTGAAATATTACAATATCAAGTTTTGGAGCTTTGCTAATAACCAATTACTTAACTTTAGTAATTAGTTATTAGTGAAGTTCAAAAGTTTTGACTAAAAAATAAGTCTAATTAAAAAAATTAAACCAGTCATAACAGTTATATAAGAGACAGGAGGGTAGAAAATTTCCTTTACTCTAAAGGAAATTTTCTACACACCTGTCTCTTATATAACTGTATTAACATATGAATAACCACTATATCACATGTTGGAATGTTATTGGCAATTTACTAAGTAACCGAGAAACACTCCTTAATTTCTCGTTTTTTTTTATCATCTAGGAAGTTTTATTAAAGTAAATGGATTATACTTATTATTAAAGAAATTATATAGTCCTTTGATTGATTGCAAACCTATATTTCTATTGTATATATATATATATATATATATATATATATATATATGTGTGTGTGTGTGTGTGTGTGTGTGTGTGTGTGTGTATATAAAAGTAATATGGTAATTTATAATAATTTATCTGTTTTTATTTTAAATTTATTGAAAAAAATAAGATTCTGTTTTCAATGTAGTTATTTTCTCCTTAATTCTGCTATTTTTTCTTTCAAAAAATTGACTTTCGTGACCAAATCTTTTTAAATAATAGAAAAATGTCTCCTTAAAATCCTGACTTATAGCGTCAGTTTTATTAGTAAAAATACAAAATATATGTCAAATAAAATAAAAATGAGTTTTGCTAAAATTTAAAATTATTAGAATTAGTTAAAATTTAGAACTATTAGTTATTATTAGTTAAAATTAGTAGAATTTGTAGTATTAGTTAAAGTTTAGAAATAGATAGTGTGAAACATCAATTAGATACAATATAAAGTTGAACAGAAAAATAAAAAAATAAAAATAAAAAAAAAATGCTAATGCTAAAAAAAAACAGAATATTTTTTACTTTATCCATAAGTTTTATTTACTTGTTAATTAAGATTTTATTTTTAGGAGCGTCAACTACATCAAGTGTCAGTTGATATATATGTTTCGGTCAAATACATGTTTGTATTTGGTAATAATATGTTACATTTTTGTTTTGTATTTCAAAAACTCATATTGCATTTATTTAAATATGCATTTAGGAATCTAGAATTGATGTGTTTGTAGTTTTTGTTTCTAATTTTGTTAGAAATTTTATTTGATTAAATGTATTTAACTCTAAAGTTCATTTTCATTTTTGCCTTCGGTTTTAAAAAAATAGAACAAGGTTTTGGCTATAGTTCATTTTATGTAATGGTTAATGTAATATAATTTATTTTATGTAATATGCCTAATGAATTTTTATTAGTAAAAACTTCTTTAATTCATTCAGCTCCTCCAAAATTTGAAAGTCTGTGATTCAAAATTTCGCTTTTCCCAAAACAAAGTTAAAGAAAATATATGAAGTCAATGATAAATCTTAAAGTTTTACAAAGAGTAATGTAAGTAATATATAGCTCATCTTGGAAGTTATTTTAACTATTTAGGCCTTTTATCTTTATAAATTAATTTTTTTAATACTTCTCAATACTCAAAATAGGTACCTAGTCAATTCAGCAAGAAAAAAAGAACATTTAAGAATTTCCTTTCAAAAGATGTAGCTAGTAAAATTTTAAGTTAGTTATATATATATATATATATATATATATATATATTTATATATATATATATATATATATATATATATATATATATATATATATATATATTTATATATATATATATATATATATATATATATATATATATATATATATATATATATATTTATATATATATATCTTCTTCATATCCTGTAACCTCAGGGGTTCTTCAATGTTCAATCCTTGGCCCTATACTCTTTTTAATTTACATTAACTCTCTTGCAGATATTATCACATCTAAGGTGGCATTGTTCGCTGACGACACTACTATTTATTCTTGTCATGATAAGAAGCCTACACTCTCTGATTGCTTGGAGGGGGTATCTGAGCTTGAAAAGGATCTCACCTCTGCTACAGCATGTGGCTCACAATGGCTGGTGAACTTTATTTCAGATAAAACTCATTTTTTTTCGGCCAATCGTTATCGCAATAATTTTGATCTTCCTATATTTATGAATGGTAATGTACAAGATGAGTCATATGCCCTTCACCTTCTATGATTACCTTTTACTTCTGATCTTTCTTTTAAACTGTATATTAAATCATTGCAAAATTAGCATCTGCAAAGGTTGCATCTCTTTATCGAGCTCAACACTTCCTTACTCTAGATTCTATTCTCTATCTCTATAAATCTCAAATCCGTCCCTGTATGGAATACTGTTGCCATATCTGGGGCAGATCTTCTATTGATGCCCTTTCTCTTTTAGACAAGGTGGAAAAACGCATTGTAAACATAGTTGGACCTGCTTGTGCAGCCAATCTCCAACCATTGTCACATCGTCGTGATGTTGCTTCTTTTTCTCTTTTCTACAAATACTATAATTGGCACTGCTCTAAAGCTAGTTTTTTTTCTTCGAACATCAGTTCTTTGGAATTTGCTTCCTTCGTCTTGCTTCCCTGATTCATATAATTTTCAATCTTTTAAGTCATCTGTCAAAACTCTTATAGTGGTTGTTCGCAGCCTTGTTGGAAGCGAAGATGTATTATATATTTTTTCTATTATAATTTATATATATATAAATTATAATATATAGTCTTTAATTCATTTACTTACTTATCTTAAGAATAATGAAATATAAAAAACGTTTAAAGTTGAGAATAGTTTTGATCTTTACTAGTATGATTCTATCGCCAAGTCTCTTGAATGTGATCAATCATTTCTCGATACTAATGTTGCAAAAAGTAGTATATTTTTTATTATGGTTAAATGTTTAGTTTTTTTTTATAAGGGTAAATTACATAAAAAATTTTGATCTGTAATTATATACATAATGCTCACTTTACAAGTAAACATAATTTACACAAAATTTTTGAATTGAATAAAACACTAATGAATTGCTCCTATGCCCAATATAACTTACACTAAATTGTCCCATATCAATTACACTAGTGTTATCTTTTGAATTTAGAAATAGAAGTTATTAAATGTTGGTGGCTCATCATGCAATGCATTTGAGAAGGGCATGCTTTCAAAGTAAGTATAATTTTACTATAAAAAGAGCATTTTTAATACCGCAATTATATTGCATACTTGACATACATAAATATATACGCTAGTCACAACAATCCAGTTAAAAATTTCTTTAAAAAAATAAATTTAGTGTTGAGAAATTCGTATTTTTTGATGTTTGATGTTATGTTTATAAAATAATTAATATATGTGTGTGTTATTTGTTTCTTTCCCCTTTATTTTTACATTCTTATCTTAACAATATTTTTTTAAGGTTAAGATTGCTTTCCTGATTCCTACAGCAAAAAAAAAACTTTAAAATGCTGGTAGCAATATTTTAAAGAGTGCATCTGATCGAAAAGAAAGTGAATTGCGTCAACTGTTCGAAAATTCGATTTTTGGAAATTAACAAGTGGAAGAAGAAGTTTACAAAGTTGTAATTTATAAAACTCAGCACAATTATATTATTAAAAAATTTAAATGATTTATTATTTTTTTCTTATTCTCAAGAAGTTCTGTAAAAACATAATTTGAACCTTACGTTTAAGTAAACCCATGTTAGAACACGTATTTTAGACGTCGAAATAAGAACGTCTAAATTAGGTTATTTAAAGACGTCATTCGGCGTTTCCATTTAGCACTAGTTCTGAACGTCCTAGATTCACGTCTTTTAGACGTCTCAAAACACGTCTTTAGTCCGTCCTAAAAAGACGTCCTAATTACGTCTTTAAAAGACGTCATCTGGCGTTGCCATTTAGAACCAGTTCTGGACGTCCTAAAAAGACGTCCTTTCGACGTCATATGGACGCTTCCGTGCCCGCTGGGTGTGTACTGACAATTTTTCTCAAAAAAACTCAAATTTTCAAATTACTAAATACAATATGATTTCTTTTGAAAGCAAAATACTCAAAAGAGGAGGAGGAATTTTAGTTTATATTCCGAATAATCTTGTAAAAAAATTAGAAACGACCTCTTAATCTCCGATGCCGACAATGAGGCCCTCACAATTATTATTATTATTATTATTATTATTATTATTATGTATTTCGCCGTTGAAAACAGTTTTACAAGTTTGTGCAATACAATATGTAATACATGGCTGGGGCAAGAAGAAGACTAGTTTAGTCTTATCACCAAGCCCCTTTAAATAAAACTGACAATATTAAAAATACCAAGCAAAGTAACTCTTAAATAACTTTAAATAAACGTTAAATAAAACGTTGCGTTGAAATAAAATAACGTTAAATAAAATGTAACGCTAAGTAAAAATAAAATAAAATACATTTTACGCTGTGTTAGAGTGTAATATATCCAAAAGTATAAAAACATTTTATTAATTAAACTCATTTTTTCTAACTGGTTTTAGATTTATAAAACTTTTGAATTTAGATTATAAAATAACAGATAATACACAAATAACAAACAAAACAAAAAACAATCATTTTTAAAAACATTTTTAGTAACTTAATGTGTCTTTTATATATGTTTTTTTATATGTTTTATTAAAGTTTACTATATAAAATAAACAAAAACAAAAAAAACAAAACGTCATAATGTACAAATTGACTAACAGTATATACAGAATATATATTTAAACCATATTTATAAAGAAATAAAATAAATAGACAAACGTGATTACTCCTAGTCAAAGGATTCAGAAATATTTTGATTCGTTGTCATTTATAAAAAGTTTGTTTTTAAAATTATGTAATAAAGTTAAAAAAAAAATAAAAAAAAAAAAAAAAAAAAAAAAAAAAAAAATGTTTAATAGAAGAAATTAGTTTTTAACTCATTATTCAATAGCGTGTTCCATAGTTTAGGACCTCTGTTTGGAATTGAAAACTTAGTAACAGAGTAATAGGTTTCAGGTTGAATATAATTGTTTTCTGAAAATCGTGTTGGGTATAGATGATTTATTTTTTTCCAAAAATGAGTCAAATAAAATAGGTGATATATTTTTATTAACTTTGAACATAAAAATAAGAATTTGATAAAGATTTAGTTGAAATACGTGGAGAATATTAAATTTAGTAAATAGAGGTTTAGTGTGTGAGTAACGATCTACATTTCCAATAATTCTTACAGCATGCTTTTGTTTAATTAATAAGTTATTTATTTTAGTTGCATTAGTGCTACACCAGGCAACGTTTGCATAACTTAGGTAGCTATGAATAAATGAAAAATAAATGTATTTTAAACAGGTTTGATTTAATAACAGCTTAGCTTTGTAAAGTAGACCAATGTTTTTCGAAATTTTATTGTGAATTATATTTATGTGCTCCTTCCAACTCACATTTTCATCAATAACAACACCAAGAAATAACAATGAACGCTCTCTTACTATACTAATGTTATTTATAACTAAGTTTGGAAGATTTAATGCGATAAGTCTCTTTTCATTAAAACGATGGAAGAAAGTATATATATATATATATTTTTTTTTATGTTTATGGATAATTTATTTGCTATAAAACATTCGCTTAGTTTTGCAAATTCTTTGTTTATTGTTTCAAATAAAGAATTAATATCCTTATCAGAATAAAATAAGTTGGTGTCGTCTGCAAATAGGATTGAATTTAAGATACTTGAAAATTTATTTAAGTCGTTTATATAAATGAGGAATAAAAGGGGCCCTAAAATTGATCCTTACGGGACGCCGCAAGAAATTGTTGCTAAATCCGTTTTACTATCATTAAACGAGATATATTGTTTCCTGTTTGTTAGATAACTTTTAAACCAAGCTAAGTTATAATTTAAGGTACCATAATTTTTAAGTTTGTGCAGAAGAATATTATGATCCACCGTATCAAAAGCCTTACTTAGATCAATAAAGACGCCTAATGTAAATTTGTTTTCATCAAAACCTTTGAGTATTTTGTGTGATGAATGATTGCATGATCGGTTGAATGGCCAAATTTAAACCCAAATTGCTTATCATAAAGAATATTATTAATAGTTAAAAAAGAATAAAGTCTGTTATACATAACACGTTCCAAAATCAAGTAAGAATTGAGATTGGTCTGTAGTTTGAGACATCACCCAGCGGGCACGGAAACGTCCATATGACGTCGAAAGGACGTCTTTTTAGGACGTCCAGAACTGGTTCTAAATGGCAACGCCAGATGACATCTTTTAAAGACGTAATTAGGACGTCTTTTTAGGACGGAATAAAGACGTGTTTTGAGACGTCTAAAAGACGTGAATTTAGGACGTTCAGAACTAGTGCTAAATGGAAACGCCGAATGACGTCTTTAAATAACCTAATTTAGACGTTCTTATTTCGACGTCTAAAACACGTGTTCTAACATGGCTTTACTTAAACGTAAGGTTCAAATTATGTTTTTACAGACCTTCTTGAGAATAAGAAAAAAATAATAAATCATTTAAATTTTTTAATAATATAATTGTGCTGAGTTTTATAAATTACAACTTTGTAAACTTCTTCTTCCACTTTTCGATCAAATGCACTCTTTAAAATATTGCCACCAGCATTTTAAAGTTTTTTTTTTTGCTGTAGGAATCAGGAAAGCAGTCTTAACCTTAAAAAAATATTGTTAAGATAAGAATGTAAAAATAAAGGGGAAAGAAACAAATAACACACACATATATTTATTATTTTATAAACATAACATCAAACATCAAAAAATACGAATTTCACAACACTAAATTTATTTTTTTAAAGAAATTTTTAACTGGATTGTTGTGACTAGCGTATATATTTATGTATGTCAAGTATGCAATATAATTGCGGTATTAAAAATGCTCTTTTTATAGTAAAATTATACTTACTTTGAAAGCATGCCCTTCTCAAATGCATTGCATGATGAGCCACCAACATTTAATAACTTCTATTTCTAAATTCAAAAGATAACACTAGTGTAATTGATATGGGACAATTTAGTGTAAGTTATATTGGGCATAGGAGCAATTCATTAGTGTTTTATTCAATTCAAAAATTTTGTGTAAATTATGTTTACTTGTAAAGTGAGCATTATGTATATAATTACAGATCAAAATTTTTTATGTAATTTACCCTTATAAAAAAAAACTAAACATTTAACCATAATAAAAAATATACTACTTTTTGCAACATTAGTATCGAGAAATGATTGATCACATTCAAGAGACTTGGCGATAGAATCATACTAGTAAAGATCAAAACTATTCTCAACTTTAAACGTTTTTTATATTTCATTATTCTTAAGATAAGTAAGTAAATGAATTAAAGACTATATATTATAATTTATATATATATAAATTATAATAGAAAAAATATATAATACATCTTCGCTTCCAACAAGGCTGCGAACAACCACTATAAGAGTTTGGAAGTTATTGGAAGAGAAAAGATTAAGTTCGTAGAGCAAGATAATGATTGACAGATGACTTAAAAGATTGAAAATTATATGAATCAGGGAAGCAAGACGAAGGAAGCAAATTCCAAAGAACTGATGTTCGAAGAAAAAAAACTAGCTTTAGAGCAGTGCCAATTATAGTATTTGTAGAAAAGAGAAAAAGAAGCAACATCACGACGATGTGACAATGGTTGGAGATTGGCTGCACAAGCAGGTCCAACTATGTTTACAATGCGTTTTTCCACCTTGTCTAAAAGAGAAAGGGCATCAATAGAAGATCTGCCCCAGATATGGCAACAGTATTCCATACAGGGACGGATTTGAGATTTATAGAGATAGAGAATAGAATCTAGAGTAAGGAAGTGTTGAGCTCGATAAAGAGATGCAACCTTTGCAGATGCTAATTTTGCAATGATTTAATATACAGTTTAAAAGAAAGATCAGAAGTAAAAGGTAATCATAGAAGGTGAAGGGCATATGACTCATCTTGTACATTACCATTCATAAATATAGGAAGATCAAAATTATTGCGATAACGATTGGCCGAAAAAAAATGAGTTTTATCTGAAATAAAGTTCACCAGCCATTGTGAGCCACATGCTGTAGCAGAGGTGAGATCCTTTTCAAGCTCAGATACCCCCTCCAAGCAATCAGAGAGTGTAGGCTTCTTATCATGACAAGAATAAATAGTAGTGTCGTCAGCGAACAATGCCACCTTAGATGTGATAATATCTGCAAGAGAGTTAATGTAAATTAAAAAGAGTATAGGGCCAAGGATTGAACATTGAAGAACCCCTGAGGTTACAGGATATGAAGAAGATATATATATATATATATATATATATATATATATATATTATATATATATATATATATATATATATATAAATATATATATATATATATATATATATATATATATATATATATATATATATATATATAACTAACTAAAATATAACTAAAATTTTACTAACTACATTATTTGAAAGGAAATTCTTAAATGTTCTTTTTTTCTTGC
>NC_061157.1:35684912-35719912 GCF_022113875.1 Hydra vulgaris
GTCTACATATATAAAAAAGAAGATAAATGCTCTACTGTCAATCATAAATATTAAAATTCAAACTTTTGCTAATTACTTACAAGAGCAAAATATTTTTAATTGTATCAGCTAGATTTTTACCCCCAATTAATGATAACTGTTTTACCTAAAAAGAAACAATGTATTAGAAACATTGAAAATGTTTATAACAATTTAAAATAAATATTGTAATAATATGTAACATATAAAATATAAAGTTGAAACTCATGTATACAAAAGTGATGTATTGGATATCTCCATTTGCGAAATTTTTTTTTCAAAACATTAAATTTATCTGAACTTTTACGTTGTTTACAACCTTCTTCTGGATTATTAGAGAACAGTGCAGTTCTATCTACTAAAATTTTTTTCATTTCAGCAAGTTGGAATATAATTTTTTTCTAAAACTCTGAAAAGTAAAATATATAAGTGAAGCCATATAAATAGTATATAAAATAGTAAATAGTACTTCCTATATATGGTTGAAAAGAGGTAGATTTAAACTGAATAATGCAAAAAATCTCAAAATTCATGCTTAACCTTAAAAAAATATAGAAAAAAGTAAAGTTCAAGAAAATTATATGGTTTTTGTCTAACGCCAAAAACTGTAAATAATTGCTAACTATACACAAACGCACACACACACACATATATATTTACAAAGATGTATTTCTGCATTTAAATTATTATTTAATGCATATATATATATATATATATATATATATATATATATATAAATGTGTATATATATATATATATATATATATATATATATATATATATATATATATATATATATATATATATATATATAATATATATATATGTGTGTGTGTGTGTGTGTGTGTGTGTGTGTGTGTGTGTGTGTGTGTGTGTGTGTGTGTGTGTAAGTTTGTGCATGTGTGTGTATAAATGTTGATATTTATCAATAATATGTGTGTAATAATATGTGTGATAAATGTTGATATTTATCAATACACACACATACAAAAGCATATTCATTATATATATATATATATATATATATATATATATATATATATATATATATATATATATATATATATATATATATATATATATATATATATATATATATATATATATATAAATATATATATATATATATACATATATTTATATATATATATATATATATATATATATATATATATATATATATATATATATATACATATATATATATATATATATATATATATATTTATATATATATACATATATTTATATATATATATATATATATATGTATACATATATATATATATATATATATATATATATATATATATATATATATATATATATATATATATATATATACACATAAATATATATATATATATATATATATATATATATATATATATTTATATATATATATATATATATATATATATATATATATATATATATATATATATACATATATAAATAAATAAATATATATATATATATATATGTATATATATTTATATATTTATATATTATATATATATATATATATATATATATATATATTTATATATTGTATATATATATATATATATATATATATATATATATATATATATATATATATATATATATATATATATATACATATATATAATGAGTATGTATGCATCATATAAACATTATAATATAATGGATAAATCATGTATATATAAATAATTATACATCAAATTAAATGAAACAACACAGTAACAAGGTGTCAACATAAGTAATAGTCTTAATAATTATTTATACAACCAATGATGGAAAAATCATAAAATGGAATGAAACAACACAGGAACAACAAAATATATACAATTTATTTATTCATTTACCAATTTCTACAGTTAAGATATTACAAATCTTTGCATATATATATATATATATATATATATGCAAATATATATATTATATATGTATATATATAAATTAATATGTATATATTAATTTATATATAACACAGACACACAAAATATCAATACTATTCTATAAAACACAAAGTGAAAAGTCTCGGTGCAATTTTGATGTCTTTTATTAAAATTCCCTCATTATACTTGTAACTTAGTTACTCTTTTATTTAAATAGTGTATCGAATATAGTTTATAGATCATAGAGTATAGAATATAGAAAATTAAAAAATATCTTTAAACGATAAATAAGTAAACAAAATAATAGTCTTAAAATAATCAACCAAAACAAGTAGACATATTTAAATAACCGAGTTTGCGCATAATATTGCGCCATAATAGTTTGCGCATAATAGTATGCGCCAAGTTGATAGTATTAATTTTTCTACTTATTTTAAAGGTAATTAGGACGTCTTATGTAGGTCTTAGCGACGTCAATAGGACGTCTAAATATTGAGGTCCTGATATCGTCTTTATATTAACGTCACAAGGACGTCCTAACAAAGACGTCTTTACCAGACGTCTTTAGGACGTCCTAATTTGGTCTGAGACGTCGCGACCTAGTTAAGACGTCCTTAAGACGTTTGATTGACGTCTGTGCCCGCTGGGTATATATATATATCATACACACACACACACACATATATATACATACATATAAATATATATATATATATATATATATCATACACACACACATATATATATATATATATACATATATATATATATATATATATATATATATATATATATATATATATATATATATATATATATATATATATATATATATATATATATATATATATATATATATGTACATATATATATATATACATACATATATATATATATTTATATATATATATATATATATATATATATATATATATATATATATATATATATATATATATATATATATATATATATGTATATATAAATTATATATTACACAGACACACAAAATATCATTACTATTCTATAAAACGCAAAGGGAAATGTCTTGGTGCAATTTTGATGTCTTTTGTTAAAATTCCCTCATTATACTTGTAACTTTGTTACACTTAATAACTAAAATTAATTTTCTTTTATTTAAATATTGTATAGATTATAGTTTATAGATCATAGAGTATAGAATATAGAAAATTAAAAAATATCTTTAAGCGATAAATAACTAAACAAAATTAATAATCTCAAAATAATCAACAAAAACAAGTAGACATTTTTAATTACCCGAGTTAGCGCATAATATTGTATGCGCCAAGATGATAATATTAATTTTTCTATGGTAATTACGACGTCTAATGTAGGTCTCACCAACGTCAACAGGACGTCTAAATATGAAAATCCTAATATCGTCTTTATATTAACGTCACAAGGACGTCCTAACAAAGACGTCTTTATCAGACGTCTTTAGGACGTCCTAATTTGGTCTGAGACGTTGCGACCTAGTTTAGACGTCCGTAGAACGTTTGATTTACGTCTGTGCCCGCTGGGTACTATACTCATCAGCACCTGGACTTTTATTAGGTTTTAGTAAAGAAACTGAGGTTAATAACTCATTTTCTGTAAGTTCATGATTAGACATGACAGTTATATTAGGTGTTAGGTATGAACGAAAGTTTGTCTGCGATGGTCCTATTTTAGAGGCTAAATTCAAACCTACATTAACAAAAAAGTTATTAAGTGTTTCTGCAACTAATGATTTATTTACAATTAAGTTATTATTAATTTTAAGACTAGTTGGGAGTGCATATCGGTCCAGATTTTTTTTCCAATTACCTCTTTAATAATGTTTTTTGTGTACTGTTGTTTCTCTTTAATTTTTCAGAATAATAGTTTTTTTTTGAGCGTTTTAAATAGATAGTTTTAAGCGTTTTATATAGACAATAGAAATAATCAATAAAAATAAAAAAAAACATTTTAGTAACTACTTGTTACAGGCCACCTAATGGCAATATTATCAAATTTTCTAACTATTTGAATCAGATCTTTATAAAAAAAAACAATGAAAAAAAAAAAATATTTTATGCATAGGAGACTTGAACATAGATTGTTTAAAATTACACCAATATTAAAACCTTCTTTGACAATTTATTTCAGCTCGGTATATTCTTACTAATCAACAAACCCACCCGAGTCACCTCAACCTCAATTACAGCCATAGATAATATACTGACCAACTTATTTTTAGACATATCCTTAAAAACAGGAATACTTAAAATTGATATATCAGACCACTTTCCAATATTCTTCTCACTTACACAAACCTCAGCGTCATTTAATAATTCAATAGTCAAAACATATAAAAGAAATATTAACGAATCTTCTATTCACGAATTTAAAGAAACCTTATCAATAATAAATTGGTCAAATGTTTATGTACAATGCGACCGAGGACTTACAAACTCTGCTTATAATTTATTTATTGATACTTTTCTTGAGCATTACAACAAACACTTTCCAAAATATTGAAAAAAAATAAAAGTTAAATATTTGAGATGTCCATGGATAACAAGCGGAATAAAAAAATCGTCTAAGAAAAAACAAAAACTATACAATAAATATTTAAAAAATAGAATCGAAAAAAATCTTACTGTTTATAAACAATACAAAAACCTTTTTGAAAAAATTACGAAGAAATAATCCGCGAAAAATGTATTTTTCTTAATAAAATAAATAAATAAAAATATTAACATGAATAGGAATAATTAATTCTTTTGAAAATAATTTTACACCATCAGCCAAAGGTTGCAATAATCCGTATATTCCTACTACATTAGGGCCTTTCCTATTTTGACTATAACCTAAAATTTTTCTTTCTGCTAAAGTTAAATACATTTAGCCGCAGCTGGGGGTTTAAAATTCTAAAAAAATGTATTTTTCTAAACAATTACAAAAGCACAATGATAGTATTAAAAAAACATGGGAAATTATGAACGAAGTTATTGGAAAAACCAAAATTAAGCCCAAAATATTACCCTCGAGAATTGAGGATTGGAGTATACAGATAAAAAATTTCCGACAAATTTAATAATTTTTTTTTAAATATCGGTCCTAAATCAAAAAATCAATTAGAAAAAACAAAGCTCCGGGCATGGACGACATTTCTAGCAATGTAGTATATGATGTTTTATACATTTTAAAAGATCCTATTTTAAAGGTTTTCAAGTCATCAATTAGAACTGGAGTTGTTCCAAACAAATTAAAAATTGCGAAGATTTTAACTATATTTAAAACAGGAGACACGGTCTTGCTAACCAATTATAGACCTATCTCAATTTTTCCAGTGTTTTCCAAACTCCTGGAAAGAATAATGTACAACCGACTTTATAAATATTTAACAGCCAACAAAATTCAAAGTGAATGTCAATACGACTTTCAAACAAATCATTCTACGGAGCATGCAACCTTAGACCTAATAGACAACATTAGATTATCTTGTAATAAAGGAAAATTTGTATTGGGAGTTTTTATTGATCTTACAAAAGCTTTTGATATTGTCAACCATGAAATTCTGCTCGACAAAATAAGAAAGTACGGTATAAAAAAACCAAACTATTAAAAGGTTCACTATTTATTTAAGTAACAGACAACAATGTATTATAATAGACGGTATCACTAATACAAAGTTATTAAAAATAAAATGTGGTGTCCCCCAGGGATCTATTCTTGCACCTTTATTATTTCTTATCTACATTAACGATCTCCCTAAATCCTCTACATCATCAGCAAACATTATACAATCTCGATTGTATAATGTTTGCAGATGATACCAATCTGTTTTACTCATCTACCTCTATCAATGATCTTTTTGATAAAGTCAACATTGAGCTTCAAAAACTTAAAACATGGTTCAGTGCTAACATGTTATCATTAAACGCACAAAAAACTAAATATATTTTATTTCACTCAAAGAAACAGAAAAACAAACTACCATCAATTCTACCCTCACTAAGTATCGAACACAAAAAATTGAAAGAACTCAAACAATTAAATTTCTTGGTGTGATTATTGACGAAAATATTTTATGGACAGCCCATATAAATGCCATTAACAATAAAATATCTAAAAGTATTGGTATACTTTTTAAAGCTAGACCAATTTTATCACAAAAAAACCTAAAACTTCTTTACTTTTCCTTTATACATAGTTGTCTCACATATGCCAACAATGCTTGGGGAAGCACACACAAGACAAAGTTAATGTCCCTTTATCGAGGACAAAAACATGCCTCTAGAATAATGCATCATGAAAACAAACTGACCCACGCTAAATCCCTATCAAAAGAAATGAAAGCCCTAAACATTTACCAAATTAATATCCATGCTAATATATTGTTCATGCTAAAATACAAATAAGGATTAGTTCCAAACCGATTTACAGAAATTTCTTTCAATCTAATATCAACATATTTAACTCAAGACCAACTGGTAACTTTATTGTATCCCGGAAAAGACAAAAAAGTTCTCAATTTTCTATTTCTTATCGCGGCCCTTATTTATATAACAAATTAATTTCGAATTGTACCTCAATTTCTCTTGCTGACTATATAACCTCTTTAAAGTCAAAACTAAAAAATCATGTTCTCAAAACAGATAATTATGTAGAAATGTTTGAGTTCTAATGATAAACTGATATTTACGCTTTTTATTTACTTATTTATTATTTATTTATTTCGTCATATATAAGCATTTTACAATATTCTTGTTTCCAAGTTTAATAAAATAAATCAAAATATAAAGAATGACAGGAGCAAGTAGAAGACATAAGTCTTGTCGTCAAGCCCCTACAATTTGCGTGATATATTTTTTACAAAGTATCCATAATATATAAAATATAATAATTTATATTCACTATATAAAGCAAGTTAAAATAACAATAGTAAATTAAATTTGCTAAATTAATTAAATGAAGTAAAGAAATTTAAAAGATTAGCTTTACAAGTTTTTTCAACAAAAAAATAAATAATCATTTTATCTAGCAAGTTAAAAATAGCTATACTATAATAAGACTTCTAAAGTAAAATATAGAAATAAAATATATATAATCTCATTACGCTCACATTTAAACAATCAGCAATCAATCAATCAATAAAAAATGAAAATGTATTTTTTTTAATTAAAAAATAAAGCTAATATTATTATTTTAAACCACTACACTAACACCATACATAGTATAATAAAAAGAAAAAACTACATCAATACATTTAAAATATTTGTTTTAAGAGAATCACAATGTTTATATGTGTACTTTACGCATGAACCCAAGATTCTCGATGATAAGACTAAACTCAGTCTTCTACGAGTTCCCTACAACAGTCAAAACCCTTATCAAGTCATAGCATATTTAATTATTGCTTCCTATGTTTTTATCTTAACGGTATTTTGTAAAATATTATTTTTTTTTGTATTGGAAGTATAGAGTAAAAGTACCGCAAACCGGACACTCTTCACAAAAAGCTGAATAACTTTTTCAATATCGAGAATTTGTACGATTTTTTTTTCTGGAATATTTATTATTAAAGCAATTATGAAGTGTAAAAAAAAAAAATTATTTTAAGTTACTTTGGAAAATAAGATTTTATTTTTTTAAAAAGTGTCCCCTTTTCGGAAAATTTTCCCCAAAAGCGGACAGTTCCGAATTAAATTAAAAAAAAACATAAATAAATTGATAAATTCAATATTTTTATTTTTAAAATATACATATAATAATAATACAAGCAGAAAAAACTAGAAAAAAATAAATAAATAAAAAAACATAAGCAGTAACAGTGTGAAAACTTAAAATCCCAAATGAAAAAAATGCAGTCAGTGTGAAAAAATTATAAAATAAATTAACTTTAACATAATAAAAAAAATTCAATTACAGTAAAAAAATAATAAACAGTAAAAAAGTTCAATTACAGTAAAAAAATAATTTAGCTATGAACTTTTAATTGATTATAGAGTAAAATTATTGTGTCCGGTTTAAGTTGAAAACTGAAGAAAATCTTATTTCCGTCATAACTTTTTAACGGAGAAAGATTATGAAAATCTAAAACTATTTTTGAAATTAGCAGAAAATTTCCAACAAAATAGCTTCCTTTGTTTTTAAATTGCCTTTTTAAATCTTTCATGCTAAGAACCTAATTTCTAAAAAAAAGCAAATATGCTAAATATAAAACATTTTTTAAGAAAATATAAAGCATTTTTTAAGAAAATATAAAACATTTTTTAAGAAAATATAAAACATTTTTTAAGAAAATATAAAACATTTTTTAAGAAAATATAAAACATTTTTTAAGAAAATAAAAACATTTTTTAAGAAAATATAAAATATTTTTTAAGAAAATATAAAACATGTTTTAAGAATATATAAAATAAGTTTTAAAAAATTATAAAACATTTTAAAAATATATAGGAAACATAAAATAAAATAAACTTTTAAATAAACTAAAATGCTTTATATTTTCTTTAAGAAAATACTTTCTTTAAGAAAATATAAAACATTGTAGTTGAATCAATAGTGCATTTATGATACATAAAGTTATTCATAAATTTCTAAAGAATAAAGAGTATTTTTTATATAATTATAATTCATTATACTTATAGATATAATATAAAAAGCAAAGTATCCGCTTTAGTAAAATTCTTGTCTTGCTATGCTTTTCAAAACCCATCTTCTCATATTATAATACCAACCACAAAAATCAACGCCAATTGTTGGTATAAGCGAATTTAAAGTAGCCTTAACTTCATTGCTAGTTTTTGGAAACGGTATTATAGAAGTATAACTAGCTTTAAGACAACTAAAGTATTTCTCAATTGTGGTTCAATTGTGGTGAATAAGGTGGCAAAAAGTAAACTGAAACACTGGATTGGCTGAGCAAACTGATTACATCTCCTCTACGGTGAAATGCACAATTATCCAATACTAGTACAAAATGGGGATTCGTTTGGAAATGCGGTCTTAAATTATTGGTTATAAAATCGCAAAAAAGATTGCCATTATAGGCACCATCCACTATCTTAAAGCTTAAAATACCATTAACTGTTATAGCGGCCATGAGACTTACATTCTTTCCACAATTTTCTGGCACTGTAATAAAACATTTTGTATTCTTTATAGAATAGCCATACTGCTTAGAAGTATGTAAACTAAAGCCTGTTTCATCTAGAAACACTAAGTTGTTGTCAGGAATCGAATTAATAGTCCTGCAAAAACTTTGTCTTAAATCAATGTTTTGCGGCGAGTTCCTTTCTTTTGGTACTAATATAAGTCTTTTTCTAGTGAACTCCATCGACTTCAAATATTTAGATATTGTTAGTATAGATGCATTAATATTCCTTTCAACGAGAATGTTTCTCAATGATACTAACGTATGAGATGGATCATGCTCAATTAACATTCTAATTTCAGATTTAAGTGTCTCGTCATAAAAGCTGCGCCTTCCTTTTTTTACTGATGCGATTTCATCATCACTAAGTCCTTTACAGATTTTATCAGAAATAGAACGTGTTGCAGAAACTGATATTTCAACTTCTTCCGCAATTTCTTTTAACTTCATTTCTTTAAGAATTGACTTTCTTATTGTTTTTACAATATCCTTTGTAATAAGTGTTCTTTTTTTCTTTGTCTCTTGTTTTCCATTTATCGATTAAAACAACAAAATAAAGCTTGAATAATATATTTTTACAGATCTCTTCTTTGTTGTGAATAAACCACATAAATTCCATAGTATAGAGTAATTACGTAATTGAATACTTTATGTTAAAACATTAAACATTTAATTAACTAATTAAATGTTTTATATTAGCATAAAATTTGTTTTATATTTTCTTAAAAAATGTTTTATATTTTCTTAAAAAATGTTATATATTTTCTTTAAAAATGTTTTATATTTTCTTTAAAAATGTTTTATATTTTCTTAAAAAATGTTTTATATTTCGCATAAACCCTGTAATTCGTCATCGTCATTAAATTTTTTTATATTTATGATATTTCTCTCTGTAGTATTATACCCTATGTTAAAGCCGATGTCAGGCTGAGCTCGGCTGCCAATATCGGCCCGACAGCGTTTTTGTCCAAAAACTTTTTTGACAAAACTGTTGCGATGCATCGCAACAGTTTTGTCAAACTGTTGCGATGCATCGGCAGGCTGATGTTTAGCCGACGCGATTTCAATCAAATCATTGGTTGGCCGATCTCGGCCCGATGCAATTCCGTATAGAAAAAAACAATGGCGGACCTATGTCGGCGGCCGAGCTAGGCCTGATGATTAAAATAAGCAACAAATGCTCGGCTAGCCGATGAAAATCTCAACACACTAATTTAAATTGGAAAAAAGGGAAAATAAGATTAAGCAATTAAAGTTAAAACTAAAACACAAATATAAAATAAAACTAAAACACAAATATAAAATAAAACTATATATTTCTTTTAAATAAATTATTCTGAATCAGTTGAATCATCAAATAAATTGAATCGGGTGAAATTCCAACGTTTTTTATTTTACTGTGTGCAGCATCTAAAAAAAAAGTATAAATTAAATATTCACATATCAATAATAGCAATATAGCATAAATCACAACATAGGTTACTGACAAGGTATACATACTAATGTATAGATACTGATTGAAAGTGTATAGTCTTCCAGACAGTAACCAAATTTGAACTTTTAATTTCAGAGAACGAAAAAAACTAATTTATATTTATAATATGAAAAGTATTATATTTCTAATTCAATAAAGTTACTTATGCATTTAGCATTTTGAATCAGGATGTGCATCGTCAAACTCATTTGCATCTTTGGCATTGTTTATTTCGTTGCATTCAACAGCCCCTATAAAAATTAACATGTTATATAAAACAGGCTGGAGCTTGGGCCATATTATATACATACATATATATAATATTTAATAATGCTATTCATAATAATAATAATAATAATAATAATAATAATAATAATAATAATAATAATAATAATAATAATAGCAATAATAATAATAATAATAATAACAACAAAGACTATCAAACAAAATATCTGTTCAACAAAGGTAAATATAAAGAGTTAAATAAATACTTTAATAATTATAACTGGGAAAAAGAGTTTGAAACCTTAAGTGTTGATGAAAGTTATTTAAGATGGTTAACAATTTATGAAAAAGGTTGCAAAATGGTTATCCCACAAATTCAACAAAACAACCAAAACATTAGGAAAATAAAATCATTATGGTTGACTAAAGATCTAAAATTAAAGTTAAAAAAGAACTTATGGTACAAAATTAAAGCTGCAGGTTTTAAAAATATAGATGATGTTATAAATTACAACAATCTTAATAAGATAGTAAAAAAAGTTATTAAAAAAGCAATTATGGAGTATAAACATAATTTAGTAAAACAATCAAAATCAAATACTAAATGTATATATTCTTATATAAACAGTAAAACGAAAATAAAAAACACTATTAGAGCCATAAGAGATATAAATGGTGATCCAAATCCAAAATTGAAGAAATTAATAATTAAAACAAAAATCATTAAAAACAAATTAAGCACGAATAAAACAACAGGTGTTGATAAAGTACATCCAAGAGTGTTGAAGGAATGCTCACAAAGTTTATGTAAACCATTAGAGTTAATGTTTAATCAATCATTCGAAAGTGCAACTCTACCAAACTTATGGTTACATGCAAAAATAACACCATTGCATAAGTAAGGTGACAGACTTGAATCAGCTAACTTCAGACCAATTTCATTAACATTGATTGTATGCAAAGTTATGAAAAGTATTGTCAGAGATGAAATAATGAAATATCTTAACAATAGTAATTTAATCTCAGTGCACCAACATGGTTTTGTGAATAAAAAAAATTACAAATTTACTAGAAACATTAGATATTGTCAGTAAAGCATTTGACAATAATATTCCAGTTGAAATTATATTTCTAGATTTTGCTAAAGCTTGCGATACTGTGCCACATGAAAGATTGTGCATAAAATTAGCTAGTTATGGTATTATTGGTGATCTGTTTAAATGGAGCAACGAGTTGTACTTGGGGAAAATATTTCTGAATGGACAACTGTTATAAGTGGTGTTGCTCAAGGATCAGTACTTGGACAGTTATTATTTGTTTTATATATAAATGATACGATGTTAAATATAAAAAACGAATGTAAACTGTATGCAGATGATACAAAATTAATATCTATACTAGATCATAACAGCAGTATAGAAAATTTACAAGAATATCTAAATAAAATTGTACAATGGACAAACAACTAGTTGATAGAATTTAATTATGACAAGTGAAAGGTTATGCATATCGGAAAAAATAATCCTGAAAATGAGTACCTAATGCTTAACAATTCCAAAAATAAAACGTATGCCACTAAACTAACAAAAACAACTTTAGAAAAAGATCTTTGCATATATGTATCAAATGACCTTAACTGGAATTACCACATTAACTATACAGTCAATAAGGATTACCAAAAATTAGGCCTAATAAAACCAGAGTTTGAAAAAAACGAGACAAACTTGAAAAAAACCGGGCCGGGTGGTTTTTTTTGGACTTTTTCAATTTTTAAAAACATTTCTACTTCTATCCAATTTCTATCCAACAGACCAACAGGTAATGCATATGGGGAAAAAAAATAAGGATGGGACCTGGAAGAAAGAAGAGATTAATGATGCAATGTTCGCTATGCTCAATAACATCCTAGAGTGTAGAGTCTAAGACTTGGCTTCTTCAGTCTAAGGTGTTTTACTTTTACTAGACTCTGACTCTGAGTCTTGCCTAAAATAAAAAAAAGTTGATTAGATAAGAATGAATGTAGTAAATTTTTAATTTAATTATATTTATTTTTAATTTAATATTTAATTTAATTTAATTAACAATAAAATTTGTTTTATTTTTGTATCTTTACAGAAAGATATCAATATAAGGTTCTGTACTTTATTATATTTAAAATATATATATAGAATTATTAAAATAAAAAATAAAATAAATAAAATAGTTGAATCAACTGATTGATGAAAACTTGTTTGATACAAATACAAGCGGAAGATCTCATAAAAAGGGTAATTAATTTATATTTACTTATTAATTTATTTATTCATTTATGTATTCATTTGCTACCATAGTACCATTGAATAATCAGGCTCATTATTTTTTGTTTTTTTTATTTAGACTTTTACCACCTAAGAAAGAATAAAGTCAATATGCCAAAAACTGAAGGGAGTGGAAGAAAGATTTCTGAAGAATGGAGACATGTAAAAAAAAATAGATGGTTCAAGCAAAGTGAAGTGCAAATACTGTGAATGTGAAGTAAGTGGAAAAATAACAAGAATTAAGGCACATTTGAAAAAGTGCTCAAAGTTTCCAATACCTGGAACCAGCAACACAGATACAGAAGACGATAAACCTCCTTTAAGTGAAAGTTAACTAAGCTTTGGCTTTAGAAGTGATTCTTCTACATCCATGGATAGATCATTGAATTATGAAGAACAAAATGTAGATTTTCAGGTTCCATTGACAAGTTTAGCTTCACCATCGATTCCCAGTCCGACTACATATTCTAGAGTAACAACACCTTCCAAAGCTACGCAACTGACACAAGGTAGTAAAAAAAGACGCTTGCAAACCACAATGAATGAGTTTTCAATAAAAACTACAGCTGCTCAAAAAGAAATTTTGGATATGAAAATGGCCAGATATTTCTATGCTAACAACATTCCTTTCAACACCAGTAGCAGTAAGACGTTCAAAGAAAAGGTAGAAGCTCTGCGGCCTGGATACAAGCCACCAAATCCTGAGTCATTAGGTGGTTCATTACTGAACAAAGTTAGTGAAGAAGTAGATACCGAGTTAAAGCTTGAATTGCAGCACAGTAACTGCTGCATTACACTTCTACAGGATGGTTGGTCAAGCGTCCGAAATGACCCAATCCTTGCTTCGTCCATACACACGGGTTCCAAGGCTTTTTTATTGGAAGCGGTAGATTGCGGCCATGAAAAATGACGGCTGAATTCTGTGCTGAGAAAGCAATTCAGTCCATCAAAATGTGTGAGGAGAAATACGGAAAAGAGGTAAGCTAAGTTCTTTTGTTTTTCAAAACAATACCATTGTAGCAAAGAAGTTAACATTTTTGGTATGCATAAATTCATAAAACTTTGCTTCTCGTAAGTTATATATGTAAAAATATGTTACTTTTTATAGTTTTTAAGTAACATAATGCTATGAAGTATCACTGATCACGATCCTGTACCATACTTTAAACTTTCAGGTGTTTGCTCTTTGCACAGACAATGAGAATAAAATGAAAAAAAAATGAAGGAAATTGTTCAACAATCATACCCCAACATATTGATGTTTGGTTGCGCAGCTCATTTAATGAACTTTTGAGAAAGATGTCACACCTCAGACAGTTTTGAAGCATATTGTAGAAGTGCAGAAGTACTTTAGGAATGTACACCAACCTCATGTAAGAACAAACAAACATGGAACTTTGTCTTGTCATTCTGTTAAAAAATAAGCCTTGGTTGCAAGCTATAATTGTTGACCTTGCTAAATTAATAAATTAGGTCTTTAGATATGAAGCAATTTATACATTGTAATTGTTTAGTTTTAGTATAAGTAACAACTATAGTTTCTATGATTGAATGGTAATTTACTTTTTTTCTACCTCATGGCTCATAGGGATGGCTGAAAGCGAAAAAGGGCCTCATGCCACAGTTACCCAATGAAACTCGTTGGAATTCACAAGCCGAGTTTGTGAGAACATTTACTTCAAATTATCACCTCCATCTCGAAATTCAAACAGAACATACAGAACATTTTAATGACAGCATCAAGAAAATATTGGATCACGTCGGCATATTCAGGGAGGCGACGCAACTTAAAACAACTGGATGCTGTTGCAGCAGCTTTAAATAAGGTACCAAGACAAAATATTCCTTTAAATACTAAATTGCTAACTTAATAAAATAGTTTTCTTTATGCTCTAATTGTAATTTGTGATTGACACATGCTACATTTTCATTTAGCTGTAGGCAGATACAACAAAGTTGTCTGATTGCATGGATATATGGCTGGATATAATTGAAAACCCTGATTCGGAGAACTATGGTCAGTTTTTTAGAAAACGCTTCTTAGAAACTATGCAGCCATTTCATTATTTAGCCTACATGCTAGATCCAAGGAAAAAAGGTAGGCCAATGAAAAATAACAAAGATAGCTTTACAAAACATATAAGGTATTTGTTCTGAAATATTTGTAGTAAATATATTTTTTAGAAAATTTAAGGCTAGTCTTGTTATTAACTTATTTTTTATGTGACTTTAGTTTTTACTTTTTAACATCACATGATGTAGCCGGTGTGTACTGTGTAGTTTGTGTAGGTGAGGTCTGCCTGATAATGAATAATAATTATAATATGAACCTGAAACTCATAGAACTACTATTTTTGCTCTTTAGGAAATAGAAGACCCACAATGGAACAGCAGAATGAGGGAGAAGAGTGGTTAAATATTGGACACCCTGATTTTGTACCATTTGAAAATCCTCTCGAAAGGATTTTTTCAAACTTTGGCTACATTTGGTCCAAGACAAGGTATCGTTTGGGCACAAAGAAAGTGGCAAAGCTTGCCAAAGTGTATCGCCACTTGAGAGAAGCAAATGATGATTGACTGTTATAAGTGTTGTTTATCAGTTGTTCAGTAGTTTAGTAGTGCATTAAATTTAATTAAATCAATTGCGTAATTATTTTCCAATTTATATGGTATTTTAAAACAAATTCGACAAAATTTGAAAAAGACCACTTGTGAAAAAATCTATTGGTTTTTTTCGGGTGGAACCGTCCGAAAAAAACCGCTGGTTTTTTTGGCCCGGGCCCACTTCCCGGAACCCTGAATAAAACACTCTTTTAAATATTTAGATAAAAGATTACTATTTACTTCATTAGTCAGACCTCATCTTGAATATGGATCACCATTATGGAACCCACATTTACAAAAAGATATCAATATGATTGAACAAGTCCGACAAAGAGCAACTCGTATCCACAGTTTAAAAGGTTTACTACACGAAAATAGATTAAATAAAATTAATCTTTCAACATTAAAAAATAGAAGGTCGAGAGCTGATATAGTGCAACTATACAGGTTTATGAATAAATTAGATGTAATTAATTGGTACAATCCTCCTATATTTATAGAAAATTCAATTACAAGAGGGCACAATAAAAGAATATGTACATAACAAAGCAAAAAAGCAAGCGGTCAACATATTTTTTTTTTTAAATAAAATAGTGGACAAAATGAATCGTTTACCACAAGAAGTTGTGGATGCAAAAAACTTAAATACATTCAAAACCTTTTATGACAATTGCATAAAAAACTGTGAAAAGCTGTTACAGTCTGACATCTACTGTTGTTAGACTCTACACACTGTAATGTGTATCACAGCTTGTTTGTTTTATTATATTTATTTATTGTAACTTTAAGTAAATAAATTAGCAAATATATTAAAAAATAACAATAATATTAACATTGTGATCATAATAAAAATCATTATTGTATATATAAAATATACGATATAAATAAACAAAGCAAAAATTAGAAATGACATGATAAAAAAATAGTTAAACTTATTTTGCTTAAAACTTATGTTACAAGTATATAAAAATATTTCTACTTTACCTTGTATTGAATTCAACTTTTCTATCTTTAACATTACTATCTGAATGATATTCACAATTTAACATTACTATCTGAACGATGTTCACAATTTAACATTACTATCTGAACGATGTTCACAATTTAACATTACTATCTGAACGATGTTTACAATTTAACATTACTATCTGAACGATGTTCACAATTTAACATTACTATCTGAACGATGTTCACAGTTTAACATTACTATCTGAACGATGTTTACAATTTAACATTACTATCTGAACGATGTTCACAATTTAACATTACTATCTGAACGATGTTCACAATTTAACATTACTATCTGAACGATGTTCACAATTTAACATTACTATCTGAATGATGTTCACAATTTAACATTACTATCTGAACGATGTTTACAATTTAACATTACTATCTGAACGATGTTCACAATTTAACATTACTAACTGAACGATGTTCACAATTTAACATTACTATCTGAACGATGTTCACAATTTAACATTACTATCTGAATGATGTTCACAATTTATGTTCAATCTTTAAAATTTAACGAGGTTATTAAAAAAAATCAATCGTTAAAGTGTTATTATTGTTTACTTATTTGACAAGTTTTGAGTTAATGAACTAAATATTATCATTCAATGATTAACTTAAAAATGAATAAATTTTTAATCAAACATAAATCACAAACTGTATGCTCACAGTTTAAATATTTTTTAACTGTTATCAAAACAAACTACCTAGTATATTGATATTATTATCTGATATTTTTTATATCTTAAACTTTAATGATTTATAAATTTTTATAACTATTCAAATAAAATTCAAATAACTATTTGTAAATAAAAAATAAAATTATTATTAATAAATACCAATTAATATTATTAAATAATATTAATTTAACAGGTAAACGAATTGACTTTCCTTTGCATTAGGAAAGTTAATTCGTTTCTAAAAATTTTGATAATTCAGAACTAGTTCTTTGCCTTTCAGATGGTAAGCGAAAGATACTATGACTCAAAATGAGGTTTTGATTTTTTTTAAAAACGAAGACCAGATATATTACTGATTTGAGGAGAAATGTAGGAGAGTGCTGCTACATCGATTGATCTATACCTGTCTTAACCCAAATCCTCAGTCGATGTAGCAGCATTCTCTTGCATGTTATCCCTAAATTAGTCAATGTAGAAGCACTCTACTACATTTCTCCCCAATTCAGTAATATATCTGGTCTTCGTTTCTTAAAAAATCAAAACCTCATTTTGAGTCATAGTATCTTTTGCTCATCCTTTCAGATAGATAGATATGCTGCCATTTTTAAAATTTAATAGAAAAGTTTATTATTCGGTTTTTTTATATAATGCATCATTAAAATAAAAAACAGAACCAAATTGACTGATATATAGCCGATGTACAGCCGTCAGCTGTACATCGGCTGAACGTCGGCTGAATTTCTGTTTGCCTATTCATCGGCCAACAGACACAAAACCGACCTTCAACCGATATTGTTTTGCTAAAAACAGAGTAGCCGATGTTCAACTGATGTAACAAGCTTGGCCCGAGCTCGGCCCACCGTCAGACTTAACACAGGGTAATATTTGTTTTTAATAATAGTGTAATGTAAAATGTAATAATGAAAATAATCAAAAAAATACATACCTTTACAATTGGTATATCGTTTGATATTAAACTTCTTTAAAAAATAACAGCACATAAATTTATTTTATGACCAATGCATGGATAATATTTTAATAAAGGATCCAAATCTGTTAAAGCTTTTTTCATGTTGGATCCAGAGTCTGCTACAGCGTATAGGGCCTAAATTTAAAATAAAACTTTATATAATCCATACTTTTCTCATGATGTGGTTAAAAAGCTTTACAAACCTACACTGCATTTATTGTAGATATTGGTTTTATATATTTTTATACCTTATTTTCAATATTCCATTCCTTTAATATTTCTTTTATTTTTAAGGTGATATATAATGACGTATGTGATTCAATCAAGTGATATAAACCCAGCACTCGACTACAAAGATGATAATTTTTATCAACATAATGAAAAGTAGCACTTAAATAGGCTTCTTGAGAAATTGAAGTCCAAATATCGCGAGTGAGAGAACCATATGTTGAATCATTAACATCTTTTTGTACATTTACCTTAAAATTTTCATACTGGAAACAACATGATTATATATATTATAGTATTAATATATATATATATATATATATATATATATATATATATATATATATATATATATATATATATATATATATATATATATATATATATATATATATATCAAGCTTTCCCAGGAAAGGCGTGCGGTTTTTTGTCTTGTATGACCACACGCAATTATAATATTTTAGAAAACGTGAACACGGCCATTTGCAAGTTTTATAATAATGCTGAAAAAGTTTCAAAAACAAAAAAACAAAACTAACAAAAAAAAAAGAGATTGAAATAGAAAATAATAAAAACAAATTAATAATTTAAATAATTTGTGTACTGTTTTTATTTTTGTTTCTCTAGAGTTACATTCAGCAACAAAATTAGATAAGGCGAAGCACAAAAAAAAACAGTTTGAAGTCAACAATAATAAGAATGATTTTCCTTTTCTTAATTTTTTTTTTGAGGATAGCAAAAATACAAATTGCAATGTGTTTGTAAAATTTATTTGTATAATTTTAATGTAACAACAAGGGTTGAATTAAGCGAATGCAAAACGCAAAATCTGAAAAATATCAAGTATTCAAAATTTTAGTTTATACAAAACCGTGTTCCTTGTTTTTAAGGGGAGAATCAACTTAAATTTGTTAGCGAAAAAATAAAAAATAAAATAACAAATTAACGATTACAAAAGTAATAACACTCAAGTCACTAACTACATTTCAAAAGTAATAACACTATAATAGTGTTATTACTTTTATAACGCACTTATAATTTTTAAAATTCATTCATTGTTCAAGCAACGTTAGTATTCCCAAATTTTAATTGAAGTAGAAAAATATCTAGAATAAAGTGGATGTTCAAATAATATTAAAATTAAAGTAACTTATAAAAACGTGACAAACAACTTTATGAAAACGTACCGTATTAAAAGTTTAGCATTATGAAAAACGTAACTAATGGACCATAAAAACACTCGTTAATTTTAAAATTAACCAATAAAAGTTTTTTATTGGTTGATTTTAAAATTAACGCACGTTTTTACATAACGTTTTTCATAATGCTATACTTTTTATGAAGTACTTTTTCATAACGTTGTTTAAGTGAGATGTGAAAGTTCCTGAAATTTTTAATAAAATTTGAATATCCGCTTTATTTTTTCTAGATGCTCTTCTACTTTAATAAATGATTGGAATTAATAATGTTGTTTGAACAAAGAATGAACTTTAAAAGTAATAAGTGCTTTATAAATGTCTGTCTTGATGTTTAAGAAACCTCTTGCTGTACTGCTTTGTTCAAGTTAATACGATTTTGTGCTAACTTGTCCAGCACTTGATACAATTTAACATTTCAGTAAAAAAATTTTATTAATGTATACTCAGTGTTAGTGGCCTTCGGGTCCTTCTGTTGTTTTCAACCCAGTAAACATGTCAGCGTTGAATCAATGTTAAAAACCGGTCGCAAATGATGTTGCAGAAACGTTGACAAAGTAATTGATTTTGCAAAGATATGTAACGTTGTTTAAGAGACGTTGATTAAACGTTGTAGCGTAACGTTGAAAAAACGTTACTAAAAGACGTTACAAAATTGTCGCAACTAAACGTTGAAAAAAGGTACTTGAAAAGCGTTACTGTAACGTTGTTAAAGCAGTCGATTTTGCAAGGATTTTTAACGTTGGCAGTAAAACGTCGATTTAACGTGACTCAAAGACATCAAGTAAAGGTTGAAATATAACGTTGAATCAATGCTTAAATGCGCTGGAGAAAATATTGCAAAATGTTATTAAATGTAATTAAACTTGGTTATGATTGAATATTGATATTGAATTGTCAAATAAAACTAAATTGTATGTTGAGCTCTGTACTTGTAATATTTCTAAAATCAATTTTTAATACAAACAGTAATACGCAATGAAAAATTTAAAAATATACAATTTATTTTTATAAGACATACAATTTATAGATATATAGATATAGATATAAACATTTTTTTAAAGATTTATGTGTGTGAGCAGATTTACAGGATTTCGTATCGATAGGTCAGGATATCATTGAGATACAGAATCTAAATCAAAAAATAAAACTTGTATCATTAGCAGTCTGAAAGCAAATGTTTAAAACAACGTTCTCGAATTAGAATGACCCTTATTAAATTTAAAAAGTAAAAATAAATATACATATAAATAATTTATATATATATATATATATATATATATATATATATATATATATATATATATATATATATATACATATATATACATATATATATATATACATATATATATATATATATATATATATATATATATATATATATATATATATATATATATATATATATATATATATATATATATATATATATATGTATATATATATATATATATATATATATATATACAATATATATATACAATATATATATACAATATATATATATATATATATATATATATATATATATATATACATATATATATACATATATATATATATATATATATATATATATATATATATATATATATATATGTATATATATATATATATATATATATATATATATATATATATATATATATATATATATATATATATACAATATATATATACAATATATATATACAATATATATATATATATATATATATATATATATATATATATATATATATATATATATATATATACATATATATATATACATATATATATATATATATATATATATATATATATATATATATATATATATATATATATATATATATATATATATATATATATATATATATATATATATATATATATATATATGCATATATATATATATACAGGGCCGCCAAGAGGGGGGGGGCAATTGAAGTAGTTTGCCCCGGGCATCACAGTCTATGCGGCATCACATGCCTTAAAAAAAATTATTGAAATGATAAAAAATTTAGCTGATAACGTATTTAAAGATTAAGCAATTTTTGTGTATTAATTTCTTTCTCCTTTTAAACTTTGTTTGCATTTAAAATAGGATAATTATTACTTTACAAGGTTTTCATATCCATTTGAGCGCACGCGTTTTCATTGGCCTTTTGTTCGCATGATAGAATATAAAGTGTTAAAAAAAAGTTTTCTTATTTAACGTTTGTAAAAGCCTAACTTCTAATAGTTTAACTTATTTTTGCTTAAACCGTCCCTGTGGATACTTTTGTGCATACGTATGTTTTTGACTCGCCTGCATTTTGTTCCGACTATATTTTGACAAGAAACTTATCTTCAGTGGATATTTTAATTGTAAGTACTGACTTTTTCTCTGCAGTTAATAACACCAAAGTATTATAAAGTTTTTAATTTTTAAAATTTAAAAAGTTAAAATTCTTTATATCGTCATAAGTTTTATCATGAATAATCAAAGACCTCCACGATTGAACCAGCTGTCTGGAGCTGCTGGGAGAAAAAGAGCAATGATTCGGAAAAAAAACGAAAGCAAAAACAAACGAACGCTTTTAGATTGCGTTCGTTGGACAAAAATCGAAGATAAATGCAAACAGGTAGTTAAACTATTTTTAAATCTTGTGACGTTCATGAAAAAATAATTAGAATAGTTCTGTTTAATACTTCTTTATAGTTCAATGATATTGAGATCGGTATCAATGACTCTAATGAGTTGCCAGACCATAATTCCGACAAACTTTTTCTTGCCGATGACATCGATGACTCCCAAAAAACATCATCACATTTAAAAAAGGATCAGTTGGATTTTGTACTTGATTGTCACAATGACCAACAAATTTATAAAAGTGATCTTTCTATACCAATCTCTAACGATCCTGCACAATGGAAATCAATATCAGACACTGATCGAACGAATATAATTCTGATGGGACCTTCTTCAAATCCAAGCAATTTTCCAAGAGATCAAAAAGAACGCAAATTCCCTACTTATATCTTTTTAGAGGAACAAAGAAACGGAGAAAAAGTTAGAAGAGATTGGCTCGTTTGGAGTAAGGCTGTGGCATCACTCTTTTGTTTCCCTTGCTCCCTTTTTGGATCGCCTAACTTAACCAGACCCGGTGTTCAATCCAGTTTGTTGTCTTGGAATGGAGGTATACATGGAAATTGGAGAAAACTTTCAGATCGCGTTAAAAGTCATCAACAAAGCGATTTTCACCGTAACTGTTATCTCCAATGGAAAACAGCTACGATTCACTTGAAAAGTCAAAAGTCTATTGAGCATCAGTTAGAAAAACAAATTGGAGATGAAGCAAAGCGATGGAAAGTAATTTTACAATGCATTCTTGACGTCACAATTTTTCTAGCTTCAAGAAACTTAGCTTTTAGGGGTAAGAATATTGTTTTTAAATTTTAAATTATATTTTGCATTATTTTATTTGTAATTTAAAAATCAAAATTACAAGTTTTATTTGGATATAAATATGGATTACTATTTTGATTATTTTTTGTTTGTAATTAGGATCCAATCAAAAGTTGTTCAAAAATGGGAATGGAAACTTCCTTGGAGCGCTCGAATTAATTGCTCGCCACAACAAAACATTAAAAGATCATATGCATCTTATTGCTAAGCACCAAGATGAAGAAAAACGCATGCAAGCTCATTATTTATCCTGGAAATCACAAAATGAATTTATCAAGGAATGCGGCAAATTAGTGGTTCGAGAAGTTATTCGAGAAATCAAAAAATCAATATATTTCACCATCATCACGGACAACACTCCCCACAGCGAGCAAATAACTTTTGTTTTTCGTTTTTTGCATTTCAATGATAATCACCTGTGGGAGATCAAAGAAAGGTTCCTTAAGCTAGAAGAACTTGAAAAGAAGAAAGGATCTGATATAACAAAGTTGATATTGAATGTGTTGGAAGAGAATGAGCTCGACATAAAAAATTGTCGTGGTCAAGGCTACGACAACGGCGCTAATATGGCAGGTATTTACAATGGAGTTCAAGCTTTGATAAGACAGAATAATCCACAAGCAATTTTCATTCCTTGCTCTGCTCACAGTTTGAACTTATGTGCAGTACACGCTATTGAATCATTGGCTCCTGCAAAATCCTATTTTGGAAATATTTAAAAGCTATACAATCTGTTCAGCAGCAGCCCAGTTCGTTAGAAAATTCTTCAGGAGGAGACAGGCCAATCATTATATAAACTTTCTGTTACACGATGGAGTTCAAGGATTGAATCAGTTAAGCCACTAGCAAAAAAGCCAAGAGAGATCTTGAAATTATTACATCATCTAAAAGAGTTAGACCTTCCAGGCGAAAGTAGTAATGAAGTGCATTATCTCATTAAATGGATGAATTCTTTTGAATTTGTTGTTTTCACTACTTTTTGGTTTAAATGTTTGATGGCAGTTAACAACGTGAGTCTTCTGCTTCAATCCACTCAACTCACTCTCGATGATGAAGTAAAGATTCTAAATGGCCTTTTGATGGATCTGGATCGAATCCGTCTGTCTTGGGACCTGATTTTGATAGAGGCAACAGAAGTTGCAAAGAACTTGAAATTTGATAAAATAATGTTTACTGTGAAGAGAACGCGAAAAAAGATCATGCCAGATGAAACTGCTGGTTACAACTACGAAGAAGTATCAAAAAACTTTGAGTGTAATGTCTTCAATGTTGCACTCGACAATCTGACTAGTCAAATGAGATCAAGATTTAAAGTAATAGAAGAGGAATGTAGCAAGTTTTCCTTCCTTTGGTCTTTACAGAAATCTCAAACAGACCAAGAACTAGGTTTAAAAGCTGAGAATCTGGCTAAACTTTATGCAGAAGACTTATGTAAAAACGATTTTCTGATAAAGTTCGGCATTTTTTTTCCGTAAGAAGAAATATTCTAGCCAGCGAAAAGCCTGTCGAACTTCTAAATGAAGTTTATGCAAAGGGGCTGCATTCAATATTTCCGCAAGTGTGTGTTTCTCTTAGAATCTTTCTAACATTGCCCGTTTTAACATCTGAAGGAGAAAGATCTTTCAGCAAGTTAGCTATCATCAAAGATTATCTTCGTTCCACAATGGGCCAGGAGCGATTGTGCTACTTGATGATCCTTTCAATCGAATCAGATTTAGCCATTAAAGTTAATTATGAAGAAGTTATTTCAAATTTTGCTGCTAAGAAGGCCCGAAAGATGTGTTTGTCAATTAAAAATTGATTTTATCATAGTTTGTTTTTGCAAACCAAAATTAAATGTGATTTTAGGTTTTTTATGAAAGTAAACTATATTAATTTATTTGCTATTTTAAGACCTGAAGTATGATAGGGCATCCATTAAACTTTTGCCCCGGGCATCACAAAAGCTCTGGGCGGGCCTATATATATATATATATATATATATATATATATATATATATATATATATATATATATATATATATATATATATATATATATATATATTATATATATATATATATATATATATATATATATATATATATGTATATATATATATATATATATAGATATATATATACATATATATATATATATATATATATATATATATATATATATATATATTATATATATATATATATATATATATATATATATATATATATATATATATATGTATATATATATATATATATATATATATATATATATATATATATATATATATATATGTATATATATATATATATATATATATATATATATATAGAGAGAGAGAGAGAGGAGAGAGAGAGAGAGAAAGAGAGAGAGAGATCTTCGTAATAGCATAAAATAAGTAATTATTTCTAAAATTAATATGATGTCTTTTATTCTTGAAATGTTTTGTAGTAAACGACTGAGGTTGATATTTGACTGAAGCCAGGTTTGAGAAAAAATAGTTGAGGCCGGGTTTGTGCTGCATAAACATTAAGTGCTGCATAAACCTAAAGTTTTAAATTTTTTAAATTTAAGATACTTTTTATATTTTGTATATATATGCGTATACATATACATGATCATCATAATCATTATTATCATCATCAGCATCATCATCAACAGCATAAAAGCAAAAATCTTGACAATGATAAGGAAAATTATGATGACGATGATCATCATAATCATCATCATCTTTTTTCATCATCATCACCATTAGGCTTTAGCCTTACTCTTTTGCTGCTTAAGCTGTTTCCCTAATATAAACAATCTAGTACACTTTTATTCCTAACTAAAGCTCATTTATACAATATGTAAGGTAAACTCTTCAAATTTGTTTACTTCTACCACAATCATTTTATACTGAAGTTGCTACCACTCTACATGTTAATATCTAAATTATTTTAACCTTTTCTAAAAAAAAATCTGTCTAAGATAATGCCTCCTTTTTATGTGTTGTTAGAGTCACACCATACATCCATCTAATCATCTTCTATTTTGGCAAATACTGCACCATATAAATACTTAAGTTTATATAGCAATGAAAGGATATTGTATGCCAGCATCTAAACAAATAGCAAACAGATATGATTATATCCATAATGTGTGTGCAAAAAGTGCATCTTGGAGACTTATATTGCTTTTGGAATAAAAGTTTGGAAGCTTTTATTACTTCTTCTCAGTTTTAAGTCAAGCCACATTCTACTCTACATTTTTCAACATTAATCACTTTTCTCATCTTTTTTATAAGAGCATCTCTCTTAAGAACAAATTGTCCTTTTTATTATTACAATAAGCAAATGTATAAATAAAGTCTTGTCTGATTTAAATCTCTGTTATTCTCAATTTACTAAGCCTTGTATCTTTTCTTAAATGTTAGGTTCTGGAGACTTTTGTTTAGTTTTCAACAGTGTTATTAACTCAAGTAAGTCTAACGTTTATTCTCTAAATCATGGGTCTGATCTTTTTATTTTACCCCAGAATAAAGCAGAGCTATTTACAAAGAAATCTTACTATTATTTTCTCTCAAATATAATAGACATACTCTTCCTGACAGTTAAACAGAATAATCCATTGTTAAGCATCAAAATTACTCTGGCTTCCAATACTAAAATTAACTCTCAATTAAACACTTCTACCATTTGTGCCTCAGACAGATTTCCATCATAGTCTTAAAAAAGTGTTCTTCAGAACGCTCAACAATTTTTGCTAAACTTTTAAAAAGTGCTAAATAAATAGCTCCAATTTTTCAAAACTCTCGAAAACATCTTGACCTCTCCAAGTATCCTACAATTACTTTTCACTCTGTTATCAGTTTCTTATAATTTTCTATGTAAAGCTTTTGAGGTTATTAAATTGTTTATTTCTAACTGCAGTAGTAAAGTTATTCTTGAAGGCCTACCCTCTTCTTTATTTCAAGTAACTTTAAGAGAACCACAAGGTTCTTCATATGCTCCTGTAATATTTTTTATCTACAATAAAAACCATAATGAAATCTAAAGTGACTAAATTTGTTGATGAGTCCACTTTATAATCTTGCCTTGATAAAAAATCATCTTTAATTGCTTATAACAAGCAGCCAATTTTATCTGACCTCTCTTCTGTAACAGCCTAAGGCTTGCTGTGGCTTATTGATTTAAATTCTGGACTTAAAATCCACAATTTTTGTTAGACAACCAAACTCATTTATCAACTGCAAAAAAATATTACAATATTGTTGTCATTCCTATATTGACAAGTAACAACCCTCTTACTCTCAGACAAAGTCTAAAATCACATTGTAAATGTAACAAGATCAGCTTTATCTGCCAAGGTTGGGCCACTCTCGCATTTTTATAAGGTTGCATTTTCTCTAATATCTCTATTATTATCTTATATAGTATTATCTCTATAACTATATAGTATTATCTCTATAAGCTTATATAGTATTATCTCTATAATAGTATTATCTCTATAACGATAAACCAAAACTCATTCTCAACTGGCCATTTATTCAACAAGTTGCATCTTTTAACTGCATTTGTCCCTTCATGCTATAAAATCTTTTTACAGCATGATAAATAATTCAATTTTTTTCCTTGAACATCAAAAAAATCTTATAACTGTTACAAAGCTTCATATTTTCCTTTTTTATACATCTTACAACTTTTTATTAATATTTACTAATATTAATTAATTTTTAGTAATAGGTTTCCTAGTAGTTAAACCGGTTCTTTATTTGAAAGTAACTCATTACTTAATAGTGGTTGCTTGCAATCTTGTTGGAAGTAAGTTAGATTTTAAAATATATAAAAGTATGCCAGTATTTATTAAATAGTAAATGCAAGCATAAAATTATAATATATTAAGTCTTATAAATTTTTTTCTAGCCCCCGCTATCAACCCATGCTAAATCTTATAATTTTGGTAGGGCCAGGTTTGCAAAAAGTCTCATTTTTAGCTGGGGCCAAGGCCCTGGTTACTTTCTAATATCTTTGTAAAATTTGTTTACATTTTTTAAAAGATTATTTTACAATAATAAAACTCTGAAAAAATGTCTGCCAAACATCTGGAGGTCTCTTCCAGACATTTGGCAACTAGAATAAATGAGCACCTTAAAAGTGATAAACAATCTCATATATTTAAACACTTAAATTTATCTATTAATTTCAGAAATCTGGCTAACTGTGATTCTTTTGAGATTTTGGATGATGCCCCAACAAAACACATATTACAGATAAAAAAAGTCCTCCACATTAAATGGGGAAAGTCCCTCAAATCATAAACAAACTTCACATTATGCTAATAAACTTAACTATTTAATTTTACTGTCAGTTTATTATTATTTATATATTTTTCTTTTTTTAGAGTTAGTTATTTTGTAATAAATATTTTGGTTTATAATTTAAATTTTTGTTTGTTATTATTTTTCTGTAAAGACTTCTATTTTTTAACTTTAATTTATTTCAGAGTTTTATTATTGTAAAATAATCTTTTGAAAATGTAAATAAATTTTACGAAACATGTCAAGAATAAAAAACATTGTATTATTTTTAAAAATAATTATATAATATATATATTTATATAAGCTGCAGTTATTGGAAACAATATTTTTTTCCCCTTGTCGATAAACAAAAGACATTTAAAGAAAGAAAAAAAATGAAAAATTGACAATTTTTTCAATAAATTGTAAAACATTTATTATTTTACAAGGAAAAAACTAAAGAAGCATCTCATTCCAAAAGGTTTTTTTTTTTTTACTTTCTACTTTTATTAAAATTTGAAAGTAACTTGAAATAAGTCACTTTAAAGATCATTTTCAGTTATTATTAAAAATAACCTGAATAAATCGAATTTACCCTGAGATATTTGTATATTGTATACAATTTGATATAAAATCTATATGTTTTAAATTATTCTCAATAAAAATAGGCTATAAAATATAACTTTATTAAAATATTTTTTAAACCATATGCATGCATTCTATTAGGTTTTCCTTGCCTTTCCATTACGGCAAATTATTTTTGTAATGACTAGTTATTGAGGACAATAATTTTTAATGTTCTACCTCCTCAACTAGTGCTTCCAATACCGGTAGTACCGGTACCGGAATAGCGGTATTACCGGACATTTTTAAGTAACGAAACACCGGTATTGGTTTGGCTCAATACCGGTATTAAAAATATATGTAGAGGGCTTATGATATAGCAGGTGCTATCGCCCTCTTTACGTGAAACACTAAAGTAAATGAAATACTTAAAACTTTCAACAACGCTTCCGGTAGGAAAAAGATAGCTAGATGAGAAAAGACGTGTTTAAATTGTCTAAAACAAGTATTCTACGCACTTTATACTTAATATCTAGTTGCCAGCTCATTTCCTACTAGGTTTGGTAGGAAATGAGCTAGCAACTAGCCAGCGAACAGCTAGCGTTTAAGAGGTATAAAATACGTAGAATACTTGTTTTAGACGATTTAAACACGTCTTTTGTCATCTAGCTATCTTTTTCTTACCGGAAGCGTTGTTTGATCGTGAATGGAAGTTTTAAGTATTCCATTTACTTTCGTGTTTTCATTAAATAATGAAGCACCAATTTAAAATATTATCATTACGTCACTCGCTTTAATGTAGAACGCATGTTTGAATTTTGCACTAACGTAAATATGAAAAGTTTCGGTAATGTAGAAAGGGGGCGTTTAAGTAACTGTGATCAACAGTTGTGCATTAGGCATGGGATTCAACTAGGTATTCAAGACATTTTGTACAAAAAAATTGTCAATTTCTGCAAAAAAAACTTGAAAGTAATATGCAATAACAGAGAAAGTGACGAGGAAATACTGATGACACAAACATAACCAATAATGACGAAGACTTTTCCGGCGGGTTTCAAGTTGTAATGAGTGAAGAGAATGACTCTATTGAACTGACTGATGATTTGCAGCCGTTAATCAAAAAGGTGCACACCGTTGTGAAATTTTTATTTCGCCGTTCTCCGACAAAAAATGATCAAAATTCAAAAACGCAGGTTAGAAAAATTTGATAAAGATATTCCACTAATACTTGGATCCAAAACTAGCTGGGTTAGCTTGCACACAGTACTCGAACGTTTTGTATAATTAAAAATATGCATTCACGAGTCACTTTTTGCCCTTGAGTCCAACGTTGAGGTAACTAATAATGATTCCGATGCAATATTAGCTGTTCACTTATGTCTTGCGCCACTAAAACTGGCTGTGGAAACATTGTGCCAAAATCATGCAACTCTGTTGTGTGCCGATACAACATTTTCATGATAGAGAAATCAATTTAGCTGTAAAGTTATGTTGGTGCAACAATTCAATGAGCAACGTACTCTTTTTCCAGCATACAACATTTTTTGCACAAGGGACATCAACGTTACAAGAATTTGGATCTAGCTCTATCTTTTGAGCACCATAGCAAATTAGCCATTGTAAATACCATTACTCGACTGAAAGATCGGCTCAATCAGAAAGAGTATAGTCCTCTCCCTTTCACCAGCGTTTTTTCCGATAGTGATTCTGTGGACAACGCTGTAAACTTGTCATTGAAAAAAAAGCTTGACTTTGCAATTTTGAAAAATAAGAAATGTAACAACAAGGGAAAATTGAATGTTTCGAATAATTCATCAAAAATTATATGTATTGAAATAGGAATTTTTGAAGAAGGAGGAAATCGTTGTATATATTTGCAAAATTCCTACCATTACTTGAAAACTGTGAAGCCAACAAAATTAGATGATCTTTTGAAGATGATGTTCTGAACGCCCTATGTTTTTTACGGGCTCATTTTACAAAGCAGAAAAAAGCGAAAAATGAAAAAGTCAGTAGTTTTGATATAAAATAAATAAGCTGATTAAATCAATAAAATTTTTACTATTAACTTGAGATTTTATTTAGATTATGATAAATTTAAAAATAAAGTTTAATACCGGTATTATACCGGTATTACCGGTATTGTAATTATTTAGTACCGATATACCGGTATTGAAAAATGGTATCGGTATTGGAAGCACTATCCTCAACGTTGTCAAAGCAATGTTTTATTAACGTTGGCAAAGTAACACTTTTTCAACGCTTTTTAATTACTACATTTTCAACGTTGGTATGTAACGTTGAATGAGCGTTGTTTTATAAATAGCTTAAATACGTTAAAAAAGCAGCTAATGTCTAATGTTGATAAAGCATAAACTTTGCGACGTTTTTACAGTGATTATTTGTGTACTTTTATTCAACGTTGAATAAACGCGATTTTTTGAGAAGATAAGATACGTTTAAATTTATACGCTTATTCAACGTTGAAAATGTAACATTTAAAAAGCGGTTTGTTTTTAACGTTGATAAAGCATATGCTTTAAAACGTTTTTAAAGTGGCTTTTTGCGTAAGTTGATTCCACGTTAAATAAACGTTATATTTTGAGAAGCTAAATTACGTTACAATTTCAACGCTTATTCAACGTTTCAATCTACCGCGATTTAGTATACAAAAAAAGACATTGATTCAACGTTGAAAGCACGTTGTTTTGTGACTGTAACGTTTTTTCTACGCTGCGACTGGTTTTCAACGTTGATTCAACGCTGATATGTTTGCTGGGAAATAAATAAAAATAAATTAATGTAATAACACTGTTATAGTTTTATTACTTTTATAATGCAGTTAGTGACTAAAGTGTTATTACTTTTTGTTTTGTTTTTCGTAACTTTCTCGCTAGCAAACTTTTAATAATTTGCTCCTTATAAACAAAGTACACAGCTTTGCATGAACTAAAATTTAAAAGACCTAATATTTTACCAGAGTTTGCAAATCGCGATCGTATAATTTAACTCTTGATATAAACTTGTTACATTATAATTATACAAATATATTTTACAAACAGATGACGATACATATTTTCTCTTTCCTCTTTAAATGAAAAAACACAAAAAATATGGGAAAGTCATTCTTATTAACGCCTAAAACCGTTTTTTTTTTTAATTTTTTTTGCTTTGACTTGATGAATTTTGTTGCCGATAATAATAACCATAAAGAAAAAACAAAAATAAAAACAACACACAAATTATTTAAACTATTATTATTGTTTTCTATTTAAGTTTACTTTAATTTCTTATGTAATTATTAAATTTAAAACAATTTTTCAGTAACGCATATAATATACTTGCTTTCAACAATTTTTCAGTAACGCATATAATATACTTGCGCAAAGGGCCGTGATCACGTTCTCTAACATGAAAAACGTTTTCGTGGTTGTATGAGACAAAAACCGCAAAATTTTAGATATTATAATACTAAAACTAATTTTAGATATTATAATACTTTCTTTAAGAATTTGTATAAAATATAAATGAAATATTTCTTATTTCAAAATTAGACTTTGAATTTAATTTTGAATATGCATATTAATTTAAAACTGAAATTAGATAGAGATTAATTTATAAATATTAACATTTTTTTCAGTGTATTTTAAACACAGTTTGCCTTAACATCACGTAATAATTTTATTGGTATTGATGCTAGAAATACAACAAGATATTAAAAAAAAAACCCGAATTATTTTAATAAATATTATAAATTTAATACAAAAATATTTGTGTCAAACTTTCAAGGTCTTGTTTACTATTATTTTTAGACATTAACTTTCTACTCGCCTCTTGAGTTCGGACAAATCCTTCTCTCTTTTCATGAGTGTATACTCTACTTGAAGCTTCAGTAATTTGCTTTACGCAACGTTCAACAGATCCATGACATGGCCAAATCGGCACCTGCATAGGATTTGATAAAAACACATTAATTTCAGAAGTTGTTAGAGAGGTAGTTAAGACTGGTTCATAAACCGGTGACTCCCAGGTCTAACAATTTTTCAGCATTAAAGTTCAGAACAGGCGTTTTTCTTGGTCTAGGAGAGGAACCACTTTTTGTAGATCTTCATTTCCAGTACCTCTAATATCTTTTATCTTATTAATAGCTACACTTCTATCCACTTCAGTATTAGAACACAACAATGTTTGTAGCATACACTCACTGAAACAAAACCAAGCTGATCTTTGAATAGAGGGTGATACTATTTTAATGACATCTTCTTTTTGAAATTTAAGTTAATGCAGTTAGTAAAGTACATGTTTAGGACCTTCAATCCAAGAATATTCAACTTTAATTTTAAACCAACAAGGAAAATAAACACCTACAATGTACTCGGTGATAGATCTTAAATTTTCTAAATCTTTACCTTGAATTCCATGTTTAGAGATCCATATTCTGTTAGCAGTAGTTAACCATCTTGAATGTGAAACAGGCCCAATTTGTAATAAATGAAATTTTGGTGGTAAAATACCACTTCAAATGGCACAAAGTACTTTATAACCATAAAATTGATCTGCAGACAGGTCATTTATTATTTTATCATCGAGAAAAATAAGTGGATTGCCAATTTTAATAGTTTCAAATACTGGATTTATATCAAGATCTGTAGCATGATAAAGCATGTAACCAATAACACCAGACCATATATTGTTTGATTTTGTTTGACCATCTAAATTGGTTATAAGATGTCTCAGTGGCAACTCATTTGTATGGAGTTGACATATAAGCCAAACAAATTTTTTTCTAATTTTATTTCTATATGTTTGATGACTCCACCCTTCCAACCGGTGTTTACATTTGTAGAGTCTCCACCAACAGCCAGTAAAGACTTGTCAATACCTCTCCCAGTCAGCCATTCAACAATTTTATTTGCTATAATCTTGGCATGTTTAACACTTTTTGTGGCTTTCTCAGGAGTAAAGTGAAACAAATATTTTCCTCCAGGTTCCATACAAACAGAGTAATGTTCTTCTTTCACTTTTACTGGAAATTTTGCATTTGAGTCATCAAGTTCAATCATTTGCTTGGTTTGATCAATTCTCCCATCAAAAAATATGCATTTCACCTCCACTTTTTGCTATTTTGTCAAAATCCTTACTAAGATCAGAGATCGAAACTTTACTATGGTCAATAATTAACTTTTTATCATCAGATGTTATTAATCCTGCATCAATTAGTGTTGCTGTAGCAATTGCAGCTGTAGCACGTGCAGATATCTATGTGAGTAAAATTTACATAGAAATAGATTTACTTTTAAATAAAAAATCATCATTGACTAAGTTCATATATAAATATATATATATATATATATATATATATATATATATATATATATATATATATATATATATATATATATATATATATATATATATTCACATTTATAAGGATAAATACATTATTAAAAAACAAATTTATTTAAAAAGAACTATACCTTACGCTATTCATAGCTATGTGGGAAACAACTAAGGTATTGTAACACTTTTTTTTCCTGATGATTTTTCTAGTACGAGAGGTAATTCTACATTAGTAACATCATCAATGTTATTTTATTCTATTTCATTACTAAAATCACTTTCTTTTTGAAAGTTTATCTGATCTGACTCAATTTTTTGTTTTTTAGTTAAAATAAATGTGTGTATATATATATATATATATATATATATATATATATATATATATATATATATATATATATATATATATATATATATATATATATATATATATATATTCTTTATTCTCAAAATATTTTTCTCGATCTTTTCTAAGTAATCTTTTAAACTGTTTCCTGGTTTCAATACTATCAGGTAATCCAATTTGAAACTTGCTAACAGTTCCAGTTTTAATACTTTGAAAATATATAAACTTAACGTCAATAGATGGTATTTTGTACTCTTTGATACATTTGCATTTACAAAGAACTTCTTTATCACAATCATCAGAACAAATAAAATCATC
>NC_061157.1:35724912-35737412 GCF_022113875.1 Hydra vulgaris
TATATATATATTATTATCTTATTAACACAAATACTTATTACACAGGGACTAAAAAGTTTCAGTATGTGTTTTTTTCCGTAGTATATATATATATATATATATATATATATATATATATATATATATATATATATATATATATATATTATCTTATTTATAATATATATATATAAATAAAATTCCGTTAATTTATGAAAATTATATATATAAAATATATATATATATATATTTATGTTGATTTAGGTGCCCCAAGAAGTCTTTACGGTCTTATCACAGAGCACCGCGGAAGAGCATTTATTAGGAAGTTTACGCCTCCTTCCCAAACGATGTCGCAAAACTCGTCCAGAGGTGGGGTTTGAACCAGGGATCTTACGTTTCTGAGGCAAGTGCGCTACCACTTCGCCACGGCTGCTCTAAAATATATTATCTTATTTATAGTATATATATATATATACATATATATATATATATATATATATATATATATATATATATATATATATATATATATATATATATATATATATATATATATATATATATATATATATATATATTCAGCTATGTAAAATAGATTTTTAAAACTAAATAATCTTTTCCTAACAGATTAGAAAAATAATTTATATAAAAAATTTTCAAAAACTATTTAAATTAAATCTCAAAACCAATCTTCAGTTCAAATTCTCAATGTTAGATAAAGTTTTGTTTATCTTTGTGTGCACCTTCAGCGGGTCGTTGATACGATTTTCAACATAAAACGGCAAAATAATAGAAACGGCCTTTATTTCATGACTATAGACCAATTTCAGGTGACGTATAAAATGTAAACAATATGCGTGCGCATACTGGCAGGCAAAACAATTTTAAATATCGTTTTAACTATTGTCAACATTACTGATAAACACAGCATTTAAAATTTTAAAATCATATTTGTCATTAAATAAATAATGAATATTGTTAGCGTGGTTGAGTTAAATACGGAAAATTTTAATGAAAGTGTTTGACAGAAAGACATTACAAAGTTGCCTGACCTTACTTGGAGAGACGTGATAAGTTTTCTCATCGACACTCCTAGTGAGTTTACAAAAGAAAATACTAAGGCATACAAGTCATTCGAAGCATATAAAACATATTTTTTGTGTTGCCACGTGCAAGATTGTTTGCTCCAAGTATCAATGAAGATTATTGTTTTATAAAAACTAAGGTTATATATTATAGACATTGATTTCTAAACTGATTTGTATGCTCCTAATTATTTGGAGCATACAAATCAGTTATTATTAGGCTAATAATATTAAGATATAAGTAACATTAGACGATTTTTGTTCACGATCAATATTTTCTTATTTTACTGGGAATAAATCTTTATTTAGGTTCTTCCAAGCTAGAGAGTTAGCATAAAGAGTTGCATGTATGAAGTATGGGTTTGTCTTCACAAAGACGGTTGGATTAAAAGAGCCAGCTGCACTTGTCCAGTAGGACTAGATTCAGTCTGTTCACATATTGCAGCTCTACTTTTTCAACTTGAGGCTGCTGTGCACCACCGATTAAATAGAGAGGATGCATCTACAAGTCAGCTTTGTTTATGGAATGCTTCAAAGCGCAGTGTCGATGCAACACCATTAAGTGCAATGAATTTTAGCACAAATAAAAAAAGGGGAGAGTTACAAACTAGAGTTACAAAATAGTCACAAACGTATCTAAAGCTGTAATATTTTGTAAAATAATAATAATACGTTTATCCTCTTAATGTTTATCGAAGAATGTTTTTGTTTTTTGCCTGCCAGCTTTGTGCGCATGCCCACGAATTGATGATTTTGTAAATATTTGAAATTGGTCCAAGTAAGCCGAGAACATTAGCGATAAAACTTAAAGTCGCAATTTTGACCAAGTCAAGCAATCTGAAAAGGAAAAACCTTTATATAAATGAGGATTTCTGTTCTGAAACACTACATATCAAAAAAAGTTTGAGAGAAAATGAAAATCGAACGAGCGGCTTGTACTTACCAGCCGCTCGTTCAATTTTCAATTTATTATAAGATATTTATGCAAACTTTTGCATATATATCTTAAAATAAATTGATAATTCGCGATTGGGTTGCAAAGAAAAGCAAATATTCATCTTCATAATATTTTTCATGAATTAACGGAATTTTATTTTTACTATTACTTATTTTAAATTAAACTGTTTTAAAAATGGAGGGAAACTTCATAATCAAATTTTCGGATGAAAATGACATTGTCAATGATAATGACTGACTCTTTTAATCACAAAATTTAAAAAAATAAATATTACTCCTTTTCTGAATCTTCGCAACATCTTAGACAAAATAAAAAAACTTTTTCAATTTTGAATATCAATATTAGAAGTTTGAATAAAACTTTGAAAATTTAAAAATATTATTAAATGAACTTAAACACGATTTTAAAATTATATGTCTGACGGAAACTTGGTGTAAAAGTGGTGAACAAATTATGAATTTGAACTATTTAATTATACATTAATTCACCACGTGCATTTAATGCAGGTGGGAGCGATAGTATTTTATCCACAATTCACTTAATTATATTTTATAATTTTTATAATAGTTCTCTTTACACAGGTATAATTCAGACTGATTTATCGGATTATTTTCCTACATTCTTAGCTACTAATGATATTTTAATTAACAATATTGCCGCAAAATCCACAATATTTTGGCGAAAGATCAATCAAAACTAATTAAAGCATTTCAAAAGCTGTTTAAAAAATAATATTGATTGGAATTTAATTTTGCAATCAAGTGATGGTAACGATGCTTTTAACTTGTTTCTTGGTCAATTTTGAAAGAAATATGAAGTAGCGTTTCTAGAAAAAGAAATAATCATAAATACCAAATCACTTCTAAGTCCCTGGATATCGATAGACTTACTAAAATCTTCAAAAAAGAAAGGAAAATTATATACAAAGTATCTTAAAAAAAATCTTATAAAAAGGAAATAACTTATAAAAGTTACAAAAATATATTTTAAAAAACAAAAGAATCAAAAAAGCTTTATTATGCTTAGTTATTAAAAAAAACCAACGGAAACACTAAAAAAGTATGGTATTCGATTAGAGATTTAATTGGAAAAAATAATTATTAAAAAACACTCTGCCAAAAAATCTTTTAATTAATGGAAAATTCTTTTATGATAAATCTATTATAGCTGAAAAACTAAACATCTATTTTGTTAATATTGGTCCGAGATCGGCTGCTAAAATACCACCTACCTCCACTCGTTTTGATTCATATTTAAAAACTTACGATAAACTTATGGACAAAACTAGTTTAAAACTTAGCGAGTTTATTGAACCTTCTTTATTTCATTTTTTTGATATTTCATTTAAGACAGGTATTGTTCCTGACAAACTAAAAATTGCCCGTATATTTTTAAAAATACACACAATTTTTAAATCTGGAGATAAGTTAAATATTTTATTACATGCCTATATCTATACTACCTTGCTTTTCAAAATTGCTATAAAGAATAATATATAATAGGCGGTATAATTATCTAACAGAGAATGACATGTTGTATTGCAAGCAATTTAGTTTAAAAAAAAAAAAAATTATACTGAACATGCAATAGTTGAAATTTCTAATCAAATATCTTACGCTTTTGATAATGACTGTTTTTAATTAGGAGTTTTCATTGATCTGTCAAAAGCTTTCGATACCGTAAATTACAATATACTAACAAAAAAACTTGAAAACTACGGAGTGAAAAATAAAAACTAACTTTGGTTCAAAGGGTATCTGACTAACCAAAAGTAATTTTTATATTATAATCAAAATAAGACATTTCCAAATTTCATACCTTGCGGGGTTCCTCAGGGCTCTTTTTTAGGACCACTCTTGTTTCTATTGTACATAAACGACTTATACTTAGCAACAAATCTTTTAGACCCAATTTTTTTGGCTGATGATTCAAATCTTTTTTTGTTTTCACATAGATGTTAAAATACTTTTTAAAATAGTTAATGAACAGTTATGTAAATTTAATGAATGGTTTGTAAGTAACAAACTTTCACTAAATGTGGATAAAACAAAATATATACTTTTCCATAAAGTAAATGAATGAATAAACATTCCTCTAAAATTACCAAATCTTATAATTAATAATACTCAGTGTTCGAAGTGAGGCCGGATGCGGCCTTATACCGCGGACCTTATCTGTGGAAAAAAATTCCTAGAGGTTGTCAACAAAAACAAGACTACATTTGAGCAATTTAAAAATTTATCAATCGCAATATTAAAACTTTTTGTTGTTATAATTTATTATATTATAATATATATATATATATATATATATATATATATATATATATATACATATATATATATATATATATATATATATATATATATATATATATATATATATATATATATATATATATATATATATATATATATATATATATATGTATATATATATTACATGCATTATGTTTATGCTTTATAATTAAATAATATAAGTAAATAAATTATAAAAGTAATTAAAGATTAAATGGATAATATGGCTTCATCAACTGCAGAAACAAAAGGCCGGGTGAATAAAAATGAGCAATTGCTTTTACTCAGTAATTGGTCAGCTTTACGTGAATAAATGCTACAGGAATTTTTTCTAAGTTTTTATATACGTAATGCCGAACAATTACTAAGTAAATTGCTTAACTTTACGTGAATAAAAATTTGAGTAAAACTCCTATTGTTTTTATTCACGTAAAGCTGACCAATTATTGAGTAAAAGCAATTGCTCAATTTTATTCACCCGGCCTAATGCGTATATCAAACATTCAAAATTTTTTGAAACCGTAAAATACTCAACTTGAAGACGATGTTGCAGCAGCAGAATTGTCATACGTCTACCCAGGGCCGTACTGAGCCAACTTTGCGCTTCGGGCGAGAAAGGAAAATTGTGCCCCTCCCCCCAAAAAAAATTAAAATTAAAAAATAATTTATTGATCACAAAATTTATCATATCAAGTGTAAATTACAATTTATCATGAATACTGCACAAACTTCAGTTTAAGTTCACTTTTCTAGCTTTTTTAAATGCAAATTCACTAATGATGTCATCAAAATCAAGGTTGTCGACGACTTTATGTTCAATTGAAACTATAGCCAGACTAGACAAACGCTCTTGGCCCATAGTTGATCTTATGTAGTTTTTTATAATTTTAAGTTTACTGAAGCTTCTTTCACACTTAGCAACTGTGACTGGTATGGTGAGGAAGATGCGAACAGCAATTGCCGTGTTAGGATAAGCATCAGTCAATGAATATTTATAAATGAGCTGCAAAATGTCAATTGGGCTAAATTTTTCGAAGTTGTCCATCATTGCAGCAGTTTGATAATTAAAACTTGCTTTTTCTGACTAAAAAACAGAAGAATCTAAATCTCTCGTGTAAATCTGAGATAAGTTTTTGGCTTTTGTCTTAAGTTCATCCGCAGAACTTTTAGATAGTGAACTCCCACAGAGGAAGTCAAAATCGGAGGATACAGCAAACATAGACTCAAACCGCCATTCAATTTATGTAATAATGCTATCAAACACAAGATTGCACTATAATCCGAAATCTGTTTCTGCTGTGAGGAGGTGAAAGTTGTTTTCAGCTTCATAAAGTACCATCCTCTTTACTTTGCGCTTCCTCTTGACTGGAAAATCACCTTCAAATTTATTCTGTTTGACTGTTTCTGCGGCATCTTTGATAATTTTGTCTACACCAACATCTCTTCAATTCTTTCATTTTTTTTTGCTGCGATGTCAATTGAAACATTTTTATACTGAAGCAATTTATTTTCCTGGAAAATTAATGAAAGAATTTGAAACCAAAAATCCAACAAACACAAAAAACTGAAATCAATTTGAATGATAAGATCTTCTGCACTGCATATTGTGATATCATTTGTCATGGGATTGTGGATAATAGATTTCAAAACTTGAAGAACTTCTTATATTTGTTTGTGCAATAGTTTGGTTGCTTCTTTTTTGGCAGACCACCTTGTGTCATTGTTTTTCTTTAATGAGATGGTCAATGTTTTTAGTGCTTTCCATCTTAATATAGAACTTGAAAAAAAGTTAAAGATGGCTTGAACTTTTCCAAAAAATGTAATCATGAGTGGGGAAATCTTAGCAGCATGGACATTAGCAAGACCTAAAGTGTGAGCTGCGCAAGAAACAAATCTTGCTGACACACAAAGATAATGGATGTGAGCTAGGACGCCATTGTATTTTTCAGACATATTGGCTCCATTGTCATAACCTTGGCCGCGGCAATAAAAAATCTTTAGACCGTCTTCCTCTTATTTTTCAGTGATCTCTGTTGCAAAACTTTTTCCGGTTTTTTAGTGACATTCAATGAAGTCAACAAAGCTTTCCTCAATTGTACAGATTTCATCGTTGATGTGGACATACCTAATTAGTTGGGTCATTTTCTCTTTATGGGAGGAATCTGGAGTGCTGTCAAACAAAACAGAGTAGTATTTAGCTTCTTTGATGTTTGACAATATTTCATTTCTGACTTTCTGCCCAAGTAACAGTAACTCAATCAACTCCTTTTGTATTCGAGGAGAAAAAAATGACGCTGCAGTTTTCTTTGCTTTAAAAGATGCAATGTGTTCAGGCACTAAAGGATAATAATTGCTTATTAGCTCAATCAAGTTCGGAAAAATGCTAATGTCTTCTGTTGTGCCTCGAAGGGCAAGATTGTTCCTGGCACAAAACAAAATTACATTAACAATCACTTTAAAGATGTCTCTCCAATTTTTTATTTATTCATTGATAACTCTCTGCAGATCAGAATCCATGGTATTTCCTTCTTCGAGGTTTTTTTCGAGAGTTTTTTAATCAGAATAGCATCTTCGGTGTTCATTGCTGTTTTCATGTTCAGGAACTCTTGGGTTTAGTTTTTTCCATTCACAAAATCCTTTTGAAATTTCTGAGAAATTGTTGGTTTTTGCTGTTGAAAATAACAAACAGCAAAAACAAAACAATGAATCTTTTTTGTTGCTGTACAAAAACCAATGGCGAACACATTTTTTTACCATTGGGATAAATTTTTTCATACCATTTTGTGCTGAAGTGTCACTTTCTGTTGTCAAAATCACACAGCGTGTATGGAAAAATTGTCTTCTTTCTTGCTCTGGCCCATGTTGAATCAAAAAGCATCTTATGTTGTCCGTTAGTTTAGGTCATGTTGCTGGATCCCTGTATTGAAAGTTTTTTCCTAAGGTTGGCGGAATATCTGATATTTCTAAATGAATTTCATTGTGATCCCTTTCAGCCCGGTCAGAAAGCTGGAATTTTCATATTGTCTTGTTGTTTCTGAATTATTTGTGCAAAATTCTTCTAGACATTGGCTAATGAAAATCTCCCCTTCAATTAATTCCAAATTATGATCTGAACCTAAATCATTAATTTAAACTGTTTGAAAAACTTTATCTGTTGATTTTCATTAACTTCAATAATACAATCCTCTAAAAATAATTTGTTTTTCCTCTGCAGAGTTAGTTACCAACCATTTCTTGAAATAATTTTTTAGTTATTCATCATTTTCTAGGCGCTGTTTTCTTTTCTTCTTAAATTGAGCGCCAGATAATTTTTTGATGCGATTCATTATAGAAACTTAATGTTCACTATAGTTGATAAACATATATGTTTTAACTAAGTTTTGAAAACCAATATTGCGTTTTTTGCAATCTAAAAAATTATTGTAATGAAATGTGATTTTTCCTTTTTTTTTCTGTTTAAAGATTTTGTAAAATGATTTAAAGTTTTTTTTTATAATGGGACTTTTCAATTAACTTTCACATCATAAGTAATAGCTTTAAATCATTTTACAAAATCGACTTATAAAACATAAACTTACGTAAACTCCAACTTATAAAACATAAACTTTTACAATTCCAACTTATAATATATAAACTTACACAAACTTCAACTTATAAAAACTCATTTACTGATTAGATCTGTTCAGTAAATGAGCTTTGATAAGTTGGAGTTTAAGTAAAAAGGCGTAATTTTAATTTATTTTTTATCAACTTCAAAGAGATGCCATAAAAGTTTGTTTCCAAATGATAATAACTTTTATTTATTTATTTTTTTTATTTAATTTACTTTTAATTTATTTTTCTGGAATTTTGTGCCCTCCCAAGTATGGCGCCTCGGGCCACGGCCCGGCTGGCCTCGCCCTTGGTACGGGCCTGCGTCTACCCAATGAAATATTATATAACTAGATGTCTAGTTTGCGAGAATTTATGGGACAAAAAGCGAAACCGCTTTTTTTTGTTTATAATAATTGTCCACCATTTGTAAAAAGGACAAAGAATGAAGCCGAAGTGTAGAATAAAAGTTTAAAATGCACGTCAAAAGTTCCCAATAAATTAAAGATAATTCAAAAACACGTTTTACCAATTATAAAATACACGATTTTTTTTGTATAAGCAACTCATTTATAAGCAACTGAACTCGATGTGAAAAAAATTAAGCCACTTCAGTTCTGAACATATGTTAACATAAGCAACTCATGAATTGCAATTTTTTTCTCTGTAATGTAATGACTTCTTTTAGATAAAGGATTTCAAAAGAAAGTAATCACAGTAGTGTTGTTGTTGTGTATGTTGTTGACAACGCTGTTAAGATCATGAGTAAGAGAATGCAGACAAATTTGTTCAACTTTGGTTTTACCAAAAAGATTTGTCATCGTGGTGAGTTGGTAAATATAGTGCCGAAGGAAAAAGAAGATAATTTGTTTGAATGTATTGTTTGCAAAAAATAACTGAAAACATCACAAGCCCTTTCGATGCAGTTTTGGTGTAAAAATAAATTATCACATGCGGATATTGCTCAAACTGACAAAGACACGAAATCAATGAACTTGGATTAAATCAATGATGGAAAGAACAAGTACGATAATATTGAAAAAACTGTGAAATCGGTTTTAGAGAAGCTTGTTACTGATGTTGAAGCTAACGAGTTACCAAAAATTGCTGACAAACGGAAGAGCTATACGCTAAAAGAAAAGGTTGATGCGCTAAATGACTTGAACGATAGTATGTTAAGTAGGGATGTAGCAAAAAAGTATAACGTTCATAAGAGTATGATTACGCGATGGAAATCAAAGGAAAAAGAAATCTACAACAAGTACAACGAAAAAAAGAAAAACGCGTTATTCAGGAAATGCCGAAGAGGCGACAAACACAAAGCTTTGTTTAACAAATTTTAATGACAAATTCTCCGAAGCAAGGAAAAAGGGGCTAAAAGTTAACTTTGAGTGGTTGTATGTCCGAGCGAATCAAATTCATTTACAACAAAGCCCGAATGCTGACAGATTGCCAAAATCAATAGTCACTCATTTCTTAAGGAAAAATAAGATCCGCATGCTGTGAGTTGAACGTAAGCGCCAAGCTGACGTAAAGAAGCAAACCCCGATTCAAAAAGATCGCCGCATTTTGATAACTCGTTGGGTCGGTGAAGCTTACCGTAAAACATCCAAAGACGAGAAATTTCTTCGTATGCTTTATAGGAGCTTTGGGAAAACAGGATGTCTTATCACGGCTGAAGGTAGCGAGGATGGTAAGATAAATCCTGAAGGCATGTCTGCTTATGTTGTTCCACCCCCTGTTGACATTGACAACCTGGTGGAAATCACAGAGACTCCTATTCCAGACGAAGTAAAGGATAACCCTATTCATGTTTTGCCTGTCGAATCAGACGGAAAAGACGAGGAACTAGATGAACAAGTTGAAAAATCAGACGGACAAGAAGACGAAGAAAGTGGAGATGATGAAAATAAAGATCCAGCAGAAGAGAGAAACATTTGTGATCTTTTTTTTATTAGAACTTAAGTGATTTTAGTTGTAAAGAGCACTCTTCTGTTAAAGACTTGATATTAAACCGTCTTTTGTCTCTTATTCATAAAAACACTGAAATTTAGGCTAAGAAACTTAAGCAATCATTAAGCAACTCGAGGTATAGAAATTGGCTGAAAAATAAACAACTCGAGTTCTGACCAAAATTCTAAGTTGCTTATACAAAAAAAATCGTGTACTTTCAAAAGTTTTTTTATGAGCCTATGTTTATTAAAAAGTATTTAAATTCATAATAACCCGTAAGCAGTTTAGACGCACATTTCTATGTAAAAGGTTACTTTTTATGTGTCCCTGGGACGACAAAGAAAGTTGAGGAAGAGTTAATGTTAAGTGAAAGAAAAGATTATAAAAATGCTTCGAAATTGTAAGACGTTTTACTTTTCAATTCAAAACTTTAATCCCTTTTTAATTGAAAATAAATTAAAGAATCATAAATTATTATTTTACAAGTATTATAATTTCCGCTTAACACTTTTACGTGAATAGTATTTAAATTTAAAATGTATTTACTTTATTTAAGAAACGAAAAGTTAAAAATATTTGTTTACAAATTTAATCCGCCATTTGTAAAAAGGGTAAAAAGCGGCTTAAATTTTCGTAATAAAGTTAAACATCTACCATTGCATATCATTGCATCTACCATGGATTAAAATCATCTATCATGGATTAAAATCATACATACCAAAGTTTTTCTTCCATGGAATGCGGAAATAAAATAAAATATTTAACAATATTTTTGGACTCCAAGATATTTAAGAAAAAGAAATTTGGTAGAACTAAAATAGAATCAATTGCTTAAAATGTATTAGCTCCGTATGTTTTAGAATCTGTTTTATGTAAAATTACTTCAACAAGTTTAAATTTGTTACACCTACTGTTCAGTATTTCAGACGCTTCAAGTAAAGATAACGTAAATATGTTTACTTTTGCTGTACGTTATTTTAATATAAATGACGAAGCTAATAACTGATTCTCTAATTAATTTTCAAGAACAGTCGGGGGAGACAGCTGACGAAATTTATGAAATAGTTGAACCATCGATTTATAACGTCGGTTTAAGTATAAACTACATGACATTATTTTTGGCCGATAATGCACCTGTTAACTTTGGTTGCGAGCTTTCGTATTTACTAATCTTAGGAACTTAACCAAAAGCTATTGAAAGCTAATTGGAATTCAAGATAAAACAACGCGTTCCCAATATCAATAAGTGCTTATCTAAACGTTAAGATGGCGACGATTTATTTCACGAGGTATGTTTATTAAATAATATTACTAATTATATTACCGCAGACGAAAATCAAGGACAACCGTAGGCGCAAATATTGAATAAAATAAAATATCTTGAACTAAGGAAGTTAGTAGAATTTTTATTGAGCATTAGTGATTTCTTCGTTAAAAATTTCTTTTCAGTAATGAATTCTTTGTGGTGGGATAAAAAGAACCAACTTAAGCCAAATCATGTTAAAGCCGAATTATTAATTTGTAACAGTTTAAGAATTAAATGCAATCAATTTCGCGCCGTTTCACCAGACTTTTAAATATAATACAAAATTCATCTTTAAAGATAAAATAATCAGATTTGTTTTTATTTGTAAAACAAGACAAAAAATTATATTATCACATCGTATATCGCTTTTTTCCAAAGCAAAAAATTTATTTATTTTATTATAAAAATTCGTTATTTCTTACTAAACTACTTAATAAACATTTGTTTTAAAATCCCAATAATATACTGTTGTTTCTCCCCTCCTCCTCCTCCTTTACCTCCGCCTCTTATAATACACACATATATTATTATCGAGCAATAAGTTAGAGTGTTCGGTTAATCCGCATATCTATCCGATGGCAACACTAAATTTGGATGTTATTAAAACCACCAAAATAAACATAAAAATGAAGCAAAAAACAAGATATTATGAAAAAAAAGGTTTAATTGAATTTAATATGCAGAAGCATGATGATGCAAGTAATGTTAATGCATTTGAGTCGAATGACAGAAATATTGACAGAAATGTATCAGTTAATAAAGTAAACTTTATAACAAAACTGTCAAATCGTTGCAAAAAAAAAACGATTTCAGTCCATAAATGAGTTTTAATAGTTTGATTTTGGAAAGAACATCAAAAAGTAGTTATAGGCTTGGTCAGTTTAGAATTTAGAGTGTACGATGCTGTTGCGAATTGAAACATTGGTATGAAATCTGTTATTTTAGTTAATGAAAAAATAAATATGAAAACAGGACATTTTACTTTAGCTAGTTTCAAACTAAACTAGCTAAAGTAGTTTAGTTTGAAACTAGCTAAGACAATGCTAATGTAAATTTTAGAGGCATCAATAGAAGAGAAAGCAAAAAGGTGTTTTTGTATTTAAAGGTAGCTTGAAAAATTTCGTTGGTAAGTGTCGTGTATCCTGCCCACGTTTTGTACATTCAACACAGAACAGATTTAATAAAGATTGATATTGAAACTGTTGTCTTAATATTCAACTATTTCTATATACAGAGTTAGAACAGAAGTTTTGAAATATTTATGCGACTATGTTGACATTGCGCCAGGTTAGAATTGTCTTGCTCTCAACTTTTTGAAAAATTTTAGTTAT
>NC_061157.1:35742412-35787412 GCF_022113875.1 Hydra vulgaris
GGAATTAGACGTAGATAGATAAGTAGAGAATTTCAAAATGTTAAAAATATGAAATTAAAAACTGAAGGATTACGAATTGATATATTTAGTAAAGAATGTCAATATTAGTTTGTAGAAATATTTAATTGTATTTTTTTAACAAATAATTAAAAAGCTTGATTTTGAATTCAGAGATTGAATTAAAAGATTTTAGAGCAGGAGGTAGTTTGTTCCGTGAGCTAATACATTGATATTTAATGGATTTATTTCCATATTTAGCAGAGTGGTGTTTTGGAATAACTAAGTTTCAGCTACTGATGGAGGGAAGAGGATAGTGACAATTTGAACTTGTAAAGAAATTGTTGAATGATAGGGGAAGGTTTTTGTAATGATAATTCCAGACAAATTGGCAGTTGAGGAATACCACAAGGTCGCTTATTTTTAATATTTTGGAGATTAGGTATAGTACATTAGATTTAGCATTATTATACTGAAAATATATTATTTTCAAGGCTTTATTTTAGAGATGGGACAATCATATATAATGATTTGTATATCTTGACATGCATATCTTAGATGGGACCCAAAAATTGACATGCATATCCTAGATGGGACATGAAATGGTTACTTGACATGCATATCTTAGATGCCCAAAAATAGCATGATATATATTTAGCAGAGTTTCTAGATTTACATAATGGCGGACTTTGGCTAACATTCCAAAGTCCACCATTATGTAAATATAGAAACTCTGCTAAATATATATCATGAACCAAACAATGTTGCATTTATGGTTTTTAGTGTGAGGTAAATTTAAATTATGGTGGTATAAAAGTTGGTAATCAATGCTGGACTTTAACAGTCTGTCGTTTTACATAGGAATAGATCATTAAAATTTCTTTAGTCAATGAATATGCAGAGAATCTTAACTCAATTGAATGCGGAAGCTATTTGAAATTTAAAATATTGGGTGAAGGCTGTAGGGGTGGGGTGACAGGCTCAGTTGGGTAGTAAATGAAATCGTACTATTCCTGACTACACATATAACATTTGTTTCAACAACAGGGCCACATTTCTTTAGATGTTTTGAGAACATTTTAAAAATGTGTAAAAGAAACTCAACTTGACTGAAGGGAGACTACAAAAAAAAAAACTCCACTAAAATAAGGAAAATAATTTTTAACAAAAAAAATCTTTACTAAAACAAAATAAATTACGTTTAGAATTGATAATTTCTAAACTTTGCTTTTTTATAAAATTAAGCGATACTCTTATATAAAGTAACAACTTTATTAATAATAATAATAAATAAAACTATTATTAATAAATAAACTATTAATAAGGAAACAAACATTTTTCAATTTATCAAAAAGTACAGTACATTTTCTTTTATTTGTGTACTTATGTTTTATTTCAACAAGGTTCTAATAAAATTTGGATCATACACAGGATCTTACATAAAATACATTAAATACAAACTTTACCCCCTTATAAAAAAATCAAGGGTCTGATTTTTTGTTTTAAAAAAAACAAAAAAGTATCCCAAGCAGGATAAGACATTTTTTATTCAATTTATTTTAATAATTTTTTTACAGGAGAACTAATTTCTTTTCCTTTTCCCATTTTGAATTTTGTTTTGATTATGATTAACTCCCAAGAAGGCTGCAGGTCAGGTTATCCTGCTACTGGTAACATAACCCACTACAATCTGCATTAGAGTGTCCCAAAAAAAAAAAAAAAAAAAGCTCTCTACTGATTCCCATTCTATGTGACCTAAATAAGTACTAAAAAATATTTGACGGTTTTATTTTGACAGGAAGTGCTAGATGTAAAATCTGAGTTTTATTGTTTTAATGTTAAGCTGGCTTAACATTAGTAGAAAACACAATTTTTTATGTTTTAGAAAATTAAAACAAAACAATTAAATGCCTATATATCATTTCCAATTGTTTTCTACTATTTAACTTGATAGATTATATTTATAAATATGAAAATACAAAAAAAAAAAAAAAAAAAAATACATGAAAATTAATATTTATTAGCAAATTTAAGATTTTATTGGGGTGAAACATTTCTCAAAAAATACAACTTTGTTAGTCATACTATTTTTTTCTAGACTTTTTCACTACAAAAAGTACATTTTGAAGGTGATCTTCATTTCTAGTAACTGAAATAAAATCTTTAATGAGCTTAATGTTTCTTTCTGCACCATCATTTACAACAGATATGTTTTTGATCCATGCAATAAAATCTAGCAACTGAGGATGGTTAAAAACAACTATAGTATTAAGACTATTATTAGGCCGTTCTTTTATACTAGTTCTTGATATTTTAAAATGTTTGAAGAGAAGGTAGCTTTGCTCGGAAATCAACTCAGGTAGCTCTGTGGTCTCTCCAATTTGTACATTTGATGGTTTACAACGCTGAAATTCATTTGGCTCTTCAAACTCAATCAGAGCTAACAGCATTCTTAGCTTTGTTTCAGAAGGAACTTCATTATCCCCAAAAGACAAAACACAGAGTTGTGTACCACATATGGCGTCCTATGCTGAGAAGCAAAGCGATTCCAATATTTTTATAGACTTTTCTCAATGCATAGGCTGTCTGGATAGCTTTTAAATCATTGTAAGGAGCCAGAAATCCTAAAAATTTTTTAAAAACCATGGAACATAGCAAATTGCAATGAACAAACTTGCATCCTTCAATTGCAACACTTCTTTTTCTGTCAAGATATTACTGATATCTTTGGTCATATAAAAAGTCAGGATGTAGAGTGCATCTGCTGAAAACCTTGCCTCATGGCAGGTGCTAGGTTGATGGAACTTAAAATCTTGTACTTCCGCTCCAAGGAAGAAGGAGGCAAGCCTACAAACTATACCATAATCATTCCTTGAAAACACCATATCAGTAGTTGCATTAGTCAAAAAAATTTTAATTTTTCTTCGCAACAGTTCGAAGATTAGAGCCAATCTTCATTGACTCCGCCTGTATTGCTTGCAGTTGTATCACAGCATATACCAATGATCTGCTCTTTACATCTGTAATCTAAAAGATTTTGCACTTGTTCTGCTTGGTCAACTCCCTTTGAAGAGGGACATTAAACAACACCTAAAAGATGGTCTTCCATGATATCGTCATCTGGGGAACTCACTGAGACTGCAAGTTTTTTTTAGTTTTTTTTTATTTTACTTCACCTCCTCAAGGCCGAGAAGGCCACTACAGACGAGGAGGCTACTTATTTTGTGGCTATAACCCTTTCTCAACTCTATAACTCCGAAACACGAACCTTGACGAACAAGGCCGCTGCGCAGAGAAACGAGTTGAGCGCGGTACTACCAGGGACGTGGTGGGGATCGAACTTGGAACCACTCGTTTATGAAGCGAGCGCTCTACCACTACACCACTACCGCATATAGTTGCTCAATTTTTTCAATAATGTTAAGCCCAGTGGTAATTTTTCCAACAGTTTGGTATCAAAATGAAAAATTAGTCGTCGGCCTTTAAGATAATTAGTTATTGAAATCCACTTCAAGTCTCCTTCAAGTTCTACATATTTGAACTTTTTTCTATGAAGTGTGCTTCGTGAAAGCGGTATATCATTAATTTCTAGACCTCCAGCTTTAAATACTTCACTTAAAATTGCCAGATGAGGTCGTACACCAACATTGAACCTTGTTGCTGGAATAGCAGTGCATTCAATGAGCTTTACAACATTCACTGCTAGATTTATCCTCTCTCCAGAAATGTACCTAGATATCATTTTATATTACTTTTCTACCTATTTACAATTATATACTTTTTAATAAAACAGTTTTAGCTTGTGAAAATTACAACTATGTTATTAAAATAATACTATACCTACGTTTCCGACCGTTTCCCAGGAAATCTTCTTCCTCGCTGTTTTCAGAGTCCTCGTTTGGCTTTTTTTCTTCACTGTTGAATTGAATCTCTTCTGTCATGGAGTCATGTGACAACAAAACATAATTGATATCTTTTACGTTTTTCTGTCTCTCTAATTCTTTCTCTCTCAACTTATCTAGCTTGTTCTTAGAAATAGTTAATTCTTAAAAAATAAAAATAAAAAATAGTTAAGACATTTTAAGACATAAATAAACTAATAATTGTTCTAGTTTTTCCTGGAAGATGGCTAAATTATGGAAGGAGTTAAACGTAAATATTTAAAAAAAAATGATATGCTATTACTTAAGTTACCTTAATTCGGAAAAAAAAATCTCACTACTAAAAAAGTGTTATTTAATGAACTTACTTTATATCTTCCAGCTTGGCATCATCTGTTTTCAATATATCAGCAAGAATATCTTAACTATGACTTCTTAGTAAAGATGTCAAAAAGCTGATAGGATTCTGTGAGAAAATCTTTCTCTAACTTTGATTGCTTATCAAGGCTGTTGTTCCAGTTTAGAGAAGACAATTTAATCAATTTCTTGTATTTTAGATTAAGTTTAATGATTTTGGTCTTTATATTGTACCCAAAAATCACAAATTTCTTGCCAAACCCAGCATTATCCAAAATTTTTAAAATCCTAGTCACCAAGCAAGAATTATCAGGATCTGTACAAACACCGATTTCGATTTCAATTTGCAACCAACATTAGTAGAAGTGGGTTTGTATTTTACTTGTGACTCGCGAAGAATAAATTGATAGTATCTTAGAATATCACCATTAGATGGAAGCTGTCTCTGAGGTAAATCCCTCAGTGGGTACTTCAATAGGTAAATAACCCTCAACCTTTCTGTATTTTTTCTTATTCTGTCCTATCATCTTCTTTTTTTTAGTTGTTCTACCCATTTTTATATGAATTTCGAAATAATCAGTTTTTTAACTAAATTTATACTAAATTTTACACTTGCATTAAAAATCTATGAAGTCGTTATTCCCTCTCGTATCATATTTTATCTAAGTTTGCCGTTAAGGCTTTTATAACCGTTTACACAAGAATTTCTTTGTGCACAAATTTGAATTCCTTCAAACAAAATTTCTAAATGGAGTTATTTGTGAACCAATGCATGAGGAATTATACCAACTAATAATATTGTCCAGAGGGAATTATATCAATCGCTAACATTGTTCATAGAGAATGATCTTATTCTTTAATAATGTCCTATGGGAATTATTTGTGTACCAATTATTACATCATATTAAAACCTATTGAAATGCTAGATAGCGCTGTTTTTATGTAAAAATGGTATTGTTCACATGTGTACAATACCGTAAAACTCAGAATTTACATCTATCACTTCTAGTCATTAAAAAAATAAAAATAAAGATTTTGGTAACTAATTAGGACCTATAGAATGGGGATCAGTGAAGAGCACATTAAAATTTTAAAAAAAGTATGTTTTTGGGACACCCTAATCTGCATGGACACTCAATTTTATGATTTGAAGGCTGGATGGTAGTCAGGTTTCCCGATTTCTGTGATAGCTCTCAGAGAGGCTGATTCCAACAACAGCTGTAAAGTATCAGAGTATTAACAGTACCAAGTTGCGAATGGATGGTGTCTCTGTTTGTACTTTTGGTGTGCATTGTCAAGACCACATTTGGAGCACTTTGTTACAGCTTAGGATTTATTAATAATAATAATGCTTATCTCTTGCAAAGTTCACTAAACCTACTTGTTCTTTGTGAAACTAATTTGAGTTCAGCTGTCTAAAATCTTCAAATGATGTCCTTTTTCTTTCAGACAATGTTCAAAAATGAATTGCAAACATAGTTGGAGCTGCTCTTGCAGCCAACTCCAACCATTATCACATCATTGTAATGTTGCTTCTCTTTCTTTTTTTTATAAATACTATAACAGGCACTTCTCTAAAGAGCTAGCGTCTCTTGTGCCATCTACTAAAATTCATTCTTGTGTTACTCAAAGTTCAAGTATTTGAACTCATTTTACTGTTACTGTTCCTAAGTGCACCAAAAATTCATATTTGTCTAATTTTTTCCTTGAACATCAGTTTTTTAAAATTTGTTTACTTCATCTTGTTTTCCTGATTCATATAATTTGTAATTGTTAAAGTCGTCTGACAATCATTATCTTGCTCTATAAATTTCATCTTTTCTCTTTCAGTAACTTACAACTTTAATAGATTAATAAATCTTTTATTATTAAAAGTACGCAACCATGATAGTATTCGTAGAAAAGAGAAAGAGACACAACCTAACCACAATGGGAGAGAGGCTTAAGCTTAACAGATAGAGCAGTTCCAACTATATTTACAATGTTTTTTTTGACCTTGTCTATAAGAGCATCATTAGAAGAACCAGCCAAAGTATGAAAACTGTATTCCATTCAGGGATGAATAAGAGATTTGTAGAAGTATAGAATGGTATCAGGAATAAGAAAATGTGGAACACGATAAAGAGAAGCAACCTTAACAGATGCTAGCTTAGCAATCAATTGTATATATGGTTTCCATGAGAGGTCAGCAGTAAATAATAATCTAAAGAAGAGGACTCATTGAGCGGGTTGCCATTCATCAATAGAGGTAGACCATATTGCAAAAGTTGTTTGCAGTTAATTAATTTTTGGGACTTGCTTTTTTCTTACATACATATAAAATCAAAAAGTGTCAGCAAAGTTCAAAATGGTCCCCAAGTAACCCAAAAGTAAAAATTTGCTTTATTTGGCACATAATTATTTATACATATGCTTTTATCACGAAATTGATTGTAACTGTCTGCTTTTTTGTGACCTTTTCAACTGTTATGTTGCAAATATTCAGAATGTACTGCAAGATGAGTTTTTAAATCCCTCTACTATTTACAGTTTCAATAACTAGACCACCATATGATATAGATACTGCTGTGTTTTATTTTTTTTTTCTGTATTGCTGCATTTTAGAAATCTCAAAAATAGTTGCAGCATATTACTTGTTGATCTAAAAGTTAGTTTGTAATTAACGTTAAAATGTCAAAATAAACAAGCATAAAAATGTTCATTTAAATATAGATATTTTTATTGAGTTTTAGCAATATATAGTTTTTTTTATTGCAGCTATTTTTTGAAAAAAATCAAAAAAAAAATTTATCGATTATAGAAACTTATATTTAAGGTAAAACGATCAATAAAAATACTAAAAAAATTCAAAACAAAACTAAGTGTTTTTAATGCAAAGTTCAAAGTTATTACGGTTAGATCAATTTTTTTAATATGTATTTTTAAAGAGAAATTTCTGTGCTTTCAAAAAGTATAGTCAAATTTATCTTATCAGCACCCTTAGCAACTATAATTTTAACATTGTAATAGAACATTATTGTCCAAAATTCAAATTCTAAAAATAATTTGCATCAAACTAAAAACCTATTATTTAAACAAACCTTAATATAAAAAAATAAAAAAAATTTGTGTAGTTTAACATTAAAAAAATGTTAAACCAATCTGTAAAGTTTGCAAGCTGAATTTAATAGTTTTTGGTTTTTATCTTTGAGAAATGACATCTTGAGTTATCTTTTTTAGAACATGTTGAAATTTTATCAAGTTATTTTAAGCGTCAAAAGATTGATTTGAGTAAAGCATTTAAATTTTCCTTGATCCTAGGTCCTGATAATCATGAAAAATCCTAGTCCTGATAATCATGGAGAATCCTAGGTCTGATAATCATGAAAAAACATTTTTTCTGTGTTACTATAGCAACTGTTATCATAAACTCTCTTGTTCCAATCAATCTTTTTTGTGTGGTTGTCATTTTAGTTCAAATATATTTTTAAATATATTAGATTTTTTATTGAAGTAACCTTTTTTGAATTCTTTTTATTAATTTAGTTTCCATGGTAACAGTACTCAATGCAGTAAATAATTTTTATAATTTAAAAACTCAACATAGAGTTTTATATTCTTAATATATAATTTTAATTCTAATTAAAGGATTAAATGATTTAGCATTAATTTTTGCAAAAATTTAGCTTTTTTTAAATTTTGGTTAACATCCACCTTAATTTCAAGTGAAAAGAATTAAGCTGGAAATACATTTAAAAACTAATAAAGTAGTTTTTTCTATTTTGTTATTGACTTTTAATTTAGGCAATGGTGTCAAATATTGAAAAAGTCATTGATTTGAATAGTTTTAAATTTGATTTCTTTGAAAAGGTATATTATAAATATGTTTATGTTATTTTATATATATATATATATATATATATATATATATATATATATATATATATATATATATAGGGCGCGACAAATCGAAAAAAGACAGAAAAATGTTTCCTTATATTTACTTAAGCAAATTGTTTGCTTAAAGTTTTTAAAAACGAACGCATAACTTCAGCAATTTTTTTTTTCCAAAAAATTATGCAATAGTTTTTTATTTATTATAAAAAAACATAATATAAAAAACAATTAGTTACTAAAATTTAAAATGCATTTTCAATGACATTTAAAGAAACCATGCTAATTCTTTTTTTAATTTTACTATTACATTTAATAATTTAATTAAAAGACTGAAGAAAGTAGTTAAATTAAAGTAATATTCATAAATTAAATGTTTGTTCTTTTTAAAGTTTTGAAATTTTTTTTTAAGATTTGCAGAAATATATATAGTTTAATAGAATATGTTGAACTATTATGTTTATTATAGTTTTCATTTTTTACTGTGCGATTAACAACACCTATAACATGATATTTTTTTATTAAATACTTAATATTATAAATATAATATCATATTAGGTATTTAATAAAAACTTAATACAATAACTTAATATCATAATAACTTATTAAATACTTAATATTATATTATTATTTTTAAATTTTTTAAAAAAGTAATGTCAAAACAACTTTTATTTTATTTCTAGTTCCCTTTTATTTAAATTCCTTCAAGTTTGTACCTTTTTTTAAAAAGTAAACAAATTTAACAAACTAAATTGAAAAAAATTCATTATTTTGAATTAATGGATAACAGTTTACAGTCATAAGGTTATTAGTCATATTAGTTGTTATCATATTATTAAAAAATAAAGATTTGTCGCGCTTTAATATATATATATATATATATATATATATATATATATATATATATATATATATATATATATATATATATATATATATATTAAATTTATTTAAATAAAAAAATTTTTTACACATTTTCTCTTTACTAAAAATTTCATCAAATATCATCAATGGTTTTAAATTTTTAGTTTTTTTTTTTTCTAGTTCTATAAAATGCTTTTTTTATCATATAATTAGGGACATGGATTGATTACAGTGCATTTGTACTTAAAAAATCTGAGTTACTGCCATGTGCAGTTTGAAACAAACCAATTTACTGTTTTCTTTTGTACAAGGTAATTACATTATTAGTTCTTTTAAAATTGTAAATAATTATTATTTTAATTATTAGAAAGTTTATTTGTCAAATTTGTTTTGTTTTGAAAAAATATATTTTTTTGTCAAAATAAGCATTCTATTGTTTGCAAGCAAAAAGGAGCTTTATGATGAACATTTAAATATTTTGAGCAATAGTGAAAGTTACATTTATAAAATTATGAAATTAGTAAAAGTTATATGATAACCATTACATACATGAAACTAATACATCGTTTTTTAATACAACAAACATGTTGTAAAGATATTTTTAGTTTGTTTGTAAACTAAAAGCAAACATAAAGTTGCTTAAAATGTTGCTGTATATGTATGTATTGTAGCTCCTGGTTTGAGTGGATCAGCATTATACAACCATAAAATCTATTATAGTATGGTTATGTGTATGGAACAACTTATTTAATCTTCCATAAACTGACAGCTATTAATTGGCACACAAGTGCCACTAGTGCAAATTAGTGATGATATTTTTGCATTAAAACCATAGTTAATTAAGTTTTTTTCTCGTAAAATCTTGACAATCAAAGAACTTTTTTAAATGATTATTGATAAATATGCAACATTTGTTATTGTATTTCTGTTTTTGTTATTTTGTATCTTTGTTGCTGTTATTTGATCACCAGCATTGTTGTATCTTTATGATCAATGTAATCATTTAACTGTTGAAAAATATAACTTTTTACTAATATTGATTTGTCCTGAGTCTGAAGATGTATGTTTTTTTTTCTTTAAGAAGTGCCTCTAAGTTGACATATTTTATGTATTTTGATTCGCATTCTTTTACTCAGGATTATTAATCCCTATCATGTTTTGTAAAGCATCAAAAAAAGTTGTTCTAAAAAACTTTGAAAAATTAATTTCTTTATTCTATGTTGAATATGTGTTGAAAAGTCTTTTTTTGTTTGTTTAGCAATGAAGTATTTTTGAAAGCTTATGATGGTGATAATAATGATTTATTCAGATGCCACATTCATACAAGGTTTGAAGAAATTATATATATATATGTATATATATATATATATATATATATATATATATATATATATATATATATATATATATATATATATATATATATATATATTAGCTTTTAAATAATTTTAAATATGTATATATATATATATATATATATATATATATATATATATATATATATATATATATATATATATATATATATATACATACATACACACAGAGCTTGTGACAAAAAAGATCGCCAAGCATGTTATATCGCTTTCCTAAAATTATAGTATTTTGTCATCGAGCGTGATTATGCTCAAGTTAATATTAGCAAGAGAGGTCGTGAAGTTTGAAAATTGCTGAAGACTGTGCTCATAAAAAGCTTTTTATTTGTTATACATCGTTCTTTCATCAAGTAGTATCTACAATAATGCACTCATGATACTACTTCAACCAAATAGATTTTTATACTTCACAACTTCTTGTATATTGTTTGCACCAGATTGCGATTTTTTTTAACAATTTATGGTAAAAAGACAAAAAAAACAGGACCAAACAAACGCAAGTTCAAGTTCTTATTGATTTATTAAACATAGCAAAAGACAGCAACAATTATTTATAAAAGTATACACTTTTTATGATCTATATATTTTATAAAAATCGGTTAAAGGAAAAAATGTTCGCCCTTTTTTAACTACTTTTACCTACTTTTAACTTTTAACGTTTTCAACTTTTTCAATGTTACAGATGAATGAATAATAAAAACAATTTAACGATTTTTAATTAATGCTATGTAAGTGTTGTTAGTTTGAAACATTAGTCAACTACGTCATCGAAAAAAAAATTCTGTAGAAAAAAGAACGAAATAACGTTGTTTAAAAACAGTTTCTTTTATTAAAATTAAGTTTTTTTAGGTTTAATTTTCTTTATCTTTCATTGGCAATTTTCTTTTAGGTTATTATTTTTTTAACTTTCTCATAGTTTAGTTTTTTTAGTTAATATTCTTACAGTAATTTTTCAATTTTCTATTCTTATTTCATTTGGGCATTTTTATATTTGCATTGTGTTTCCATGTGCACTTGGTTAAAATAGTTCCATTATTAAAATTAGTGACTATTAACAACTTTAATATGTTCATTCATTATGTTAGTGCAAAACAGAAACTTCCAGAAAGCAAGTGGCGTAGTGCTTTTTATATTATAGATCAGCGCTTAGATAATATATCTTTAACTAAAAATTTATTTTAAAAATATTAAAAAAAAATAATAAAAAAAAAAATATATCATTTGTTCTGTCCCAAACTTTTGAACAAGAGTGATTTTATACTCTTGTTATAAGCTGAACAGGCGTTGTTTATTGCGCCTGTTCAGCTCATAGGTTTGAAAATACTGTTTACAGGCAGGTTTCACAAGCGCAGCGCGATTGTGTCTGCTTCATTACAAGCCCTGTTTATATACATATAGTAGCAAAATTGTCTTTTGCTATTGTTATATATATATATATATATATATATATATATATATATATATATATATATATATATATATATATACACATTTATATATACTAGGGTGGTCCAGAATTATTTAGTAAAAATTAAAAGTGTTCCTAACCACTCTCCACAAAGCTAACTTTGTTCTATTATATATAAGGAATAACCATGCAAAAAATTGGACCAATTTGAGCAATTTAAGGGGTCAATAGGATTTCAACATTTTGGGCAAGCACCTAATTTTATGGCATGTTTGTAGCAGAAATCACATTGTTGAGTGTTTATATATAGTTTTTAGTTTTGTTTTTCTGAACCTTCTGGGACACCATACAAAGTAATTGTTTAGTTCTTTGTGCTATTTGTAAACAGCAGACATCTTGCCATCAGCAAATAATTTTAAAAAATTGAAATTTTTTCAAATGTATAGTATTTTTTAATTTTTATTCTGACTATAGAAGAAAAGCTTAAAAGGTTAGTAATTGCATCAGCTGCTTTATGCACATATTACATAATTACAATTAAATAGTTACCATGAATAGTTAATTAATAACCTATTAATCCTTAAATGGATTGATGTGATATTATCAATTCATCAGACACGTATTGAGGTCTTAAAACAATTGCTGTTGTTTTTAAAATAAAATGAACATTTAACATTCGAACATAACATTCATGAACAGCAATTTTATGACAATGTATACTATTTACTATTTTTCTATATCCACAGGCAGGTACTTAAAATCATAATGGCAGCTGCAACAAGAAGTTCTGCTGAAGTTTGGGTTGTTGGCAAGGCCACCAACCAATGCTCTTCAGCAAGATTGGCTACGAACGGTGATGCCATCTGTTGCCTCCTCTTTTACCATCTTATCAAGAGCACCTTACTGTGAAGGACAGTATTAATCGCATAAATAAAGATATCAATATGATTTGGAGCAAAGCAAAAATTCCGACTCAGAGAATTGTTTTTGGTGAAAGAAAACTGAAAAAGTTGTATGGTGAATATCAACTGTTAAAAGTGAATATGACGAAAGCATATAAAAGCTGCAGATTTAAAGAGCAAATGTTCAAAGACGACCTGATGGAACTTTTTGACTTGGCTACAAAGAATGCTTTAGATATTATGACGAACAATGAAGACAGACAATTCCTGACGATGCAGAGAGATGTCACCAGTTCAAGCATGGCTGGAGTGGATCGCAATCTTGCAGAAAAAAAGACAAAGAAGAGAGCTTGTATAGAAGCTAATGAAGATCGAGGCTGAAAGAGACAGAAAAGTTGCAGCAAATTAAAACATCTGTTCCTGCTTTGGATATCAGTTCTTTGTCCAAGTCTAAAGACGAGGATGACGTCAACAATGAAGACTTCAGAGTTCCATCATCATCATCTGACATGGATGGCTACCCAAAAAAAAGTAACTGAAGCAGAGAAGAGTTTTTTTTCAACCGAATTTCCTCTTCTTCTCCATTGGGATGGGAAACTCCTTCCAGACATAGCTGGTGCAAAAGAAACCGTCAATCGAATTGCTGTGATGTCACTGGTAATGGTATTAAGAAGTTGTTGGCAGTCCCAAAAATTTTAGGAGGAACTGGGGAAGAACAGGCTGCTGCATGCTTAAACGTACTAGATGACTGGAATGTACAAGAAAAAGTTCAAGGTCAGGTATCTGATACAACCTCCTCCAATACAGGAATCCATCGAGGGGGATGTGTTCTTATTGAGTAAGCTTTTGGCCATGAACTTGTAAATATTGGATGCCATTATCATGTCCTGGAAGTTTTTCTGAGCAGTGTCTTCACAGCTGCTTTTAGTGGGTTGGGTGGACCAGTATTTGGTTTCAGAAGAAATGTGCATACATCAGACAGAGTATTTGCCAGCTAGAGATGAAATCTTCAATGAGGATTGAACCCTGACAGAAACTCTTCGAACAAAGATGGTTGTCTACTACACCAAAGCCATAGGACATCAGCAGTCTTGGGAGGATTACCTCAAGCTCCTTCGGCTATGTCTTGTCTTCCTCCGTGAAAGCAGTTTTAAGATATACTTCCAGTTCTGAGCTCCGGGAGCAATACATCATACTCGATGGATGTTGAAGGCCATCTATTCTCTAAAAATGGTGCTTTTTGAAGGCCAGTTGGAATTGACTGCACGAGGCTCCACTGGCTTCATTTGTACCCCTGAATGATGATCGGGCTTTTCTAGAAATATCCAAACGTATCATTGATAATGCGGCTTACACTGCATTTACTTGACATCTGTGGTTCTTCTCAAAACACCTCATTGGCTTAGCCTTTTTTGACAACCACGTCTCTCTAAATGTTAAAAGAGCCATGATAGCCAACCTCCAGCTTCCAAAGACTCAGTCAGCTCTGAAGAGAATGAGCACAGGTGGCGCAGACTTCAATCATCTTGAAAAGTTTGTGATCTAAAGAACATTTTGTTTCTTCAAAGTACTTAATATCACTGGAAAGAAGGAGGCCAAGAGTTTTCTGTTGAAAGATTCAGAAACATGGGAGTCGTATGCTTGCTACCAAAATTTGAAGGATCGAGTCGACAAGATGAAGTTGTCAATGATACCACAGAGCGTGGCATTACTCTTTTCCAGAAATATAATGAAACTCTCACCAAAGACAAGAACCAAAAACTGTTTCTGCTTCGTTTTGTTCAGCAACATCGCCAGATTTACCCATTCTCCTCTAAGGCAGCCATGATCAGGGTAGATGACATTTGATGGGGCATTATTTATATGCCATTCTTTTGAAATCAATAATATTACAATTTTTCATTTAAAATTTTAAATACTAAAATATGAAAATATCAAATGAAATTTTCACTCTTTCGACCATACATGAAAAGTCAAAGTTTTTATTGACCCCTAAGTATTGTCCGATTTGCTTTAAATTTTTACAGAAATTCTCTAATATTATATGAAGTAAGATAAGCCTTGTGGAGAACAGAATTTCCAAACTAAATTTTTTTGGACCACCCTAATATATATATATATATATATATATATATATATATATATATATATATATATATATATATATATATATATATATATATATATATATATATATATATATATATATATATATATATAAAATAATAATAATAATAAATTATGCTATTATTGTCAAGAAAGATTTTTTAAAAATATTTTTGCCAAAGGAGGGAACACTGCCCTCATATCCTTATAAAAACACATTTAATATGAATTATTTTGATATAACATTATAAGCATTTTTTGTTGTCAAAATTTTCCTCAATGTCTATATTTGATGTTTCTGTATATTTTTAAAATTGGTTATTTGGACTTTTTAGTGAAGAAATTCAATATGCACTTTGTACTTATAAAATCGAAAAGTGTTACGTTGAGATCAATATAAAAACAAAAGATCAAATAAAGTGTGGTCACTTGCATTTTTCAGAAGGTTAATTATTCTACAATTTTTTTTTTCATTTTTAATTCATGAAACAAAGCTTTTTAGTATTTGTACATATTATTAAATATTTTTTTAGGAAAAAATCTTTTTAAGACCGAGAATTTTTCTGGATTGCACTATAGTAAATCTTTTTTACAATGTTCATCTAAGCAATTACTTGGTGGTAAGTCTACTCCACTGACAACTAAATCATCTGAAGAACAAGATGTTGAGGCTTCTTCACCTAATGCAAACTCTAGTTTATCAAGTAATGTTCGTAATGTTAACAAAATAAATATTGCATCTGACACTATGTTAGGTTTAACAGGGCTGGAAAACTATGCAAATAACTGCTATATGAATGTTGTCTTGCAACTTTTGGCAAACATATACGAAATACGGGAGTACTTTAAAAGTAAATTTGAATCTAATATTTTAGTTTTTGAATGTTTTAGCTGATAATAGTTTTGTAAATTGTTATTAATAATTCATAATTTTAATTTAAAATAATTAAAGTTATATTTTTTCAAAAACAAAAATTTGTTCACAAATTAGAAAATGACATATGTGATAAATTTTTTTTTTTTAAATAAATTTTAAATAAAATAGTTTTTGTTGCAGGGCATCCAACAATAAATTTAATGAGATTCATATTTCTATATCAACAAGCTTCAAACAATAAACTTAATGAAATCCATATTTCCATTTCAACATGCTTCAATAAACTTAATAAGATTCATAATACTATGTTAACATGCTTTAAATTATTAACTGAATGAAATTCTTTTTTTTTTCAACCATTTATTTAACCAAAAATTAAAAATTAAAAATTTTTTATAATTTACAAAATTAGGTTAGGTGTCACTTTAACATAGCTTTTAGTTAATTTGTTTTTTTAATATATGTTGTTTTTTTTTTTTTTTAAATAATCTTTAATATTTTCCTTGCTTTCATTTTATTGTTTGTTTTTTTAACTCTTCTGTTCTAAATAGTTATCTTTATTTTCATTTTCTCATCTCTTTTTCTTTTTTTTTATTGTTAAAAAACACTTAAATTTGAAATTTCATTGCAAAGATGTTTAATGGCAGAACATAGATGTTTGACAATTTTTAATTTTGAAAATCTTTTTCTTTCATGTCGTGTTTGAGTAAATCCATCTGTTTTAATTATAAATTTTTTATTAAAAATAAAAAATTGATTGCCACACACCCAATATAATGCCTCATATTTTAAGTTAAAAATAAATAAGCATTAAAAAATTTTCTATTGAAAAAGAAATTTAAAATTTCCTTGTCCAATGTGTAATTAATAAATACAATGTGTAATTAATAAATACAATGTGTAATTAATAAATAAAATGTGTAATTAATAAATACAATGTGTAATTAATAAACACAAACATCTTTAAACATTTTTTATTTAATTCTTTGAAAATGATGTTTTAAAAACTTAAAAATCTGTTTTCGGTAAAACGTAAAACTAAAAATAATTTCTCTTAGTTTTACTAGCTTTGCACTGTAAAAGTGTGGCGAAGCCATAAAAAAAATTCTCTAATTTGATAATGAAAATCACAGCTCAACATATTCATAATTCAGAATATAAACTTTATTTTAAAACTCAAGTCAGAATATAAACTTAATTTTAATTTTTTTGAGAAAATATCATATTTATTGTTTAAATATTGCCTCATCAAATTAAATTAAAATTTTTTTTTACATATTTTTTAAACTTCAATTTAATAATTTTAAAAACTAAAGTTTATATTTTATATCTCTTAAATAACTTAAATACTATGAGGCTAATATTTGAATAAAAATAAAATTTGTTCTATATTTCATTTTATATAAATATTTTTAATGAAGAGAGCAGCATTAATTGTGACAAAATAAGTTTGTTTCTAAAACCATTTAAAACCAAAGGATCAACCTGTATCAACTGCCTAAAATTATATTTATATAAACACCAGAATGGTATTAATTTTGTGGTTAATAAAAACATTTTGTGTGTGTAACATACTTTAGTTTAGTTGTTTTTTTGTTAGTTACATGCAACATACTTTGTTTAGTTGTTTTTTTGTTATTTACATGCAACATACTTTAGTTTAGTTGTTTTTTTGTTACATGCAACATACTTTTGTTTATTTGTTTTTTTGTTAGTTACATGCAACATACTTTTGTTTAGTTGTTTTTTTGTTAGTTACATGCAATATACTTTTGTTTAGTTGTTTTTTTGTTACATACAACATACTTTAGTTTAGTTGTTTTTTTGTTACATGCAACATACTTTTGTTTAGTTGTTTTTTTGTTAGTTACATGCAACATACTTTTGTTTAGTTGTTTTTTTGTTAGTTACATAAAACATACTTTTGTTTAGTTACGTTTAGGAAAAAGAATTATGGAAATAAAATTAGAATGCTTGAAAGTTTTTTTGTAATAAGATTTTATTAAATTTTAGAAAGATCTAAATGAAGAAAATGTATTTTCAACACATTACAACTTAAAGGCTTATAAGTTAATAACAACTCCACAACAATAATTTATAGTTGCTCGATCAGTGATTTCCTTGAAAATTATTTCATGAATGTTAAACTTTCATGAAACATTTACAAGATGATTTTTCCATGCCTCTAAGCTTTTCTTTAAATATATCATCTTTCATCATTTGTCTGATTTGAGGGCCAACAAGTGTTCTCTTTAATTTTTTCTTAAATTTTTTATTTAAATTTTATATTCAATTATAAAAAACTGTCAATGCTCCTATCCATAGCTTTATTTTTTTCATGACGATTTTCATGAGCCCAAATTTTATTTATAAAAGTGGTAAAAATATATTATCGGGCTGCACCAATAGAGGATTTTAAATATTTTTTTGTTCTGGAATAAAATATTGACTTTTGAGCAGTTATTTTGACCCTTGTTTTAATCCTTAAATTAGGACAATCACCTTCAAATCTCAACAAATTTTCCAGTTGTGTTTTTTTTGTTTTTTTTTTTGAAGATAAATTTCATAGTTTTGTAAGACTCTTCCATGTTGTAAGCTGCGTCTAATGATATAGAGGGAAGTTTATTACTAAAATAAAAAAGAACTGTCTTTAAACTCACCTTTGAACCATCAATAAACTTTTGATTACCAGGAAGTCATTAGGACATAGACATTATTACAAAATAACTGCTGATTATTTTATGGAAAAACCTTTTAGGTCTTTATCTCAATTACAAAAAGTGACTTTTATTTTTGGTTGGTATAAATTCCACCATTCTTTTAATTGAGAGCCCAAAGGTTCTGCTTGTTGTTTGGACAAGTATAAGTCATGTACCAAATCATTAAGATTTTATTGAGATAAATATGGCTCATTAGATTAGGAAGCTTCATAAAAATCAGGATCTAATATGTCATTTTAGATTTTCTCTGTAGTAAAAGCAATGGAAATGATTTTGAACTTGCACTTGTCCAAGTTGCTATTATTTTCTTCAATATTATCCACTCTGATAAAATGTTTCCAACTTCTACTCGTTTATATTCGAGTTGTTGCAAAGCATATCGTCGTCAATAAAGGCTTTTATGTTATTGTCTAGCATGTTTTTATGTAACTTTTTGTTGTTTTCAGCCGTGAAAAAGTCGCTCTTCGTCCATTCAGCTGTGTTAAGCAACTCGTCCGCCTCCGCAAAGATATCTGATACATTTGAATATTGTTTCAAAATGCACTTTTGCATGGATGTAACAATAAAAACTCTATATTTATACTTTTATCACTTCATGCAAATTTACAATCCCATATATCGAGCGCTTGTTCCAGTAAAAACCAGCGTCTGGATTTTCTTCGAATCTTTCTAAATTGCTCGAGCGAAGACTTCATACGTTGAAACAATTTTTTTTTTATGCTAACCTAATAAAAACCTAATTTCCTCAAGCGAAACCTAAATTCCTCGAGCGAAAACTTCATACGTTGAAACATTTTTTTTTTTGTGCTAACCTAATAAAAATATAAACAATATTATTATTGGTATATTCTTAAATTTCTAAGTAAACAATTTATTATTTGTTACATTAACGTTTTAATTTGAAAAGCAATAGTGTATTTTTATTAAATACTATATAGTTAAGTTATATATGTAATTAAATATTTGAATTTAGTAGTTCATTCAATATATAATTTACAGCGACAAATTATGTATTTTATCAATATACAAATAATAGTAATTTTTATATTTTATTTTGAAAAATTAAATTTTAATCAATAAACGTTTAGGAAATAATAAATTAGAAAAAATTTCTTATTCTGAAAAAACTCTAAGTATAAGAGCAACAAAATATAATTATAAAATTCGAATGAATTTGTTCTTTCAAGAAAATTTTAATAGACTTTTAATTAAATAGTTCAAAAAAAAGCACGACAAAATCTGTTTATAACGAAGTTTTTAACTTTTGTAAACATTTTACTTTGATTATTGAACGGTAGTTATCGCAAAGTTTATACTTCTAAAACGTTTAATAACAATAATATTAGTATATATTACAATAAACTCACATATTATCTAATTATATATACTTTTTTAGTTGTTTATTTCTAAAGCTTATAACTTTTGTTTGTGTTGAATTAATACTCTGAAAAAACCTTACTAATGCCTCTGAAAAAATTGTCATTGCTCTACACACATCAAGAATATAGATCGCCGTCGACATTAAGTGCTGATCAACCAATTTCTTTGCAAAGAACTTAGCCTTTGATTTCTGTGTTGCGCTGTAGTCGCTTTCCAAGCTGATAGTGGTATAACTATGAATATGCGCTTTTAGACCATTGAGAAGATTCTCCAACGCATTTACCATATTCGCAACCCATCTGGTACTTAACTCGTAACCTATCTGGTACATTGACTCGTATGACTCTGCATTTGGCCTAAAAATTAAAATACTAAATTAAATAAATAAAATATTGCCTAAATTAATTAATATAAATTTTGATTGTTAATACTACCTAAAAATAATAAGTAAAAATACATTAAGATATCATTATAACAAGACTTATTTTTTAAAATACCTTTTACACCATAAACTTTGCATGCGTTACAATAAACTGCTGATATAACAGTAGAATTTCGATGAAAAATGAAGAGTTGCTCACAAAATAGCTGCAGAATTTGGAGTTCCTTTGAAGTGCTGGCTGCATCTTTCAGTGCCAGCTGCAATCGGTGCGACAAACAATGTAAGTGAGAAAATGGTTGCACCTACTAGCTGTTGCTGAACACAATGTCTCCGTCCAGTTAAAACATTAGCACCATCCGTAATTAAACCTACCATTATCAGTAGTAATTAGTTTTTAAAGTACTAATTAAATTGACTTTCCAGAGGCGATCTAGAGTCATTAGACATTTCTTTAAATTTTTTTTTTTTTTTTCAGTATATGTTGAATTTCGACAAAATGGACAAATTTACTTCTATTACTTATCTTTTAAATTATTACATATCTCTAAAATTTAATTAAATTAAAAAAAAAGAATGTTTAAACGATAAAACCTTTTTGTTTTTATTTTACTTATATTTTCTAATTAAGAATAGAAAATGCGGTAAACAAACTTTAGCATTATGACTTTTAAAATAGAGTTTTATTATTATTTTAGTTACTTATTGCATTAGTTACTTTGCATATTTTAAATCTCTTAAATTACACACACAAAAAAATAGAACTGCCGATAAAAATCAATAGTTGTCCTTTCGGGCGACTTGATTGCATAAAAAAAACATTTTGAGTTGCCCTTCACAATATTCGGTCGCCTGGTGCCATCGGGCGACCACGAGTGTACATCCCTGAAAGTACTTGGATTTACCACTATTATGAGAAGGATCAGAAGTGATATGATACAACAGTTTAAAATAATACATTAGATTGATGTCATTAACTAGCATCACCTACCAAGTTGCTTCCCTCCTCTTTGTGTGATGGACCAGCTAGTAATACTCGAAGTCACGCTTTGCGAATAAATTGTCAACTTGTAAAGGGTTATGAACAGAGGCAAAATTTCTTCACAAATCGTAGTGTCAGACTCAAGAACTCTTTGCCCGGAAAAGTTTCAGGCTAGTTGAAAAGGTTCAAGTTTCTGCTCTAGGTTTAAAAAAAATTTAAAGATCAATATGATTGTTGTGTTATTATGAGTAAAAATATTACTGTCTGAGTTAGTGTTATTTATGTGACTACAAGAATATTGTGGTTTCTTTTTTTAGCTCGCTTATCAGAGCTTTTGTTCCATAAATGTAAAATTTCTTCCTCTTTTCTATTACGGTGACTGCTCAAATAAACTACCATGGTGACTGCTCATATAAACTACCATGGTGACTGCTCATATAAACTACCATGGTGACTGCTCAAATAAACTACCATGGTGACTCAAATTAATATATCGTTCCATCAACTAAATCTTAATCATCGTTCCATCAACTAAATCTTAATATCATTCTTTTTTGCTGTAATTTTTCTTTTTTGTTTAAAAAAGTTTTATCTAATTTTTTTTCTCAAACCTTGGTGTTTCGCAATTCTCTTCTGTTTTTATATTTACCTGGCTTATTTGTTTTTAACTATCTTATTTTCTTAAAATGTTTTTAAAATCTTCTGTCAACTGTTTTCTTGCCTTTTAACTTCTTTGCCTAAAGTATTAGTTTTTTTTAATCTTCTGTCAACTGTTTTCTTGCTTTTTAGCCATCTTCTTTGCTTAAAATATTAGTTTTAAAGTTGCATATTACATAAACAGTCCTATGTTATTTTATATTAATGAATTATTCTAATTTTTATTGTTCAAAAAATTATTCTATAGATGAAGTGTTTTTGAAAGACATTGCAGTCAATAACGCAATAAGTTCTGGAGGTAAAGTAGCAAAAGCATTTTCTGAAGTTGTGAAAGCATTATGGTTGCCATCAAGGAGTGCCTTTAAACCACTTGCATTAAAGGTTTTCTTTTTTTATATTTAGAAATTTGTATAGATAGAAAAATGTCAACTTTTTATATTGTTACTTAACTCCCTATGTTAAAATTCTAAATCAATTTTATGCTGCTAAAACTGCATTGGGGTTTAATTACATATTTTACTTTATATTTATTACAATCATAGTTTTAAATAAGATTACTCAACAGTTTACTAGTATTTAGGGTTGGAGTCAAATATATATTTGTAAAATTGGTAAAACTAGACTATTTTGGCATATTTTATTCGTATTGTATTTGGTTAAAAATTTCTTAAATAATTGTAATTGATTGAAATGTGTTTGCAGTTTCATAAGCTAGGTTAAGCAAGGTTTTTTGGAAATACTAAGAGATTTTTTTTTTTTCTAAGGGATATTTGTTAAAAGACTTGTTTTCATTCTGTTATTTAGAAGACCATTTTATCAGTATTGTATTGAAAAAATCTTTATATTTTTTGTTAACCTAAAGTACAAATATTTGTATTTGTATTTGAAAGTTGACATTAACTTTTTTTAATATATTTATGGTTCCCACCCTAAAATATATTTATGGTTATTATCTTTCAATGTAAAAACTAAAAAAAATTTCTTCAACCAGTCAATGTTGATTTAATTTACCAGCATCATTATTTGGATAAATTATGCATTTATTTGGATAAATGTTTTAATTTGTGCTATCAAATGTTCCTTTTAAAATGTCTACAAATGAATACAGCTGAAGGTTTGAACATTAAATTTGTAGTAATCTCGGAGATGCTTATAAAAGTCAACTCTTGCCTCTTTCCTGCCCCATTTAATTTTTTTTTTGAATATAAATTCATAATATTGAATATAAACTTATAATTTACTATATAATAAAATTTACTATATAATAAAACCATTATAATATAATTTACTATATAATAAAACCATTATTTTATACTACAACAATATAATATAATTTTATTATATAACAAAACTATTATATAATATAATTATATAAATTGAATAGTAAATGTTAATAATAAGAAGCTAATAATTAAAATAAAATCAAAATGTAAACTAAAATTATGAATTAAAGTTATTATTTTTTTCAATTTAATAAAATTTAATCAAATTCCTGTAAGACTTCTATTTTTTACCTTGATTTACTGTTACATAGTTTTAAAAACTTTTTTTTGCAATTTTTTCTAAATAGAAAACAAATACATTAAATACTCTTTTATAGAGTAAAAAAAACATTTGTTTGAAGTTTTTTGGTCATGAGATTGAAAAGAAAGTTCATGAGGCTGAAATGTCTTTTTTGAAAGCAAACCTTTAGGTATTCATAAACACTACTAGTGTTAGTGATACTAGATTTTAGTTTTTCAATCTTATTCAAAATAATGTTATTAATATTACAAACTATTATATTATTCCATAAAACCAGGAACAAAAAGAACTGCAAAAAGAATAATAAAAAGTTTGTAGGAAGACTAAAAATTTTTGTGAAACCAACCAAAACGATCCTCATAACTATATTTAATCAGTGTTTTTAATCAATTGCATCATTAATATGTTATACTTGAATAAAAAAATTTTGTTCAATTGTTTTGCAGACAATGAAACTTCATAAAACAAGAAGCAGAATCTAATTAGAAAGTTTGAAAAAATTATCTTGCCGAAAAGATTGATCTTTAATTGTATTAAAAGGAAGATCTACTGCAAATTCACTTTTATGAACATCTGAACTAAAGATTTTATAAGTAGAAAATTTCTGAAAAGCAATATAGGGTTAATCATAGTCAAAAATCGATAGTTTTCAGCTTTAAAGAATTCATGATACATTACTATTCATATAAATTTACTGTGTCTTTGATAGAGTACTTTTTAGATCTTCTCCTTTATTGTGCATCTTTTTGTTCTTTTAAAAGATGTGAAGGAATTCACTTAATTGAAAAACAAGATGCTTTTAATGTTACAACAAAAGTATCTTTTGATATTAGTGGAACTTTATTTAATTCTTGATGTGTTACTCTTACTCTTGATGTGTTACTAGGGTTGACTAGCGTTGACTAGGGTTGACTAGCGTTGACTAGGGTTGACTAGGGTTGTCTAGGGTTGACTAGGGTTGTCTAGGGTTGACTAGCATTGACTAGGGTTGTCTAGGGTTGACTAGCGTTGACTAGGGTTGACTAGCGTTGACTAGGGTTGACTAGGGTTATCTAGGGTTGACTAGGGTTGACTAGGGTTGACTAGCATTGACTAGAGTTGACTAGGGTTGACTAGGGTTGACTAGGGTTGTCTAGGGTTGACTAGCGTTGACTAGGGTTGACTAGCATTGACTAGCATTGACTAGGGTTGACTAGGGTTGACTAGGGTTGTCAAGGGTTGACTAGCGTTGACTAGGGTTGACTAGGGTTGACTAGAGTTGACAAGCGTTGACTAGGATTGACTAGCATTGACTAGGGTTGATTAGGGTTGACTAGGGTTTACTAGGGTTGTCTAGGGTTGACTAGGGTTGACTAGCGATGACTAGGGTTGACTAGCGTTGACTAGGGTTGACTAGGGTTGTCTAGGGTTGACTAGGGTTGACTAGGGTTGACTAGCATTGACTAGAGTTGACTAGGGTTGACTAGGGTTGTCTAGGGTTGACTAGGGTTGACTAGCGTTGACTAGGGTTGTCTAGGGTTGACTAGCGTTGACTAGGGTTGACTAGCGTTGACTAGGGTTGACTAGGGTTGTCTAGGGTTGACTAGGGTTGACTAGGGTTGACTAGCATTGACTAGAGTTGACTAGGGTTGACTAGGGTTGTCTAGGGTTGACTAGGGTTGACTAGCGTTGACTAGGGTTGACTAGCGTTGACTAGGGTTGACTAGGGTTGACTAGCGTTGACTAGGGTTGACTAGCGTTGACTAGGGTTGACTAGGGTTGACTAGAGTTGACAAGCGTTGACTAGGATTGACTAGCATTGACTAGGGTTGACTAGGGTTGACTAGAGTTGACAAGCGTTGACTAGGATTGACTAGCATTGACTAGGGTTGACTAGGGTTGACTAGCGATGACTAGGGTTGACTAGCATTGACTAGGGTTGACTAGGGTTGTCTAGGGTTGACTAGGTTTGACTAGGGTTGACTAGCGTTGACTAGGGTTGACTAGGGTTGTCTAGGGTTGACTAGGGTTGACTAGAGTTGACTAGGGTTGACTAGGGTTTACTAGCATTGACTAGGGTTGACTAGGGTTTACTAGGGTTGACTAAGGTTGACTAGCGTTGACTAGGGTTGACTAGGGTTGTCTAGGGTTGACTAGCGTTGACTAGGGTTGACTAGCGTTGACTAGCGTTGACTAGGGTTGACTAGGGTTGACTAGGGTTGACTAGAGTTGACTAGGGTTGACTAGGGTTTACTAGCATTGACTAGGGTTGACTAGGGTTTACTAGGGTTGTCTAGGGTTGACTAAGGTTGACTAGCGTTGCCTAGGGTTGCCTAGGGTTGACTAGCGTTGACTAGCGTTGACTAGGGTTGACTAGGGTTGACTAGGGTTGTCTAGGGTTGACTAGGGTTGACTAGGGTTTACTAGCATTGACTAGGGTTGACTAGGGTTTTCTAGGGTTGACTAGGGTTGACTATGGTTGACTAGAGTTGACTAGCGTTGACTAGGGTTGACTAGGATTGTTTAGGGTTGACTAGGGTTGACTAGGGTTGATTAGGGTTGACTAGCGTTGACTAGGGTTGACTAGCGTTGACTAGGGTTGACTAGGGTTGACTAGCGTTGACTAGCGTTGACTAGGGTTGACTAGGGTTGTTTAGGGTTGACTAGCGTTGACTAGGGTTGACTAGGGTTGTCTAGGGTTGACTAGGGTTGACTAGGGTTGACTAGAGTTGACTAGGGTTGACTAGGGTTTACTAGCATTGACTAGGGTTGACTAGGGTTTTCTAGGGTTGACTAGGGTTGACTATGGTTGACTAGAGTTGACTAGCGTTGACTAGGGTTGACTAGGGTTGACTAGCGTTGACTAGGGTTGACTAGGATTGTTTAGGGTTGACTAGGGTTGACTAGGGTTGATTAGGGTTGACTAGGGTTGACTAGCGTTGACTAGGGTTGACTAGGGTTGTCTAGGGTTGACTAGGGTTGTCTAGGGTTTAATAGGGTTGACTATGGTTGACTAGGGTTGTCTTGGGTTGACTAGGGTTGACTAGGGTTGTCCATTTTAAACTTTTTTTTGAAATTTAAACCGGGTTTTTTACCAGTGATGACATTTGATCTAAAAACACTAAATACCAAAGTTTTCAAATTTAGAACAATTTTTAAATCCCCACAAATCATTTAAATTTCAAGTAATGGATTGCACAAGTGTTGCGCAAAATTTTTACCCACTAACTGTTATTGTTTCTTAGTGGATTCACACAATTTATTTGTTAATCACTAAGGAGTACTACAAAAATTTATTAATATACCACTAATTGTACTTACCCCTCACGAGATTTGTTTCAAAACACCACAGATGTTGCGTAACATAATTCAGTTATTGCAATACTTTTCAAACATTATAATCTCGATACTTTCGTTCCATTATAAATTTAATATTGTGAAATTGTATTTAAGAAACTCATTAAGTCTTAAGTCAGTAAATCTCTTGAGGCAATAATAGTTCTTAAAAACATACCTTAATGTTAATAAATTTAGTTTAAAATGTTTATAATGAACCTTTTTATATCATTTTAATATTGCAAAGTATATATCAAAACATATAGTTACTTACAGTGTTTATATTACAAGCTCCAGTCTTGTATTAAACCATGGCAATGGCTCCCATACCAAAGAAGGTTGGTAGACCTCGTAAAAGTTTGGGAAATAATGTATCTATTGAAGCAGAAGAGACAGTACTCAGATCAGGAAAAAAATGTTTATTAGATTCAATACATATTCCAGCTACTGCTATAAACAAAAAATATTGCTGCTAAAAAAAGCAGATGTTCTTGTTTAAACCATTGGATTGTTGGTTTTTCCTTAGAAAACTTTAAAGTAGGAAAGATTCCAATGAATAGAGCTATATTGCAAAAGTATCTTTTTGAGAGAGAAAATGATCCCAGAAAAGAAACAAGACTCATTGCAAATCATCTAGTTAGCAATATTGAAAACTTTTGGCTACCTGCTTGCATTCCAACGAAGTCTAATAGGAAGGGTTGTGCTGATCAGATTGTCCGTTTGGTAAAAGAATTTGAGACACTGAAAAAACTCTTGACAGCAAAGAAAAGTAAAGCAAAAAACTGCATCATTTATATTGAAATTGGACAGTCTGTTTGATGTATCACATACAGACACCTACACATTGCTGAAACACTCTGACAACGATGAGTGGCAAAAAAAATAGAAACAAAAACTATTTATGTTTAATTATATTTATTTAACTATTTAGGCCCACTTAAGGAAACAAAAGTTTCCTTAAGCCTAATGGTCATCATGTAAGGTGGATGTCGAAAGCCATTTATTATAAAAAAATATTCCTATTATCTCGTACTTTTGAACTTAATGATGAAGAAGCAAAAAAGGTTAGAGGATGGTCGAGTACATTTGTCTTTTTTACGGAAAGTACTTTCTTCAATCTGCTATTACTTCTACTGCTCTATATAATAACCTGCATTTCTTTTATTTAATGAGAAAATTTAAATCAATTGACTTTGAAAGTACAGAAGAAACCATGACACCTAGGATACTTATCTGAGGAGCTAGTAGTCTTTTCCTTGTTTGATGACTCTGTGAGTTATGCAGATAAGATTATGATGGGTCAGAAACTTATAAACTTACCAAGGCCTAAAGTGTTCACTCCTTATAAACCGAAGCCTACGATAGTTATTTGGCGTGATGAAGAGAAACCTTTTTTATCGTCTTTCATTGGCAAAAAGTCATTGTTGATTTTCATCTGTTAAAATTGGACAGACCCCAAGAATGGCTAAATTTGTTTCATCAGAGCATTAAAACAAATTCGAGGACTTTAGCGCTGCCAAAAAAATTTGTATGTAATCTTTCTTGTGTCAACAATATTGCAGAGCGAGGTGTCAAGCTTATAGGAGACATCAAAGACAAATGTTTTGATCCAGTGGAGAGAGAACAACTTGCTCAAGTTGTGGAAAAGCATCCAAACAGCTTTAAAGGAGCATATTACTCAAAGATTAAAAAAAAAAATTTCAACAAACAAAAAAATAACATTTTAGTAACGTTATTAATTTTATCCTTATTGATATTTGAATAAACCTTTTGTGGGATATGTACAAATAGTCGTAAATAAATAAAACTTTGTATAATTATTTTTTAATGATTAATAATTAAATTGTGTAAACCCCACTAAGTAACAATAACAATTAGTGGATAAAATGTTGCGCAACACTTGTGCAATCTGTTATTATAACTTCTAACATTTTGTGGGGGATCTAAAAATCGTCCTAAATTCGAAATTTTTGGTATTTAGCATTTTTAAATCAAGTGTGATCACTGGTAAAAACCCTGATTAAAATTTCAAAAAAAAAGTTAAAAATGGATATATAACACCATAATGTGTTACTTTAGTGATAATATAAAAGAAATAAAAGTATTTAATGTCAAGTGATAAAAGCATTCAAAGGACATTGCATTTTTTTTGGTGTAAATTAACATGATACATACTTAGATTCATGCATACATACATATTCATACATACATACATACATACATACATACATACATACATACATACATACATACATACATACATACATACATACATACATACATACATTCATGCAAACATGCATACATACATACATACATACATACATACATACATACATACATACATACATACATACATTCATACATACATACATTCATACATACATACATACATACATACATACATACATACATACATACATACATACATACATACATACATACATACATACATACATACATACATACATACATACATTCATACATACATACATACATACATGCATACATACTGGCTTGGACAGGAAATTTTTTTTATGTAGATGTATTTTTTTTATGTAGATGTATTTTTTATGTTAAATTTAAATGTTTGAAACTATTTTTCGAAAGATTTTTTTTACTTTAAGTTATGAATACATTCACAAGTTGTATCACTAGTTGCTTAAAACGAGTGTATTGAAAACATTTTTTATAAATTATACAAGAATATAAAATAACTTTATTTACTTATTTTAAATTCTTGTATAATTTATATAAAATGTATATAACATATATAAATAAATTTATATAAATGTATATAATATTATATAAGCATGTCTTTGTTAATTAATGTAAAAGTTTTATATTTAAAAATATTTAAAAAAGGTTTTTTACATCTTTTAAATATTTAAAAAAGAAAAAAAAATTTATGCATTTTTTTGGAAAAAATAAATGTTTATACAATTGAAAAATATTATATATAAAACTTTTTAATAATTTAAATAAAATTTGTTCATTTATTAAACAACCATAAAAAGTAATTAGTTACTTAATGCAAAAGCGTTTTGCATAACTTTAATAAAGCGTTTCGAAAGATAAGTTTTAAAGTAATTTATTTCCAAGTAATTTTTGCTTCGAGTTTGAGTTTATTTTTAGTGCTTATATATTCTATTTTTTGTAAGGAATTGTTTTTTTTTGTTTTTTTTTTGTTTTTTTTTAACTTCACTCCTAGTTTAAGTTTAGCTTAGCATTTCTTTTACATACATTTTTTTAAGCACATTTCTGTGCTGTTTAAATCACCAAAACATCTAAACAGTCATGGTCAAGTTGTCAAAAAAAAATCATTTGATCGCTCACCATTCTTATCCAAGCCTGTGCATACATACATACATATACATACATACATACATACATACATACATTCATACATACATACATACATACATACATACATACATACATACATACATACATACATACATACATACAAATGTTATTGTTTACTGGATACTTATTTAGAGCATAATGGGGAAGCAATGTGCATCATTTCTGGGATGGCAACAACATGATGCTCAAGAATTCTTTTCATCTCTACTTGACAATCTACATGAGGTATTTAATTTTATGTAAAAATTTCTCTTAAAAATGAATTTCTAAAAGCATTTAATTGAATAAAAAATTTTGTATTCAAGCTCAATTGTAAATGCTTTGAAGTTTGTAATTTTTTATAAGAAATTTATAATATTTTAGTTTTTAATATTTTATAAGAAGTTATTATAATACTTTAGGTATTATAATAATTTTAGTATTATAATACTTTAGGACCTGAATCAGCAATGTAATTTTAAAGAAGACTGTAGCTCAAGTATTAATGAAAAACCAGACACTGCATGGAATGCACATATTAAAAGAAATAATTCCTTGATTGTGAAATTGTTTCATGGTCAGTTAATGTCAAAAGTGACATGTACAGCTTGCCACAAGGTTTTATTTTACTATTTATTTCATTTTTTTTTAATTAGTTTATCTTTGATAATTAAAAATAATTTTTGTCACCTGAAAAAAACTCAATTTACTTTTAATTACTATGATTTTTTTAAATTAATATATTTTTTAAGGTATCTCATTCCTATGATCCATGTGCACAGATATCTTTACCAATCCCATCTGTAAAGCATTGTTTTCGAGTTCTCTTCTTTCCTTCTAAAATGGATGCTATTCCACTTATGATTCCTCTACAAGTATCAACACCAAATGCAACTGTTTGGCATCTTTTAAATATGCTTCAATCTTATGTTAAAATTTTACCTTGTTTTATTCGATTGTTTTCTGGACTATCTGAAATTTTTACTGATCAAAATATACCACTTGTATCGCTATTTAAGTATAAGTATATTATAGCTTGTGAAGTGGTTGAAGATATTTCTTTACCTGTTTTTCAGTATGTTTTAAATGCTAACAGCTTTGTTTGTTGTGACTTTTGTTACAAAAGAGAAAAATATTTGTTAACAAAACTTAAGCGTTGCACCAAATGTTTTGCTGTTTCTTACTGTAGTAGAGATTGTCAAATTAAACATTGGCAATCTCACAGATTTTTGTGTTCTAAAGACTTAAAAATGCAAGTTGGAATTCCATTTTATATCAACATAAAAAGGAATGAGTTGACATACGAATATTTGGAATCTTCTTTGAAAATGCGAGCTAATATTTCTGTGGATTTTACTTATTTACTTGATAAAAATTTGGAAAATAATACAAAATCTAACATTTTAATTAAAGTTTCAAATAAGATGAATGTTAATGATGATACTGCCATAATTATTTCGAAAGACAATTTTAGCGAGGTTATTCTAAAAGGTGTTTGTTTAATTGTTGAATGGCAAAATAGCCCAGAAGAAAAAGTTCTCACTAAAGAGGACCCAGTTTGTGAGTTTTATAAAACTTTGTTTAAAGAAACGCCTCTTAATGAGGAGCACATTACATTGTCAGACAGTCTTCGGTTATTTATGGAGCCTGAAAAGCTCGATGGAAATGAGTCATGGTTAGTTAAAGATCAGTTAGTGATTTATTTATATGATTTTTAGATTTCAAAAATTGATATCAATTCTAATCTATTTAGGAAATGTCCCAAATGTAAATCTTTTCAAATAGCAAAAAAAGAAATGGCAATTAGCATGCCTTCTTGTTTGTTATTACTACATCTCAAAAGATTCTCCTTTGGCGAGTATGGTGAAAAAATTACAAAAACAGTTTCATACCCTTTAAGGTATTTTGTGGCATAAATATCATAAACTCACTACACTTTTTGCATTTTTTAAGACAATTTTATTTTGTATGACAAAATATTTTTATTTTTATTTGTTGCAGTAATTTTGATTTGTCACCATATGTATGCAAGGAATCATTAGATAGAATTAATTATCCTTTAATCTATGATCTTTGTGGAGTTATATCACACCATGGTACTATGAGAATGGGTCATTATACTTGTATGGCCAAAATGTTTAATCATAATGACCAAGAAGAAGGAGGTTTTTTATTTGTTCTTTTATTTAATTACTTTTAATTAGCCTGTAATTTATCTTGATTCGTTATAAAAAAAAAATTAAAAATTTTCTCCATTCCTTAAAGCTTTTAATTAAAAAATATATATATATATATATATATATATATATATATATATATATATATATATATATATATATATATATATATATATATATATATATATATATATGAAAAATATATATATATGAAAAAAAGTTGTTTTTATATAAAACAACATTTTTTTTTTGTTATTGTTTTTTTCTATAAATTTTGCATCCTTTTTTATTTTTTCCTCATTTATTATAACCAATTGTTTTTCTACAATTTCAAAATTATAGCAATCGGTTTTTGAATGCACCTTCCAAAACCTCATAACATATCTCCCAAAAAATATACATTAAATACATTGATTTGAGATAATAATTTAACAATTCATTTAACTAATATTTAGTTGGATATTACTAGTAATTTAGCATATAATAACATAAATTTTAGACCACTCAGGTAAAACCACAGATTTCACATTTTTCTCATTTTCAGAAAAAAGATTTTCTTAAAAATTTAAATCATAAGTTTTTTAAACTTTATCAAAATTGTATTCATATCTTTTCCCCAACTTCCCCAACAAAATTACTATTGTATTCATATCTCTTCCCCAACTTCATCAGTTGACCATACTGTTTGTAATCCTTCACTTTGTATTCATATCTCTTCCCCAACTTCATCAGTTTACCATACTGTTTTATCAAAGTTACTATTAATAAAAATACACAAACTATTAATAAAAATAAATGCTTTTTATTTTTAAAGAAATATCAAATACATTTTTCAGTACTAATATATCACAAAAATATATAAAACTTGAAATTTTCAAAACTTGGGCATCTGCGGTTTTACCCATGTGGTCTTCAATTGTTTTCAAGTAGTTTATATTTGAATTCAGGTGTCACCCATACCAAACACCCATAAAATAAATTTTGTAAGTATTATCCACTGTAGTCATTGTATAAAATAAATAATTTTATTGGTATTTTAGATTTTATTACTTTTTTTAAATATAACTTTAGGATGGAGGCTGTTTGATGATGAGACCGCCACCAGAATCAAACCAGAAAAAGTTGTTTCATCAAATGCATATGTTTTAGTATACAGATTACGTGGTACTTCTGAAATACTAAAAGTTGATAGATGTCCATTATACAGCTCTGCAACTAATGTCTTCATTTCTGACAGTCCACTTACAAAAAAAAAATCAGAATTAGTTGTTCACAAAGAAACTGATTCTTTTGCAAATATATATAAAAATAGTTTTGAATTGACAGAAGATAAAAAAATAGCTAGAAAAAATCTCACATTGACTGATAGATTTTCTGAATTTAAAAAATTTACAAAGTGCTCTGATGAGTCATTGAATTGTATTTCTAGCTTCGGAAAAATTGAACTTAAAGAACTCGAACAAGATACAAAAAATATTACAAGTTCAGACTGTAATTATAGAATGGATGAAAATATTAACTTAGATTTGCATGACACTGTAAAGCTCCAATCATCTGAATTAAATTATGACTCTAATTTAATAGATATTTCTCAATGTTGTGCAACAAATGACGATAGTGGGGATTCAATTCAGAATCTTATAGATATGAATGAAGATGAGCTAGATTAATTTTGTTGTTCAAATTTTGTAATGTTCAAAACATTTTTTTTAATATTCAAGTTTTTTTTTTTTTTTTTTTTTTTTGAATACATATTTTCCATTTGTAATATTTTGGTTATATTGTAAAAGGCTTTTTTTTTTTTTTTTTTTTTTTTTTTGATTGCTTATATTCTGTAAAATCATTTTAACAGATTACTGATCCATGATAAATATTACATTGATAAAAAAATTTTTTGTTTTGCTTTATAGCATAAAAATGTTACATGCAATTAAATGCTAAATGTTTATTTATATCAGAAAGTAAAAATAATAATGGATCCAATGAATAGAGTAAAACTTCCTCACGTTAGTCGCAGCCAACAACTTCTTGCAAAAGGTTTTGGCGGCTTGTTTTGGTTTTGGATGTTATGGAGACTGAAACATGACTGGAAAACATTATTTGTAAGTTTTTAACTTGTAAATTTGTAAAAATGTATGTATGAAAATATATATTATATATGTTGTATATTTTATATACACACTTTTATATAAACTATGTATGTGTAAGTGTGTTTATGTACATTTCTTATAAAGGGTGATATTTCAGCATAAAAATATCACTAATTAAAATATCTTATTTGATTATATTGATTTTTGGAAGATTTTTACTTCTTCATATTTTTCAATGAATATTTTTCACGAAGAACTTACGTTTTTACTACTTCATATTTTTCAATGAATATTTTTCACGAATAACTTATGTTTTTACTTCATACTTTTCAATGAAGCTGATGCATTTTGATTTTTAAGTTATTCGTTTCATGGGATTTTTAATATCATAATGTGCAACAACAGTTTTATGAGATTTTTGATATCATAATGTGCAACAACAGTTGCAGCATTTCTTCGATTCATTTCTGTTTTAACAGTAATTTGATGTTTTTATCTGCTGGACATCAAAAATGATAATCAGGCAGCTAAAGATCACATTTACACTGTTTTAGAAGCTTGTATTCACTTTCTTAAGAACCTAACTTCCATGGTAATTCATGAATCTTGTTTACTTCAAAACCTTGTTGACTTGCTTTTTAACATTTTATATTTTATATTGTTTCTCGATTTTTTATATCTATTAAGATTCTTTTAAGTTGGTCTCCATCATTTCCCTGATTTGTACCAAAGATGCAATGGGGATCAAATTTAGTACTTCTGATGATTGAATCAAAAGATGCAATGGGGATCAAATTTAGTACTTCTGGCTAAAAAAGCATTACACCACTATTGCATGAAATTTATTATTGTTGTTTTGATTTGTTCAAAATTTAAATTTGTGTTTAAAATTATTTTAAAATAGTTTCTTTCATTATTAAGCATTAAATTCATTTATTATAAATATTTATTTAATTTTAGAGCCATTATGAAGCTGACAAAGTATGGGTCATTCCTGATCAAGTTGAAGAATCTGAGCGTCATCATTAAATTTTTTTCTTTGAATAATAATTCATTACTAAAATTTTGTCTGACAAGTTTTTACATATTTTCTTAATTAAAATTATCAAAACATTTGCAATTGTTTGATAAAGTTTAATGAAAAAGAATTAATTTTATTGTAATTTATTCTATTTGTTTTGATTATGCCATATTGTTTTAATAGTGCTGCAAATTTAGTCATGTAATTGTGTCTAACTAAATTTTATTCTTTTTTTCTATTTGTTGAGTTCTTAAAAGTTTAAAATATAAAAAAATATATAAATTTTTCAAAGCATTTAATCAACAATTAGTGATCAATACTTAATAGCAGCAAGTAATAAGCTAGTAGCTGACAAAATAAGTTAAAGTGATTAATAAAGTAAATCGAAGTGACTGATAAAATAAATGAAAGATTTTTCCTGATTTTTGAGCTGGTTGAATTATTGTTGGTAAAATCATAATTATTTTTTTTTACTTTTTATTAAAAAAATTTTTTTTTTAATAAAACTGAAGAGTAATTTTTTTTTCCATTATTTGGTTCCAGATTCAGTTTTAAATCTTTATATCCTTATATATATTTTAATTGTAAAAATGTTTTTTCAATTTTGCAAATTGAAGGTATACAATCCAGATTACTTTTAAACTCTTTTTATTTAAAAAATCAGCATAAAGTATAACCTAGAAAAAATTTTTTAAAAAGTTCAAGATTAAAAAATTAAATTTAATTTTTTAGGTACTAACTGTACTAACCTAAAATAAAAAATATATAAACAATGAAGGATATTTTTTGATTTGGGGTCAGAAACAACAAACAAGGTGATTATGTTACAGCTTTTATTTATAAATATATTAGAATAAAATATATCCTTTTCATCATAGTTAAATGGAATTCAACTTGTAACCACAGCTGAAAAAATATTTTAAATTGATGTAATATAATAAAACATTTTTTCATCATAAAGCATGAGAAAAAATGAGAAAAGAAAATCTTTTTAAAAATATATAAAATAACTGTTTTTTATAAGTTTCTATAATTTTTATTTAAGTTAAGAAATTAAAAATTATAAAAATACTTTTATTTTTAAAATTTTTCTTTATTTCTAAAAAAATCTTCTTACATTACTGATAATGGTGCCCATCAACTTCTATATAACTATTATTGTCATTTTCTTGCTTATGGTTGACTATGCTTTCAGCAATTCTTGTACTGAATTAATAGTCTTGCCTGTTTTACGAAAATATCTTTTGCCAATACCCCAATAATTTTCAATGAGCCGGAATTGCGGGCAATTTGGTAAATTGAGCTTTTTTGGTGCAAAATTAACTTTTCTCAATTTATACCACTCCAAAGTTTTTTTGTCAGACCAAAACAAACTAGTCTAGTTCTAGCGTGCAATTGAAGGAGTGGCAAAAGTTGTTTTTGAAGGCACTCTTGAATATCAATTTCTGATGTCAAAGTTGATGACATCACAAAAGCTCTGCTTTTTTTCCCACAACTACTAATTGCTTGCTATAAGAGCCATTTTTGGTCTTATTTGTTCACAAGTTTGTATTTATACTTGTTGTTTACACTGCCACGAACAATTGAAGTATAATATTTGTCACCAGAAAGTTGGCTTAAGTCACGTTTTATGTAAGTCTCGTCGTCCATCAAAATCCAGTCATTCAATTTTGTCAAAACTTGGGTGTTAAATTTTTGTGCTCGTGTTTTGGCAGTGAAGTTTTGTTTGTCAAAATATTTTGTTTATTAAATTGCTCAGAAAGACTTATAGTTGTAGTATTTCTTCACTTTTCTTACCAAATATCATTTACCACTGATTTATTGTTTAAAATTTTCTCTATTTCTGATCCTTTAGCTCTTTTGATGGATTAAGTTTTTTTATATCGTTTTATTTCCCTTCCATCAGTAGATCAGTAGGTAAAGGAATTCTAGTAGCTTATTAGATTCGTTTCTAGTTCCTTGATGGATTTTCTTCATAAATGTGCAAGTATTTTTCTGATTTTTAAATTGTTTTGATGGCATTAATAAATTAATAATAAATTATAATTTGAATTTCTTTTTTTGTTTATCCTTTTTGACAATTACTATAATTACTTGATTAAAATATTATTGTTTTTCGTTTTTTTTTTTATCTGTTTTCCCTATTTTCAAAAATTCTGACTGGTCTAACTACTGTGCCATTTTTTTTTTTTTTTAATTTTATTTTACTTCACCTCCTCAAGGCCGAGAAGGCCACTAAAGACGAGGAGGCTACTTATTATGTGGCTATAACCCTCTCTCAACTCTATAACTCCGAAACACGAACCTTGACGAACAAGGCCGCTGCGCGGAGAAACGAGTTGAGCGCGGTACTACCAGGGGCGTGGTGGGGATCGAACTCGGAACCACTCGTTTATGAAGCGAGCGCTCTACCACTACACCACTACCGCATTAGTCTTCTTAATATCGTATACAAGGTTTTTGAGTATTTAATTAACAAACACCTAATCACTTGAATCTACATAGATAAGTTACTACACTTACTACACTTGAATCTACAATCATCGTGAATCTACATAGATAAGTTTTTTCTGGGAATTCCCGGATTTCCGGAAATTCACTTTATTTTTCCAGAAATTTCCAATGTTTTTTTTTTATTAATTTGTTTTAAAAAAATTATATATTTTTACATAAAATTAAAAAAAAAAAACTTTTGCATTTAAACAAATATGTTTTCTATCGTTTCTAAAATTTCACTAGATCAATTTTTGTAACAATTTTTTTCTTTTTTTTTGCTTTCTAATTTTTTCAAATTAACTTTTTCGAATATTAGAAATTCCTTTTTGTAAAAAGTTAAATAATCTAAATTCGGTTTATGAAAGTTTTTGTTTTCAGTTAATACAATCAATTTTTAATAAAATAATTTTCCGGGATTTTCATAAAAAAAATTTTCCGGGATTTTCATTAAGTCAAATACTCATCTATGAATCTAATAACTTACTTTCTGATCATTAATATGGATTTTGGTCTTCTCTTTCTACTGCTGATTTGTTAACAGTAACAACCGATAGATTTTATTGTGCATTAAATAGATGTGGAGAGCTTAAGGCTCCCACTATTGGCATTTCTAAAGGTTTTGCTAAAGTTTGGCATGCTGGTCTTCTCCTTAACCTTTTTTATTATGATGTATCAGGTAACAAGTCAAAGATTATTTAATCCTTTCTTACCAATCATAGTATAAAAGTTGTAACTTCAGGGGTTCCTCAGGGCATGGTCTATCCTTGGTCAAGTCTATCCTTGGCCATATGCTCTTTTTAATTTACATTAATGATCTCTCAGAAATTCTCACATCTAAGGTGGCATTGTTTGTTGGTGATACTACCATTTGAGCTTAAAAAGAATCTCACTTTTGCTACAGCGTAGGGCTCTCAGTGCCTGGTGAACTTCAGATCAGCTTTAATTCAATTCCTATATTTATGAGTGCTAGTGTACTCAATGATTTATTCATCTTCTCTGAATAATTCTTACTTTCAATCTTTCTTGGAAACCATAAATCAAATTGATTGCAAGATTAGCATCTGCTAAAGTTGCATCTCTTTATCATGCTTGCCACTTTTTTGCTCATGATGCTCTCTCTATAAATCTCAAATCTGTCCTTGTATGGAATAATGTTGACATATCTGGGGCATATCTTAATGATGCCCTTTCTCTTTAAGACAAGGTGCAAAAAAACATTGTAAACATAGTTGGATCTGCTCTGACAGCCAACCTTCAACCATTATCACATTATTGTAATATTGCTTTCCTTTCTTTTTTCTATAAATACTATAATAGTTACTGCTCTAAAGAGCTAGCGTCTCTTGTGCCATCTACTAAAGTTCATTCTCGTGTTACTTGTGATTCAATTAAGTCTCATCATTTTGCTATGACTGTTCCTAAGTGCTCTGAAAATTCTTACATGTCTAATTTTTTTCCCGGAACATCAGTTATTTGGAATTTGCTCTATAAAAAAAGCTATTATACAAAATGATGTTATTATCAGTATTAATTTGATATTATTAATAAACTATTATACAAAATGATGTTATCATAAATGTTTGATATTATTAATAAATTTTTTTAGATTATCTAATATTTTTAATAACTCTAAATAATTGATGTTGATATTTCAAATTTGGAGATTTCACAAATAAAGTTTGGGAAATTTCACACAGTAATAATAAGGCAATTAATGATCTGACTGGTAATTTACTTATACTTTTTTACTTTAGTGTATTTATACTTTTTTACTGTAGTATACTTATAGGGGAAGGTTGCATAAGTTAAGGATATTAACAGTGTATTGTTTTTTGCAGCCGAAATTTTATTTTTATTTTTATTTTTGCAGATTATCATAACTTAGTTTTTCTTCTTAAAGAATATAAATGAATAGTTCATTTAAAAAAAATCTTAATATCATAAATTTCATTATTTTTAACACACCCAATCGTCTCATCTTAGGAAACCAGTTTCCAAATATGAGCTTTTTTTAATGGAACTCAAAAAAACTCAAAATAACAAAATAATAATCACAAAAAAAAAATTAGGTAACATTGTATCTTTAAGGAATATACTCAAACAAAAAGTAATTATCTCAACCATAAAAAAAAAATCAATCTTTCCTAGCTCTAAAAAAGTTTGTGATACCATTTTTTAAAAAAACATTTGCTCTTGAAATACTAAAATAAAGCTCCGTGGAGAATAACCTTAAAAAAACGAGTTTTCCTTAATATAGAGCCGCATCTCATCTTAAGCATCTCATAACGTATCATCTTAAGCAACTTCACCAAGTACTATCATAATTTAAAAAGCATGACAACAGCTTATGTATTCTCATATAATCCATGGAATAAGCAGCATATAAGCATAAAATGTTGAGGATATAATAAAAATTTAATGATCTTGTTTTGTTCTGACATAATTACAAAATATTGAACAATAAAAAATTATAACGTGGATGCTAAATTTTTTCAACAATAAAAAAAATCAGTAGTCTACCCGTAAAAGAGGTTATGCCATCTTAGGAACTGCTCATTTTATGCAACATTCCTTTACTTTTTTACTTGAGTGTACTTATACTTTTTTACTTAAGTGTAAATTTTTTATTATTTTTAATAATTTCAAAATAAATTTTAAATTAGATATTTTAATTTAACATTTTCACTAGACTATACGATTTAACATAAGACCTTGATATACATCATTAAATTTGTTATAATGTGTACTTAATAATAGAACTCATGTGTACTTATAAAAAGAACTCAAGAACTACTTATATAAAGGAAAAGATGTGTGCTTATGAAATAAAATGTAAAGATAGATCTGCAAAAATTTTCAAGACCATGATATACATTATTAAATTTGTTAGGAATAAAAAATTTTAAGACCTTGATATACATCATTAAATTTATTATGAATAGAAAAAAAACTCAAAGAAGGTTCTGCAAAGATTTTTTTTAGCTTTGGTGTCTAATGTTCCTGAAACTCAAAAACATTAGTAAAGTACTTTTTGTAACTTATCTTGAACTTTGTTAATCTGTTTATCTCCAAACACTATGGCTTATAACCTGGTCACATATGTTAAAGTGCAAGAATTTAACCATTTATAGAAGAGAATTTTAGTTTTTTCATACAAGCAGTAATAAAATTTTCTAAATAAGATTCAATTAAATGTAGTTCTAATGATTTTTGCAATGCTCTTATTGTGCCATTGATACAATTAGATATCAGCAACTGGTTAGTTATAGACTAACTGTTCTTGCAAGAATAACACTTGATGGAGGGGTTTGTTAATCATATTTAAAAGCATATAATGAAAAGCAGAGATAAAGAAGTTGCTGAAGTTTTAAGTATATTTTCAAAGACATACAGAGCAATGATTTTAATAGCAATCAAAATTACCATAATTGCCTTGCCAATATTTTAAAATTAATTGCATTGCTAATTAATTTTAAAATATTGGCAAAAACAGTTTATAATGCTTCAAAAAAATGAAAAAAAATTCACGTTTGTTTTTTAATTAATGAGCAATTTAAATAATAATTAGGTACAAATATTGAAAATTTCACAGTTGCGTTTTAAATGATTGTCATTTGACTAAGTTTTTACTCTTTTAAAAAAATCGTGACTTTGTCATAACATATTTTTTTCTAAAACTACCGTAAACTATCAAAATAAGTTAGTAGTTTCTTATTATAACAAATGTTGAAATTTCCATGCCAAAAGCAAAATTAATCAATTATAATCAAAAAATGGTGTAAAAATGCACTTGTTTCATTTTAAGTTAAAAAGTTTCAAATACTTTTCAATAAAATCTAAAATAATTATTTTTATATAAAATGATTATCAATTTTAGAATTTTTATATAATTTTGCTATATTCGAAACCTAAAAAGACTTACTTTTGAAAACTTTTATTATTATTATTAGGGACCCATCAAATGTTCAAGGGTTTTGAGGCACCTCTAAAAAACTTTATTAAATCCAGTGTTCCTTTTTTATATAGAGCAGATTAAGGTGAAAGCTGCTGATGTTTTTCAAATATATTGTTTTTTGAACCACCCTTATATATATATATATATATATATATATATATCTTTATTTTTCAGTATAAATGGCTGAAATTAAAGTTTTAACTCTAAATGTATGGTAAGTGATAAATTTATCTTTATTTCAAAAATCTTTAGAATGTAATATCTACTTTTTAAAGGGTTTTTTAATTTAATTTAAAAATTAAAAAAAAAGGTTTTGTATTTAATATTACACAAGTCAATGAGCAAGTAATGGCCACCGTGTTATAAAGTTGTGTTAACTTAATTAATTGTATTAAAATAATATAGTATGAATTATATTATTAGTAAATTTATATATATATATATATATATATATATATATATATATATATATATATATATATATATATATATATATATATATATAGGTGTCCCTGAACATTAAATTGTTATTATTTTTTTTAGTACTTTTTTAATCATTTACAAATATAACTTTGATTTGTTTTGAAAAGTGAATTAAAGCTAGAGAAGCCAAAAACATATGTAAATATATATATATATATATATATATATATATATATATATATATATATATATATATATATATATATATATATATATATATTCGCTGCATCAAGTCTGACAAAGTTGTTTTGTTCAGAAGTGGTAAAAAGTGTATATATATAAATATATATATATATATACATATATATATATATATATATATATATATATATATATATATATATATATATATATATATATATATATATATATATATATATATATATATATATATAGATATATATATATATATAGATATATAGATATATATAGATATATATAGATATATATAGATATATAGATATACATATACAGGCCTTGTTTTAAATAAAAAAGTGCTTAATGCATTAGCTTAACGCGATTTTGACATCATAAAATTATCTTCTTTTTTTTTTTATAGGCGTCAAGTGTTTTAACTACAGCAATAAATAAATAACCGCTAACTAGTTCAATTTAACAATTAACTCAAATAACTATAAACATTTTAAATATAAATTTATAATGAAAAGTTTTTATTTTTAAAAATTTCTGGTGTAAACAAAAAATGTTAACATTGATAAACACAAACCCATGTTAATTATTTAAACAACAATTTTGTTTTGACTGGCAAAGAAAAATTTAGGTTTTTAAATATTTTTTAAATTTATCTTGCTAAGCGTTTCAACTTGCGTTATATAAAAATATAAAAAAGTTGTCTGCTTTGAGCATATTTTTGATACATAGTTTAGAACATTTTCACCAGGAGTTTAATTCATAAATTTTTTATGTTATTGTAAAAATGTTTTACATTTTAAACAAATCACAAAGAAACAGAGCTGATTTTTTTTACCTTATAATATAACTTGATTTATGAAAAAAACTTATTGAATTGTACGCAGAAGAAATTTAACAAATTGTCTTCATTCAAAAATTTCGAGTAACAGGTAATTTTTTTTTTCTGTGCCAACCCCCGACCCCCGCATAACTTAAAGGTAAAGGTATCTATATACTTTTAACTAATAAGAAAAGCAAAGAGTAATAATTAATGAAGTAATTTTTAGAAAAATACAAATAGATTGTTCATTCATTGGCACATTTTTTTAATATCTCGAAAAAATGTCTTGATGTTTTTGTTGTCATGATAACAAAAATATTAGGACATTTTTTGAGATATTAAAAAAAATGTCAATCCTTAATTACATTAATTTTTTTGCAAATGTTTTTTATTATAAATTCAGTAAAAAATCTATATTACAAAAAACATTTATATTCTGTATTAATAAATATGGAATATAGATTTTTTTAAAGTTTTTGAATGAAAACATTAAAAAGTTACTACTTTTTATTAAAAACATTGCAAAAAAATTGTAGTTAAGGATTGACGAACAATTTTTCATGCTGCTAAATAATTGCTATAAAAAGGTAAGATATATCGCAATGAAAAGTTACAACAATTATTTTTAACGTAAATTTTTTTTTGTAATAAATATCTTTACATATCGTTATTTAAAAGTTAATGTGATTTGTTTAAAAATTAATTACTTCTTTAATGTTACCCTTAATTTAAAAGTTAAAAAATGATAAAAAGTAGCTTAACCAAAACAGCTCTATGCGTATGTAAAAATTGCTTAAGGCGTACGTGAATTGCTCTAGACGTAACGCTTTAAAACAAGGCCTGCATATATATATATGCAACACTTTCAGCAAATTTATCCACTTAACTCAAACTTTTCATATGGGAAATTAAGAAATCACAAAAACTTGATTATAAATAACAGTAGCCTTCTATATTTTTTTTGTTGTACTTAGATCTAATTAGATTGTTATCTATTGTAAAATAATGCTATAATAAAAGTGTTACAAATAAATCATAATAAAATACTGTTTTAAATAAATCATTATAAAATAATGTTAATTGTTTGTTAAAGCAGTTATTTATAGTTTTAACAAATTTCTTAATAAAAGATTGTTAGCTTTTAGAAGCAATTTTATTACTAAATAAGGAAGTCATTGTGTTGTTAAAATACAGTTAATTCCTGTTAACTCGAACCTCCAGGAGACCAAGGAAAATGTTTTGACTAAATGAATGTTCAGCTTAATTGGAGTGAAAAAATTGTTCTTGCTTTCAAGGTACTATAGAAAACAGTTCTGGAAAAAAATTTGTTTTAACTGGTGCTCGACTTTCTGGGTATTAACTATATTTTAAATGTTAATTTGAAAATACAGTTTAATATACACCATTATACTAACTTTGTTAGTATAATGGTGTATATTAAACTTTAACATTAAATGAAAATAAATTGCCTCAAACAAATATCTCATATCAGCCAAAGTTTGACTTGAAAATTCACTTTAATCAAACATTCATTAAGTTAAACCATTTTCTATGGTCCCTTGGCTGTTAGAGTTATTGGGAATTAACTGTATGTTATAATTAATTTGCAAGAAAAAAAAAATCCAATAACAAAAAGAAAATTTTTATGTTATCTCATTAGTTTATTTTTTAGTTATTGACTTTTTGATAATCTCCACTATGCATGTATTTATGTCCACTATGCATGTATTTATGTCCACTATACATGTATTTATGTCTGTTTTTTTTCTTAAAAATTTATTTTACTTAAATTTAATTTTGTGATAGGGGTTTGCTTTATATATCTAAAGATGTTGAAGAGAGAATGGATGCTTTAGCAGAAG
>NC_061157.1:35792412-35934912 GCF_022113875.1 Hydra vulgaris
ATGCAAGTTAATATTCAAATATACCTTATAAATATAACAATAGCTATTATAGACTTCTTTTCAAATTAAATTCTATTATTCCTGCCATTTTATTTTTCAGATTCCATAATATATTTAAAATAGAAAAATGGCATTATTTGATAGTAAGAAAACCAGAAAATTCATCAGCACAAAGTTTAGCGAATATCTTGGAGGTCCAAGAAAGTTTCTCCAAACTGAATTTCCAACATTACGTGATTGTTTGCTGCGATCTGCAACAAGAAAAATTACTAGTTAATGAAAAAAATTCATGTAACTTATCAATACAAGAAATTTTTTCTAATGTTGCCCATGGTATTCTTGAACAGAACAATGGTTTATTTTTAAAACAGAGTTTAAAGAGCTTATAGTTTGCGATATTAAAGCTATAGAACTAAGACTCAGTAGAGGTCTGCATTCTCTAAAATAACTCGACAAAAAGCCAATAAAGAACACTGGGAATCTAAACTTGATAAAATTTTAGACATTGCTTTTTGCAAATGCAAAATTGTTTACTGTGGTAAGAATGATGCCCCTTGCAATAATAATAGTGCTTATTGTCTTTGCAAATGTGACTTAAATTTTAGAATTCCACAAAAAGAGACATTTGGATTAAAACTCAGCTAGAAAAACAAGGTAGTGTTTCATCTGCCAAGCTTAGGTTCAAAAACTTTTGTAAGTCAGAGTTGTTGAGAACATTTTATTCATCTGCTGTTAGATTTGGCGCTAAAAATATATATTTGGAAGCAGAAATGAATAATAATTCTGAAATCGATATAGTCAGTGAATGCGATAAAGTCAGTGATAGTGATAAAGTCAGCGATAACGATAAAGTAAGTGATAGCGTAGAAGAATCAACATTATAAAAACAAGAAAATTATCTTAAACAAAATTACCTTGATATTAGCAATGCTGCCATTGCCTCTGTCAGATTTAGTGTGCCATCGACTGCTATTGCTATCATTAACAGTTTTCTGATAGATATTATAAAGGCAGGGAAACTTGTTAAAGATAAAAATAATCTCATTTGTGATAGCATGAAAGTTTTTGTGCCAAAGAGCATGCTATGAAGTGTTATAGAATAGAAGAAAATATAGACTTTGAAAGAAATATAATCACTGGAATTTTTGTTGATGGTAGAAAAGATAAAACTCTAATCTTTATGCATGATAAGACCACAGGTATCTTCAGAAAAATAATTATTTAAGAATACCATATAACTGTGGCCGAGGAGCCTAGAGGTTGCAACCTTACTCATTATACACCAGAGCCTAAATCTGAAATATGTAAACCAGCCAAACAATGTGCTAATGGATTATTTAACTGGTTGATGGAAAGAGGTAAAGATCTTAATCTCCAACTAATTGGTAGTGATACTACAAATAAAATGTCTTGATGAGAAAGTGGAATGCTTCATTTTGTGGAGGAACTTATCCATTGAAAATCTTTCAGATCTTTTTGCTGGCTTCACATTAATGAGTTTCCATTTTATCATATTGTGGAAAAACTTGATGGGCCAACTTCTTCAGAACAAGGTTGGTGTGGAGCAGTTGGTAAACTGTTTTCTAAAGTTGATAATCTTTAAAGAATTACTAAATTTACACCAATTCCTTTTCTGGAGCATTTAGTTAATACTGTTGAAGATTTTGTTAAACAAATGAGAACTGACAGTTTAATTGCTTGGAAGTATTTGAATGCAATATTTAAAGGAAACCTTGATCCTGGCTTTCTTCTAGCATGAGATGCTTGCTTCTATTTATGAGCAAGCATGATCTTAAACCTGAGAATGCAGAAATCTTAAAGCTCCTTGCAACTTGGGTGACATAGGTTCATCTTCCAATACTTTTTGAAATTAAAGTAAATCATGGTATTAAATACGGTTCTGGTCATCTTTTAAAGCTATTTCGACTTTGGCAGAAGCAAGATGGGTTAACTAAGGCTTTAAACCTTATCTAAAAAGTGAATGACTGAGAATATACTTGTTGTACTTCTCTGTTCTGATAACTCAGAACAAATGTCATTTGCAGCTGACATGATATTATCTTTCAAAGTTTCACAAACAATAAACCTTGATGCTTCTGAAATCAAAGAATTTATCAGTTGAAAAAAAGAAGTCATTACTGAACCAGTTTTCATAGAAAATTTGTCATTTGCCCAACTTAATGCATTGAGAGTTTTTCCCTGAGTGCTTCTTTTATATTCATTGCATACCCAAAGTGGTGTAATGCCAGTCATATTAGTTACCAAGCAGTTGAGTCAGTCTGAGATTGGGATAAAAGAGATAGTTTTGTATGAACTCAATTGCGAAATTGAGAAAAAATTCCTTTGATGAAATCAAAAAAAAGACTTTGTTTAAGTGACCAATGCTAAAAAAACTATATTGTAAACTGTTTAAAACTTTTATTCTCTCGTTTTCATACAGAATGATTATGTATTTAGTTAGTAATAATTTTTTATTATTAATTTGATATTATATGGTTATTATTACTGTATTTGTTACTTGGTTGTTTTATTTTCAAGCTTGTTAAAAGTTTTAAGTTGTTTTTATTAATTTTTTAAAATTGTTTTTGTAACTATGGCATTCCCACTATTTGAATGAAGGTTGTTTGTGTGTTTTTTTAGGTATGTGTGAGCGGGTGGGGGGGAGGGGGTTGGTAAGACAATTCTATTCTCTTTGCTAAACTTTTGAACACATATGTTTTTTATAAAAAGGCTTTTTATTTATATTTACATAAACAGTAATCATAATATATCTTGATAATTATAATAAAATTATCAAATTTTGACAGGGGGGGGGGCAGGAGCCCTAACCATTTTTATACATTCCTGGCAGAGGAATCCTGGTGGGTTGATGATTTTATCTGTTAATATTACTTGTGGTTAATTTTTACCTTGTAAAATTTTAATTTGTAATAATATTTGTCTAAAACAATTTAAAGATCAAACCCTAATTTAAAAAGAATAATTTTAAAACCCGTTTCCTGTTAGCTAAACATTAATATTTTACAAAAATAATATCAAAATTGAATTCACCATACCCAAATACATAGGAATCAAAATTTTGATTCCTATGTATTTGGGTATGGTGAATTCAAAATCTATTTGAATCAAAATCTATTTGAATTCACCATACCCAAATTTATTCAAAATTTTGAAAATTTAAATTTTGACTAAAGTATGATATACCCTAATATATATATATATAAATTAGTAAAAATACTTATCTAGTTTTTGTCTTCAACTATTTTTTTCTCCGTCAGTTGAAACCTACTTAGTTAAACAATTAGTTTATATATCTTTTATCGAGCATTTATTCTTGTTTTTTGTTTTTTCAGTTATCAAGCATTTATTCTTGTTTTTTGTTGTTTCAGTTTAAAGTTTACTTTTATAAAGAAAAAAATTTTTATGCTTAGTGTCTGAGAGTTTTCTTAATAAATCCTTTGTAATAATATCCCTTTTCTTGATGAGTTTATATGTTTCAAATATAAATAAAGGTTTTTTCCATTAAGTGGGCATAAAGTAGATTGTTGTTGTTAAAGTATATTACAGATTAGGGTTGTTCGCCGAAAAACAAAACTTGCGAAAATTTCGCATTTTTATCTACCGTAATAGAATTGTTATTACGGAAGTTGCACATGCGAAAATGCACATTCCGTAACGCGCTATACGAAAATATAAATAAATAAAATTCCGTAATAAAGCATTGCGAAAGAAAACTTGCGAAACAAATCATTTCGTAAGAATACTTACGAAATAGATCCTTACGGAAAAAGCATTCCGGAATGTGTAGTTACGAAAAAGACGCAAAAGATTTTATGTTACGATATATTTAAGATATTAACTGTTAACAGTTTAAATAATAAAATTATAAAAAAATGTTGTCAAATGATTCTTCAAATGTTTATACAAATATACCTAATATATATATATATATATATATATATATATATATATATATATATATATATATATATATATATATATATATATATATATATATACACATTAACGGGATTTTACTGTATATATATGTGTATATATATATATATACATATATATATATATTCATATATATATATATATATTCATATATATATATATATATATATATATATATATATATATATATATATATACATTAACGGGATTTTTACTGTATATATATGTGTATATATATATATATATATATATATATATATATATATATATATATATATATATATATATAAATAAATATATACTTATATATACAGTAAAATCCCGTTAAGTTGGACTCTCAATGAATAGATAAACAGTATGCCTTTCTTTTTAAAAAGTATAAAGAGGATGTGTGATAAACAATTAAATACTTTATTATAAAGAACGAGAGATCTCTCTAAAGGTAAATGATATCAGAAAGAGTAAAAAGAGAAGAAATATATGTGAAACAGCGGGATGTGAACCTGGGTCTACGCGGCCAAATGTCTTAACTGAATGAGCTATACGTTCATTCAACTAAGAGAATAGTAATATTTATTTAATATATAATTTGAAACTATATAAAACAGAATTTACAGAAAGAGATACGTATGCAAATAGGATTCTATATATCAGGAAAATGAATAGTAATGTGAACCTTTAGATGCTTATAATTAATATCTGGACTCAAAAACTAGTTACTTTTAATGGAACACAATAGGCTGTAGGAGCCTCAGGGAAATTATATTCAGAAATGGTTATATTAGACTCAGAGTTAGCTAGAAATTATTACAAAGTATTTAGGACAGATGTCTAGTACAAAAAGCAAAAGGTTTAAAGCAAAATGAATTATATTATTTGAAAAAATTGTTTTACGTACATTTCATCATAATTTAAGTAGAACTTAGTAAAGCAAGGGAAACGTGTTGAATTAAGCACAATGAACTCAATCTTAAAAGAATAACTAACAGAAGAGAGGTTGTCACTATTGTGAAGGCGACGAAAGATCTGTAATATAGAACATGGAGGTCAAAAAATGCTATCTTAAGTAAAAAGAGTTTGATGAATAAAAGTTACAATGGCTGCGGGATGCGAACCCGGATCTCTGCGGCGAATTATCACGTATCTAACTGATTGAACTATACAATCTTATACTCAATTTTATATCTTATTAAAATTAAAAAACAAAATTTTCTATGATCTATACTTTGAAAAGCGTATTCAAACAGGACTCTACATACCTTTAAAATCTGCTAGAATTTTAGTAACGTGCACACTTTTAGAAATTATTGAAATAGGTATATTTTATCAGAAATATGCTTAAGCTAAAGCATATTTTTGAGCCTCTTTTTACTATTTGCTTAAGCATATTCGAACCTGTTTCAAAAATTTCATATGCTTTAAAAAAAAAACATGTATATTACTACCCATCATTCTTATTTTTAATATAGGTAATGAGTTCAAAAAACATCGTTGTATATATTTATTATGGCACGTTTCGTAAGTTTATTTTTGCTAAGAATTCTTTCGTATGTTGTGATCCGAAATACTTTCGTTTCGAAAGAAATTTTATTTTTTATCAATATTTCTAAAAATAAAACCGTAAAAATTTAATAAGTTATTTTACTGAAAATAAAAATTCATTATAAACATTTTGGGATTTAAAGATGTTAATTTTTACAATTAAAATCAGTCTGGCAAACAAATTTTCTTTATAGACTTCAAAACGTCGTTTGGCAAAAATGTTTGTTTCGCAAGTGCGACTTCCGAAACCGCTACTTTCGTATGTTGCAAAATAGTTTTGTTTCGTATGTCAACTTGCGAAATGCTAAATTTCGGAAGTGGCTTTTGCGAAATGAACATCGGCGATTTTAAATGTTTTGTAACATTCGGTACGAAAAAATGTAATTCCGTGTTCTCAATCTCCTTACGAAAGAATGTTGTTTTTCCGGAATTGCACGAAATCCTCCGGTTAACAACCCTATTACAGATGTGGTTAGAGATCATTTCTGATATCGATTTAATATTGTTTAGTGAATGATTGGAATTGTTATATATCTGACTAGTTATTTATTTGGTTTATATATCTGACTAGTTATTTATTTGGTTTATATATTCGACTAGTTATTTATTTGGTTTATATATCTGACTAGTTATTTAGCTGGATTATACCTGAAATAAGAGCTACAATTTATTATTGCCTTATCTGCCAAATTGGTTGTTCAAAGCTGCAAGAAAAACATTCTCTTAAAGAGCAAACCACCAATAAGAAAGAACCAAATTTTTATTTTGCAGCACATGCCTCTGCTTTTTAAAAAACGGTTTGCTATACCAATCCTCTCAAATAAAGTTCAGGAAAAACCTTAAATCTTCAGCAGCAAAAGATGCCAGTGCAGCTGAACAAATTGTATTTCAAGTTTTTGCCAACAAAGAATTATCTCCTGAAGAAACTATTCGACTTGCATATAGCAGGCCTCTACCTACAATTACTCCTGGTAATTATTTATACTTAAATAGTTTTTACATATATATTTAAGTAAAATCTCTCAAAAACAATACAAGATATGTTTCGGGAAGTATATTTTTAACAATTTAAAAACAAATAATTTGAAAGTTTTGAACAAACTTTCTGAATAAAATTTAATATTAAGATAAAATAATTATGTTTTGGTTTAAGGTCAAAGTAGTGTCCAGCCACTATCAAGTGCTCCAAAATTGACCACTACAGCTCTTGTAAATGTACAAATAAATATGAGACTATCAAACAACAGAATAAAGAAACTGATCAGAACTCTAAACCAAATATCAAGCAGTAAGATGGTAGAGCCAAATTTTTATAAGAATTTCTTTAGAGCAGATCAACACTTGAGTGACTTCTTCACCTGCAGTGACATAAAATTACCAATGGAAGAGAAGATTCTGGTACAGTTCGGGTTATTGCTCACTGCAATGATTTATCAAGTCTTTTGAATCATGATATTCAATCTTGCAAAATTTCTGGTGAATATTTTGTTAAGCTCAGTATTAATTGTGGTAAAGTTTTGTCTAAGAATTGTTGATACCAGCTCACCGCCTCAAAAACAACCATTCACTTAAAGGTCTGGCAAAGACACTGGAGTTAAGAGACATTCTTTTTACAGTACTAGAAGATTTCCCCGAAATTCACTCCATCATTGAACAAACCTAGTCACTAAATAATGCAAATGGATTTAAATATTGTAATATGAAAGTTGCGAATATAATTTATGGTCTTCAAACCCATTCAAGTATGCAACCTTGTACATTGTATAATGTCAAATTCAAGTGTCTTGCCAAATCTGGAAACTTACGAACACTGGGCTCAATTAAATCTAGCTTTAAGTCTTTTCAGCAATCTGTTGGGTTTGTTGCTTGTGCAAATTTGTTTGGCAATGTCAAAAAAAAAAATTCAAATTATCAGTGGGCCTGACAATGGTTTAATTTTGGAAATAGTCCCACCAATGTAATTGCATCTTCTTAGAAGAGTTGTCAATCATCGTTTCAAGATACTCAAAACTGCATGGATAGAACCCAAATGCCCTCCACATTCAACTGAGCTCGTATCATGGGGGTCAATTCGATGAAAATGAATGTAGGATGCTTCTTAAAAATGTGGATGTGCTCCAGCAACTTGCTGATACAAACTCGGTTTCCAACATTCTTCACATAATTGAAGCATTCAAAAGTTTAATTTAGTTGTAAAAGCTTGCTTTGGATTTATCCTTCAGCTGGATTTTGCTTAAATAATTGAAAATTTCGAAAGGTGCTACTTAATGATAACTGGTGCAATCGTAACACCTAAAAGTCACTTTCTTCTACCACATCAAAGATTTCATCGGTGGCAAAAGATCTCCATTAGGGCCCTATAGTGAACATACTCTCAAAGTGAATAAAGTCTTGTCTCCATTAGGGCCCTATAGTGAACATACTCTCAAAGTGAATAAAATCTCCATTGAGGCCCTAGGATATTTTTCTAACTCTACACAGGCTTTGTGTTGAGTTGAAAAAATTACCTGGAGATAAATGTTAAGTTATATTTATGGGAAAAGAAGTAAAACAAAAGTGTGTAAATAAACTTTTTAAATTAATGGCTCTAAGTATTAAATAATCAAAAAAGACTTATAACATCTTTCTTTTTTTTAATGTCTATGTATATTCTTATAACATCTTTCATAATTTAAATATTTTTAGCTTTCAACACTATGTTTGATTTTATTTTGATTGCTGTATGCACATCCAATTTTTGACTGCACTTCCAGTATCTACGAAGGACAAGCTAAAAAGAAAAAAAAACTTTAATTGAATATTGATTTCTTTTGTTCAATAAAGAAATTTAAATGCTATAATTAGTTACCAACAACACTATCAACAAGGTCTTGACAAATTTTTGGTTAGTGAAGCTAATAGTGTAACTGAAGCTACTTATATAACTTTTCTTTCTCACCAATGATACCAAAAAATCATTTAAAAAATCTATTTGTACTAAGTAATTTGGAAAATGAAAATCTTTTTTTCTACAAGTAAAGAGTGCAAGAAGTTACTCCACTAGAACCATATGATTTGAATGGTGCTTTCCTCTAATATTAAAATTATTCTCTAATATTCTAATTTCCAACTAATTACTCATATATGTATATATATATATATTTTTTTTTATATATATATAGGTATATATATTTTTATATATATATAGGTATATATGTGTGTGTGTGTGTGTGTGTGTATATATATATATATATATATATATATATATATATATATATATATATATATATATATATATATATATATATATATATATATATATATATATATATATATATATATATATATATATACTAATGTTTATTGTTTATGTTTACCATATATGTTCTTCTACAGACTTTTGAATTTTTAATAAATTCTATATAAAAAATCTCTATAAATCTATAGGAATTCAATTTATTGAATTTCTATAAACCTTCTTTTCCAGAAATTTTATCTATAAAAATTCTATAGAATTTGATTAATTCTATACAAGTTTTATTGGAACAAAAAAGTTTTATAGAATTTTTATAGAACTTTTAGTTCTGGGTGATAGTTTAATGGCAAATCCTATTTAAGTGTATTAATTTTGTGAAAACATAACAAATAGCCTAGTTAGTAAACTTTATACAGTAAATAATTTATAATAAATCAAACGCTAAAATTTTTAAAGATCAGATGCTTAATCTACAAATTTATTTAATTAGCTTATTTGGAAACAGGTCATAAGTTAAAAGAAAAAAAAAACATTGCACATTATTAAATATGTCTAATAATAATAATGATGTATTTAAAAAAAAAACATTGCATGATATTAAATATGTCTAATAATAATAGCAATTTCTTTTTTTTTTACCCAGCCTAATACATCTAGGTTATGATGATAATACAGCTTAGGTTATGATGATAATACATCTTAGGTTATGATGATGAATTGTATTAATAAATTTATAATAACTATTAAAGCTTATTGGTAAGTTATTATTAAGACTGTCCCAGACAAAAATAAAGATTTAGTATTCTGACATTTAGTCGAAATATTAAATCTTTATTTTTCATAATTTTTTTATAGAGTATAGAGGATGTTTGAACTTTAAAAGTTTGATTTGCTTTTATAATATACATGCTGTCAACCATTTAATAATAAATAAATCAAGACTAAAAATACACTATTGAAATTTTCATGTCACACTTTATAATAAAGTAGCTTATACGTACACACTTTTTCTGGATAAACTTAAAAACACTTAAAACAGGCAGCACGTTTTTTATAAAAAAATTATGAAAACATGTTGTTCTGGGGTAGCAGAAACAGTACAAAAGTTCATCAAATGTTGATCCCTATCTCGCATGTATTGAAGATTCTAGCAACAGGCTATTTCAGTATGATGGTCAAGCCTTCCCAGGAAAGGCGTGCAGTTTTTCATCTTGTATATCCACCCATGAGTTTTCTAATTTAGACAACTTGGTCACGTCGTTTGCAAGTTTTATTATATGCGTTGATGAAAAAAGTTTTAAAAACAAACAAAGCAAAATAACAAAATAGGAAATTAAATTAAACTTAAATAAAAAATAATAATAACAATAATTTAAATAGTTGTGTACTTTTTTTATTTTTGTTTCTTCGTAGTGGTTATTATTTTCGGCAACAAAATTTGATAAGTCAAAGTTAAAAAAAAAAAAATTTTAAATTACAAAGAATAATTTTCCTCTATTTTATTTGTTTGTTTTTTTTAAAGAGAAAAGCGTAAATATAAATTTTCATCTGTTTGTAAAATATATTTGTATAATTTTAATGTAATGAGTATTTATCATGGGTTGAAAATTAAGCGATCACAATTTGCTCTGGAAAAATATCTGGTCTTCAAAATTTTAGTTTATGCAAAGCTGTGTACTTTGTTTTCAAGGAGCAAATTATTATAAGTTTGTTAGCGAGAAAGTTGTAAGAAACAAAACAAAACAATAAACTTAAAGACTACAAAAGTAATAACACTCTCACTAACTGTCACTAACTGCATTATAAATGTAATAAAACTATAAGTGTTATTATTTTTATAAAGCACTTATTACTTTTAAAGTTCATTCTTTGTTCAAACAACATTTGTAATTCCAAACATTATTTAAAGTAGAAAAGCATCTAGAAAAAATAAAGTGGATATTCAAATATTATTAAAAACTTCAGGAACTTTTACAAATCACTAAAACAATAAAAATTTAGCAATAATGAAAACGTTACTAATAGTCTGTAAAAATGTGTGTTAATTTTAAAATCAACCAATAAAAAATTTTTTTTGGTTGATTTTAAAATTAGCGTGCGTTTTTATGGACTATTGATGGAAGTTATTTGTTATGTTTTATAAAAATGTTACTTAAGTTTTGAATATTAATTGAATATCCACTCTATTTTTCTAGATGCTTTTCAATTTGAATTAAAATTTGGGATTACTTACATTGTTTGAATAAAGAATAAATAATAAAAATTATAAGTGCGTTATAAAAGTAATAACACTATTATAGTTTTATTACTTTTGTAATGCAGTTGATTACTAGAGTGTTATTACTTTTGCAGTCTTAAGTTTATTGTTTTATTTTTTATAACTTTTTCGTTAACAAATTTAAATTTCGTTTAGTGATTCGCCACTTGAAAACTAAGAACACAGTTTTGCTTAAAATTTTGGATAACAGATATTTTTCCAGATTTTGCATTTTGCAACTGCTTAATTAACCCTTGTTGTTACATTAATTATATTTTACAAACACATTGCAATTTATATTTTCGCTTTCCTCCTAAAAAAAAAAGTTAAATATAGGAAAATCATTATTTTTATTGTAGACTTGAAACTTTTTTTTTTTTTTGCTTTGCCTTATCTAATTTGTTGGTGAATGTACAAACCACTCTAATTTGTTGGTAAATATACAAACCACTCTAAAGAAATAAAAATAAAAGCAGTACACAATTTATTTAGATTATTAATAAGTGGTGCTCAAAAAAACTAAAAATAAAGTAAGTTTGAATTATTTATCAAAAAAATACCAACATGTATAATTGCCTCTTATAATTGCCTACGTTGTAGGCAATTATAAGAGGCAATTATACATGTAAAACTTGGGTGTTAATCTTTTTAGAGTTGTTATCACAATGCCATCACTAAGAAGGTTTTTAGTCATAATCACAAAGCAGATTTATGTTGGGTTTTTTATTTTTACATGATTATGCTTTTCGAAATTATGCTTAAATAAAGTTTAAATTTTTTTTTCTTTGTTAATGGTTTGACTCTTTTATAATAAAGATTTTTTTATAAAGAATAATTTTATCTTTAGAATTAAATTATTAAAGACTTTGATTAGACTTTGATAATTGCATCAATAATTGTTATATTACATTGGATAATTACTAAATTTATTAGACTTTACTTATAATAATAAAAAAGATTGGAGCTTTTTTATTTATTTTTTCATATTTTCCTAAATATTTATTGTATTCTCTACATAATGCATATAATTTTTTTATGCATGCAAAATAATAATTCAAAATAGTGCAAGATCTTTTTAACAATTTTCTTATTGAATTCACTGCAAGCTTGAAGTAATTTAAAAGTTTATATGTCATTAGCCATATAGATATTTTTTAAAATAAAGTTATTACAAGATTTTAGATTAATCATTTGGTTATGGATATTATGTTCAGAGATGTTATAAGATATTATTATATATGATATCTTCAGAGATATCATATAAAGTATATCTTCAGAGGTATCATATAAAGTATATCTTCAGAGATATCATATAAAGTATATCTTCAGAGATATCATATAAAGTATATCTTCAGAGATATCATTTTATTTTTTTGTTGTAAATCTTATGTTATTAATTTTATTTTTGTTGCTTACCTAATATTTTATTTTGCAGTTACATGCATCTTATCCAAATGATTCATTTAAAGAATGCCGTACATTGCAGCTTTACCAAACCACACAAATATTAAAACACATGACTCGTCCAAATGATGCTGTTATTTTTTGTGGTGATTTTAATCATACTCCTGATGAAATAGGAATAAAAGCACTCTCATTGTTAACCAACTTAAGTGATACTTATGATATTGCATCAAGCAAGGTATAACTCAAACAAGATTCCAAAAACTTATTATTTTGTTTTCGTTTTTTTCATTTTTTTTTAATTTTTTTAGATATCTTTGTGCCACACAATTAATCCTTTATCAAATAGTTACCTATCTAGTGAAGAAATACCATCTCGTATTGATTATACTTTTGTAAGCAAACATTTTCAATGTACTAGATGTGATCTTGCAATGCAAAAAATTCCAGGAAAATCTATTAATTTTTCTGATCACGAGGGGTATGCTACAACATTAATATTTGATCCTAGTAAGTTACTTTTAATAAATGTATAACCATATTTAGTATATATATATATATATATATATATATATATATATATATATATATATATATATATATATATATATATATATATATATATGTATATATATATATATGTATATGTGTATATATATATATATATATATATATCTACACATATATAAATATATATATATACACATATATATATACACATATATATATATATACACATATATATATATATATATATATATATATATATATATATATATATATATATATATATATATATATATATATATATATATATATATATATATATATATATAGCACTTGGAATTAATGTCAGTATTCCGCAATGCTGAACAAATAGTACTTGAAGTCAGCTAAAAATTGACATCTCATTTCTATGTTTTATGGTAAAACCATTGTCAAAGTCTTCAGTTAACCGTTTCCTTGTATTTTTACTATTTAATGTATTTTAACTAATTTAAAGTATATAAATATATGCCAGTATTTAATAAATAGTAAATGTAAGCATAAAATTATTATATATAATAGTTTTATGTTTATAGCCAGGGCTAGAATTTTTTTTTTCTAGCCCTAGCTATAAACCCCTGCTAAATCTTATAATTTTGCCAGGTTTGCAAAAAGTCTCATTTTCAGCCGAAGACGGGGATGAGGCAAGGGCGTCGGTCACTTACTATTGTATATATGGTTTCCATGTGAGGTCAGTTGTAAATTATAATCCAAGAAGAAATAAAGAAGAGGACTTAGTGAGAAGGTTGCCATTCATCAAATCGGAATGTCAAGAGTATTGCAATAGTTGTTTGCAATAAAGAACTTGTTTGCAATAAAGTGGAAACACAAAAAATGGACTTTTTTCTCCATAAGCTTGCTTTATATTGTCAGCCGAGAACCAAGAGGCTGTATCCTCTTGGTTCTCGACTAACGATATGAAGCAAGTATATGGAGAAGACCAGCATGCCAAACTTTGTCAAAAACTTCAGATATGTCAAGAGCAATAGTTCTAGTCTCATCGCCTCCATTAAATGCACAGTAAAATCTTTCAGTCACTGCATTTGGCAAATCAGCCGTGGAGCGAGAGGATCAATAACTGTATTAAATAACTTACTGAACCTCTGACAGTAAGTTATTTGACTTAAGATGAGATGCGAGAAATTTGTTGATCAAAGACTCAAAGACTTTGCTAATAATAGTAAGAAGACTCATCTGACAACAATTGGAGGGATTAGAATGTTATCCGAAATTTTTGAAAATTTGAATAACAGATGCCATTTTTAAAATACTAAAGATTAAGGTGAACGTAGGTTTTATAGTTGGAGTCACTAGTTAGTTACTGAGCTCACACTGCATCAGAGTGAGCTCAGTAAGTGTTTAAACACAACACAAACATACATCTAAATAACTAAGAGTGAATAAACATATTGCCAGAGGTTCCAACAAAACACAAACATACATATATAAAGTAAGTTAGGGTTGAGCCAACATCGCGCCAGAAGTTCAGACAGAACACAAACATACATATATAAAGTAGCTTACCGGTGAACCAACACCGTGCCAGAAGTGCAGACAGAAAACAAACATGCATAAAGTAACTTACAGTTGAATGAACACTGTGCCAGAGGTTCAGACAGAACACAAGCATGCAGATAGCAACTTACAGTTGAGTTAACACCGCACCAAAGGTTTAGACAGAACACAAACATATAACATTAGTGTGTTAGCTCACCTATAATTTACATATAAAGTAAATTATAGGTGAGCTAAGACACTAGCTAAAGCACCTCCAACTTTATAAAAGACATACACACACAAAAAAATATTAGTAAATGAAAAAAATTAAACTATAGGCATGACCAATATTAAATAGTAACGATGACAGGAAGTGCTGCAACATTGACTGAGGGTATGGGATGTGGTAGCAATCTTTTCTTTCATTATATATATATATATATATATATATATATATATATATATATATATATATATATATATATATATATATATATATATATATTAGGAATCCTATATTGGAAAAATATTCATTGAGCAGCTGTGCGCCACAGCTGCTCCATGAAATCATTCATGGAGCAGCTGTGGCGCAATGGTTATGTTCTGGCTCAGATCCCAGAGGTCTGAGGTTTGACGCCGGTTCTAGCCCTAAAAATAACATTGTTAAGCAAAGAGACATGAAGTTTCAAGGTAAATGCTCTTCTGCAGAGTGGGGTGTACCTTAATAACTATGAAAAAGAACAAGTAGAAAGACTAAATACAGTTAAATGAAAAATATTCTTAGTTGAATAAAACAATTATAATATATTATTGTTAAAACAATCTATTAAATACTTTTATTAAAACAATAATAAAATAAGAGCTTTAATTATTTATGAAAAATGATATTTACCACTAGTAAATAGAAAGTAATCTAAATAAGCGAAGCAAAAAAATAGATATAGAAATAGGTATAGTTTACAGGGTCAGATCCAGATCATCTAGTAAGGGAGCAATTTTTTAAATTTCACTTCAGAAATTTCACTTGTATTTGGTTGATCCAAACTAAAAGTGGGGGGGGGGGAGAGCAATTTTCAGGTTTTTTAGATTTTTTTTTTTGAATAATATGAATTTTTTAATGTCTTAATCTATGTAACTATGAAATTACGTTATATATTGATTTTCAATCAGTCTGATTTTTTTTTTTTTTTTTTGTACCTCACAAACATATGAAAATTCGTAATCACATTTAAACAGCCTTCCTATTTATATATAAGAAAATGTATAAGAAATTAAGTCTAGTAAAGATGGCTTGCATGTTATTGTTGATGTCAGATGCATTAAAGAACTCTTTGAAGAGATGCTGAGATTTATTTGATCAAATGGATGGCCAATTTTTGCCTTAAGCCAACAAATATTTTTCCAGTTATTAATAAACTTAAAGTTGTAGATTAAATCACCTCGATTATGTCTTTTATTTAGTGAGATGAGATAAAGATGTGATATTCTGACTTAGCTGGATAATACTCTAAAAAGTAAAATGTCTTTTGTGGCGCGACTGAACTTTTTCAAATTTTTTAATGTTGTGTGCAGAAGAGAATTCCATACAGGAGTAGCATACTTAAAATAAGGTCTGACCAGCAATGTGTAAAGTTTCTTCCAGACTTCTGCGTTTTTATAGATAAAAGCTTTCTTTACTTATCAAGGACAGAGTTAGCTTTTGATCATATTATTTCAACATGCATATCCCATTTGAGGTTGTGTGAAATGCAAATACCAAGATCTCTTTTGTTGTAAGAGGAATTGAGAAGTTGCATCCCTTGTGAAGTCAAGATATAGTATTGGTGGTTTGATTTTTGCTTTTGTTGAAGTGCAAGATAAGGTACTTTTTGTAGTTACGATGTAAGTGTCATTTTGTTGTCCAAGATGTGATTTAATTTATATTGTTTTAAGTTAAGTTTTGTTAAGTTCAATATGGCTTATTAGCTTTATGGCTTATTAGTGTGTCAGATATATAAATGCAGGCTACACCATGAGGTTTATTTTTTTGATCATGCCTGTAAGTAATATAATTTGTGAGGTTAGGTTTTCATTAAACCATTTTTATTTTATGAAGACAAAAGTAGTCTTGTCTAGGTTTTTTTGAAGTTTAAATAAGCCTTTGCAGCTCAGAAAGTTCCACAGAGTTTAACAAGGTTGCATTTGTATAAAAATAATTAAAATTGTTAATATGTTTTGTTGTGTTAATTTTATTATTAATAAACATTTTTATATTGTTTTTTAAATCTGTTTTAAGTTGTTTACAATCATGTTTCTTCCAAGAGTCAAGTTTTTTTTTTCCCAATATTTTTACTCTCAACAAGGCTGCAAGCAACCACTATTAGAGTTGAAAGCTAGAAGAAGAGAAAAGGTGAAGTTTATAGAGCAAGATAATAATTAACAGATGACTTGAAAGATTGAAAATTATATGAATCAGGAAAACAATAAAAAAAGAGCAAATTCCAGAGAACTGATGTTTGAGGAAAAAAAACTAGATGAATATGAAGTTTCCGAGCACTTAGAAACAGTCGCAGTAAAAGAATGAGACTTAATTGAATTATGAGTAACACGAGAATGAATTTTAGTAGATAGCACAAGAGACGCTAGCTTAGAGCAGTGACCATTGTATTTATAGATAAGAAGAGGAGAAACAATGTTATGATGTAATGTTTATAGGTTGGCTGCAAGAGCAGGTCCAACTATGTTTACAATGCATTTTTGCACCTTGTCTAAAAGAGACAGGGTTTCATTAGGAGATCCACCCCAGATATGGAAACAGTTAATTGTTTCTTAATGGCTAATGGGAAGACTAATGAGAGAGTACTTAGATGAATCAGATCGCTCTCCAGAATTTTTGAAAGTTGGAATAACAGATGCTGTTTTCCAGCAGGCTCTGATAAGCATTTGGTAAATAGTTTGAAAGTATAGGCGACAGCTCCAGTGAACACTTCTGCAAGACTATAACAGGTATGTTGTCTGGACTACAAGCTGTAAATTAATGTAAATTAAAAAGAGTATAGGGTGTCTAAGCAGGAAATTAATTTAAATGCAGACGCTGGAGTAATACGAATGTCAAGCAATTGATCAACCTGTTTGACAGCAATATCAGGTAGAATGCAACTAGTGAAATCAAGAAATGATATTGATGAGAAGTTCTTAGCAAACAATTCAGCTTTGTCTTTAGGTGAGGTGACAAAATCTGAACTATACAAGAGAGATGGAAAAACATATTTGGCCTTATAGACACTGTTAAAGATTCTCCAGAAGTCACGAGAGCCTAATTTTTGAGCTGAAATAAGATTTCTTTATCTGAGTAGTGGGCTTTGGTGTTAGACAAAATTTTTTTATGATTGTTTCTAGCAATAATAACCAGAAGTCTGTTTTCTAGAGAATTGTTTTGGTGATATGAAAGTAAAGGTTAATCAGAAAAAAACCATGTAGAAGAGTAAGGCTTGACTTTGGTTTGTCGAGAGGAATAAAAGATTCCATGCTAGCCTAAATTCAAAAAGTTATGTAAGAAGAACATTTTTTAGCAGGAAGATGAAAGACTTTTATCCAAGGGCCATCACTAAGAAAATCACAGAAATAGTCTCAGTAAGCTTTGAGGTAGTTGTAAGAGGTATGATGAAAGGGGAATTCTGATGATGAAGAAAAGTGAGATAATAGTTTTACAGAGATTAAACTGTGATCAGAAGCATTTAAGGGTGAATGTGGAGAAACTGAGCACTGACTAGGATCAGAAACAAGACATAAGTCAAGTAGAGAAAATAAATGATTTGAATTGTCTGAAAATAAGTTGAAAAGTTGACTATTTGTGTTAGAGATTAAGAAAGACAAAAGTTGAATGTCTTAACACCTGCAAAGTCACTGACACTAGAGCCAAGCGATTCAGAGTGATGAGGATTAAAGTCACCAAAAACAACAATTCTTGCTGAAGTATTAAGAGAAAGGGCTTGCTCAATTTGATCAGAAATAAAATTGAAAAGAGTGTTATCTTGAGATGAAGGAGAATGATATAGAACAAAGAGAAAGGTGATAGAGTGAAGTGGTGATAAACGAAAACACATAAAAAAATAGTCTGTATATTCAAACCTAGTTTCATGATCAATGGGTGAGTTCTTACGAATGTAAAGTCCCAAATTCCATCAATGTATATGACTTTTCCACTACAGATAGCAAAACAAAATGGCTGATCCTTGATCTTTTAGCTGACTTTTAGCTGATCCTTTAGCTGACTTTTAATTTTTTTTGTTGAGTCTGTTACATTTTTTTATGTAGCAGGTTTGATTGCCTTTGTTGAAATGGAGTTTCTGGGTTGACTTATGTACCATTTTGGGTATTGTTGAGTTTTAGTTTATGGGCAACTTTGAGAATTGCATTTCTTTCTTCTATGTTGTTAAAAACTACTTGTAATGAAGACTTTTAATGTTGAAAAATTAGGCTAAATTATGTATCATAGTTAATGGCACTTTATGTTGTGCCAAATATCTGCAAAAAGAGCCAAATAAATCATTGTGAAGTTATTCATAATGATTTATTTAAAGCCAAATAAATCATTGTGAAGTTTTTCAGCTTGTCAAGCTTCACTTTACAGGTAATAAAGAAATTTTAATTGTTCAATATTTCAGTGCAATCAAGGATCACTCTTCACTTGATATTCTTTGTTTTCACAAAGAATATCAAGTGAAGGTAAATATCAAGTGATATTTATATCTCAATATTTATATCTCAAGTGAAGGTGATAAATATCAAGTGATATTTATATCTCAATATTTATATCTCAAGTGAAGGTGATAAATATCAAGTGATATATCTCAATATCAAGTTGTTTCTTATGGCTTTTTTTACAACCAAACAACAATTGCCAAAACACTAAACGATCATTATTATATATGTGTGTTTACAAATTATAATTTTGTTTCATTATTATATTGCAGTAAAGTGCACAATACAAGTGGTTTAATGGTGTAAGTAGTGGCATAAGAGTCTAATTGTGTAGATGATCTATATTATAACTAATAGTTTAATTTTCTATGCTAATACCTTGTTATGATAAGAGCACTCAGGGTGGCCAGCGGTCCTTGAAATCCTGGAAAAGTCTTGGAATTTTATAGATCCTGGAAAAGTCCTGGAAAAACACCCCTTTTTACAAAAAATCCTGGAAATCCTGGAACTTTTTTTTATAGAGTTCAATATTCCGTTTTCTTGTTTTCATCTTTTACAAAACTTTACATTTAATTATGTATTTTCTGGTATGATGAAAATATTTTTATTAATTTTACTATCTGTATTATTAATTCTACTAAATATTTAGAAAATAGAATATACAAATAATATATATAACAATTAATATATAATATAACTAACATAACGCCCAAGTCAAAGAACTGTCGTTTCCAAATAGAATGGCTTTACAATAAAAAGTATTCTTCTTGGGTAAAATTATATTTTTCAAAGAAAGCAAGATGTAATTGGTGTCAAAAAATGTTAATATTTCTAACATGGGAGTATCTGCATTAAATTCTCGTGCAATTGGTAAAAAGCATAAAGAGCATGCAAGAACACATAATGCAGCTGATATGTTCTTTACTGGTAGTTTTTTAGTTATTTGATTTGATTTTTTACTTTTTTTTTTGAAAATGTTTTTGAATTTTGGAATGCTTGAAGCAAATTGATTAGCTGTGCACCGGATATTAATTTTTTTTTTGCGCATTTCGTTCCTAGATTTTACTACAGAAGTATCTGGCAATAACTGCTTTTGTTAACTTACAAGAACATTTTCCTAATTCAAAAAATGTTTTAAATGACAAACTGGCACAACCTACTATAGAGGATCTTCAATCTCCAGCTCTGGTTACTAAGGCTGAAATAATAAGGAACTTGAATGTTGTAATGTCACATTTTTCGTTAAGATTGTGCTTAAATTTAAATGAAATATTTAAATCTATGTTCTCTGATAGTATAATAGCATCAAAGTTTGCATTAAGCAAAACAAAATGTGGCTACCTCATAAATTTTGGTTTAGCACCATACTATCGAGAGCAACTTATATCTGCAATCAGAGCATCACTCATCTTTGTTTTGTCATATGATGAGAGTAAGAATGTAATCTTTAAAAATGAACAAATGGACTGTGGAGTTAGATACTGGGGTTCAAATTCTGGTGTTGTAAAAGATAGATATATTGATTCTTAGTTCTTCAGACGCCCTAATTCACAGAATTTATTTGACAAACTTATTGAAGCAACAAAGATCTTGTTATGTATAAAGTTATTTTATAATTCAGTTATTTATTTTACATACCTGTTCTTGTGGATTATTGTCGGCAAGTTAAGGTTGGTAAGTTATGATATCATAAATGTTTGTTTCATGTGCTAAATCCGCATTTAATAATCTTTTTTATCTATTTTTCTCGTTCAAAATTGATTCCTTCCCTAGTATTTTTTATTCCTTTCGCTAGTATTAGACATTTCCGTGGTCTAATCACGGCTGTTTCAAACAGCGTTTTTGTCACTAGCACTTAGCTTTAAAATCTAATTGAACAGAAATGTTCCTCATATTTTTCTTTAACCTATAGTTTTGATTCTTTCATATTTCAAAATACATTTTTTCAAGAGTCTTTGTTATTTTTTTTTTTTTTTTTTTAATGTGCAGTTAAATAACCAAACAATATTAATAAAGAAATACAAAATTTTTTAAACAACTAAAATCAATGTTTAACTAGTAAAATGAAAAAAAGCAAGAGAATTTTTTTTTTTTTTTTTTTTTTTTTTGTAAAAAAGCAAGAAAATGAGCAATATTCATTTGCATGTCGCTTGAAAACTACAAAAGCTTTTAACATAATTTTTTATGCATTTTGTTTTAATGGCCTTACAGCATGTTTGTTGTGATCCGCGACTAAAGTCGTGAAGAATATGACAACATTTTTCAAATTCCTATCAAACTTCGTAATAACTTTTTAATAGTGTAACGCGCCAAATCGCCAATTCAAAGACAAGTCCATCAACTCGTCTAGAATTACATAAAAAAATTAAATGTTTAGTTGCTTGCGTTTATAAGCAAAATTAGATTTTGTAAGTTGTACCCTTTTTTTTTTAATTTAAAACTTTATTTATAGTTGATTACATACAGTAGTTTATAAATACTTTTTTTGTTATTTTACGTCTATTTTTTTAAAGATAACTTGTTTATTCAAACACTCTATTAATTCATCTAATTAATCTAATTAATTGTTTAGGCTTAATTGTTTCTACTTGTTATGACTAAAAGTCAATTGAAAAACACTAAAGCAAACCTGATTTGAAATTATTTTTCAGTTCAAATTATTAATCATGTTTAAAGAAAATGAGCGACATGCAAGAAAATTATTATGCTTCCACCATCAATAAATAACCACTTAAAAGTTCATTTCCCTACCTTGATGCAGCTGGGATAAAGTTAAATTTAAACAACTTAAGGGGTGCTGAAACAAATCAGTATCTAGAGTTAATAAAGATCTAAATTTTACAAACGGAATAATGTTTGAAATGTTTATATTTTTTAAAGATTAAAGATTTCTTTTTGTTTATTCAATCTATTGTCTCAGAATCAACAGAAGTCTTGTCAAGGTAAACAAATTCTAAGAATTTCATGTGTATGGTATAAAACCTATACATCTCCTAAAAGAAAACTTCTAACCGGTTGCTTTGTTTACATTCTAAAGCGCGTGTGCAAAAAACGACAGACAAAACATTTGACCTAAAGCTAAGTAAGCAAAAGTTATGGTGTGAAGTTTGTACAAGTAAACTATGTGAATAGAAGTCTCACAAAGTGGAACTAGCAAAATATGTCAAAATTTGTTAACCAGTATCAAAAAATACTTTGCCAATTTTCAAAACTAAAATAAATTTAAAATTAACAGGATATACTTCTATTAATCTATACTTCTATCAATCCAGCGAAGTTATAGAAAAACCGAGAATTCGTATCAAAATTTACATAAATTAGCATCAAAAGCTGTTGTTTTTAAAAGTATTAGTTGGTAAATTGATGAAATAGAGAACTGTAATGAAACAGGCACTGCATATGAAAATGAGTTTTACTTTACTCCTAAAGATCAGGCTGAACCAATTACTGCTCATAATGAGCCATTGCTTATTAACAAAAGCCAAGATAAAATTACAAATCTCGTCAAAATTAACTTAATACAATAGAAAATTTGTCTAAAACTTAAAGGAAAAACACTTCTTGGAAAATTCAGAGGGCTGGACTTCTTCTGTTTATAAAATACTGAATCTGTTTATAAAATGGGGTACAATGTAAATATTGGTAACCCCCTCACAAGTCTTTATTAGTCAAATATTCTAAAATTGTTTGCCAAAAGATTATTATCTTAAAATTGAAAGCAAAGTATAAACTTTTGAATGCAATGTCTCCACAACAAATAAATCTTTCCATTACTGTTGCAGGTTTGTACATTGATGTTGATTATCCTTAGTGCAAGTCAAGATAGAATTGAAAAATGAAATTGTTATGGAACAGGTATTTTTTAAATGAAATTCTCTTTAATTATAGAAACAGCTTAGAGTTGTGGAAAGATGACCAAAATTATCCCCTTAATAAAAATGGTCTAATTAAAATTAATCACAAGTATTACTATCAAATACAACAACAAACGATGGTAACAAAAACAAAATATTATCTGTTGAAGTAATGGAAGCATGACAAATGATAAACTCTGTATCTGTTATATATTTAAATAAACTTAAAAAAGTTGAAACAAGAAAATTGAATCCAAATCAACTACAGCTGTTCTGCGTGTGTAAATGTTCAAAATTTCTTCTTTTGACTAAATGTATTAATTTTTATTGTCCAGTCAAATGGTATCATTACCTCAGTCTTTAAATAAAAAATGGTTTTTCTCTACCATTTTGCAGCATAAAGACAATATAATAAGCTTTTGTGTAACACTACTAAATAAAGTTAAACTTCTTTTTAAATTGGAAAACATATTTTATGATTTGTTGACAAACCTTTTGTCATAAAACATTTTATAAACGTTGTAAATATTTAAATTTTTAAAAATATTGTAGATAAAAAAAATAAAAGTATATAAATTTTAGTTAAATTACATTTAAATTATTTTTTAACTTTAGTTTGAAACAGACTTATAAATAGCTGAAAAGTTTGATATTATGCAAATTTAGCGACTCACGACAAACATGTAATTGTATTTAAATAAATGTAATTGTAATTACATTTAAGTATTTAAAAAGATTTATATATTCAATTATATATATATATATATATATATATATATATATATATATATATATATATATATATATATATATATATATATATATATATATATATATATATATATATATATATATATATATATATATATATATATATATATATATATATATATATATATATAAACAAAATTACAAACCTTAAAAAAAAAAGAAATATCCTCCTTGCTGAAGTTGCTAAAAAAAATTTTGCTATAGAATTTCTTCAAAATCAAATTGAAGAAATTAATAATCAAAGATTCAATTTAATAAAATATATGGCGGAATTAAGAGTAGAATAACAATTAGCATTTACTTCACTTTTATTAAAAAGCGAAATACCACTATTAGACAAAGATGTTACACAAACATTAATAACATAATAACAAAAGACATAATGGCTATTACAGAAGATTTAAACGATGGCTTGTTTTTTGTATTTTTTTTTAATTTTTCGTCATAACTTTGTTCCTTTTTTTGTTTGTTTGCGTTCATTCATTATTGTTTTATTTTATCCAAGCATTGTTTTATTTTATTTTATCCACTCAATGTTGTTTTATTTTATCCATTCATTATTGTTTTATTTTATCCGCCTATTATTGTTTTATTTAAATTTAGAAACAATAGATTATAGTATTTTTTTAAAACGGTTTGAAAAAATGTGAATTGTTTTTTAGAAGTGGATAGTGTCGAAAATTTAGAGAACCCTACTTATTACAATATGCTTAAAACTCTGCATAAAGTAATTATGGAAGGTGAATTGAGAGCCAATAAAGTTCATCGACGAAAGATTGGGCTTGTAATTCTCTTAGTTCTTTTTGTGTTTATGCCAATCATTTTTACAGATATTTTTTGTTCTATATTTCCTAGTATTTCTACGTTTAGTGGTAAAATTGTTTTTATCGTTCAAATTGTTTCTGCTATTTTTTGTACTGCATATGCATGGATAGTTATAGTATTGCGGCGCATTGATTCAAATTCATTCAAAGACGTCATGTTAGAAATTCACTCTAAAATCATGACAATTGAGAAAAATAATATTAATATAGTATCAATGGAGACGTCAAACAGCAAAAAATATCATTAAATCTTGTTTTTTAAAAAAATATTAAATTGTTTTGATAGCTAATCTTCTTTCACTTGATTTTTTTTTTTTATCAAAAGTTGCAGGTTAGCTTTCCGTAAATTTTAAATATATTTATTCTCTAGTAACGTTATATGGAAAAGCGCTAAATTTTATTATTGATCTTTTCTATATTTTAAAACATCTTAAACATAGAATCTTACTCACAGGCTTTTAATTTATTGGGTGGTTAAGCTAACTTGATTGGTCTTATTATGTTACTAAATATCGTCGCGGTTATTTCACAATTGAATAGGCAATTTTTTCTTTTTTTAGTTTTCTTAAAACATGAAAAAAGATTTAAGATATAATGAAATGGCTGTGATTTTCGATATGTTAAGAAACTAGACAGTTTTAAATAGCGTTGGTCATCTAATTGTTTATGCTAAATTTAATGTATGCATGCACAGATACAAAAGCCTTTGGCTCGCTGTTGTTATGTAGAGTTATATTTTATTGAAAGTACCTAGCCAAATATACTAGTATAACAATAAACAAGAGATTTATTTAATTTTTCAAATAAAAAATCTCTAATCTAAATATATATACGAATAATCAAATATTGAAATATTATTATGAATTATTGTTAAATATTTTGATGTTGTTATAATTTATTAAGTTATTATATAAAGTTTTAATTGTTAATCTTAGTATATTTTTTAAAAATATAAAAATGAAAAATATTGCTAATATTAATTGCTTTATAAAGTATTTTTTAATTTTCCAGAAATTTAAAAAAAAACACTTCTCTAGAATATTTGGACAGGATAAATAAACTTTTGAGGAAACTTTTATGGGGTATTGCAACTTACTGTATAACTTACGAATCTCACTTGATATTACCCCATCAAATTTTTTGCAATCTTTTCTTAAGTAAGTTTACAAATGTTAAAAATCCATGAAAATTTTAATTTTCACGAATTAGAACTAATTCTAATTTTTTAAACTACAACAGAAATATATTTATATAGAATATTTTTTATTATTATTATTAGTTTTAATATTAAATAAAGTTGTTTTGAAAAGTTTATTTGGTAAGAAATAAACCAAAAGCTCATGTTCGATAAGTCGAGATTTACTTGGTGGGCGGTTTTTAAAGCCTGTTTACACTGATAGTTTTTGCTTTTATCAGTGACTGAAATAATTATTTTATAATTTTTAAAGCCGATTTTAACTGATTTTTTTGTTTTAGTAAAAATTAATACACGAGGGGGGAGGGAGGGGGAGTCCAGAGTAACTTTTTAAAGTAATTAAAGGTTCGATTAAACTTATATCAGCATATTAAATCCTATTGAAATTATTATAAAACAGCCGTAAGCCATGATAGAATTAAATTGTTATATGCATGTTTTGTAAAAAAATATTAGTTTAGATTTATAAATAAAAATTTTTATAAAAAATACTTTTGATGAAACATTTAAAAAAATTCCCACTCAAAGTTTTTAGAACTTAAAAGAGAGAAATCAGCATAAAACTCTTGACTTCCTTGAAAACGCTTGCCCATACTTTTTATCATGGTTTTATATATTACGTCATGAACTTTTACTTTATAAGAAGTGAGAATATCAAGAGAAAGTTCAGGTTGGCTCGGACCATCTTCATCAGGAAATAGTTTTTTCTTTCGGATTCTCTTTTCTGGCAGATTACTTTCTGCTTCCAAATCATGTAAATCAAGTTTTTCATTAACTTTACTGACAAAATTATTCGCAACCGCCAATACAGTATCAAATTCTGTAGAATAAGTTTTAAGTTTTTCTGTAGTTTTTGTTACCATGTTATAAGCAATCAAAATGTCCATATTAATTCTTTGCAAATATTTCGACAGTGACTGAAAAATACGTAAATATATCTGTGCAGTTAAAATCGTTTCATATTTCAGGAGTCCATCTTTGAAGCATTTCGCCTTTACACGAACATCAGGTATAAAACTTAAATTTTTTTCCATGTGAAACAATGTAACTACGCGTTTAAGGTGGTATACCCCCTTCAAAATTATCTTGGAATTGAAATATTATAGTCAAAATAAAAATTAAGCCTATGAAAGATCTTATTAAACGAAATTGATTTATAAAATAACAGGTGGTTATGTTGTCATGACAACCACCTATAATGGCGGATATAAGAAAATATGCACATCGCACTGTCAAAAATATCTCAAAATCTAATCGAGTATTTAAAGTAAAACTTGGCCCAATTATAAAAAACAGTTTGATCTATGCAATCTGCCAAAAGTTTTTAAATCTGACTATTAGTTTCCATGTAGCACTACATGGATTATGAAGATTTTTAAATAAGCAATTTTTTAGTGCTGAAACAGCAATATCTCAAAATCTGAAATGTTTTATAATTAACTTTTGGCAGATTGCATACATCATATAAAAACACATCACTGCTGAAAATTTGGTTAAAAACTGATTACTAGAAAATGAAATAACTGTGACGGGAGATTGAAAAATAGAAGTTAGCAAATAAAGACTTTAAAAATTAAAAAAGAGAAAAATATCCAAAAAAATATTATAAAAATAAACAATGTTTGTAAATTTTAGAATTTGTTTGTAACAAAAAATTTACAAACAATGTTTGTAAATTTTAGAATTTAAAACAATGTTTGTAAATTTCTTGGCCAAATGAAAATTGTTAATGCGTTGCTATGGGGGTTGTCAAGGGCGTTTAAAAATGTAAGGATCATTAAAGTTTGTTTTCCTCAAGTTATATACTGAATTTTAAAAAATGGTTTTTAAAATATGATTCTATAATAAATTTTAAATAAAAATAAACAACAAAATTTTTTTTTCAAAATTTGATATTTCTGAGGGGTATACCACCTTAACGTATAAACCAGATTCTGAATTTGCAAATTCGCCTAATATTTTTGTAAGTGCAGCATCCTTTGACCACCAACGTGTTTCACCAATAGTTGAAATCCTGCGATGGTGTTCGTTATTTTGATTTTCCGCCAAAAAAATGTCCTTCCTCTGATATGATCCACGAATAAAAATTGCTACGTCACTCAATAAATTAAATAGTGAAATACTAGAAAGTACGGTACTACAAACATCTGACATAACCAAATTATAAACGTGAGCATAACACCAAACATGTATTTGGTTGGGATTTTCTTTGAACATCTATGCTGCGAATCCTTTGTATTCTCCATTCATGTTGGCAGCACCGTCTGTTGCATTACCGACGCACTTTAATATGTTAATGTTCAATGTACGCAGAGTTTGAAAAATTATAATCGATAAATACTCTCCAGCAGAAGATTCGCACGCAACCATTGTTAATAATCATTTGTAAATTTGGTCGGTTACATAACTAACGACAATTAAGCATTGATCCTTAGTCGTTATATCTTGTGCTGCGTTAACTTTTTTGGCAATGGTTTTCTGTATCAAGCGACATATAATTTGAATTAGTTTTATGATTGTGCTCTTGAAGAAAAGGTACCATGGAGCCTCTCCTAATACTTTCTGTTTCTTTTTATTTTGCATTTTTCTCAATGCAAGTATTTATATGCTCGATTAGGCAGACATCGTATTTACCTACAAGCAACACCATTTCTAAAAAGTTGCCATGATCAAGTGTATCTAGCAATGTGTATGCTGCTTCAAACTCCTGCCCTCTGTAACCACGTTTACCAATCAGCGTTATGATTTCTACCACTCGTAACAATAACTGACGTCGCTTTTGAACTTGTTCTCGTCGTACTGATAATTGTATGGAAAACAATAAGTTTTGAACATTAGATTTTGAAAAATATTGGAAATATGCTTCTGTTGATTTGTTATGGCATGTTGATTTTTCATGTTCTTCTACTCTTTGATGAATGTGTTTTCTATCTGTCATTCCTTTTATAAAAGAGTTTAGTACACTAATCGAAGAAAATGCTAAGCATATTGAACAATATAATCCATTATCCTCCTAAGAATAAGATAACCATTTACGGTTTGTACCATTATGTCGCACAAAAGATTTTATAATAATCAAATCTGCAGCAGTTTGGACTGGATGAACTTCAAAAAAATTTGTTAAGAAGGGTTGATGGTGAAGGAGAAAACCAGTTTATATGTTTTTCTGCTTGGTCAACAACAATATAACAATTTGTTTGCTTACGGTTTCTATGCAGTTAGTGTTTGGCTCTAAATGTGAGCCTCATTTAGCATATATGTTCATGCACTGTTTCTGTCGGTGTTGGTATGTGATTAACATTCAAGCTGACTAGAGCCTGTTCAACGTTTTTTATATTTTCATGAGCTATGCTTGTACTTCACTTTTAGAAATGAAGTCACTTATTTTAAAACATTTATTAGCTGCTGATTGAATCAGTTTTTGCTTTTTATCACGTAATTTGTTAGCTGCTCCCTTTCTTTTTTTGCGTTCGCTCATTTTGAAAATTTTGTCTTTAAAACCATGTTTTGTATAATAAAATGATTTTTTTTAACAACTTTTTTGCTTAAAAGTATTTTTAAATAGTTAAAAAAGTTATGGAGTTTAATACGTGTTTCATAACTTTTTTGCTTTTTTATACCTAATTCCGGACGGTTTTAGTAAAAAGTTTCATAACTCGCTTAATATAACGAAATTATGAAATATTTTAATATTATTAAACGCCTATACCAGACAAATCAAACAATATAAAAATAAAAAATATATATAAAATAATGCAATCATTAAAGATTTCAACTTGAAATTTAACATATCTAAATTAATAAAATAAAAAATAACTTAAATTTGCAACGAAAAAAATAAAAATACTATTTATGCAGAATTTATGCTGATTATTTGAGCTGAAAAAAATTAAATTATCGTTTGAATTAATAAAGATTTCTCTAATTCGATTGCGCAACTATTAAAATTTATGGCAAAACAATTTTGGAAAGACAATAAAAAATTCTCAAATGCCAAAGACGTTAAATCATAATAAAATTGTTGTAACTATATATATATATATATATATATATATATATATATATATATATATATATATATATATATATATATATATATGTATATATATATATATATATATATATATATATATATATATATATATATATATATATATATATATATATATATATATATATATATATATATATAGTTAGTTAGTTAGTTAGTTACTCGATTAAAAAAGAAGTTTTCTCTGTACTTAAGTTTTGTCAATTCCTTAGAAATTTTAAAGCAGTGACCTCTTGTATGATTGTTAACAATTGGAAAACGAATGCTTTTGTCTAATTTATCAACATTATTCATAATTTTATACATTTGTATTAGATCTCCTCTTTGTCTCCTTTCTACTAGTGTAGTTAAGGTTTAATTCTTCGAGTCTTGTATAGGAAAGATTTCGGATTGATAAAACTAGTTTAGTAGCTTTGTGCTGAATTTTTTCAATATAGTCACAATCCGATTTAAGAAATGGAGACCATACCGGAACTGCTAACTCCAGTAATGGACGAACAAAAGTAATATAAAGCAAACGAAGTAACTTATAATCGAAGCAAACAAATGATTTTTTGATACGACCAAGTATTAGATTTTTTTTTTTTTTTTTTTAATTCACCTCCCTAAGGCCGAGAAGGCCACTATAGATGAGGAGGCTACTTGTGGTTATAACCCTCTCTCAACACTTTATATCCGAAACACGAACCTTGACAAACAAGGCTGCTGCGTGGAGAAACAAGTTGAGCGCGGTACTACGAGGGATGCGGTGAGAATTGAACTAGGAAACTCTCGCTTATGAAGCGAGTATTTATATATATATATATATATATATATATATATATATATATATATATATATATATATATATATATATATATATATATATATATATATATAATATATATATATATATATATATATATATATATATATATATATATGATTTTTTATTTTATTTTATAATATTATTTATATATTATAAAATAATATATATTGCACCTTCTAATATCGTGTACAATCCTGTCCGCTTTCTCTATGCTATCTTTCTAACTCGACTACTTCCGTCGACTACAATACCTTTATGTATATATGTATATATATATATATATATGTATGTATATATATATATATATATATATATATATATATTATATATATATATATATATATATATATATACATATATATATATTTATATATATATATATATATATATTTATATATATATATATATATATATATATATATATATATATATATATATATATATATATATATATATATATATATATATATATAAAGAAAATAGAATTAAATGAAAATTTAATTCCGATCAATATTGAATATAACGTTTTGCCAACTAAAGTTCAACGCTGAATCAACGTAAATACAACGTTGAAACAATGTAAAATACAACATTGTGCAAACTAAAAATAAAACATTGGGCCATAAGTTAATACGTTGAATCAACGTAGAAAATATAACCATTTTCCGACTTTAAATAAACGTTTTATAAACATTGGTCTTTAGTTGTTGGCGACGTTGCATGTGTAACCATAATGATATAAAAATAACGTTGGCAGCCGATGTTGATCCAACGAAACGCGCGTCATTGTTCTAATGTTTTAACAACGTATGTGTGCTAGCTGAGTATATATATATATATATATATATATATATATATATATATATATATATATATATATATATATATATATATATATATATATATATATATATATATATATATATAAGTACTGTATTATATTCTCACTATGAGATAGTGGGCATCGACTTTCATTATATTGGCGATACTTATTTCATTGCTCAATATTGGGCGTTGCTCAGTTACGGTTCCGTAATCTCTATTAATGGCCGTTGCCAGAAAGCTGCCAATTTTTTCTTTAATACTTTTGTCAGTAACGATTTCGAAATGAACGAATACAACGATAAACGACTAAACGCAACTCTACAAAATGTTTTTTAAATATCATCACAATATAATTTTGAAATATATAACTTTTCACGTATAAATATTGTAAAGTAATTAGCTTTTATTAAAATTTTATTTATTAAAAGGAAATGGGATGTAGAATACAAATATTGTGCTTTACCTATAACGACCTTGCAGGACGTTTTTGTTTCATTCCATACACTGAGTATGAAAAACATATTTCTTTAGCCATTAGCTGTATTAAGATTGCCGCTGTAAGTTGTTTCTCATCTCCTCCAATCGAAGTAAGAAAGTTCATCTAAATACAATCGAAGTAAGAAAGTTCATCTGATATACAACATAATTAAAGTCAATCACGTATCATATTGGATCATTTGTTTGTATGTTTCATATAAATGTATCATATATTTTAAAAATTAGAAACTTTAATAGTACATGGTACTGCTTCCAAAAACTATTAACTAATATCAATTCACTGATATATACTATTGATTCATAAGGTGTCTTTGTTCCATAATTTTTCTTCTAGATTTAGAAGATCTTTTTTCATCTATAATCGGCAAATAAATTCAATAAATCGAAAGAGATAGTCAAGCAAAGCTCTAATGGAATCACTTAACCCTAAAACACTAAAGATTTCTTCAATCTTTGAGAAACTGAGAGGCAATCTTATCAGTGTCACTTTTTTTGTAACCTGCATTCTTTTAAGCTGGAGGCGCAAATAATTCCGTTCTAAAGCAGTCTTATAACTGTCAAAAAAAAGTATAAAGAAGAGATGAAACCATAATAAACAATCAACATTTACTATATTTGAGTCAAACATAGCTGTTTAGATAAAAAAAAATAATCACAAATAAATTTATGATATAAAAAAACTTCAGATTAACTTTCTTTTTTGAGATTTTTTTTTTTTTGTTTAACTAAAAATATTAGTCTAAAAATTATTGATATTCATTTCTTAATGTTTAATGTAATCGCTTTTTATTGCAAGTATAGTTTAATTATTGGTTAGTAAAAAAAAGTGAATATTAAAGTTTGCGCAGTTTGGAAAGGTTTCTATGATAATATTTTCTTATTTAAATATGACATTAAGGAAGATAAACAACTTGAGGCTCTAAGTAAATACTTACCATTTTGCAATTGTACATTTAATGAACCCAAGATGCATCTAGATATTTTTTTAATGTCGTGACAGATGTTGAACACTATTTCAGATGGTAGACTATTCTACAAATTTATGAATTCCATATTTGAAAAAATTTTTCAGGACATCTGTCTTACAAAACATTTTTTTCAATTTATAAGCATGATCGCATGTTGTTAAGTTGGAGCTGAATAAATACTAACTAAATATATAATTATATATTAATATTAAGAAGTGGCCATATTAACACGCATGCTATTACAACTCAGATTAACTACTTAATGGTCTGTAATTACAATAATAAATATAATGGCTGTGCAGATGACATCATTCTGACACAGGTGTTGTTAGATAAAATACTGAATGGTATTTTATGAGGAAACAAAAGGGTTGCAACTACAATTATAAAGATTGTGAATGCATTTGTAAGTTTCTGCCATGTCATTGCATAAGAAACGATAGCTCAAGCTAGTTAAATTTAATCTCAGCCCAGTGGGCACAGGACGTAAAAAAGACGTCCTTAGGACGTTCAAATCGCGTCCGTCCGTCCCATTAAAATTCTAAACGTCTTTTGAACGTCTTATTCGAGTCCAATAATTTTTTCGTCCAAAAAATATCCAGAATGCTTTATTAAAATAAAAATAAATCAGTTAAATCACGCAAGCTTCAAACTTCATAAAATTTTTAAGTAACGCATTTTTAATAAAGTTTTTTTTCAATTACAAAAGAAGTCTTTTTACAACAACTAATAGACACGTTCCATCTAATTTTTATTTTTGTTATCAATTGAAAATTGTGGTAATATGGTAATACATGTAATGAAATTTTTACAGATAATGAAAGAAACGGTTTAAAACTGAATATATGCTATACTATGTATATATATACTTGATATACTATTAGTATAGTATTGCTATATCAAGAACCAAGTTCTAACAATAAGATTTAGACATCTCATGCAGAATCGAATTTTTCAATAGGAAAACCTGTTAATGATCATGGAACAATTATCCTGATAATTCTTTGAATTCAATGTCTTTACTCGACAACATTATGCTATTTTATAATGGAACCAGTACATTAGTTAATGATCTTCTTGAAATATTGCCAAATCAAGGTTTGGAACTTCCCAGAGATTCAAAGAGAATTTTAAAAGCACTTTATGAAAAGCGACTTATAGACAGGTTCTTGCTAATTTATATATATTTTTTTAAACATTTAATTACTCGAGAATCGTATTAATATTGATACATATATTGAAATTGATACAGATATTGAAATAAATAGTTTAAAACTGGGTATGTAATATACTATATATATATATATATATATATATATATATATATATATATATATATATATATATATATATATATATATATATATATATATATATGTATATATATATATATATACTTATATATATTTCAGTTATATGTATGTGTAGAAATGTATACGTGTGTATATAAACTTTTAACTTTATAACTAACCTGTTTTGCTGTCTTCCTGCTTGTACATTTTACAAAATTATATATATAATTATATATTATATAATATATATATATATATATATATATATATATATATATATATATATATATATACAAATATATATATACAAATATATATATATATATATATATATATATATATATATATATATATATATTAAGTATATACTTGACACTTGATATAGTATTTCAAGTATAATAATTGATATACTATATCAAGAACCAAGTTCTGACTGTTATTGAAATAAATAGTTAAAAACTGGGTATATGATATACTATATATATATATATATATATATATATATATATATATATATATATATATATATATATATATATATATATATATATATATATATATATATATATATATATATTTATATATATATATATATATATATATATATATATATATATATATATATACTTATATATATTTGAGTTATATGTATGTGTAGAAATGTATACGTGTGTATATAAACTTTTAACTAACCTGTTTTGCTGTCTTCCTGCTTGTACATTTTACAAAATTATATATATATATATTATATATATATATATATATATATATATATATATATATATATATATATATATATATATATTAAGTATATACTTGACACTTGATATAGTATTTCAAGTATAATAATTGATATACTATATCAAGAACCAAGTTCTGACTATTTGAAAAACTTAGACATCGCAGAATCTCATGCATAGTCATATTTTTCAAAAGGAAAACCTATTAATAATACAGAGAGTTTATGGTGATAATTCAATATAATTCAATATCTTTAATTAACAACTTTTAGATTGTTCTATTCGAAATAATTGGACCAGTACATTAGTTAATGAACTTTTTGAAATATTACAATATCAAGTTTTGGAACTTCGCTAATAACCAATTACTTAACTTTAGTAATTAGTTATTAGTGAAGTTCAAAAGTTTTGACTAAAAAATAAATCTAATTAAAAAAATTAAACCAGTCATAACAGTTATATAAGAGACAGGAGGGTAGAAAATTTCCTTTACTCTAAAGAAAATTTTCTACCCACCTGTCTCTTATATAACTGTATTAACATATGAATAACCACTATATCATATGTTGGAATGTTATTGGCAATTTACTAAGTAACCGATGAGAAACACTCCTTAATTTCTCCTTTTTTTTATCATCTAGGAAATTTTATTAAAGTAAATGGATTATACTTATTATTAAAGAAATTATATAGTCCTTTGATTGATTGCAAAGCTATATTTCTATTGTGTGTATATATATATATATATATATATATATATATATATATATATATATATATATATATATATATACACACAACCCTTGGGATTAAGAAAAAAAAGGTTGACAATAATTAGTTGACATCAATCAAAAAAACAAAAAAAAGTGATTCAAAAGTCTTACCATTAAACATAGAAACAAGGTCAGCATTATTTGTCGACCTCAAACACTTTTAGGTTGGCAATGCTGTATGCTGACCCTAAATCCAAAGGTTATATATATATATATATATATATATATATATATATATATATATATAAATATATATATATATATATATATATATATATATATATATATATATATATATATATATATATATATATATATATATATAAATATATATATATATATATATAAATATATATATATATATATATATATATATATATATATATATATATATATATATATATATATATATATATATATATGTATAAAAGTAATATGGTAATTTTTAATAATGTTTCTGTTTTTATTTTAAATTTATTGAAAAAAATAAGATTTTGTTTTCAATGTAGTTATTTTCTCCTTAATTCTGCTATTTTTTCTTTCAAAAAATTGACTTTCATGACCAAATCTTTTTAAATAATAGAAAAATGTCTCCTTAAAATCCTGACTTATAGCGTCAGTTTTAATAGTAAAAATACAAAATATATGTCAAATAAAATAAAAATGAGTTTTGCTAAAATTTAAAATTATTAGAATTAGTTAAAATTTAGAACTATTAGTTATTATTAGTTAAAATTAGTAGAATTTGTAGTATTAGTTAAAATTTAGAAATAGATAGTGTGAAACATCAATTAGATACAATTTAAAGTTGAACAGAAAAATTAAAAAAAAAAAAAATGCTAATGCTAAAAAAAAAAACACTTGTAAGAATATTTTTTACTTTATCAATAAGTTTTATTTACTTGTTAATTAAGATTTTATTTTTAGGAGCGTCAACTACATCAAGTGTCAGTTGATATATATGTTTTGGTCAAATACATGTTTGTATTTGGTAATATTATGTTACATTTTTGTTTTGTATTTCAAAAACTCATATTGCATTTATTTAAATATGCATTTAGGAATCTAGAATTGATGTGTTTGTAGTTTTTGTATCTAATTTTGTTTTAAATTAAAGAAATTTTATTTTAAATGTATTTAACTCTAAAGTTCATTTTTATTATTGCCTTAGGTTTTAAAAAAATAGAACAACGGTTTTGGCAATAGTTCATTTTATGTGATGGTTGATGTGATATAATTTATTTTGTGTGATATGCCTAATGAATTTTTATTAGTAAAAACTTCTTTAATTCATTCAGCTCCTCCAAAATTTGAAAGTCTGTGATTCATTTTATTCTATTTACGTCTATTTCAAATAAACGAAATTGTTAAAAAGTGTGCTATACGTTTTTTGTATACATATTTAAATATATGCGAAGATTTTTGTATAAGAAGTATCTTTTATTTTTCAAACTACTTTTATAACATTTATTGATATTTTAAATCATTTTTTAGGACAACTGAATTTCGCTTTTCCTAAAACAAAGTTAAAGAAAATATATGAAGTCAATGATAAATCTTAAAGTTTTACAAAGAATAATGTAAGTAATATTTTTTCTTCTAATAACTATCTTGGAAGTTATTTTAACTATTTAGGCCTTTTATCTTTATAAATTAATTTTTTTAATACTTCTCAATACTCAAAATAGGTACCTAGTCAATTCAGCAAGAAAAAAAGAACATTTAAGAATTTCCTTTCAAATAATGTAGTTAGTAAAATTTTAGTTATATTTTAGTTAGTTATATATATATATATATATATATATATATATATATATATATATATATATATATATATATATCTTCTTCATATCCTGTAACCTCAGGGGTTCTTCAATGTTCAATCCTTGGCCCTATACTCTTTTTAATTTACATTAACTCTCTTGCAGATATTATCACATCTAAGGTGGCATTGTTCGCTGACGACACTACTATTTATTCTTGTCATGATAAGAAGCCTACACTCTCTGATTGCTTGGAGGGGGTATCTGAGCTTGAAAAGGATCTCACCTCTGCTACAGCATGTGGCTCACAATGGCTGGTGAACTTTATTTCAGATAAAACTCATTTTTTTTCGGCCAATCGTTATCGCAATAATTTTGATCTTCCTATATTTATGAATGGTAATGTACTAGATGAGTCATATGCCCTTCACCTTCTATGATTACCTTTTACTTCTGATCTTTCTTTTAAACCGTATATTAAATCCATTGCAAAATTAGCATCTGCAAAGGTTGCATCTCTTTATCGAGCTCAACACTTCCTTACTCTAGATTCTATTCTCTATCTCTATAAATCTCAAATCCGTCCCTGTATGGAATACTGTTGCCATATCTGGGGCAGATCTTCTATTGATGCCCTTTCTCTTTTAGACAAGGTGGAAAAACGCATTGTAAACATAGTTGGACCTGCTTGTGCAGCCAATCTCCAACCATTGTCACATCGTCGTGATGTTGCTTCTTTTTCTCTTTTCTACAAATACTATAATTGGCACTGCTCTAAAGCTAGTTTTTTTTCTTCGAACATCAGTTCTTTGGAATTTGCTTCCTTCGTTTTGCTTCCCTGATTCATATAATTTGCAATTTTTTAGTCATCTGTCAATCATTATCTTGCTCTACAAACTTAATCTTTTCTCTTCCAATAACTTCCAAACTCTTATAGTGGTTGTTCGCAGCCTTGTTGGAAGCGAAGATGTAATATATATTTTTTCTATTATAATTTATATATATATAAATTATAATATATAGTCTTTAATTCATTTACTTACTTATCTTAAGAATAATGAAATATAAAAAACGTTTAAAGTTGAGAATAGTTTTGATCTTTACTAGTATGATTCTATCGCCAAGTCTCTTGAATGTGATCAATCATTTCTCGATACTAATGTTGCAAAAAGTAGTATATTTTTTATTATGGTTAAATGTTTAGTTTTTTTTTATAAGGGTAAATTACATAAAAAATTTTGATCTGTAATTATATACATAATGCTCACTTTACAAGTAAACATAATTTACACAAAATTTTTGAATTGAATAAAACACTAATGAATTGCTCCTATGCCCAATATAACTTACACTAAATTGTCCCATATCAATTACACTAGTGTTATCTTTTGAATTTAGAAATAGAAGTTATTAAATGTTGGTGGCTCATCATGCAATGCATTTGAGAAGGGCATGCTTTCAAAGTAAGTATAATTTTTCTATAAAAAGAGCATTTTTAATAGCGGAATTATATTGCATACTTGATATACATAAATATATACGCTGGTCACAACAATCCAGTCAAAAATTTCTTTAAAAAAATAAATTTTGTGTTGTGAAATTCGTATTTTTTGATGTTTGATGTTAAGTTTATAAAATAATAATTATATATATGTGTGTGTGTGTTATTTATTTCTTTCCCCTTTATTTTTACATACTTATCTTAACAATATTTTTTTAAGGTTAAGACTGCTTTCCTGATTCCTACAGCAAAAAAAAAACTTTAAAATGCTGGTGGCAATATTTTAAAGAGTGCATTTGATCGAAAAGTGGAAGAAGAAGTTTACAAAGATGTAATTTATAAAACTCAGCACAATTATATTATTAAAAAATTTAAATGATTTATTATTTTTTTCTTATTCTCAAGAAGTTCTGTAAAAACATAATTTGAATCTTACGTTTAAGTAAAGCCATGTTAGAACACGTGTTTTAGACGTCGAAATAAGAACGTCTAAATTAGGTTATTTAAAGACGTCATTCGGCGTTTCCATTTAGCACTAGTTCTGAACGTCCTAAATTCACGTCTTTTAGACGTCTCAAAACACGTCTTTATTCCGTCCTAAAAAGACGTCCTAATTACGTCTTAAAAAGATGTCATCTGGCGTTGCCATTTAGAACCAGTTCTGGACGTCCTAAAAAGACGTCCTTTCGACGTCATATGGACGTTTCCGTGCCCGCTGGGAGTAGTCTTTGTTTGTAAGTGAGTCCAGTCTGGCCAAAAACAAATTTACTAGACTAGCATAGAACATTTTAAATTAATTGCTAATCTTTTTAAAGTCTAGGATAGTAGACAGAGCTGCAAGAATCACGGTGAGGACGAACAAGGAAAATAAACAAAGTACGAAATGTCAAGATATTGAGATTGACAAATAATCATTTGATCATTCCTGCAAAATTATTATCTTGTAATAAATTTATGTGTGTGTGAAGGTCAATAATATATATATATATATATATATATATATATATATATATATATATATATATATATATATATATATATATATATATATATATATATATATATATATATATATATATGGTAATCCTACAGTTACGCGGCCTAAAATAGTTATATTTTTGCCAGGAAGTTTGCTACATTGATCTAATAAAAGAGAAAAGGTTGCTTTCCCATGCCAAACCCTCAGTCGATGTAGCAGCACTTCCTTGTAGCAGCAGGCTATAAGATAGTCGATGTAGCGGCACTCCGTTGCGAGTCAGGCTATAAGAAAGTCGATGTAGCAAAACCCCCTGGCAAAAATATAATTATTTTAGGCCGCGTAACTGTAGCTTTACCATATATATATATATCAAGTATCAAGATTAAAATAGTAAGTTTACTCTTAAATGAAAACATTTTGAGAAGATTTATCTATAAAATATAAGTTTTACATATATATATATATATATATATATATATATATATATATATATATATATATATATATATATATATATATATATATATATATATATATATATATATATATATATATATTAAGAGTAAACTTACTATTTTAATCTTGATACTTGAGTATAGCAATATTTTTCCTATTCTTCTCGTGATTAGAGTTGCAACCCCAAAAAAAACGGTGTGTTTTTTTTAAAAAAAACACGTTTTTTTTGCAAAAAAAACAGACTGGTTCTAAAAACATGTTTTTTATAGTTTTTTTTGCTTTTTTTTAGTATTCATTAAATTTTAGATAATAATAATACTTGAAACAGTTCCAGTGCCCTTAACCCTACAAAATACAAATGTTTTCTATTTAATAAAATGCATATTAACTTATATAATAGCTGTTACAAACTAATCACCAATATTAAAAAAAAAACAGTATTAAATATTTAAAAAAGTAATTTTTTAAATAAATCTCAAAAAAACTATACTATTAGCTACTAGTTGATTGTAAGTATAATACTACTGAATGAAGGAAATAAAAATGTTATTTTAGCAGTGTTATTTCATTCATAAAAATGAATGAAATGTTATTTCATTCATAAAAATGAATGAAATAACACTGCATTGCAAAATACAAAATTGAACCAACTGTTAAATAAAATTTACTTTAATGTTTTATTTACTTTTGTATATTACTTTTTAAATTTTTAATATTTAATTTCTTTATTTTATTTTAAATTGCAATTAGATAGCTAAAATTTTATTTATTCAAACAATATTCCAGTAAATAAAAATAACACAATGATTAACTTTGTCTAATGAAAAAACATTTATATTAAACAATTTGTAATCTTTTAATTATTTTTAATTTAAAAAAAAAAAGAAATTAAAAAAAAAATATGCCAGGCAGAAAGAAATGTTTTGTAGCTACATTGTTCAATGAGGCACCTTAAGAATCTGGAGGTTCTAAAATTCAACAAGTTATATGGAAATTTTGCAGCTTAAAGCTATCAAAAAATGGCACTCGAATGACTGAGCACATTGCAAAATGTATGAAATGTGGCGATCAAATAAAAAACAAATATTTGAACGATATGCCTTTTAAACAGAAGAAAGTTCAAACTGAACTAATGATGGAAGAAGATATTCCTGAAAACTTACCTATTCAAGATATGAAAAAAGAAAAAAAAATATGTTTATCATCTGCTATTCCACAAGTTCCAATTAAATCTTTCTTTCCAACACCAAGCTGTTTTGGAAACCAAAGTAGGTCTACAACCCCTAAGTTTGGAGACTGTAAGGCAAATAAAACCAAATCAGATAAGCCTCCCTTAAAACGATTGTATTCTTCAACAAGAGTTCCATTCACAACTCAGAAAAATAAAATTGCATCCGGATACGGATGCAATTTTATTTTTCTGAGTTGTGAATAGTTGTGGATGCAATACGGATTTGACTTTACAATAGAAGACCTTAATGAACAAGAAAGCCAGAATACAGAATCTGTTATTAATTAAAAATAAATCTTTTAAATGATGTACTATATATTTACCATATATCATGTTATTAATATATATTATATTACATTTATAATAAAAATTAAAATTAAATAAAAGTAAATAATTTTTTTTTTAATCTAAAAAACAAAAAAAACCATAAAAAACACAAAAAACACAAAAAAAACATGTTTTTTTTGCAAAAAAAACACAATTAAAAAAAAACGGTTTTTTTTGCAACTCTACTCGTGATGCAATATGTTTTAAATTAATTACAACCACTTCTTCTCTTAGTTCAATTCGTTGAATAAAAGAATTTTATTACTCTAACCACTTCTTCTCGTGATACTATCTGTTTCAAAATAAATTACCAACACTTCTTCTCCTGATTCAGTCTGTAAATGTTGAATTAAAAATACTTTTCCTACTTCTTCTCTTTTCATAAATTAAAATTTTTATTTTGAACTCTTATTTGTTTTTGTAAAAAAATTAATAACATAAGAATGCCTGTTTTGCCAATATTGGCTATATATTAAATTTTACATATTGGTACGCATGCGTAATATTAAGGAATATTCATGTCCTTTAGTTTTGTTAAATGTGTTTAAAACAATATTTCGCCAATATTGGCATAACAATATCAGTAAAACGATAATGGATAATATTGGCGCAATATTTCGTCAATATTGGCATAACAATATCAGTAAAACGATAATATTGCAATATCAGTAAAACGCAATATTGCTTGACAATATTGACACAATATCGAATATCTTGGCCAAGATTAGCCAAGATACCCAATATCGTGCCAATATTGTTTGCTACTAGGGATATATATGTTCTTTATTTATTGTATGCATTCTTTTTCTTTTTTTTTCTTTTTTTTTTTAGCTCTAAAGACCCAAACCGAAAAGAATGGCTAAAGTGTTTTTCAAAAGATGAACTGACGAATTTCTTAATTCTTTTTGTTTTGTTGTGATAATTTGTCATATGAGAACGCTAACGAGAAAAATCTTTTTAAATATAGAAACATGCGTAATATAAAGTAAAGATCAACAATGCGTTTACTTATGCCTATAAAAAAATACATGTTTTAAATTAATATTAGTAAATTAACTATTTAGTTTCTTGTTAAAAATTGTATTCTCATGGCCTACTATATTATACGGCCGTATATGTTACATTTTAGAGGCCGATTCTAAGAGGCCTATTTATTAAAAAGATGGCTGCGCAATTACAGAGAAAAAACTCATCATCCAGGCTAAATGAAATTTTGAGTACAAAGAAAAGTGTATTCATCAGCGATAATTAATCATAGAGATTTGTGTATTTATAAACATATATATCTATGTATATTATACATGTATTAGTATCTAATATATATTTTTATATTTGTACATTATACATTTAAATTGACAACACGATTTTTACAAAGAAATTTACAAAGAAAACCAAGGTTTAGATTTATGTTCTTTTGTTTTATCTATCTTTATGTTAATATATATATATATATATATATATATATATATATATTATATATATATATATATATATATATATATATATATATATATATATATATATATATATATATATATATAAAGTTATATAGATATATAATATAGGCTTCATCGATTTACCGCCACTTTAGCAAATTTTAAAGGTTATTGCGGCGGTATTTACCGCCACTTTAGCAAGATATCAATTTAAGTTGGCGGTATTTTTCGTCATGAATTTTACCGCCACTCTAGCAAATTTTGAAGATTAGCGCGGCGGTATTTACCGCCACTTTAGCAACACGCATATATTATATATATATATTATATATATATAATATATATATATATATATATATATATATATATATATATATATATATATATATATATATATATATATATATTAACATAAAGATAGATAAAAAAATAAAAGAACATAAATCTAAACCTTGGTTTTCTTTGTAAATTTCTTTGCAAAAATCGTATATATATATATATATATATATATATATATATATATATATATATATATATATATATATATATATATATATGTGTGTTTATGTGTATAGGTATATATATATATATATATATATATATATATATATATATGTGTGTTTATGTATATAGGTATATATATATATATATATATATATATATATATATATATATATATATATATATATATATATATATATATATATATATATATATATATATATATATATATATATATATATAGATATAGATATAGATATAGATATAGATATAGATATATAGAATTATTTTTCTCTCTGTCTACTTTTAAAACTTTTAACAGCATCTTTTCGTACAGTAGCATTGAATAAGTTCTGCTTATTGCTAAAAAAAACATTAATTATGATTTAAGAAGCAAAATTAAAACCCCATTTTTTGTGTATATCACAGGTAAAACAAACTGTTGGAAAGTATTTTGATAAAACAAAGTTTGATACGTCTTTGACACTAGCACCTTGTTTGGTTATTAAATCTGAAAGGTTATCTAAGACTGCAAAACATCCACATGTAAAATCTTTAAGTGAAAGTGATGGTACTGTAAGACCACCTCTGGAAAGTATTTGTAGATATGGACAAATAATTATATTGCTTGTATCTGTAGCTAGCAAAGGTTTGCAATAATTACATTTGCTTCTTTTGATTAATTTTTTAGCAATGTAACCTGCTATTGTTGTTGCAACTTCTTCTGTTTCAGGTGAGAGAGTTGATTTATATATCTCGTTTGAGTTTAAATCTAATATTGCCAGTAATTCTTTATTAATTGGGTTATTGAGGTTATTTTTTAGATCTTCATCCCAAAAATTTATATTCTCCTTAATTAAAGACCGACATGCTAAAATAATTTGAGAATGTTGAACTTCTAGTAAGCTAACTAGAAATCTTCCACCACTCATCTGTCGATATTGCGAAAATCTACGCTCTATTGGGTCACTGAAGCCGTGAAGTAAGTACATATAAATATCCTTCTTCAATAACGTCATCTATAAGCATTGCTTGAGAATGCAGAGTTGTGATGAGAGCCGATGATGTTTGTTGTGATAAGGTAAAATATGGAGATTTCTGCCAAAGTTCAATCCAATTAGCTAATTGTCGAAAAAAAGTTTTTTTACCATCATTAAGAATAATCGCATTACCAAGTTTATTTGGGCTAAATCGCTCTTTAGAATTTGAAATAGTCCACCATTTGTGAAAAATTGTAAGAAAACCAGAAATGTTTTTACGTTCTGGAAAATAACTCTTGAAACCTGCAATTGTTGTTTCATCAAAAACTGATAGTGCGAGAGAAACGTTTTGCTTTTTGTTACCAGGGTGAAGACTCTGGTATGAAATTTTGGAGCTTTTCGTAAATTGCTTTGAAGTTTCTCATCTTTAGAATGTAGATTATGAAAATCTCCCCAAGTAATATAACCAGCTGGACAATTATTAGAATCATCTTTTATATTGAAGAAAGGATGTAATAATTTATTTACACTGTACCAATTTTTTACAGTGTAATAAATTATTTCTGATATTTTTAACAAGATGAACACTATCATAAAATAAGTATATTTTAGTATTTGGACTATCAGGATGATTAATAAAGAAATTTGATTGATTACCAAATTTGGAACGAAGCAAACTAAATGCACTTACATTCGATTTATGATTATCGGTAAAAACACCTCGAATTTTAAAACCAGATAGCGAAAGAGAATTATAGAATCGGATATTTGATCTGAAAGCCATTTACCACTTATGTTAACTTAAGGTATTGCTTTAATAATGAAAGGAATTGATTTTTTTAAACTAACTATCATAAATGCAACAACTCCTTTGTACAAAGTACCTGTATCATCTGCACCCACATAAATACCACTACAATATTGTGCTTGTTTCTGAAGATAAAATTCATCTACAATTAATATTACATCTTCATGTATTGAACCTTTCTCACGAAGAATACCTGTATCATCTGCACCCATATAAATACCACTACAATATTTTGCTTGTTTCTGAAGATAAAATTCATCTACAATTAATATTACATCTCCATGTATTGAACCTTTCTCACGAAGTGTTTTAACAGCCTTTATTGCATCAATTTTACCTTGTTTTATTTTATTTAAAAAAGAAATTGAAGGTAATGGAAATGATTCTAGTAAAATTTCATATGCTTGTTTAGCTGTATATCTTAATAATAAAGCATGTCTAATCATATCAGCAGAATATTGTGGTTGACCCTTGGCTTTATAGTATGTTCGACTATTTATTTCATCAAGAAGTATATTTCTATGAGAAGAAGGGGTCTTTTTAGTAATATAGTAGGCCATGGTATTCTGTATTAAAGTTTATTTCTGAGAATTTGTAATTGTACCCAAGATAATCTAATCCTACATTGTATTTTAATTTATAAAACTCGATATTTTAAAATAAATATATTACTTTTTTATCGCGCTTAACTTGTCTTATTTCGCGTTTATTAGTTAAAATTTTTTTAAATGTTTATAAACTTTTGAAACTTTTATAGCAAAAAAAAAAGAAATCGTTTTTAAAAAAACTTCCAGCGAATCTGTTTTTATACATAAACATGAAAATTTGCTAGAAAAGTTCATTGGAAGTTCGCTGGATTTTGGAACAACTTCGCTGGAAATTTCCAGCGAACTTCCAGTGATCTTTAAAGATCACTGGAAGTTCGCTGGAAAAGTTCGCTGGGTTTTGGAACAAGTTCGCTGGAAAAGTTCGCTGGGTTTTGGAACAAGTTCGCTGGAAATTTTCAGTGAACTTTAGAGATCATGTGAAATTATATGAAAGCAAGATGAAGGAAGAAAAATTATCAGTAAAACAAGATAAAGGAAGCGAATTTAAAAAAACTGATGTTCAAGGAAAAAAACTAGACGAATAAGAGTTTTTGGAGCACTTAGGGAGAGAAAAAGACTTAATTGAATGATAAGTAACATGAGAATGAATTTTAGTATATAGCACAAGAGACGCTAGCTCTTTATAACAGTGCCCATTATAGTATTTGCTGAAAAGAGAAAGAGAAGCAACATTACGACGCACAGTGGTGCAGAACTTCAAAAAAGTGGCCATAATTCAAAATTTTTCGAAAATTTATAAATTGATTTTTTTTCTTTAATGAATTATATTGCTTGTATTATCTAAAAATATATAGATTTGTTATTTTTGTTCATTAACAGAACAGCTACACGGATTATAAAGACCTAATTTTTGTAATATATTTTCATTAAAAAGATACATACGTTTTTATTGCTGAAAAATGCAGAACTTAGCTAACAGAAAAATAAAAGTCTTGTTATAATAATGATAATATAAAAGAAAAATAAATTAAACTTTCATTAACTAATGCAAATTTAAAATGATCGAATACAAACGATGCAAAACGTTGCAAATCCCGCTTTTTAAATGCTAGTTCAATTGGCTCAAGCGTTTTTTAATCAACAAATCGACTGTTGCATTTCTATCCTTCATCATCTATCAGTATTTCGAGATCTCTCGATGACTCAAACAAAAAAACAAGAGGTTTTTTATTTTTAAAAAATTAATTTTATGTTTATAAATAGTATTTGTAAATGTAGTTTATTTATAATTACATTTTTATAATTATGTTTATAAGTATATTTTTGATAAATGTTTTTATAAAGGTCCAAAGTAAAAATGCTGGGATGAGAAAGCACATCGTACTAAAAGGCAAGCTTCATATAGTTTATCAAAAACTACTCCTATTGAAAAGCTCTTATTTGCTGCATCGGCTGCTGCTAAAGCAATGCAAAAACCTGATTTGGCAGACGTCCTAATGCATTTAAAAGAAGAACCATCAAGTGCAACAAGTATTACTGAGATTTTAAAACATGATTTAAAGCATAATTTTAAATTATCATTGACTCGTGAGGATTCTCTTGCATTAATAATCTCAACAGATTTGATCATAAATGCTTATAAAATGCTTAGATACAATGCCAAAAAGCACAATGCTGTACTTTATCCAAGCTATCGCAAAGTACTACAAGCTAAACAACTATGCTTCCCTAAGAATATAACAGTTACGGAGTCAAAATGCGAGGTGCCATTGCAAGATCTGCTGAATCATACAAGTTGTCGATTACTGCAGTTAGACCAAGTGCAATCTAAAGTTAAAAAATTGGTTGAACTATTTGGTAAAACATTAATTCTAAGCGGGAAATGGGGCTTTGACGGTGCATCTGGACAAAGTATGTACAAAAAGCAATTTTATTTGGACGATAGCAGCTCTGATAAGCACATAATTACAAAAACATTTTTTCCACTTGATCTTTCTTTTGAAAATACCTTAATGTTATCTGGCAAACCGTCTAGTTCAATTTGGAAAAATCAAAAATCTTCGTTTTATCGTTTTTGTCTGCCAATATAGACTACAGTTCAAAAAAATTTGTTACGAGTAGAAAAAGAGTATATACAGAATTAAATAGCATCATTAAGAAACACAATAGTAAGCTTACTAAATGAGTAAAACGAGCTAAATCAGCTTAGAGTTAAGTGTAATCTGGTGCTTACCATGATAGACTGCAAAGCTGCTAATGCCATATGTCAAAAATCTTCAGCGTCGTGCAGCATTTGTTTGGCAACACCAAAACAAAAACTCATAACTTTGCGAAAAAGAAAAAACTGTTAATAAAGGTATTCTTCAGCTAGGTCTATTAAGTTTGCATGCCTGAATTCATTGTTTTAAATGCATACTTAATATTGCATATCGCCTTGATTTCAAGACTTGACAAATTCGAGATCAAAACCATAAAATGTTGGCTTCAGATTAAAAACAACGCATTCAAATTGAATTTCAAAAACGTTTGGGTCTTCTTGTTTACATACCAAAAGAAGGTGGTGATGGTACAACTAATGATGGTAATAACACGCGAAAAGCATTTCAAAATTACCAAATATTTAGCGAGATTACCGGGGATTGATGTCGAATATATTCGCCGCTTCTACACTATATTGAGTGTCATAAACTTCAATGTAAAGATCAATTTTTCTACATTTGAAGCCTACTGCAAAGCAACCTTTGAAAGGTATGTTGCTAGCTATAAATGGTTTTTCATGCCAGTTTCAGTGCATAAACTGCTGGTCCACAGCGTTCATATTATGTCAAGAATTCATCTGCCAGGATTACTTGGATTTTGTGGAGTTTTATCAGAAGATCCAGCTGAAAAAAGAATGAAAATGTTTAAGAAATATAGAAATAAATATTACGGAAAAATGAGCCGAGTATTGACATACCGAGATATGTTAAATAAATGTTTGGATATTTAACATATCTCGGTAATATTTTCAATAATTGAAAATAGTAACAAGGTAATGGCAAATAAACACAAACTGACAAGCAAAATTTATTTGGACGATTTAAATGCTTTCACTAGTAGAGTTACCAAAAAGTAATAATGTTTTTTTTTTGTTTTTTTTTTTGTATGTATTTAGGAGCTCCCAGAAGTCCTTGCGGTCTTATCATAGAGCACCGTGGGAGAGCATTTAACAGAAAGTTCACCCCTCTTTCCATACCAATGTCGTTTGTTGGCGTCGAACCTGGGACCTCTGGGATCTGAGCCAGAACTCTAACCACTGCGCCACGGCTGCTCATGTTGGAAATAAAATGATCAAATAACTGTTTGCAAATATGAAGACGAGAAAATACCGAACAAAATAAAAAAACAAGTTGAAGATAGTGATACAGAGGGAAGAAGCATACAAAGAAAAAGAAACCGAAGAAGAAAGAGCTTTTTTTAGCGAATTGCTTCAAGATTTTAAAAATAGTGACGTTGATATACCTGATAAATAAACAAATAATTTTATAAATTTTAGTTTTATGTAAATTTAGAAATATTTTTTTGTTTTTTTTAGGATAATCTAATTTAATCTTTTTGTATAACTGGTTAAAAAAGAAAATTCGTTTCTATGGAAATAAATAAAACAATTCCAATAATACTCAAAAAATTGTTTTAAAAAATCGATAATTGCATTTAAAGTGCTCGTCATTTAAAGTTGTTTTAAAATCTATAAAATGTATCAACTTTAACTGAACTTTTTTAAGCTATCATATAACATTGGTAGTAAAGAAAAGTTATTTAAAATGTTTCTGTCCCTCTGGCGCTAGATACAAAACACATTTAAAAAATACCTTTTTTTTGATAAAATTTCACGATAAAAAAATAAACGTGTGTATGAATTTAAAACATAAAAGTATTTTTTTTTTTTAACCTAGCAACATAACATTGTTGGCGTTTATAAAAATTTTAAAATTTTTTGCATTTGTATACTTTTTAAACGAACTATATACTTTGAAAATATTAGAGCATAAAAAAGGTTGCATATTAGTAGCTAAAAATTAATCATAATGCATGAATATATGCAGCTGAATTTTTTAACGAGATATTACCGTAACCTGAACTTAATAAAGATTGTGTTAGATTAGCTTGAATAGGATGTCTTATGAACAAACAGCAAATTCAAAATTACAAAATGTTGCATTTTTTAGCATTATTTAGAGTACTTTTTAAAAGTTTTTTTTTAACTTTAATGAAGTGAAACTTTTTTGACGTAGAATTGAAAATATCTTAAAAATTCTGACAAAAAAAAAAAAAAAAAAAAAAAAAAAAAAAAAAAAAATTATAAATAAATTTAAAAAATTGCGTTGAAAACGTTTGTATTATTTTCATGGAAATTTATTACAAATGAGGTCTTTATAATCCATTTAGCGGTTCTGTTAATGAACAAAAATAACAAAACTATATATTTTTAGATAATATTAGCAACATAATTTATTAAATAAAAAGAAAAATTTTATAAAGTTTCAAAAAATTTTGAATTATGGCTAATTTTTTGAGGTTTTGCACCACTGTGCGACGTTGTGATAATGGTTGGAGGTTTGCTGCAAGAGCAGGCCCAAATATGTCTAGAATGCATTTTTGCACTAAAAGAGAAAGGGCATCATTAGAAGATCCGCCCCAAATATAGCACAATATTCGGATATATAGGTTTATAGAGATAAAGAATAGAATCCGGAGTAGGAATGTGTCAAGCTCGATAAAGAGATGCAACCTTAACAGATGCTAATTTTGAAACGGACTTGATATACGGTTTCCAAGAAAGATCTGAAGTAAGAGTTAATCCTAGAAGATGAATGGTAGATGACTCATCGAGTACATTACCGTTCATAAATATAGGAAGAGCTAAATTATTGCGATAATGATTGGCTGAAAAAAATTGAGTTTTATCTGAATTAAAATTCACCAGCCACTGTGAGCCCTATGCTGCAGCAAAAGTGAGATCTTTTTCATGCTTCAATGCTCCCTCCAAGCAATCATAGAGTGTTGGCTTCTAATCAAAACAAAAATAAATGGTAGTATCATTTGCAAACAGTTACACCTTGGATGTAAGAATATCTGGAAAACTGTTAATGTAAATTAAAAAGTGTATAGGGCTAAGGTTTGAACCTTAAGGAACCTCTGAGGTTACAGAATAAGAAAAAGAGTGTTGTCCGTCGAGGACAACTTTTATACTACGATTGGAAAGGAAGGATTCAATAATCTTAAAGATATTACCAGATACACCGTAAGAAGAAAGCTTATGAAGAAAACCAGCATGTCAAACTTTATCAAAAGCTTTAGAAATGTCAAGAGCGATAGCCTTAACCTCTCCACCTTTATCTAATGCACTATAAGACCAATTGGTTATTACTGTTAACAATTCAGCTTTAGAACGATAAGATTGAAATCTATATTAATGATTAGAAACTTAGTTATAATATTCAAGATAAGTGATTAAGTATTTGTTAATTAAAAATTAAAAACCTTGCTTATGATAGGAAGAAAACCAATCGGACGATAGTAAGATGAATCAGATCTCTCTCCAAAATTTTTGAAAATAGGGATAACAGATGTTGCTTTACATAATGCCGGAAAACAAGACTCTGATAAACACTTGTTAAATAGTTTTGAAAGTATAGACTTCTGTAAGACTATAACAGGTATGCTGCCCGGACCACAATTTGTAGAAGAGTCTTAGAATCCTGAAGCACATTTGTTAGCAGATAGATTTCTACCCATAGATTTTCAGTCAGCTTCAAGGTAGTTGTAAGAGATACAGTGATAAGGGGAATCAGATGGTGAAGAAGCATGAGATAATAGTTTTATCGAGATCAAACCGTGATCAGAAGTACCTAAGAGTGAATATGGAGAAATTGAGCACTAAATAGGATCAGAAACAAGACATAAGTCAAGTTATGAGATTGAGAGATTGAGAAAGGCAAAAGTAGCGGGCTTTAATGCCTGCAGAGTCACTGATACTAGAACCAAGCCATTCAGTGTTATGCGCATTAAAGTCACGACAACAGTAATATTGGTTGATGGATAAAGAGTGAGGACATGGTCAATATGATCAGAAATAATATCGAAAAGAGTGCAGCCTTGTGAATAAAAATGGTGCTAAACGAAAGTACATAAAAGAATAGTATGTGGATTCAAACCTAGTATCCCGACAAATGGGTGAATTCTTACGAGTGTAAATGTCCAGGCCAAACATGTGACTATTGGAGTCTTTACGAATCAAAGGATTATAACCATCAACACTAAGACCACAAGATGAGACAGCTGAACTCAAATTTGTCTCACATAGAGCAAGTAGGTATAGTGAACTTTGCAAGAGAGAAAACTCAACTGAAAAAAAGTTACTACGAAGATCATGAATATTAGTGAATGATAAGTGATGACAATGATTTTTTGTATTTTATAGTTTTTGGTACTTTAGTCATTTTTAAAGTTATTGAAGAACGTGACTCAAAGCATAGAAAGTACTCAGTACACTGTTTGATTGCCTCATTACTAATAATAAACACTAAGTTGTAACAAAAGGCTTGACAATGTACACAAAAAGTATAATCAGGGACATCATCCATGCACAATATGGCACTGTTTGCATAATATGGCACTTTGATATTTTATGTTCCATGTTGTGCACTATATGCACAACATGACACTTTGATATTTTACAGCTGTTGATGGAATCAGCCTCTCTGAAAGCTCAGAGTTTGGGAAGCCAGACTACCAGCCGGGGTCAGAACCTTTACACTGATTTCTAGAGTTAAACCTTCATTATGAGATAATAGAATAACTTGCCTAGTAATAAAAACTAAGACACAAGGAAAACCCATGCATTGAGTCAAAAAGATCCACCATTAAACATCCTGAAACTGGAAACAATGTATTAAAAATACATCTGCGTCAGCCTACTGGATAGAGAAGGGGTGCGAGGCTAATCAACAGATATAATCTGTTGTAACCCTTAAGTCTTTGCCTAGGAGGCATTTTACAAGACAGAAGCTGGATGCATTTAACATCTGCTTAAGATGAGTATTTTTATCGAGACACCATCTCTAGCATTTACTCAACGAAGAATCCGCCAGCATTTTTTGGTCTTTGATATAGCTAACTTCCAAACATGGAGCAAACTCCAAACATTTATATGATTATGCTTATGTAAAATAAGGATGCTTTGCAAAAAAATAACGATGGTTGACAAAAAAAAACCAAAAATTTTTCCGACACTGCCCCAAACGTGAGAGCAACAAGTTGATGAACTAGTTTTTGTACTATTTTTAACTAAACTTATATTTATCGATAAATTTTAAGTTTCATAGTATTATTCTCAACGTTCAAAAATTATGACCATATAAAGTTTAAACCCTCCCCCTCAATTTGAGGGGGTTTTCAAGTTCCAATCATTGTAATTTTTTGCAAAGAATCCTTATTTTACATAAGTATAAACTTATAAATGTTTTCAGTTTGCTCCATGTCTGGAAGTTAGCTTCAAAGACCAAAAAATGCTGGCACCGCCACTGCAGCCATGAAGCTGATTAAATTGGCTTAATCACCTTCAGTTGAAGCTGATGAGTTTAAAGCTGAAGCTGAAATATCAGCTGCAACACCTACTTTATAGACAACATATTTTTTTTGATGTATATACTTAATCGTCAAAATATAGCATGTGTTTTTTTTATATTAAATACTTATTTTTTTATTTTATAATACATATTTTTTTTAATACGTTTTTTTTTTTTTATAAAATTTAAATACTTAAAAAAATATTGACTTTTGCCAATATTCTTTAGATAAAAAAAAAAATATTTTCTTACATTACTCTAATCGTGGTAACCAGGGGTGTGGAGTCGTAAAAAAAAAGTACGAACTCCGAATCCAACTTCGATCGTTGAAAATTTCAGAGTACGACTCCAAATCCAACTCTGACTCCAAATCAAAATTTTTGTAAAATTCTTCGAATTTTTTAAAAAAGATTACGCGATAATTAAATTTTTTTTTGCCAAATATATGAAAAATATTTTAAAGGTTAAATATTTTGTACATGCACGTCAAATACCGAGAAGTTTTACTATTGGAGTCGTAGTGGCGATTTTGTTTAGCGACTCCGACTTCGCTAAAAATGTCGCAACTCCGACTCCACGACTTCGACTCCACAGTACTTGCGGTAATAAACAAAGGTAATATTTATTCTAATCATTATATTTGTCTCCAAAGTTCATGCAATTCTATCCTACATAAGTCTTTCACTAATTCTAATAAATATAAGTTGTTACCATTATTTTTATAATTATATCTACTAACCTAATATTTATTCATTACTAATATTTATCAAAAATCTTTTATTCATTACTAATGTATATTTTAATATACATTTAATATACATTTTATATACTAATGTATATTACATTATCATTTATTCATTACTAATATTTATCAAAAATACATTCTGGTTGTTGAAGTCACTTTTACTCATATCAGTATGCAAATATTGTCAACAGTCAGTGTGCACCAAGCAGAATTATTCTTAAACATGTTGCAAAATACAAGATATACATAAGATACAAATCATGTGGGACCTATTTTTGTTCCTTTAATTTGCAATTTAATATTTTTATCCGAATATTTTAAAATTAAGTTATGGAAAACAAAAACGGTATTTAACTTACTATAACCCAGTCATGATAAAGAAGCATATGGCCATGATCTATATAATAACTATTATCTTTTTTTATGTATCGTTTATGTTAAAGTTATCAAGTTAAATTAAAGTTTGAATGCAAAAGTATATATCAATAAATATTTTATCAGTATTGTAAATATAAGTATTATAAGTATTTATAAGTATAAGTATTGTAAGTATAAGTTATTATTATTTATATTATGATATTATTGTTGATATTACAAGCATACAATTTTTGATCAAAGCCAAAAAATATCAATGATTTAAAAATACAGTTGATGCATAACAATAAACCCATTTTTGCATTTATTTGTAAACACTTGATATTTATATCTGACTGTGGGTAAACTTTGATAATATCAGTCATTTTGCTTGAATAAAATGTAGAGAAATCAATGGAAAATAAAGGATCTGTAAAAACAATTTAAAAGCTTTAAATTCCTTAAATATAACCTATCCATCAACTTTGCCTGTTTGCTCTTCTTGACTAAACCAATTTTTTGAGCAACTTCAAAGCAGTTATTATCATCACTAGCAGAAACAAAACTCTAAATTTTGATCATTTTAAAAATGCAAACAGTGTTTCAATGGAATAGTTACTACTGTTTAAAAGTTACTGGAACATATGTTAAACATATATGTTAAACTTTGTAAATTTATTATAATTTTTTTTTTTTTTTTTAATAATGCTAATAAACAAATGAAATTCTAAAACAACAATTTTTTAATGAAATTTTACAGTGAAAAAGTACCATTTCTCTTTTATAAATGTAAATGTAATGTATACAAAAAATATAATGCATAAAAGTTGAACTTTTAAATTTATTTCACGCGTATTACGAATTATAATTGGCAACCATCGAGTGAGTTTTGTAATGATTTTTTTAATTATCAGTTTAAACTTTTTGGGAACCATATCAAAAACCCGTCAAATCCCCAGATTTTTATCAGAGCTTTCGGCCCTGATAAAAACCATATAAAACCTAATCAATCTAATTTGTTTAATTTTTTTACCATATGGGACCCGTCCGGAAACCATAACATTTACCCATCAAAATCCCGTTCCAGTAAGCCCAGACAAAACCTTACGGTACCCGTTTATCAATGTGGCTGGGTTATCAGGTCTGACGCGGAAACAGATTTTTATTTTTAAAACAACTTTTGCAATAGAAATTTCGAAGGTCAAAAAAGTTGGGGTGCTGAAACGGATATTAAGGGAGGCTAAGACAGCTAAAATCAGAAATTTAATAGAAAAAATGAAAATTTTCTGAAAGATTGGGAAGCTATTGTCCTCCGCCCCTTAATCCTACGCCAGTGGTTGTTGTTGTTCTCAATGCAACTAAGACATAGTACACGTTTTTCCGAACAAAAATATAAGTTTTTTCAATTACAATATATGTAAGTTATATGATATATTTTGTATGTATGAAAAGATTATTTTAACCACTGTTATAATCAGGTAAAAGTAATGTGACTATAACAAATCGTCAAGCGTAGTTTTATTTAGAAAAGATGCAATTTTCAACATAAAGTACCTTGGGGCTTGGCAATAGATAAGTCTATGGATTTGATTTTTTCATAAATACACGTAATGGTATTTGTTTTCAATGAATGTAACTTGATATTTGTAATCAGACATTATTTGGGAAAACTATCCATGAAAAACCATTTTTTTATGAAAATTGAATTTATTATTTTCAATACCACACCTAAATGAGTATGTTTAACAATGATGTCACGCTAGATTCAGATAAACTACGGTAGTTTTAATTTTTCTATTAAAACCGTTTTTGCATAAATAATCATTCAAAAAACTGTTTAAATAATCATTCAAAAAACTGTTTTCGGTATTTAGTATCATTTTTTGAAATACTCGGGACTTACTTGGACATCTTTAAAAAATAATTTATTCCTTTCAAAAATTTAAAAACAATTTAAAAAACAGAGTAAACAATTTAAAAAACAGAGGCGGTAAACCTTATAAACAAATTACTTTCATTTTCAAACTCGTTTCGTTTTAATATCACTAGTAAACTTTAATTGACATTTGATTTCTTTTATTTTTATAACAATAATTTAAAAGCAGCATAAGTTACTTATTGTTATAAAAACAATTATAACTTTAAACAATAAGTCAATACAAATAGCTATTATGGCTTCACTTTTTTTTATTTTATTCAAAATAAAATAATTTGAAAAAATTAATTCGAAAAAATAGTCTTTTTGCCTCGATTAATAATAAAAAAAAGGTTATTTTATGACATTTTGTAAACAGAGTTTGAGACTTCAAATTTTTACAAGTTCTTTATTGTATAGAAATGCAGGAGTTGAACCAAAACTAAGTCATAATATAAAATATTTCAAAAGATATTGATATTTGTTACTCATTGACATTATTTTCTATAGTAAATGCTCAATAAAAGTGCCATAACATTTTTATTTTTTTGTATGAAACATTAGCTTTGGTTCATTTCCTGCTATTAAAACTAAAGAATGTACTGTGAAAATTTCAACCTAAAAGCTTATGTGGATCTTGAAATATGTTTTAAAGTTAACAAAATCGCTAAAAATTAAATACTGAGAAAAACGCAGAAATAAAACTAAACTAACATAAAAACTATGATCTTATTAATATGAGCCTGCTAAATAAGCTGGTATAATGTCATCTCTTTATCAAGGAATCTTTTTCTGATAGCTCTTAATTTTCTTCTTATCGTTATGCCTTTGGTTGATGACTTTCTATGAATGTTTTTTATGCGGTCTGTATCACTTTTTCTAAACGCATTTAGCCTAAACTTTGAAACTAGCAATCCAAGTATTGGTGTTAAACCAGATTTACCGTCATTAAATTTAGTAACGGCAGAGCAAATGCATATTTTAAGAAGTTTTCTAGATACAAAAATCTCCTTAGGACATTGTTTCCACACCATATTGCTTAAGCATTTGTTTCTATTTTGAGTTTGGCCATGCAAACATTTTAACAACAACGAATCTGTTGATAAGTCATGCCAAACTGGCATTAATAAATATTTATTTGCAAATGGAAGGCTCAAGTTTTTTTTATAGGTTTTGTTACCTGTTATTTTGCCAGCCTGCCATAAACACCAGCTATCTTTGCTGCGTGGTCAAAACTGATGACGAACACTTTCATCAAAAAAGTTTGTATTGTGAAACAATGTTGCCCATAAAGATTTTTTCATTAAATAAATGTTACCAATATTTTCCCTACCAAAATAATTTTGAAGAGTATTGATAGCTTTTTCACTGAGTCTACCTATTCCTTAGACACCTTTTCCATTAGATAACTTTTTAATTTTATGAGTTATACGAATATTTCTGCAACAAGTACCTACGCGTTTTTGAATGTGTCCAATACAGCTTGGTAATTGAAATCTCATGATTTGCCCGGCAAACATGACTGAGTTTCCAGTTCACATATTAAAGAGATTGTTTTTTATGCTTCAACATTGCACAACTATGACACTTTTTTGAAAGGACGTCATAGCCTAAACACTTTCCCTTATTGGTTGAAATGATAGAGACAATACCATTAAGCGAGATGTGTCCTCTCTTCTGCCATGAACCGTCAACAGAAATTGCACAAGTCATCGTTTCATTACTTTTCTGTTCTCTTGATTTTGCTGTTTCCATGGCTTTAGTCATAGATGCTTTACAAACACTAGTATATACACCATGCAAAAATTTTAGTAATATTATTATATGCTTTTAAAGCAATAGGTGGTGGCATATTTAATAATGATCTAAAAGATTTAATAGCTCTATGTCCTCTACCAATTTCTCTAAATGCTATCACTATTGGCTGCAAATAATTTATTGCTACTATATTTAGTGACATTGTTTTTGTTTTGAACATAAGAGATATTCTTTGAAGTTTTAAAAGTTTGATGCCAGCGACAAGAACTTGAGGCACATGATAGTTTTAGTTCTAAACAAAATCCTTGTCGCTTAATTTCATTATTTTCAAACTTAATATCATTTCCACAGTCAGAGCAACTAGCTACTTCTTCAACTAGAAATTTCAATAAACCAAAATTAATAATAATGTTATAATCATCTTTGTCTTCAAGAACTATTGGGTTGAATTTTGTTTTTCATGAACTGGAGCTACTTGCTGATTGTAAAGAACCAGATAAAGAGTTTTGTTTATTTGCTAAATGATCTTCTCTTTTTTGTGTGTACTGGTTACAAGCAAATGATCTCTTTATTTCTAGAATGTATTCTTGTCATATTATTTATTCAGTGTTGTCAATAAAAAAATGTAATAATACATATAAACAAAGTGTGGATTTGCACGCTTTACAAGACTAAAACTGAACTAAACTGTTTTAAAGTATGACTAACAACTTTAACTTAATAAGCAACTAAAGAATTTATCATCATCAAAAACTGATCATTAATATAACTTTAAAATCATGTCAGAGGATGGTTGCTAAGGGCGTTGCTTTGTCAGTAAAAATAAACTATTTATGAAGTCAAAATGAACTATTTGTTATGAAGGCGAGGTGTTATAATAAGAAAATAAGAAATCATAAAATATATATTAAATAATTTAGTTCTTAGTATATATTTATGTATTTTTTGCTTATATGTGTTATTGCGTTCTTCATATTATATATAAAATATTTGCATGTGTTTTGTTTTTAATATATGCATAATTCTTATTTTTTACTTTCGAAATAATTAATAATTTGTCTGTAAAACTAAATAACACTTTTTTATTTGGCAACGACTGTCAATAACTATCAGTACTTTTGTAATGAATAATTTTTTAATTTTCATTCATCAAAGCTTTTTATAAAGTTTATTTATTAAATATAAGTTAAATAATAGATGATTTAATTAATACATATTTCAATTATTATAAATATTTGATTTTGTTTTCACTAAATAAATCTAATAAATGATTTGCAAGTGCAGGCAAAAATGGTTTTAAAAAGTACTGAGGTGTTCCAAGATATTTATTAGTAAGTATTTATAGTTTAAAATAGATTTTGTTATTTATGCAAATTATTGAATTTTAATACAGTTATTGAATTTTAACACAATAGATAAATTACAATTCGTTATTATTCTATATTTAAAAGAAATAAAATTAACATAAATCTTTTATATTTCCCATATGGTTTCCATATCAAAAGACAAAAATAAGGTTTTATATTTATATTTCATTGGTTATTTTTCACAGGAGCCTTAAACATTGACATTAGTTTGTTGAAAGATTTTGGAATGTCACTCACTAGGATTTATGATGTTATGATGTTATTATTAATATTAGGTTATTTTTATTTTGTTGTATTTTATTTAAAACATAACAATTGCTAGGAATTGTAACGACTCAATGCAGTTTGTAAAAGTATATAATCAAGTAAAAGTATATAATCAAGTAAAAGTATATAATCAAGTAAAAGTATATAATCAAGTAAAAGAATATAATCACTCAATAATAAGAATATTGATCATTGAAGAAATTGCATGTTTTATTCAGATTATATTTATGATAAATTTACTTTATAAATTAATTTAATTTAAGATAAATTTATTTTATCATAATAACAAATTTACTTTGTGATTTGGCATTATTTATTGTTAATAACTTTTGTGAATGTTGTTTTTTTATATTGTATTAATATTAATGATATATTATGCTTTTAATATACATAAGTGCTCTTTTATAGGGAAAAGTTCTTTTTATAAACATGGAAATATGTTCTAGAACACAGCGTTGTAAAGTAGCAAAAATTGTTAGCACAATGCTAACTAATTTACAAAGTAAAGAAAATTTAATTAATGAAGAAGTGATAGTAAACAATGCAATTAAAATTCTACCTCAACATGATCCACATGTATCCTCAAATTGGGAGAATGATATATAGGAAATTGATTTGTCACAAAGTGCATTTACAGAAATTCCATCATATGGAGCTTTAAATAATGATTTTGTTTACAATGACTTATCAGAATTTAGCAATGATTCTGATAATGAGTCAATCTCAAGTTCATTGAGCAGTGATGACTACAATATACAAGAAGAACTTCGGCAATGGATAATTAAATGCAATGTTTCACATAGGCTGTTAATGCTTTGTTAAAAATATTTAAAAATGTGGGCGTTCATGTTCCAAAAGATGCAAGAACTTTATTAAAAACACCATCTAGTGTTTTACAAAAAGTAGTTGCAGGTGGTGTGTATCATCATGTTGGAGTTGAAAATGCAATTAGAATACTCCTGCAAACAAAACAGTTGCCTGCTGATTGTGTAAATCTAAAATTAAATATTAATATTGATGGTCTACCAGTTTTTCGTAGCTCAAATATACAGCTATGGCCTATTTTAGGTTCTATAATTGAAGTATCTTTGAGTGATGTTTTTATTTATTGGACTTTATTCAGGCATAACAAAACCATCTCCACCATCTGAATATTTAAAAAAATTTGGTACAGAAATGAAACACCTAGGTTTTAAAGGTATAAATTTTTTGAATAAACACTATACAGTAACTATAAATGCTGTTATTTGTGACGCCCCTGCCAGAGCTTTTATAAAATGCATTAAAGGGCATTGTGGCTAAAATGCCTGTAAGCGTTGCACACAAGAAGGTGTGTAATGTTCAAATAAATGATTTTCCCTAAGTTAGATGCACCATTAAGAACTGATGAAGATTTTCTTGCACAAAAGGATGAAGAGCATTATACTCCAAATATGGTATCTCCGCTTACTAAACTCAATATTGGCATGGTTTCTAATTTCCCTTTAGATTATATGCACATAAACCACATAATTAATAAACCACATTAACAAATTAATAAACCACATAATCCAATTTCTCAAATTAATAAACAATGTGAAGAGAAGGCATTTGCTAAACTGCAAAATAGAAATTCAATGTATGTTGAAAAATAAGCTGCTACACTTTTACAAAAAAAACATTCAACAGGTTTGATGCCTTCAAATTTGCCTCCAGGATATTACCAGCAATATAAAAACTACAAAGGAAAAAAGTATTTTGTTTCAACTTCTTTACGCGACAGTTGTTTTAAAATTTATGGGATATTATGTTTTGTCAAAAATATCATACTATCAAATAATAACGAAATTCTTGTTGTTTACAATTCTGTTACTGAATTTAGTTCCTTTTTTGATTGTCCACTTCAGTCTTCTATTTTGGAAATATTCGTTGTAAACAAAATTTCAGATATTTTAAGGTATGCTAATATGTTAGATCTTGGAAAGAAGTTTGTCATCATACCTTTAGATAATAGTAGCTATTTAGCTATGCCATTATTGCATCAGGAATAAGTGAATACAAAATTTGCTTGGAACTTAAAATAAAATCTTTAATACAATCAATAACTGTATTGAATATATTGTTACAAGATTTTTTTACTACTTCTTTATACAATTTAATTTTTTTGCACATAAATGTACTATTTTCCAAGCATATACTTGCATATTTCTCTTGACATTTTTATAATTATTTCAGACTATTATATCCAAATAAGATCACTTTGGATATGTTAAAATTTTTAATGTTATTGCCAGATAGACAATGCAGATTGTGTTTTATATTATATAAATGTATTTAAATTGTATTTTATGTTATAGAAATTATATATTGTTTCTGATGATTATTCTTATTTACCCTCTACCCTCCAAATTCAGGTAGGATGTGAGCAATTTGCAACCTAACTGCTGACTTAGGTCGATAAGTAATTTTTCCCATCTTGTTTCTGTTGTTTTAATTTTAGCTTAGCATTTTTAGGGCTGAAAAATTAATCATTATCTTTATTATTTCTTTATCAAATTAAAAACAAATCTTTAAATAATTTTAAAAAAAAATTGAAAAAAGGTTATTTTCTTTCCTTTAGTGTATTTAAAATCAAATTAACGTAAAAGGTAAAAAGTTGCTTAAGTTTTTAAATTTAGTTTTATAGTTTTTGTGTCAAATTTTGGTATAAAAATGGTAAGGTTTAATTTTTTTGTTTTTTAAATTGGTTAAAATGTTCATATTGATCCCTAAAATTGATGCGGTATAATGAATATTCACTATACCGCATCAATTTTAGGGATTAATATGAACATTTTAACCAATTTAAAAAACAGAAAAATTATTGCCTAGTGGTTTCACCATCAATTTTTTGATGCTAATGATTCAATTTATAATATAAATTTGTTTAAATTGAAAAATAATTTTTGTTTAAAATGTTTAAAATTCTGATAAAGAAGAGTTTTTGTGGCCTCCAAAAAAGTTATCAACAAAAGAACTTGGCAAAAGATAGAGTGGCTTGACTGGGCATCAAGTGCCCAGTGGGATAAATTACAAATTCGTGTCTTGGGAAAAGCTGGTATGGGACATTGTTATTGTTTTAGGATTATTTCATATGTTGTTTATAAAAGTTTGTGTGTTATTGAGTTATTTTGAAGCCCCAATATTGGATCAGTTAATGTCATGACCAGACCAATAAATATTACACAAGAGCAAGAGAAAAGTTGCAATATGCAGAAGTTAAATTTTACAGAACTGGAGGCTGAAGAAAAAGATGTCCCGATTAGGCGAAAAAAGTATTAATAGAATTACTGTGCGCTCAATACTTGTATTAGTGTTGAGCATATTAGTGTTTAACTTTATAATTTCATACGTTTACTAACTACTATAAAAAACATTTGGTAGTTAGATTTATTGTTTAGAATTGCAACTAGAAAAATTTCATCACATTTTGATTCTGAAATTGAATTTGAAAATGACAGATTATTTCCCTCTTAAGAAAAAAAAATTTGCTGGGAAAACTCAACTAAGTGCCATAACTCAAATTCCTCCCCCTTTATTTTCTATGCTGTTGTCTGTTTCACCGTCAAGTTCACCAACATTGATATCAACTTCACCAATAATGCAAATATCTTCTGAAACACCACTTTCATCTCTTGACATAGCAACATTGATGAAACCAACCCATTGCCCTCTCCTGTCAGACATGACAACAGATTATTTGTCAAGGACGGTAACAACAACACCACTAGTTCCAAATATTGGTAAGTTCCATAGTTTAAAAAACTATGCATACCTTGCATATTTTTAAACGTATTTGATCTCAAGCTGAATCAGCTGTTAGTAAATTAAATTTATGTAATTATGATTTATGTTATTATAGTACAGTCAACACTATTTTAGATGTTGTAACAGTACAAAACATTGGGAATGCATTATCGTGCAGTAATATATCTAGGAAGTGATTATTGATTTTTGTTTTTTTAGAATAAATTAATGACTATATATATGATAATGTAAATAATTTTTTACACTTTACCAAGAACAAACAATGCATGGGTTAGTAGTACAGTTGCTGAAAGTGTGTGTGGGTATTCAGCAAACTCAGGCTATCGACACCAATATGCTAAACGCTATGCTTACTCGAGGCAATTTTGTTGTGCAGGCTTCAGGGTTACCAGATGGGGTGATATTTCCAATGGACAACATGGAAGCTTTTGATGCAATTGAAATTAAGCTAAAAGATGCCAACATTGCAAACATAATTGTAAGATAATACTTATAACCTAGATCATATTAGTTGAATATACAGTTCAATCGAAAATCGGAAAGCAATATAGATAAGTAGAAGCAAATATTTATCTATATTTCTTTCCTATTTTATAACAAACTTCATCTAAGCATTTTTAATTTTAGTATTTTTTTAGTCTATCATATTAAAGGATTGCAATACTAGTTTTCTGGTGTTTTTTTTCCTGTATGCAGATTAGCTATTATACAATAAATTTTTATTTTGTTTTAAAAAAACCTTTTTTTGATAAAACCTTTGAACGAACTTTTGTTATAAGTAAGTTTTTCAGTATGTTTAAAATATCTTTGATTAAATGTATTGCAGGTTAACTTTCTTGCCGGTATTGGAGGGAGAAAAGTTGATGAAGCTGTTCGCCGTATGATGCAGCAGTTGCTAAACAATAACTCTGCAATTTAATTGTCAGCGAAGGCAGTCAAAAAAAGTGATAAAAGGAACTGAGCTATTTCAAGTGATTTATAGTGAATATCCATAGTTTTAAATAAATTTAGGTAATATTTGTCTGCAATTTTGCTATTAAATACAAATGAACACATTGTAAATTAGATAATAATAATTAGATAATAAGATTGTATTTTTAAGATTCATTTATATATGAGAACGTAAGTTTAGTAGTTGGATCCAATACTTAGGTTAATGTCAAAGGTTTTATATAGGTTACGTTATTTTTTTTTTTTTTTTTTTTTTATGTTGATTTAAGTGCCCCAAGAAGTCCTTACGTACTTTACTTATCATAGAGCACCGCGGAAGAGCATTTAATACGAAGTTCACGTCTCCTTCCCAACCGATGTCACAAAACTTGCCCAGAGGTGGGGTTTGAACCACGGATCTTACGTTTCTGAGGCAAGTGCGCTACCACTGCGCCACGGCTGCTCAGTTTATTGGTTATGGAGTAACTATCTAAAGATTCGTATAGGCGCCCCCCCATAAAAAAAGGAGTTTATTGGGGCCAATATGGGCTAACCATAAAAAGTTATATATGGGCCAAAGTAAGTAAAAGAAAATAGGAGTTTGTTGGGTTCAATATGGGTTAACCATAATAAGTTCTATACGGGCCAAAGTAAGTAAAAGAATATAGGTGTTTGTTGGGTCCAATATGGGCAAACCATAAAAATTCCTGTAAAGAAAAATTAAATTAAAACATAGGTTATATAGGTCCAATATGGGCTAACTATATGGGCTAGCCCACATAGGACCCATTGAAAGACCGCGGACAAACTTTTATGGGTCTCAGATAGGCTTCCTACATATGGCCTATAAAACAGCCCACATGGGTCCTATATATGACCCATGTACTATTGCTAACTGGGATATAATTATAGATTAACTTTGCAAATTATCCTCTAAGTCCCAGAGAAACTTGAAAAAATGCAGAAGATACATGTGCTGCCTCCAAGGACCAAAAGATAAAAAATTCATGCAATTACCACCCACCATGTGCAGCCATCTTTGTTTTGTATACACAAACCTTATGTAAGACAATTAAAAGACTTAAGTCAACATGCAATTCTGCATGTGTAGTAGTAGCAACTTTCATCTGCCACTTATAAATTGGTCCATCCTAATTAACTTTTGGAGATTCTTCTCACAATCTATTTGTAAAAAAATGCTCTACGAATGCCTTAAGCCAGCTTAAAGCTGATAACACACAACATAATAACCTTTTAGATTTAATACTAACCAACAACTGTAAAAATGCATTTTATGTAGAAACTATTGCTCCATTCGTGTCTTCGGATATAAAGTTTTCCAATTACTGTTCTTTAATTGCAGGAAAGACACATTCTCGTACTTACTTTTAAAATTTTTTATCAGTTACGATTCCCAGCTTTTCATAAGTATCTACAAAGTTTATGTTTGACCTACATAAGAACCTTTAAAAAAATATACGTCGGATAAAAAAAGGTTCTTTATATTATTCTCATCCTCCTACTTAAACATATGAGATATTCTTTGAAGTTTTAAAAGTTTGATGTCATCGACAAGAACTTAAGGCACAGTTTTAGTTCTAAACAAAATCCTTGTTGCTTAATTTCATCATTAACAACTGTAAAAATGCGTTTAATGTAGAAACTATTGCTCCATTCAGAAACACTTATGATCACTGTTTAATTCATTTTAAGTGTAAGTGATTCATTTCATCTTAAGAAAGAAAATCCATCTTTAACCACAAACTTTAGACCTAATTAGACGACGTGCATTATTTGTAAAGTTACTTACTACTTAAAAATTACTTACAAATTAATAAATTTATTTCTAATTTATTCATTTCTGTTCATCAACGCGGTTTTTTAAAGCGTAGATCCACATGTACACAGATGTTGATAACCTTAAACTAGTGAATTATTGCTGCCAATTACAAAAAGATTGTTTATATTCTATATGTAAACTTTGACTCATTCTAAGTAACTGTTCAAACTGCATTTCTTTGTTATTAAGTACGAATTGCTAAACTGGATAACAAACTTTTTAACAAATTGTTCTCAATGTGTTTGTGTTAGTTCCTCGTATTCAAACAAAATTCTTGTAAAGAGTGGAGTTCCTTAAATGACTCATTTTATTTTTAGTTTTTATAAACGATGTAACCTTGTGTATCAGTGGTAATTGTGACATCAAGCCATTTGCAGATGACAGCTGTATTATCTGCAAACAGCTGTCATCTGCAAACAACATCTTGATGCAAATGATGTTGTATCAAGCAAGAGACGATGGAAACAACCTTGATACCTTAAAATAATTTTCAAAACGTTAAAATATTTGGCAAACTAATATAGTGACCAAAAAATGTTTTTATCTACGCCATGAAAACAGTTCTTTACTATTACGTTCATAGTCAATGAACATTGATACACCTATTGAGTTTATTAAATTTATTCAAGATATCGATATATTTGTGTCTTCGGATATAAAGTTTTCCAATTACTGTTCTTTAATTGCAGGAAAAACACATTCTCGTAATTACTTACTTTTAAAATTTTTTATCAGTTACGATTCCCAGCTTTTCATAAGTATCTACAAAGTTTATGTTCGACCTACATTAAAACCTTTAAAGAGATATACGTCGGATAAAAAAAGGTTCTTTATATTATTCTCATCCTCCTATTCTCCTCATGACTCAACATCTTTGATCTTGAATTTCTCGAATGCAGTAGAATAAAATTTGACTTTATAATGACATACAAAATTACACACAACCTTGTCGATCTACATATTTCTAAGTTTTTACATTTGTACCTTCTCATTGTTCCTAAAGATGTTATCAACAAAAAACTTATTTCACATAATAAATGTAATAAACGCGATTATGTATCTTATGCAAATAAATTATTAGGGTATGGAATTTTGTTACTAATTATTCTGTTTACACATCCACTTTGTCTTTTTTCAATTTAAATTTTAAAATGTACAATGTTCATTACCACTGCGCACTACATTAATTTGTTGTTTTTGGTGTTACATAATGCAGCACTCCAAAACAAATGGCAAAAATCCAAAAAATAAGTATATGTACGCCACTGACAACAACATCATCAACAGCAATAACAACAACAACAATAACAACAAAAACAACAACAACAACAACAACAACAGCAATAGCAACAACAAAAATGTAAACTTAATAGTAACCGAGAGTAACAAAAGAAGTTTTAAACTTACCAAAAAAGTCGGATAAATGAAATGTATACGTAATGGTATTAAATTACATTATTTTTAAAATGTTTGAAATGATAAGAAAAAACAAGCATATAATTAAATAAACAAAAACTTACTAATGAATAACAGTTTATGATCAAGTGTAATTTATAGTATGTAATAGCAATATATTAGAAATAAAAAAAGAAATATTTTTTAAGAAAGTTTGATAAAATTTAGAAAAGCAAGAAAAAAAAGACAAGCCTAGCTCTAACTTAGGCTTTAGGCCTATTATATAGCCGTTTTTTTTTTAAATAGCTAAATATACATAAATATAGATAAACATTTTTAGTTAAAAATAACAATTTAAAAAAATGTCAGCAGTCATTATAAATTTATTAACTGTTTATCTCTGAATTATTAAAGCGATGGAAGAGGTGGATAAGGGCTTCAATTCTGCTCAGCAACTTATTTGGTCGCGGTACGACAAAAAGCAATACTGACGTCAGACGGAATCACTAAGTATGGCACTTTGCAGCCACGTCGACGTAAATACTAAAATAAAAATTAAATCTATCAGTAAGAGAAAAAAATTTTTATTAGGGGCTCTGATTAAAACTAATTGCTTTTGAGTAGTAGCCTTTTAAAATTAGAAACATGTTTTACTTTGTTTAAATCAATATATTATTTTATTTCTATGTTTATCTAGCTGGTAAGTGTATTATTAAAGCAAAAAAAATCGTTCAAACATGAACATTAAACAAATTAATAGGACAGCTAATGTAGCCTGGAGTCCAAAAGAACAATATCCTGTGTATCTAGTTGCTGGAACTGCTGCTCAACAATTAGATGCAACATTTAAGTATGTATAATTCATCCAACCTCAATACTTGTATTTATGACTAGTTTAGTTTTTTTTTTTTTTGAGTTGTTGTAAAGATATATATTTTTAATATTACTCTTATAAGTATAGTTATATACAAGTCTAAATCTCTGTCTTTCAATATAAAGTATGCTGGATATCCGTTTAGCATATTTTGTATTGTATTTAATAATCCAATAAGATTTTTATCTGAAAGTTAAATGGATTATTAAAAAATATCTTTAACAGTATTAGTATAATAAATAGAAAAATTACTTATATGTATATAAATATATTTTTTTAGTAGTCTGTAGTCATAAACAAAACTATACATATAAGTATTTCTCATGTTTCAGGTTGATGCAATAACATTTAAATCCTTCTTAAATAAAGTTTAGTTAAAATATAATTACCAGAAAATACTTAAGCTAGATTAAAATGCCTACTGAATTAACATTAAGAATTCTAAAATATCAGTATTGGAATATTATTGAAAGTTTGAGTTCTTGCTACTCATTTTTTTTTTTTTAATTTTTATTTGCAGTTCTCACAACCCTAAACACCAAAACACAAACCTTGTTAAACCTTTGTCACTGCGCTAAAAAATAGGTTGAACATGGTACTTCCAGAAGCATTCGTTTTTTTAAAGCTTGTATTATGTATGTAATAATGTTTCTCTCTCTCTCTCTTTCTCTCTCTCTCTCTCTCTCTCTCTCTCTCTCTCTCTATATATATATATATATATATATATATATATATATATATATATATATATATATATATATATATATATGTATATATATAAATATATATCGAATATATTATATATATATATAAATATATATCGTGTATATATATATATATATATATATATATATATATATATATATATATATATATATATATATATATATATATACATACATAAATACAGGCTTGGACAGGAATGGCGTGCGATCAAGCACAATTACTGAACATGCAAATGATTTTATTTTTTGACTACTTTACCACGATTGTTTATATGTTTTGATGATTTAAACATTTCAGAAATGCGCTGAATGTAAAAACTCTGAGCTTAAACTAGAAAAAAGTTTTAAAAAAATGATGAAATAAAAAACAATAAACAAATTCTTAACGAAAAATACAAGCACTAAAATCTTGGAGCGAAACTTTTTGTAACGTTTTTAATTGCGTTTGAAATGAATGTTATGTTATAAAACTTATCCTTCTACACGTTTTATTTTTTAAGTTACGCAAAACGCTTTTAAATTAATTAACAAATTACTACTAATGGTTGTTTAATAAATGAATAAATTTTATCAAATTTATTAAAAAGTGTTGTATATAATATTTTCAAGTTGTATAAACATTTATTTTTTCAAAAAAGTTGCAAAAAAAATATTTTTTAAAAAAATAAGGTTGTCTTTTAAAAATACTAATTTTTAATAATTTCATTCTCTAGTTAGTAAGTCAAGTTAAAAAAAAGGCTTTCAACTTTTTTATTCGTAAAAATTAGGAAAAAATAAATAAATCAAATGCGTCTGCGATTTAAATAAAATAAACTGCCAACAGGCAATTTAATTTTAATTTGAACATTACAACTTTATTAATAAGCGCTTCACGTAACAAATTTAAAAATTATTATAAATAATTTAAACTCATTCATTCCTAACGTAATAATTATAAAAAAAAAAATTCTTTTTAAACAAAATGTTTGTTTAAAAGATTTTTAAAAATTGTAAGTTTAATTATAAAAATTAATCATATGAACATTACAAAATGCCTCACAACTTTTCCATTAATCAACAAAATACATGTTTATAAAAGTAAATTAAGTTATTTTATATTTTTGTATAATTCACATAAATGCGTAATAGCTATTACTCACAAAAGGTTTTGAAAATAAATTGAAGTAACTTAAAAAAATTCTTTAAAAAAAAAAAAAAAAGAAGACATGGAAAAATACTTTCAAACATTTAAATTTATCATCAAAAATACATGCCCACATAAAAAAATTTATGTATAATATTTTTATTATTTTACATATGTGTTTATGTAAGCAATCATTATAATTAATGTTATGGTTTTATTTAAAGCTTTCGCCTAAAATAAATGATCAACAATTAAAAGTTATTCATGACATAACCCTTTTTTTATTGCGTTAAAATTGTTAAAATATCAAAATAGCTGTGGTCAAGTTGTAAAAAAAAAAAATCTTAGCGTGGTTAGTTACAGAGTGCGATCGCATGCCATTCCTGTCCAAGCCTGATATATATATATATATATATATATATATATATATATATATATATATATATATATATATATATATATATATATATATATATATATATATATATATATATATATATATATACATATATAAATATATATATATATATATATATTTATATATATATATATATATATATTTATATATATATATATATATATATATATATATATATATATATATATATATATATATATGTATATATATATATATATATATATATATATATATATATATATATATATATATATAAAGTGTATATATTTTATACTGCTAAGTTAGGTGAGCATGATGACATCATACTGAAATAGCCTGCTGCGGGGGCTTCAGTACATACATCGACTGACAAATAGCCTGACTCGCAGAGTCAGGATTTTTTGCTTTCTGTTACGATAGGAGCAATGATTAATTTATTATTAAAGGGTTGCTTTATAATTTTTTTTTTTTTTTTTTTTTTTTTTTTTTTTTAACATCTTCACTTCCAACAAGGCTGCAAGCAACCACTATAAGAGTTGGAAGTTACTGGAAGAGAAAAGACTAAATCTGTAGAGCAAGATAACGATTGACTGATGACTTAAAAGATTGCAAATTATATGAATCAGGAAAGCAAGATGAAGGAAGCGAATTCCAAAGAACTGATGTTCGAGGAAAAAAACTAGAAGAATAAGAGTTTTTGAAGCACTTAGGAACAGTCACAGAAAAAGGATGAGACTTAATTGAATGGCGAGTAACACGAGAGTGAATTTTAGTAGATGGCACAAGGGACGCTAGCTCTTTAGAGCAGTGCCCATTATAGTATTTGTAGAAAAGAGAAAGAGAAGCAACATTACGACGATGTGACAAAGGTTGGAGATTGGCTGCAAGAGCAGGTCCAACTATGTTTACAATTAGTTTTTGCACCTTGTCTAAAAGAGAAAGAGCATCATTAGAAGATCCGCCCCAGATGTGGCAACAGTATTCCATACAGGGACGGATTTGAGATTTATAGAGATAGAGAATAGAATCTGGAGTAAGAAAGTGTCGAGCTCGATAAAGAGATGCAACCTTTGCAGATGCTAATTTTGCAATGGATTTGATATACGGTTTAAAAGAAAGATCAGAAGTAAGAGTTAATCCTAGAAGATGAATGGTAGATGACTCATCTAGTACATTACCATTCATAAATATAGGAAGATCTAAATTATTACGATAACGATTGGCCGAATAAAATTGAGTTTTATCTGAATTAAAGTTCACCAGCCACTGTGAGCCCCATGCTATAGCAGAAGTGAGATCTTTTTCAAGCTCAGATACCCCCTCCAAGCAATCAGAGAGTGTAGGCTTCTTATCATGACAAGAGTAAATGGTAGTGTCGTCAGCGAATAATGCCACCTTAGATGTGAGAATATCTGGAAGATCGTTAATGTAAATTAAAAAGAGTATAGGGCCAAGGATTGAACCTTGAGGAACCCCTGAAGTTACAGGATGTGAAGAAGAGTGTTGTCCATCGAGGACAACTTTTATACTACGATTGGAAAGAAAGGACTCAATAATCTTAAAGACGTTACCAGCTACACCATAAGAAGAAAGCTTATGGAGAAGACCAGCATGCCAAACTTTATCAAAAGCTTTAGAAATGTCAAGTGCGATAGCCTTAACCTCTCCACCTCTATCTAATGCACGGTAAAACCTATCGGTTATTACTGTTAGCACATCAGCTGTAGAACGAGAAGACCGAAATCCATATTGATGATCAGAGAGTAAGTTATTTGATTCAAGATGAGAGATTAAGTGTTTGTTGATTAAAGATTCAAAAACCTTGCTTATGACAGGAAGAAGACTAATGGGACGGTAGTTAGATGAATCAGATCGCTCTCCGGAATTTTTGAAAATAGGGATAACAGATGCTGCTTTCCAGCATGATGGAAAACAAGACTCTGATAAGCACTTGTTAAATAGTTTAGAAAGTATGGATGAAAGCTCCGGAGAACACCTCTGCAAAACTACAACAGGAATGTTGTCAGGACCACAAGCTGTTGAAGAGTCTAAGCAGGAAATTACTTTAGATACAGAAGCTGAAGTGATGCGAATGTCAAGCAAGGGATCAACCTGTTTGACGGCTATGTCAGGTAAAACGCAACTAGTGGAATCAAGAGATGATATTGATGAAAAGTTCTTAGCAAACAATTCAGCTTTGTCTTTAGGTGAGGTGACAAAGTCTGAACCATACAAGAGAGAAGGAATAACAGATTTGCCCTTATTATTGATACTGTTAAAGATTCTCCAGAAGTCTCGAGAGCCTAATTTTTGTGATGAGATACGAGATTTAATGACCTGGGAATAGCGAGCTTTGGCGTCAGACAAAACCTTTTTACAATGGTTTCTGGCGATAGTGAACAGATGTCTGTTTTCTGGAGAATTGTTTTGCTGATAGATATGGAAGTAACGGTTTCGATTAGAAATTGCTGCAGCGCAATGTGAGGAAAACCAAGGAGAAGAGTGAGGTTTGACCTGGAATCGTCGAGAGGGAATAAAAGATTCCATGCCAGCCTGAATCCACGAAGTTATGTAAGAAGCACATTTGTCAGCAGGAAGACGAAAGATTTCTACCCAAGGGCCATCACGAAGAAAATCACGGAAAGAGTCCCAGTCAGCTTTAAGGTAGTTGTATGTGGTACGATGATAGGGGGATTCTGATGAAGTAGAAGAATTTGATAATAGTTTTAGAGAGATCAAACCGTGATCAGAAGTACCTAAGGGTGAATGTGGAGAAATTGAGCACTGACTAGGATCCAAAACAAGACATAAGTCGAGTAGAGAAGGTAAATGATTAGGGTTGTCTGGAAAACGAGTTGGAAAGTTGACTATTTGAGTTAGAGATTGAGAAAGGCAAAAGTTGAGGGCCTTAACGCCAGCAGAGTCACTGACACTAGAGCCAAGCCAATCGGTGTGATGGGCATTAAAGTCACCAACAACGACGATATTGGCCGATGGATAAAGAGAGAGGGCTTGGTCAATTTGATCAGAAATAACATCAAGAATAGTGCAGTCTTGGGATGAAGGAGAGCGATATAGAACAAAGAGAAAGGCGATAGAGTGAAGTTGTGCTAAACGAAAGCACATAAATGAATAGTCTGTAGATTCAAACCTAGTTTCACGACAAATGGGTGAGTTCTTACGAATGTAGATGCCCAGGCCAAGCATGTGATTATTGGAGTCTTTACGAATTAAAGGAAGATAACCATCAACACTAAGATCACAAGATGGGACAGCCGAACTCAAATTAGTCTCACAAAGAGCAAGTAGGTCTGGTGAACTTTGCAAGAGATAAGACTCAACAGAAGAAAAGTTACTTCGAAGACCACGAATATTAGTAAATGATAGGTTTAGAGAACTTGGTGATGACAATGGTTTTTTGTGTTTTTTAGTTTTAGGTACTTTAGTCATTTTAAATTTATAAAGAACTTGACTCAAGTATAGATAGTACTTAGTACACTATTTAACAACTAAGCAATAGCCTCATTACTACTAATAAACCCTAAGCCGTAACAAAGGGCTCCAAATGTGGCCTCTGCAATGCACACCAAAAGTACAAACAGGGACACCATCCATGCGCAACATGGCACTGTTAGTACTCTGATATTTTTCGGCTGTTGATGGAATCAGCCTCTCTGAGAGCTACCACAGAGTTCGGGAAACCTGACTACCAGCCGGCCTCAGAACCATAAAACTGAGTTTTAGAGCTGTACCCTCATTAGGAGATAATAGAATGAGTTGCCCAGTCATAAAAATAGAGACACAAGCAATACCCACGCATTGAGTCAAGAAGATCCAGCGTTCAACATCCTAAACTGGAAACAATGTATTAAAAATACATCTGCGCCAGCCTAATAGATGAATTGCAAAGCTTCGGACAATAATATTTTAAAGAATGTAGTAATTAAATTTTGTGTAGTAAATTAAGAATATAGCAAATTTATGAATTAGTGATTTTTTATTTTTTTACAAAAAAAAGGTTTTAGTTTATTGATTAGATTTTAATTGGTTTTTTAGATTGCTCATAGAAAAAATAACGTTTAGAAATACAAATTTAGTTTATGTGCTGTAGGCAAAGATTTTGTTCAAAATGGCAAATTGTTTAACAAAATGAGTAGACAGTTTACATCTGGTTGTTTAACCTTTACAAGAAACAAGCATTTAATTCTCCAGTAGTATGGGGGTGTTTTTCAATATTTAATTGTAGTATAGTATCAACTTGTAAAAAAATGTAAATTGATGGAGGGAAAACAAAAGTTAAAAATACTAAAAATAGTTTTTTTTTCTTATACATAAACAATGTTACCGCACATTGGCGATTGTCTTATTGTTGTATTTTCATAATTTACTCATTATTTTCTGTCCAATCATCATCAGAAATATCGCTTAAGTTAATGTTAGAAATCAAATTTTCTTGATCAGAAGATTCACTGTCAGAAGAAACAAGGGTTTGCAAAACAATCATTACTGAAGTGGTTTTGTTTTTGCGTATTTTTGATTTCTTAACATTAGCATGGCTCTGTATCTGCCTTGGATTATTTCTTACCTTGCCATTTGGGTTCAAAAATAATTCTATAACATGATCATTAAACATTTTGTCAATATTTCTCGTGCATTTTAAATGGAGAATGCTTTTCAACCCTTTATTAGAAATATTTTGGTGATCATTAGAAAGTATTTGTCTCAAAAATTGAAAATACCCTTTCTGTTTCTGCATTGGAAGTTGGCATTGCAATGGATAATTTCACTATATGTAGGATATTTATGATACCTAATTGGTGTTGTATTTTTTTAGATTCGGCCACACTTTTTCTTCCGATTTTCCAAGCATAAATCTTTTAGTATGCTCCACTACAACTTCCATTTCCAGGCGCATAAAATCACAGTTGTTTGCTTCTAATAGAGTTTAGAACTTTGTAGCTATCACATTAACGTTTACCATAAGTTTCGCTATTTCTAACATCTTGTACGATTTAGAATCAAGTAGAAATGCTATTGGTTGAAAAATGGGTTCTTTAAATACCAGGCAGACTAGGAATGCTTCTCGTGGAGATAATGTTGAGTATTTCATCAGTAACTTCTTCAAGCGCTTTATCTAAGTTTCCTTTGATAACATAATCTTCTTTAAATAGTGTGTTGTTACTATCAAGTTCTCTTCTGGTTTCTCTTTCCACAAATAAATCAATGTCTACATTTTTTAACTTGGTTAGCATACTAACCAAGTTAAAAAATGTAGACATTTTTTAACTTGGTTTAAAGCTATGCGAAGACCAGAGGTATTAGAAGTACCTCTGCTCTTCGCATAGCTTTAAAGTGTTCACGGTGTAATAGCTTTTCCAGTTTCTCTTATGTTTTTAAAGTAGTAGAGCATGTTGTTATTAATGACGGTAGAATCAACGAGTTATCCTGTAAAATCTTACTTAGTAGTTGAATTAGAAGAAGGACATCTTGCTTTGCTGTGTTGAATATAATTCAATTGGCTTGACACAAAGATTGACACAAAAATTGGTGCCCCAGTCATCTAGACGATGACTGGGGCACCAATTTGAAGTATAATGACTCCCTAGCTCATTTTTGATTAGTCTATGTAGAGCATGATTTACAGAAGCACCATCAGAGGGTAGACCTATTTCATGATGTGCTCTATCAATAGAGAGTTCTAATTTTATAAAAGATGCTTCTAAAGCCACTTTTAATCCTTCTGCATCTGCATCTTCAAGATCTTCAACAGACTTCAAGGCAAATTCAGGAGCACCTAAAAAATAATAGTGAATAGAGTTAATTTTCACCTAATTTTCAAGCTTTTTACTGGATTTTATCAAATAAAAGAATTTTACCATCATGTGCTATTTTCATTAGAAACAACTCCTTTTCATCCAATGTAGAGCTGCTACTATCATTTATAACACTGTAATATCGTATTTTGCCAGTATTTAATGGTTCGGTGATGGTCTTAATTCTACCATTTCTGCTTCAGTTTTCCCCTTTGAATAAGCAGTACCAAGATCAACCTTAGAAAATTTTAAAAATCTACTAAGAAATTCTAAGATCCCACAAAACATCCTCAAAAATTATGATTACTATTTAACTACATAATAAATCTTTTTTAAAAAAAATACTAAAACAACTTTACTAAAACATTTTTAAACATTTACTTTTAATGTAGTTTTGAAAAAATTAGCTAATGATGCATAATACATCAGCAAATTTGCATTAACGACTGTATAATGTGCCGGTTGCATCTTTTTAATTAATTGCTGATGCTGTTCAGCATTAAGCCGTCTTATATAAGGTCCCAGTGTTGTTTGGACTTTAACTATGTCTGAGGAATCAGCAGCACTTTCTTTGTTAGAATTGATAGTATCATGAGTTTTTTTCTCCGTTTCACTTAATCTTAAAACAGCTGCCGTATGCGTATGAGAATGTAAAATATGGTCTAAAAAGTTATTTTTTTTTATAACTGATGTTCCCTGTACAAACCTTTCTGTTGTTAATTTAGCGCAGCCTTTATTTTTATAATGACAATTTTTTAAAATCTCTGAATACTCTTGGCAAGTTTTACACTATATTAAAATTGCTTCACCTAAATCATCAGTTTGGAATCTGCAGGATTTAAACCCCCATTTTTCAATGATAGTTCTGTTAGGCATTATGACTTGTTTTGAGTTTGCTTAATCTATTACTGTTGCATCTGTTGCAATTTGATGGAAGCTTTAACTTCTATCAAATTAAAAAAAAGTTTTGTAACTGTTTCTTCTCGGCATGTGTTAACATAACTATACAAAGGCTAAACTTTTCTAATATATTTTCTGATCATAAATGATATTAAAAAAACCATAAGCATGTAAATTATTTTATTAGTTAACTAGTTTTAACTGGTTTTAACTAATAAAATAAATTAAAATGAGATTTTATTACTTAATAAAATAGTAATTGCGCTTAAAAAAGTGCAAGAGCAACAGGCATTTAAAAAGTAATATATATATATATATATATATATATATATATTATATATATATATATATATATATATATACACGAAAACAAGTTGCAAACATAACTAACCACTAACATTAACTACGCAACCCTATTTCGTACACCTCTAGGCTAACCAATAAATTATTCACATACACAGCTTTTGTAATATATTTCGTAATATAATTTATATTCTTATACCCACTTTTGAAACTTATTTTTATATTCATTTATTTTTAATACAATAATTTTTAAAAACAATTCACATTATTATTAAATCGTATTTTTATAACAGACATTAAAACATACAACAACTTCACATATATTAACCAAAAACAAATTAATAATAACATTAACCTTAACTACTAAACAGTTTCCGTCCCATAACGATCTAAAATACTAATATAAACCGTAAATTTTTCCTAAACACATTGTAGCAAAATTAACTTTTGACTACTTGCCTGATGATTGTGGTAACACATGAAACTTTAAGTCGCAATATAATATTATAAATATTAGCATTTAGCTAATTCCTGATACTGCGGGTAACAGTAATAAATATACTATATATATATATATATATATATATATATATATATATATATATATATATATATATATATATATATATATATATATATATATATATATATGTATATATATATATATATATATATATATATATATATATATATATATATATATATATATATATATATATATATATATGTTTAAAATACAATAGGTGGTGAGCATCCAAAACTTGCAATACTAAGATTAAGATCTTCTTTTAATGTAAGGCTGTCAACATAAGTATCTTTTAGGGCTTATTTTCTTTTGTATCATGATGTTTTCTATGCAGTGTTATCCTGCAACTAGTGCATATTTTCTTACTTGGAATTAAACCAAAATCTCTAGCTAATTACTCTAAAAGATAATAATCACTAAATATTGTTTCAAATTTATAAACGAAAACTGTATTAAAATTCATTTTTCACATTTTGTGTGTGTTTGTTCAAAGGGTTACAACAATTCCTTCAATGTTTATTTTTGTAACTCAAAAAATAAGTTTTTTATGCTTTTCAATAAAATTAAATTATAAAAACAACTTGTTCAAAAGTTATTAGTTAAAAAATGATGAAAAAAACTTTATTGCTTGAAGCAGTAAGTTTAATGCAAAACAGCTCACTTATTAAATAGTGTTTTTTTTTTAAGAACTGTATTAGATATTGATCAGAAAGTTTCAAGATATGCTTTTCTCATATATATATAAAAAAGCTTCAACAAAATCTGATATGGTCCATGAGAAATCTCGTAAAAATATCTTTCTTCTGTGATAGTTAGGGGCTTACGAACTTTAACGCCCCAAAACCTCAGTTGTTTACTGCTAACTAATTTATGGTAATTATTACAGTGTATATGTGTGTTTTGTATTTGTTCGTAAATTATTGAAAATGAATGAGACTACATAAGAAAGCAACGCTTATCTTGTTCTTTATGTTATAAAGTATAAACTTTGTAATTTTTTAAAAACAGTATTTAAATTATAGTTTCTTGAAGAAATAATAAAAATGTCCATTTTTAAAGTCAATTTTGAAAGTTGTCTTCAGGAAAATCTTTCTTGCTTAGATAAGATGACTCACTAGATAATATATATTACATAAATAAAAATGTTTTTTCTTTTAAGCACATCAGCAACATTGGAAATTTATCATGTGGATATTGAAAATAATGAGCTTGATATGCCAGTGGTGGGTTCATTGGACATAGAACAAAGGTAATTTTTAAACTTAGTTAAACAGTTTTAATTTTTTTAGTTTTTTTTTACTTTATTTTTTTAACTTTTTTGTTATAAATTTTAAAATAATATGTAGTAATTAATAAATTTTAAATTAAATTGTAGTAATTAATAAATTTTAAAATAAATTGTAGTAAGTATTAAGTTTTTAAATAAATTTTAGTTGATAATAAATTTTTAATATTTTTTTTCTGACTCACTCCCAACAAGAGTTCTGTTGTAATTGTAATAAAAACAATAACAGAAACAATAACTATTGTTATTGTATTATTTTTTTTAGAAACTTGTGATTTACAATTTTTGTAATACGGTAATACAATAACAATAAATATTGTATTGCAATTCATCTCATTAATACAATAACAATATCTGGAAAAAAACAAGTAATGTAATGACCCTCTACAATGACAATAAATATTGTATTGTAATTTATCTTTATAATAATGTAATGAAAAAATTTATTGTAATGAAAAAATTGTTGTAATGTTAAAACTTAGTCATGTGACCAGAAATAAAATCAATAATCATATATTATTTGTACCCTATTTCAATAGGGTACAACTAATATATGATTATTAATATCACTTATCCTAGTTGCAAGCTTTATATAACTCTACAATATAAAATACAATATAAAAGTTTTAGGATTTCGTTGTATTTTTAGTACAAAAACAATACAATAGTTATTGTAACTGTTTTTTATCACAGCAATACAATAACAATAAATAATGTTTTAATTGCATCTCTGGTATTACAATACAATATTATTGTATAGTAATGTGTTATTGTATTTAATTTTTACAATAATAATTACAACAGTCTGAACCCTACTCCCAATAAGGCTGCAAGCAACCAATACTAAGTTGGGAGTTACTAAAAGAAAAAAATTGTAGGTTGTATGATTCAGGAAAACATAAAGAGATGGGAGAGAATTCCAAAGGCTTGAAATGCAGGGGAAAAAGCTATATGAAATAGATGTAGTAAATTATAAATTTTAAAGTAATTTGTAGTAAATATTTTTTTCAAATAAATTGCAGTAAATAATAAATTTTCAAATAAATTGTAGTAAATAATAAGTTTTTAAATAAAATGTAGTAATTAATAAATTTTCAAATAAATTGTAGTAAATAATAAGTTTTTAAGTAAAATGTAGTGATTAATAAAGTTTTAAATAAATTGTTGTAAACAAATTTGTATAATAGTTAAAATATATTTTTCGGTTTTTATATAATTTTTTTTCCCATTTTTTTTATCTATGATAAAAATGTTTCTGTTAAAATTACTACTATATGTTTATCATTTTCTTACTTTTACTTGAATACCAACTTTATCAAATTATATTCAAAGACAATGTAGATTTTTTATTTTATGTCATTCAGTTGTCTAAGTTGTTGTCAGTGAATGTTCTATCAAATACTTATTGATTAAAAGTTGATTAATTAGTTCTGACTTTTAAACTTTTTTAATTAATGGAACTAAGTTATAGTTATTTAATTTAAAGTAAAGTTAAAATGAATATAAGTTATAAAAACAAAGGGTTACAATAAATTTTAAATTGTCTTATCAACTTTACTGTACCTAAAATACTAATGTACATATACACATGAAAAATATACTTTACTTACTAGCAATATCTTCAGTATCAATGATCAGCATTTTTACTATGGTATAAAATATTGTTATTCTATGTATTCAAGAGCACATTTTTATTGTAATTCAGGTTTCACAAACTACTTTGGTCTGAATTTGGGTTTTCTTCAGAGTATTTAAATGGATTGATAGTTGGTGGTACAGATAGTGGTGATGTGTGTGTAATTGATGCATCTGCTGTGATATCTAGAAAAAATAAATCATGTAATGTTCATACTCTTAGTGATCACACAGGGCCTGTACAAGCTTTAGACATAAACAAATTTCAAAGTAATCTCATAGCATCTGGATCATCCAATTCAGAAATATTAATTTGGGATCTAAAGCATCCAGAGCAACCACTATCTCCAGGAACTAAAACAACTCCGCTAGATCAAATCAGTTGCTTAGCTTGGAATAATCAAGTGCAACATATTTTAGCGTCAAGTACACCAACTGGCAGAGTTGTTATTTGGGACCTGAAAAAGAGTGAGCCAATTATTAAAATTGGTGATCAATCAGCAATGGTAAAATATTATTTCTTTAACAGTTTAAAATTCGTGTTATTTAAGTTAATTAGTTATAAAATTGAATTATTCATCTGTGATTAGAAATGAAAAATCATGCTGAAGTTTATGTTAAAAAAGTTCTTTCTTTGCTTTTTAAAACAAATTTAACATTTGAAAAAGTTATTTAAATAATTAGTTGTTGACAAATTTGGTTTTTTTAAAAGTTTTTTTTTCACTGTCATTCCTATTTTGAAAATCACTAAAAATCACTCTGATTCTTTAAACTTTAAAACTATTCCCTAATCAAAATCTTAGACTAACAACTACTATCATAATCTTTGACTAACAAACTCTTAATATTGTTAATATCTTGTTCTCGCATATATGGAAAACATATATAACAGTTTTCTTTATTTCACTAGCAACTTCCAATATAAAAAGTGCCAACTCAAGGCTGGGACTTTTTACTTTGTAAATAAATAAAAATGTTTATATAGTATTTTGAATTTTTTTAAAAAATTTTTCTAAATTTAAAAACATAATAAAAATATAACACACACATACACATGCACATGCACATATACAAACATGCATAATGCTTTTTTTTTTTTTAAATATTTAAATTTTCTTTAACATCTGTTTTTAAAAATTTGTTATTAGTTTCATTACAAATCAATTGCATGGCATCCAGATGTGTCTACTCAAATTTTGATTTCAAATGAAGATGATCGATATCCAGTTATCCAAGTAATTTTTTTTTTTTAGAATGAAATAAAGTATACATAAAATATAATATATATAAAGATAATATTAATAATAATTATGATGCTAATGTCAAATGTTATTCACGCTAATGTCAATAACATTTGACATAAGCGTTATTTACAAATGCAATAAGTTAAGAAAAAACAAAGAAATTTTTATTTTTATTTTTACATTTATTATTACTTTTCCATCAAAAATGTTCAACAAAAGAAGAAAAAAAGATGTTATATGACGCGTAAAAAAAGAAATCATAAAATAAATTTAATAAAAAAACTTTTTTTAATCATCTTGCAAGTGCAACAATATTTTAAACAATTTCTAAATAAATATTCTTGCGCTTAATAACAAACAATAAGAAAAATAATTGTTGAATTAATATATATATATATATATATATATATATATATATATATATATATATATATATATATATATATATATATATATATATATGTGTATATATATATATATATATATATATATATATATATATGTGTATATATATATATATATATATATATATATATATATATATATATATATATATATATATATATATATATATTAGTATAAAAAAAAGTACACATTGAATTTTATTTTATATTAGTGCCACTTTTTATATTTTAATTTTTTGTTTGATTGTTTTGTTATAATGATTGATTTAATCAAAAAAATGAAAAAAAAATTAATTATTACAAACTTTATAACATCTTATGAAGTGTTTATTTTTTTATAGTTAAATAAAATGGTTCTCCTATGGATATAACTCTTTTATTAATTTTTCATGATAATACTTCTAGGGAGTTTAGAATCCTTATCAAGAATAAATATACTTGATAACATTATCAAGTATAAATATATTTAATAACGAGAGATCTAAACTCACTCTATATTGTATTAATGTTAATAACAGAAATATATCTATAGAAGAATTTATGCTTGAAGCAATATAACTCTTGCAATGTCTTTGTTTATATTTATAAGTTTTAGTTAAGAAAAATATTTTTTTATAATAGTTACATCAGCATTATATAAGCAACAGATTGTGAGATACAAAATAGTGAAAACAGAAATTTCCTTATAATTTATATATATATATATATATTTTTAAAAAAATTATTTAAATTCCTTGTAATCATGTAATAACTCTGCATCAAAAAAAAACATGTTATAAAATGTAACACTGCATCAAAAAAAAAACATGTTCAAAAAAAATTATAACAAAAAAAACATGTTATAACAAAATTGTAACAAAAAAACATGCTATAACAAAATTATAACAAAAAAAAACATGTTATAACAAAATTATAACAAAAAAAAACATGTTATAACATAATTATAACAAAAAAAAACATGTTATAACAAAATGATAACAAAAAAAACATGTTATAACAAAATTGTAACAAAAAAACATGTTATAACAAAATTATAACAAAAAAAACATGTTATAACAAAATTGTAACAAAAAAACATGCTATAACAAAATTATAACAAAAAACATGTTATAACAAAATTATAACAAAAAAAAACATGTTATAACAAAATTGTAACAAAAAAACATGCTATAACAAAATTATAACAAAAAAACATGTTATAACAAAATTATAACAAAAAAAACATGTTATAACAAAATTATAACAAAAAAAACATGTTATAACAAAATTGTAACAAAAAAACATGTTATAACAAAATTGTAACAAAAAAAACATGTTATAACAAAATTATAACAAAAAAAACATGTTATAACAAAATTGTAACAAAAAAACATGTTATAAAAAAATTATAACAAAAAAAAAAAAAAATGTTATAACAAAATTATAACAAAAAAACATGTTATAACATAATTATAACAAAAAAGACATGTTATAACAAAATTGTAACAAAAAAAACATGTTATAACAAAATTGTAACAAAAAAATATGCTATAACAAAATTATAACAAAAAAACATGTTATAACAAAATTGTAACAAAAAAACATGCTATAACCAAATTGTAACAAAAAAAACATGCTATAACAAAATTGTAACAAAAAAACATGTTATAACAAAATTGTAACATAAAAACATGCTATAACAAAATTATAACAAAAAAACATGTTATAACAAAATTATAACAAAAAAAAACATGTTATAACAAAATTGTAACAAAAAAAACATGTTATAACAAAATTGTAACAAAAAAACATGTTATAACAAAATTGTAACAAAAAAACATGTTATAACAAAATTGTAACAAAAAAAACATGTTATAACAAAATTATAACAAAAAAAAAAAATGTTATAAAATTATAACAAAAAAACATGTTATAACATAATTATAACAAAAAAAACATGTTATAACAAAATTGTAACAAAAAAAAAACATGTTATAACAAAATTGTAACAAAAAAAATATGCTATAACAAAATTATAACAAAAAAACATGTTATAACAAAATTGTAACAAAAAAACATGCTATAACCAAATTGTAACAAAAAAAACATGCTATAACAAAATTGTAACAAAAAAACATGTTATAACAAAATTATAACAAAAAAACATGTTATAACAAAATTATAACAAAAAAAAACATGTTATAACAAAATTATAACAAAAAAAACATGTTATAACAAAATTGTAACCAAAAAACATGCTATAACAAAATTATAATAAAAAAACATGTTATAAACATGTAATAAAAAGTGTAGTGGTAAAATTATTTATTTAATATTAAAAAACAAAAAACAAAAAATTGAAGCAAAATAGACATTCCAAATGTATATATTCATTTACAAAATAACACTTCTAGATTTGTTTTTCCTAATTAATAAATTAAACTTGTTTTGTGGTAATTCATTTTTTAGTTTAAAAAAGTTAATAAAATGTCCATAAATAAAATAAAAAAATAATTGTTGGTTTGATTATGTGATAATTGTTATTTTGATTATGTGATAATAGGGTTGTAAATTTACCGACTTTTTGATTTATCTGTAATTCGGTAAATGAAAATTGTAATACCGGTAAATCGGTAAATTACCGATAAACTTTATATTTCAATAAAACAATACAATTTTTATGATACCATTTTTATTAAATATCATTATATATTCATGCTTTGTAGAAAGTTTAAACTATCCAATGTCTTGTCTCCTAATCGAGACCTAATTTTAGTACAAATTAGTCCAGTTCCTGAAAATACTCTTTCAGGTTTCACACTTGTTAGACGAATGGTCATCAAATAGTCAAAAACTATTTGAATGTACTTGCCTTGTATATTTTCTTGTCGAAAGTACTTTAACTCTTTTTTTAAAACTTCTTTTAGACCTTTTGTGTTACTTTCTTCTAGAACTGTTATTCCTTTATTCTTGTCCGTTTGTTTTCCTTCATTGAAAATTTAGCATTTGGTTTAACAGTAATGAGATTGTTATTTAAATCTAAATCTGATTCATTTAAGTGTCTTTGAATACTCTCACCAGGTTCTGCATTATTGTACAAAAAATTTTCTACAATGTCAACAATAGTTTTAATAATTATGGCTTTACTGCTGATATTAATTATGCTATGATTGTTTAATTGCTAAAAAAAAGAAAAATAGAAAATCATGCACAGAAATGGAAATGCCCTTTTGGGTTTTTCATTTTTGTTACAATAATAATGCTTTTCTTTTATAAACAACTTTGTAAAAAAAAAATTATTTTTGCAAACTTAACTGTCATTAATGTTATAGTTACACACAAATTCTCAGAAATACAGTTACACAGTATTTCCGAGAATTTTAGGGAAAAAATCTTCACTGCATATTTGTGTTAGAAAAGAAAAGAAAAATTTTTGTTTTATTTTTTACTAATTCTATTATAACTTTATTATAATTATGAAATATTTATATTCATATTTATAATACTAAGATTCTGCTTAATGCAAAAAAACTAAAAACAAAACAATTGTTGTAGTATAAAATAACATATTATAAAGTTGACAAGTTGTTAGCCATTTGTATAGTTAAAACATAATCTCAAGTACTCCAAAAAAAATCAGGCTGTTACGCAAAAAAATAAAAAATCACACTTTGTAAGCAAAAAAATTCAATTTGAAACTCAAACTTTGTATTTGATGTAGTTTACTCAAAAAATTTTTTACAAAAAAATTTTTCGGGTCAAATATATGTTGAAGACTGTTTACAAAAACGCCTTTTACCTCTCATTAAATCACACGATAAGAGACCTGTGTTCTGGCCAGATTTAGCTTTAATTCATTATTGTAAACTAGCTTTGGAATGGTATAAAAATGATAATGTGAAATTTGTGCCTAAAACAGAAAATCCTCCAAACTGCCCAGAATTAAGAGTTATTGAAAAGTACTGGGTCATCATTAAAAGAAAAATGAAAAAAACAAAAAAACTTTGCAGAAATATTAAAGATCATTTAAAAAAGCATCAAATGGCTTCAATTCTTATTCTGTGCACAAGCTTATGGGTACCACCAAAGCAAAAGTTCGAAATTTTTTTTTTATATTTGATCTTCTTATATTATTGTATTAAAGTTATTACTTGGTTAGAAATAAAAATTGAAGAGTACTTTTTTTTAGTTATTTATCTACTTTCACATTTATTTCGTGATGATGATAAGATGAGATCATTAACAAAAAATGAGTTAACTCATTTTTTCTATTTAAATTAAAATAAATAAATGTTAAACAATTTTTTATTTAAATTAAATTTTTTTTAGTTAAAGTTTATATAGCTATAGTTTTTAAAATGTTAAGAAAAATTGAATGTTTATAGCACTTCTTATAGATGTGGGACTTAAGGTTTGCATCTTCCCCAATAAAGGTGTTGGAGGGACATTCAAGGTTAGTTGTGGTTTTTTTATACATATCAATGTAAATATGTTGATTTAGTTCTATATTTACATCATACAAAATTTTATTTAAAAAGAACATATGGGGAGTGATTTCGTTAAAGTTTAGAGATTCAATATTTAACTAAATTTTTTTTATAAAAATCAAATTGAAAAATGTAAAAAAATGATAAAAACTTCATATTTACAATAAAGCTTCAACAAAAATTTTGTTTTACTTAAATCTTTTAAATTTTAATAATAGAACACAGTACTAAGTACTTGGTATTTGCTTAGTATTAGTAGTGGAGTTATTTAAAAGACTACGACAACAAAAATTTTTTTTTTGAATTTTTCTCATAATTTTATACTATAATGTTTTTAGTTTTACAGCAAAAAAGAAACAAATTAAAATATTGTGTTATAAAGAATTCAAAATTAAAACAATCTAGAAGTTTCTCTACAACTAATTTGACTATATACTTTGGAGTAGAAAAAGATTGGTTAGAAACTGAAGTTCCTACACTGAGAGATGTACTAAGAAAAGTTAAAATTGCTAGATAAAATGTAGGTGCAACATATTACTTTGTGTTGATGACGAGTTCACATTTTATTTATTTGTTCTAGAGATAATCAATTTACATGTGTGTCTTTAAGACAACTAATTGCAAATCTTAATGGACCTAAAAACTCCAAGGATGGATTTAATAGGCCCATAGGAAGACTATAATCATGGTATATAAACCAAAAAAATCAGAAAAGTTTAAATCCATTAGTTAGATTGATCCTCTGATTAAAAGTCAACCGACACTTCACTGAACTACAAGTTAATTTCTTGATTTGAATCAGGTCCTTTAAATTTTTTGCTTGTTAACCAATGTGGTCATTTTTGCCGCAACAGGTGGCTTTCAATCGATCAAGCAACTCTTTGATAATACTTTAATAATGCAAAAAGTTCTTTCAGTTTGTGGTTCAAGTATACTTTCATATGTGAATCAAGGTGGGGCATTCTATTGTTTCACAAAAAAACATTTAGAGAAAGCAAAAAATTCTACGGAAATACTTTATTTCCCTCTAACCCAGACTTGTAAAAGATTCGAAAAGCAAGTGACTAAAACAGCAGTTGTCGTTTGTGGTTTTCAAAGGTATAATGGTTATATTAGTGCAAGAAAAGAGCACAAAGATGTGATCTTAGATTTTAGATTTTTTAAATCTAATAAACATTTTATAAAACTGTTTAGTTGATGTTAAAGTTTAGTTTTAGTGAAATATTTATTATCCATCATGTTTTTTTTTTTAATTATATGTAAACATAGTAAATTTGGACAAATCCATTGGCTCCCAACATAAGGTTTTTTGATGTTTTAGATATGATTTTTTAGATATAACATTCAGGCAATTTATTGACATGTTTTAAATTTCATCTAATAATTTTTTAGTGCTCTAAAATTATGATTGTTTAAAATTTGGAGCCTGATTTTGTAAAAAGCAGAAAGTATCAGTCTTTGAAATCCAGATCGGCATTTGGTATTGCGTTTATTAAATGAAATTTAAAACATGTCAATGAATTGCCTGAAAGTATTAAATCTAAAACATCAAAAAATTTTATGGAGGCCAATCAATTTGTCCAAATTTACTATGTTTACATAAAATCTTTTTGTTGTTATTTTTGTTTTGGAAAAATCTAATTCAAAAAACTAATTCTTACCTAGTTTGGTTTTTTAGTAAAAACTTTTTTTCATATAGTCAGTGACAAATTTGTTTATTTTACAAAAATATCTAGTATGGAAAGTTGTTTTACATATTAAAAAAAAAAAATTATCTTTTAATTAGTAAATTCATTTTCAGGTTAGTTTTTTTAAAATGTTTATTTTGCCTCAAAATTTTTTTTAAGTATTTTTTATTTGAATTTTGCTTAGAAAAACCTACCCTATAATAAAATCACTCTTCAATTTTTTTTTTTTCAATTATGGCATAAACATTATTGATGACATTATACTGAAATAGGCATCTACAAAGACTTTTGTAGATGTCTATTTCAGTATAATATCATAATGACTTTTTAATTGTTTATGCAACACAAAGATCACAAAAAGTGATCTACGGAGCCGTCCAGTTACATAGACCTGGGAGTTGTGATAATAGAATCAGATTGTAAATGATGTCAATGAATGTAAAGACTATTTGATGTCAATGAATGTAATAACAATATAAGTAGGTAATAAAATTGTATGTAAAATGATAATAAATGATAGTTTGGGCAATATAAAAAGAAAAAATATGCTAATAAATGTGGTACTATTTATGGTCTAAACTCTAGATGATAAATTAAAAACTGATAACCACCTGTGTAATATAAAAATATATAAATTCATTAATGTTACAAATTCGTAATATAAAGCTCACAAAGCGTTAAAATTCATAAATGTAAAAGGTAAGAAAATGTTGGTGCCATAATAAACAAGTAGAATTAAGTAGTGCATGAATGGTGATCCCCCTCCTCAGGAATGCACTGCAATTACCAATGACGTTTTGGAGAGCCCAAGACCTGCATTAACACTACTTGCCAGGGTTGTGTTCTTGCAACAGATCTCACCACCTGTACTCTTCATCATGCTAGTCATTATTGCAATATAAAAGTACTACACTACAAAAGCCAAAATTCCCAATCCCTATCCTAGTTTTCAATATAGCTACAACATTTTAGAGATCTCATGATGGCGGCGAGGAATGCGCGTGGTATGACAAACATGTAAATACCTGGACATATAAATATCATGTACACTTACACTAGAAGAGAAAAATGTGTAAACATGCACGCATTTGCATGTATTAAAATAAACAATTTTAATGTATAGAAATAACACAAAGCAAATGCGGTAGTGGTGTAGTGGTAGAGCGCTCTAAATGCGGTAGTGGTGTAGTGGTAGAGCGCTCGCTTCATAAACGAGTGGTTCCGAGTTCGATCCCCACCACGTCCCTGGTAGTACCGCGCTCAACTCGTTTCTCAGCGCAGCGGCTTTGTTCGTCAAGGTTCGTGTTTCGGAGTTATAGAGTTAAGAGAGGGTTATAGCCACAAATAAGTAGCCTCCTCGTCTGTAGTGGCCTTCTCGGCCTTGAGGAGGTGAATTAAAATTTAAAAAAAAAAAAAAAAAATAGAAAATAGTAATAAATATTAAGGTGTAACTTACGGTTTCTATTATGGCTGTAATATCTTACAAATATAATAAATAAATACCACTCATAAACATCGAAACTAAATTAAGATGGTTTGAAGTTAGTACAAAAGTAGTTAGTAGAAAATATGATAACAAAAAATCTAACGAGATCATGATATGTCTAAACTTATCCAGTAAAATAGTTCAGTACATTACAACCAAGAATACATTTGTTATAAAAGTATGCTACATATATCTGTTATTCTTGTTGTGTTTGCTATTCACCCTAATAATTGTAACCTAGGTCTGGTGTCAAGTGCAAGTGATTCTTAGCATCTTTTGCATATACATTATTTGGTTATTGATATCAAGGTTATCTTTTTATTTTGAATACATTGTTTTTGGTTTTAAATACTTTAATAGATGGTAATAATCTTTGTTTAGGTCTAGCCCAGGGGGTGGGGGGGTGTATATGAAGCTTCTTGACTTACCTTGCATTATGGAATTGTTTTCTCTCATTCATCAGTTTTTGCCTATGGTATGTATTTTTGAGTATCACCATTGTGTGTTTTCATTGGGGGGCTTTCCAGTTTAGCTTTATTATGATTACTCTTTAGTTAAACTCTATTTTGTGTCTCTACAGCTGCATACATCTTCTGGTGGTTTATATTTGTGTTATTAGGCCCAAACTGTTAATACTTCGTTTTTGCTTAGTGCAAACTTATAAAATCGCGGATAAGGTGAGCGCTTGTCGAACTAAATAGATTATCAGGGAATAAAAATGACCCCAGAAAAGCATGAAGCATATTTAGAAAAGCTTTACCATTCTTTGGACCCTTGATAATCAGCAGTGTTATTTATTTGTATGTCGTATGGTATTTTTGTGTAAAATTTATTGTCTTTTTAATGTTACAAGCATTTGCAATTGTAAACGACTTTACATAACCACAACAAAGGTGATCACTGAAAAAAAAAATTTTCTTTACATCCTAAAATTTATCCAGTTATTAATTATATAAATATTTTTAATTAATTATTTGTTAATAATCACAAGAATGATGTCGAGCAGTCATGCAAGTAACTATTTTCAACATTTCAACTTTTAAATACATTTAAATGCATTAAAATATTTTTATTATTTTTAATTGTTTATGCAACACAAATGTAGACCTGGAAGATGTGATAATAGAATCAGATTGTAGATTTTTGAAGACTAAAGTTGCCAGTGACTTGCGGCTTTGGTCATCCTTGGAAAACAACTTAATGATTAAATATTGGATTGTCAACTAGCAAGAGTTCGTGTACAAAATTTAAAAAATATATATAACCAGGACTCAAAAATAAATTTCAAGCTTTGATTTTAACAAGATAATAGTTAGAAAATATAGAATAAGGACTCCAAAATTGATTTCAAGCTTTGATGTTAACAAGCAGAGATAATAGTTAGAAAATATAAAATCATGATTCAAAAATTGATTTCAAGCTTTGATGTTAACAAGCAGAGATAATAGTTAGAAAATATAAAATCAGGATTCAAAAATTGATTTCAAGCTTTGATGTTAACAAGCAGAGATAATTGTTAGAAAATTTGACTTCAAATAAAAAAACAACAAGTTTTGAAAGGCTAAGATTTTCTCATTTTATTAAAACATATAAATTCAATAAAAATAATTTTTTTTTTAGAAATAAAATTCAAGTCAAAAGACATCTGCATTTGCATTTTTATCATTTTTTTTAAATTTCAAAGTTTAAATATTTAATATATATTTTTTCTTCATCAAATGCATTGGTGTAGATGTAAACTTTATAAATATTTAATATATATTTTTTCTTCATCAAATGCATTGGTGTAGATGTAAACTTTATAAATATTTAATATATATTTTTTCTTCATCAAATGCATTGGTGTAGATGTAAACTTTATAAATATTTGATATATATTTTTTCTTCATCAAATGCATTGGTGTAGATGTAAACTTTATAAATATTTAATATATATTTTTTCTTCATCAAATGCATTGGTGTAGATGTAAACTTTATAAATATTTAATATATATTTTTTCTTCATCAAATGCATTGGTGTAGATGTAAACTTTATAAATATTTGATATATATTTTTTCTTCATCAAATGCATTGGTGTAGATGTAAACTTTATAAATATTTGATATATATTTTTTCTTCATCAAATGCATTGGTGTAGATGTAAACTTTATAAATATTTGATATATATTTTTTCTTCATCAAATGCATTGGTGTAGATGTAAACTTTATAAATATTTGATATATATTTTTTCTTCATCAAATGCATTGGTGTAGATGTAAACTTTATAAATATTTAATATATATTTTTTCTTCATCAAATGCATTGGTGTAGATGTAAACTTTATAAATATTTAATATATATTTTTTCTTCATCAAATGCATTGGTGTAGATGTAAACTTTATAAATATTTAATATATATTTTTTCTTCATCAAATGCATTGGTGTAGATGTAAACTTTATAAATATTTAATATATATTTTTTCTTCATCAAATGCATTGGTGTAGATGTAAACTTTATAAATATTTAATATATATTTTTTCTTCATCAAATGCATTGGTGTAGATGTAAACTTTATAAATATTTGATATATATTTTTTCTTCATCAAATGCATTGGTGTAGATGTAAACTTTATAAATATTTGATATATATTTTTTCTTCATCAAATGCATTGGTGTAGATGTAAACTTTATAAATATCATGTATCTCAGAAAATAAATTCTAGAGAATTTATTTTCTGAGTTAGAGATTATCCCATTTGATTTTCTTTGTTAGAGATTATCCCAAATTCTAGAGAATTTGGGATAATCTCTAACAAAGTAATTAACAAAGACAACACTCATGGTGTCAACCCAAGTAAACAGGTTAACCATCCAAATAAACAGGTTAACCATACAAATCACACTTTTGTTGTTAAAATTGTTTCTCATTCAAATGTTTCTCATTCATTCTACATCTTGTAGTGTGGACAAAATTTTTATCACAGTTGTACATAAATGTTTTCCAGAACTTTCTCCAGAACTGTCTAAACTATTTTACAAATGCTTAGCTAAATATTGTTTTCCCTCCTGTTTGAAAAATGGCATCTGCAATTCTAATTTTTTTAAAATCTCTATTCATCACTCCAACCTCCTTTACTATCACCCAGTCTTTTTACTATTATTAGGAAAGTCTTTGAATCTTTTAAATTAAAAATTTTGAAGATTTAAAGAATTAAAAATTTTTTAGTACTTATCCCGAGTCTAACTACTTACTCTCTGATCATCAATACAAATTTCAGTCTTTGTGGTTAGAAGGTTAGGCAAGGCTATTACTCTTGACATATTAAAGGCCTTTGATAATGTCTGATATGCTAATTATTTCCATAAGTTTGGTTTATGTGTCATATCTGGGTAATTATTAAGTCATTCTTTTCTAACTGCAGTATTAAGGTTGTCTTTTTGTGGACAACACTCTTTTTCATTTCCAGTAACCTCTGGGGTGCCACAAGATTCCATCTTCAGTCCTATATTGTTTTTTTTTCTATACTTAACATCTTCCTTACTTAAACTTACCTCAAAAGTGGCTCTATGACACAACTATACACTCCAGTCTTGGAAAAAATTCATCACATTTTGATTGTTTAGAACAGGCAGCTTATTTTGAATGCAATCTCTCTACAAAAAAAGCTTGCAGTGGTTGGTAAATTTTAAACCAAACAAAACTCAGTTGTTTGCTACTTTACAGCTTGTGGTTTGTGGTTAATAATTATCTCAATATTCTTGATATTCCTATATTGATGAATGGAAACACTCTTATTGTATGTTCTACTTTATGTCTTCTCTAATTATCATTCACTACTGACCTCTCATGGAAGTCATACATACCATTACAAAGTTAGCATCTGATGAGGTTGTTATATATTGTGCTCGTCATTAATCTACTCCTGATTCCATTCTCTGCCTCTATATTATATAGACCTTGCCTAGAAAAGAGAGCGAGAATCATTAGAAGAAACAGTCTAAATATGACAACTGCATCCCAAATGAGATATTTGGGATGCAGTTGTCATATTTAGACTGTTTCTTCTAATGATTCTCGCTCTCTTTTCTAGGCAAGGTCCGAGGCATTGCAGATGTTGTTAAACCCGCCTCTATTCCATTGTCATAAAGTTGCATCTCTTTCTCTTTTCTACAAATATTGTTGTGATCATTGATCATGTGAGCTATCATCATTTGTTTTACCAACAAAAACTCAACCTTGTGTGACTCATCATTCCCCTTAATTGCATCTTTTTAATGCAACTGTTCCTTTAAAAAATCTTTAATTGGTCTAGTTTTTTTGCCTCAAACATCGGAGCTTTGGAATTCTCTCCCATCATTCATCTCCCATCATCTCCGTCTTCATGTTTTTCTAGCTCACGCAATTTACAGTTATTTAAGTCTTCTGTCGACTGCTTTTTTATTTTTTACTTTTTAAATTCTTCTACTTTTTAAATTTTACTTTTTTGTCTCAATTTATTCCTACTATTTCTATTGTTTACTATTTAATCTTTGTTAACTCTTTTCTCAATTTAATCCTACTATTTCTATTGTTTACTATCTAATCTTGATTCTTGATAAATAGTTTTTCTCTCTCAATTTAATCTGTCCTACTATTTCTATTAATTACTTTTTAATCTTGATAAATGGTTTAATTGTTTAAAATGTCATTGCGAATTAGTTGTCATTGCATCTTAGCAAACCATACTTGAGTAAACCAAATTAAACCTTGGTAAATATTGCAACTATTTTTAATTTTGATTCAGTTTAAAATTTAGCAATAGCATCAACTACTTCTTTTTACGCCTGTCCAATCCTAGAACGTTGCTTTTTATGAAGCCATTTGCTTCAGACTCACATAAGGTAGTTAGAAGTAGAGTAAAAATCTAAAAAAAAATAATTTTCAAATTTAAATGGCTAGGAGAAGTTAACTTCGATTTAAAACACCCCAAGGCAGGGGTGCCTTGGAGCTCTTGGTTGAGTAAAGGCTAGAGATGGTGTCTCAATAAAAATACTTATCTTTGGCAGGTGTTAAATGCATCTGGCTACTGTCTTGTAGAAGGCCTCCTATGCAAAGATTTAAGGGGTAAATAGATTCTATCTGTTGACCAGAATTGCACCCCTTCTTCATCTATTAGGCTGGTATAGACATATTTATAATAGATTGTTTCCAGTTTAGGATGTTGAATGCTGGATCTTCTTGACTCAATGCATGGGTTTTGCTTGTGTCTCTTTTGCTTATGTTTTTATGACTAGGCAACTCATTTTATTATCTCCTAATGAGGGTACAGCTCTAAAACTCAGTTTTATAGTTCTGAGGCCAGCTATTAGTCAGGTTTCCCGAACTCTGTGGTAGCTCTCAAGTAACTTTTCTTTTGTTGAGTCTTATCTCTTGCAAAGTTCACCAGACCTACTTGCTCTTTGTGACTAATTTGAGTTCGGCTCTTGTGACCTTAGTGTTGATGGTTATCTTCCTTTAATTCATAAAGACTCAAATTGTCACATATTTGGCCTGGGCATTTACATTTATAAGAATTTACCCATTTGTTGGGAAAATAGGTTTGATTCCATAGACTTTTCATTTATTTAGCACCACTTTACTCTATTGTTTTTCTCTCTGTTCCATATTGCTCTCCTTTATCTCAAGACTGCACTCTTTTCGATGTTAATACTGATCAAATTGACCATCTCCTTCCTCTTTATCCTTCAGCCAATATCATTGTTATTGTTGACTTAAATGCTCATCACACTAAATGGCTTGGGTCTAGTTTCAGTGACTCTGCAGGCCTTAATCTCTAACTCAAATAGTCAACTTTCCAATTCGTTTTCCAAACAATCCAAATCATTTACCTCCTTTACTCAACTTATGTCTTGTTTCTGATCCTAGTCAGTGCTCAGTTTCTCTTTATACACCCTTAGGTGCTTCTGATTATGTTTTGATCTTTCTAAATTTATTCTTCTTCATCTTCAATCACCTTATTATTGTACCTCTTACAACTACCTTAAAGCTGACTGTGACTCTTTCTGTGATTTTCTTCGTAATGGCCCTTGGGTAGAAATCTTTCGTCCCCCTGCTGATAAATGTACTTCTTACATATCTTCTTGGATTTAGGCTGGTATGGAATCTTTTATTCCCTCTTGACAATTTTAAGTCAAGCCTCACTCTTCTCCATGGTTTTCCTCACATTGTGCTGCTGCAATTTCCATTCGAAACCATTACTTCCATATCCATCAGCAAAAACAATTCTCCAGAAAACGGATGTCTGTTTGTTACTGCTAGAAACCATTGTAACTCCTGCTATTCTCAGGTCATGAAATTCTGTATTTTATCACAAAAATTAAAGCTTTTGATAAGGTTTAACATGTTGGTCTTCTCTAATAAGTTTTCTTCTTACAGTGTATCAGGTAACATCTTTAAGATCAAATCCTTCCTTCCCATCATAGTATAAAACTTGATGAACAGCACTCTTTTTCATATTCTGTAACTTCAGAATATGAAAAAGAGTGCTGAAAGGGGTTCCTCAATGTTCTTTTACTGTAACTGTAAGTGCTCCAAAAATTCCTATTTGTTTACTTATTTCCCTCAAACATCAGTTCTTTGGAACTCGCTCCCTTTATCTTATTTTCCTAATTCATATGATTAGCAATCTTCTAAGTCATCTATTAATTGTTATTTTTCTTATAAACTTTATCTTTTCTCTTCCAGTAACTTCCAACTCTAATAGTGGTTGTTTGCAGCTTTGTTGGAAGTGAAGATGTTAAAAAAAAAAAAATTGTTTAAAAGTATTTTTGTTTGAGTTTGTAATGTTTCTATATGTTTTTAAAATATTTATGAATATAGTTCATACTATAATAACATGATCTAAATATTGTGATACAATATCTAAATTTTGGTTATAATTAACAGCAGTTTGTTGGTTATAATCAACTGCAATCTGTTGTTGTAATTAACTGCAATCTGCTATTGCAATCAACTGCAATCTGTTATTGCAATCAACTGCAATCTATTGTTGCAATCAACTGCAATCTGTTAGTTATAATCAAATGCACTCTGTTATTAAAATCAACTGCAATTTTTTGTTTTTAATTAGTATTAGACAATCATGTGGTTAATTTTTAAAACTATAAGGTTGTTAACTTTTATTGAGGTTTTTTATCATTGGCTTATTTTTATAGAGGTATTCTATCGTTGACTTGGTGTCCACAAGATTCAGATTTAGTTATGAGTTGTGGCAAGGTTAATTTTTGAAATATCTGAGTAAAGATGTATTTGTATTTTCATAATTAATATAACTATAAAATGATTGTTTTTTCTTTAAGGATAATCGAATATTGTGTTGGAATCCTAATAGCCAGTTAGCGAATGATGTAAATATACAAAATTCTTTTTTTTAGTGTAGTTAAAAAATTAAAATTAAATATTCAAAATGATTTTTTTTTTGATTTGTTAAAAATTTAAAAAGTAAATATTAAATATTATTATTTTTTTTTTGTTAAAAAAGTAATTAAAATAATTAATAATTAAAAAATAAATAAAAGTTTATATAAAATTTTATATAATACTTCATGTTGAAAGTTTTCAAAATTTTATTGGTAATTTCTTTTTAAAATCTATTTTTTAACTTTTTTTTTACTTAGATAGTTTATGAATTACCAACAATGTCTCAGTGGACATCTGATGTTAGTTGGTGTCCTCGTATACCAGGCATTATTGCCTCTTCATCATTTGACGGTCATGTCACTATAAGTTCTGTTATGGGAGGCTCACATCAAGTGCAAAAACAACAGCAACATAGTCAAGTATGAATAATTGTTTTCCTAACTTTCAGAGAAGTTTTTATTTAGTATCTATATAAATTTTTGTGTTCAACATTTTCTAATTTTTTATTGAAAAGTGAATTAATTTTATTGAAAAGTGAAATAATATGAGGAACTTAAGAAAACTTGAATTTATAAACTTCATAGACAATTTTTTCTCCATATAAGAATTGAAGAAAAATTTTTCATAATTATGATAACTTCAATATTTAACATTAAACACACAAAACTGGTTTTGTGTGTTTAAATTAGTTTTTTTTTGTTGAACAGAAACAAAATATGCACATCTGACACCCTATCACAATTAAAATATGAACATCTGATACCCTATCGCAATTAAAATATGCACATCTGACACCCTATCACAATTGATTACACCTGACACCATATCGCAATTAAAATATGCACATCTGACACCCTATCACAGTTAAAATATGCACATCTGACACCCTATCACAATTGATTCCATCTGACACCACATCGCAATTAAAATATGCACATCTGACACCCTATCACAATGCTTACATCTGACACCCTATCACAATTAGAATATGCACATCTGACACCCTATCACAATTAAAATATGCACATTTGATACTATCACAATAAAAATATGACATCTGACACCCTAACACAATTGATGATCAGGTTCTGATAAAAGTCACCAAAGTTTACAAAATTATATATTTAACAAGTTGGCGAATTCAATTTTCAATGTGTGTGCTATTGATTTAGATGTTTTGATGTTTTAATTCTTTTATTTCTATTATGACAGTTTGTAACTATTTTTCTATTTGACAGAGAATCATTGCAAGCTAAAATCTTCTGAAAGTTTAATTACAGAACACAATGGTTTCTTTTGTCATCACCAAGCTTGTGAAATTTTCCATGCATCTGTAAACTTTTTTAACAAAGCAACAATATCTTTGATTTCTGGATGTGTTCATGATGCAGTTTCTCCTCAAAAAGAAACTAAAGTCATCTTCTTTTCTTTTTTTTTTTTTCAAAATAAATTTTCCCTTAATCTCTATATTCAAAATATTCAACTCTAAAACTTATAACTTCAAATCATGGCTTGGAAAAACAAGCTTCTTGGAAATACAAGTTGAACATGAATTTTGTGTTTAAAACAATTTAAAACAACCTAATTACACTGGATGTTAAAACAACATAACTGAAATTAAACTAATAACATATTTTTTTTCTTTTTATTTTAGATTTCAGATTCATTTGGAATTCAAAAAGAAGATTTTACACCAAATTTAATGCATCAACCAACAACAGTTATAGTCCAGCCATTAAAAAAACCACCCAAGTGGATGAGACGTCCTTGTGGTGCTTGTTTTGCAGTTAGTTTTCATTTATATTGATGTTTTTCTTTACCAGTTTTTTTTTTTTTTTTGCATAAACAAACAGTGAAACAAGGCAAGTTGCTTACAAATGTATTTAAAAATGTGTAGCTTATTAATATATCAAACTCTAATTAGTCATTCTAGTATATAACATAATATTTTTTTAAGTAGACATTTAAAAAGGTTTTAAAGTTAACCAGTATTATCAGGTATTATCTAAACCTGGTTTAGGTATTATGTAGATAAATTTGTCTAAATAATACTTAACAATCATTATGTCAGCCCTCAAAGTAGAAAAAAAATATACAACAATTGGTTGTATTAGGTACAACATCCATTGGTTGAAATGAACAATACACTTATAAACTTTTCGTTGAGCATACAGAAATTAATCATTTAGTTTTGATCCCAAAAAATTTTAGATTCTAAAAATCCTGCAGGCACATTTTAAGAAAAAACTATTTTGAAAAAACTATTCTTTCTGGCTATATTTTTTACTATGAGTCTATAAATATTTTCTAAAATTTAATTACTAACTCACAAATAACATTTAAAAAATAACGTGTAGTTATTTAAATAAATTAAATATCGAAATTTCCAACAAATTTTTTCGATTACTTTGAGTTCTAAGGAAATTTTGATTAATTTGAGATTAGAAAATTTGACATGCCATAGAAAAGTTGAAGTTTCTCAGCTAATACTGTGATGTTGCTATGTGTTTCTTGCATATCACAGAACATCAATTAAGGATGTGGAGTCCCAAAAAGGACTCCGGCTTTAAATCACTGTTTTTCATAGTACTTTGCGTCTTGGAGCTCTAAAAATGTTGTTATGTCTAAAAATGACTTATGATCTGCAATAAGAAAAAATTTCATGAGATTTATTGACTTATTGTTTTCTATAGTTATTTATGGTACCTCTTGTTTGTATGTATTCTTATTTATAGTACCTTTTGTTTTTACCTAATAGTTTTTCAGAAATCCAGATTCCTTTTGGGACCATGCATCAATACAATTGACATTCGTCAATACAAAAGCAGAATTGATTTCCTATTTCATCAGTGTTTCTATGTTGGTTTGGGTTTTACAGATATGCAATAACTTTCATCGAACCTCCATCTTAGATATTTTTATGTACTTAATGTTCCGAATTAACCATTGTTCATCTATTGTAGTAAAAAATGCTAAAATCTGAATCTATGCCATTTCTTACAAATGTATTGAAGAGATCCTACTTTCTGTACTCAATGACAAACTTAAGATGTTCTTTAGTATCTTTAACATTAGTCTCTTTTTAAAAATAATTAATCTTTAACAATAGTTAATATTACAATAGTTAGTATTTTTTTTACTCTCCAAAAAAAAATTTTGAAATCCTTAAGTTATTACCAATAACTTGAAAATATTTTAAAGAAGCACAACTTTATGGAACCATCATTTGAACTCAAAGAACGACTTTCTCTGAAGTTATTTTATTTTTGTTTCATTTCCTATTTTTATATAAAAATTTTCAAAATGAATTTAATTTAAATTATTTTAAAAAGTAATCAATGTTAACTTTTTCATAATTAACCTAAGATTTTATTAGTTACAAGTTTGTAAATTTTGCTGTAGAAATCTCTTTACTACATTTCCATTTGACTGTTGTTGTTGGTTTTGCAGCTCAAACCAGGTACAGATCCAGCTGGATATTTCATAACCTAAACACTATAGTCATTGTTTACAATATGTTTGCAAAAAGTTTTTCCTCATTTTGTCTTAAAGGGATCCCAAACTCCCAACACATGTTGTGTTCATATTAAAGATAATGTTAAAAAAAAAGGTTTGAACCAAATTTTTTTGATTAAAAATAAATAATGAATGCATACCGTGAAAAACAAATGTTGTTGTTTTTGCCGAAGCTCGTCTTCTCCATTTTTTTCAACTACTCGGAGTCTTCAAATTATGCGTCACAATCTACAGACTTTGGCAATTCCTTTGAAGCGCGTTTAATTCATAAAAGTTTTAATATTTGACGTCACGGTAGACTTTTAACAAAAGAAACTCTGGAAATATTTTTATTTATTTTTAGTCGAAGTTTTTTTGGTTATTTGTTTAGTTTTTTTTTTCTACTTTTAATATTTAAAAAGATATTAAAAACCTTAAATATTTTATGCTGGTTCGTTGCTATAAATTGTTATTGCGCCATATATTTAATGTTTATAAATTATGAATATTTATCTCAAAATTTTCATCTTAAAAATTGTTTTACATTAATTACCCGTATAAAATTAAAAATATTTATCTAAGTAAAAAATATTTATCTCAAAAATTGTTTTACATTAATTACCCGTATAAAATTAGTAACAGCTTTTTTATTTGGTTAGACGATATTTCGTTTCAATTTGCTTTGCATGAAGTTCGGAAAGTCAAACGAAAAAAATAAGTTTGAATAATCACGTCGAAATATATTTAAAACAAATTATTTTAATGACGGGGGTTCTAAAGTTTTTTATAACAAATTTAGGTAAAAAAATAAATAACTAAATAAAAAGTTCAGTATTAAACACCATTTCTTTATTATATTGCAACTGTAAATATTGAATTATTAACTTGAACTAAATTTACTTATTATTTAGAACGACTAAGCAATAAAAATAAAATGCCCCTAAAATTATGCGAGATTGTGTTGTTTATTTGATAACTGTAGTTGGTAATGTTGTTTATGTTGATTATTTTCATAAATATCAAAATAGTTCCAGATTAATCTGTTCGTTGCTTTGCTCATTGTTGATTTATTTCTCTTTTTATAAAAGAGTAGAACAAAAGAGAAAGAAAAGTTTCGCGTAATTAAACTTTGAATGAATAAGAGTTGTATAGAATATATATATTTTTTGCGTCACTCGTTCTTTTTTTAGATGAGAGAAATAAAAGTTAAATAGTAAATTTTCTTTGAATAAATGAGAATTGGAAGAGAAAATTGCTTAAAAATTTGTATTGGTTAATTGTGTTTTTAAATTTTTAAATTTTTCATGTTAAGAGACAAATGCCAATTACGACACAAATTTGAAAATACCAAATATAATGTTTTTTAATGCGCGTTATGACATTTTAACAATTTAAATTACCATCTATCTTGAATTATTGCCTTTTAATTAATGTGTTAATTATTGCGTTATTTAATAATAATTTGTCCGTATTTTTGTTAAATATTAGTTGTATAAAACGGGCGAAAATATACAAACTTCATGTTTTTTATTTGATGGTTATAAAATATTGAACAGTAAACTTATAATCAAAATTTATAATGCCGACTTGTGTTGCAATTAATTGTACTTTAAATGCAAAATCAGGATCTCACATATCCTTTCACGAATTTTCATATCTGATACTACTGTCAACTGTATTGTTTAGTGTATTCTTGTACTTTTTTTTCATAATCTTAACAGGTTCTAATTGGTATGGAGTTGCTGACATTTTAAAAATTTCATTATCAAAAATCAAATGTAAAATAAAATGGTATTTCCTTTTTATCCATATTCAATTCAGCAAATTTAACAATTTAAATTAAATCAGCGTGATCAAAAAAATTTTCTAATAAAAAAAGTTAACAATTCATTAAATATCTCTAATTAATACTGTCAGTTTATGAAAGTAATTGTTAATAAATACTTTTTTTCAATGGGAAAACAAAAAATTGTCATAGCGTAAAAATAACCAGAGAAGTTAGAAAATAGTTCCCATTGTTTAAACAAAAATAATTAAGAATCAGAATATATAATACTGCGCTCTCTTGCGCAAAAACAAGAGACCGTATATAAAACATTCTATATAATCCAAAATACTCGTATGAAAATCATGAGATTGGTAAGTAAAGCTTTAATATTTGTTTTAATTTAAATAATTAAAGAAATATAAGTAAGATATATAAATCTAAAAATTATTAAGATATCTGTAAAAAATAAGTTGCTCCTATAAAATAAAAATAATTTGTTTTTACTTTTTACAAAATTTTTTTTGCGATGATTTGAAAAATAATACCAATAAATTTGTTTTGCTGTATGTTAAAAAAATACTACAGTAGCAAAACGCAGCTTAGTTTAGTTACACTTTTCTTTTGTTAAAAGTCTACCGTGACGTCAAATATTAAAACTTTTATGAATTAAACGCGCTTCAAAGGAATTGCCAAAGTCTGTAGATTGTGACGCATAATTTGAAGACTCCGAGTAGTTGAAAAAAATGGAGAAGACGAGCTTCGGCAAAAACAACAACATTTGTTTTTCACGGTATGCATTCATTATTTATTTTTAATCAAAAAAATTTGGTTCAAACCTTTTTTTTTAACATTATCTTTAATATGAACACAACATGTGTTGGGAGTTTGGGATCCCTTTAATGCTATACACTTGGTGTTTTTAGTAAGGCAACAAGCACAGACTAAAAGTTTATTCAGCTTATAAGATCTTTTTAACTTAAATTTCCTTTACCGATAAATGTATTATAAATGAATTCATTTTGAACTCTACGTGAAATTTTAATAGCTACTAAAGTATCATATAACAGTAACTTAAAAAATATGTTATTTATATGATATATATATATATATATACAGCGCTCGAAATAACGGCTGATCAACGATCAATGATCGTCGACTTTTGGAAAAAATGAAATTTTGAACTCCCAAAATTAATTATGGCCGATCAAATTTGATCATCTAAATTGCATGTCACACATTAGAATAAAAAATTTTTTAACATTTAAAAAAGAATCTTAAATTTATTAAATTAGCATTAAAAAAAATATGTTCATTATTGCTGAATTAAACAAGTTTTTAGACCAATAATAATCTTTTAGTTCACATTAAAAATGGTAATTAAAAAGAAGCGCGAAGTTTATTGTAAATAACTTAATAATGCTTTTGATTGGTGGAATAAACATAGCGTTGATTTCGTAACAGTCTTCAGTTCGAAAGTTTATTAACTGTAAAAGAATTATTTTAATAAAGAGAATTCATTTGAATAAAATGAATTAATAACTAGAAAGGTTAACATTTCTTTGATTGTCTGAAAAATAATGAACAAAGCAAGTTTGTGATTCGTTGGAAAACTTCATTTTGAAATCATCGTGACAATTTAAATTGAAAGAAACAGTTTTTGTTTTAAAGTTTTAGAAATTAAATGGTAAGTTTAAAAATAATCTTAAAATGGAAGCATACAAAAAGCGTCAAACATTTATTTCTTTTTAAAGAAACTTAGTATCTGGAACACCCGCTGAGAAAAAACTAAAAACTTATGACAGAAAGCTACAATTACAAACAGCTAATAAATGGAAAGTCTCTACGCTTGCAAAATATAATGCTAATGATTGGCTTGAAATTGAAAGCGTTGACGGAATAGTTACAGCGCTAAAATGCAAAGTATGCCGAGAATATGCATCGCAAATTCAGATTTTAAAAGGCTACACTCCGGAATGGAGCTGTGGAAAAGGATGTAGTCGATTGCAACATAGTTCTGCAATCACGCATGCAGAGGGAGTGTCTCATCAGAAGGCTTTTGAGATTTTTATGAAAACGAGAGGCATGAATTTGTGCGATCGAATTGAAAAACTAAACGAGTTGCAGCAGGAAATGCGGCAAACAGACATTTTATCCGGTATTCAAACCATGAATAGTAAAGACTTGGATTTGACAAAAAATTTGAGGTCGCTTACTTTATAGCAAAAGAAGAACTATCGCTTTGCCTATACCCAAAAATAATTCAATTAGAAGAGAAACATGGTGTAGTTTTTGGTCAGGCTTATAAAAACGAAAACACATGCGGAGTATTTATTGACTACATTGCTCTTAGTTTAGCGATAGATCTCAAAAATAAACTAAATACTCGAAATTTTTTCACTATTTTAATTGACGGTTCTAACGACGTTTCAATTAAGGAAAAAGAAGCTATATTTGCCGTTACTTTTAATCCGGCTCCAACTGGAAAATCTGAAGTAAACGTTGAATGTGATTTTCTTTCACTTTTGGATGTTGAGTATGGAACTTCGCACGGAGTTTTCAACACCATAAAAAAGTCACTCGAGAATATAGAAGTTGTAAATTGCAATAAAAAACTAGTTGGATTTGGTGCGGATGGCGCATCCGTTAACAGAGGGAGCAAGTCGGGCGTTAAAATGTTGCTCAAGGCTGAAGTCCCCTGGATCACGTTTGGCTGGTGTGTAGCACATTGTCTCGAGTTATCATTAAAAGAAAAATTAGGAAAAACAGCCTCATTCAATGACGTTGATTACATGATTTTAAAAATGCATTACATTTACAAAAAATCCCCCAAAAAGTTAAGACAGTTGGGTGAACTCGTTTCTAATTTAGAAGATGATGAATATAACATTGGTGGTTACCGACCTAAGAAAGCCTCCGGTATTTTCTTTTTTTTGCTTGATTTATTTATCTTATATTTATTACCATTACAGTTATGCGTGACGCCTATATTTTTAGTTTTTGCAAGTATAAAGTAAATTATAAATTGTATAATCTTGTTTCATTTTTAGGTACACGATGGATTTCACATAAAGTTCAGGCTTTAGAAATGATTTTAGATAAATACGGTGTTTATTTAACACATCTGGAAAATATAACTGAAGATATAACATTTACCAATGCTGAAAGAGCTAAGTTTAAAGGATACCACAAAAAGTGGATTCATGCTAGAATGCCCCTTTATATCGCGTTGTTTATTGAGATTTTAGCACCAGCAAAGATGTTGTCAAAATGTTTTCAAAGTGATGAGATAGATGTGTTGGCTTCATCAGGGTTTGTTCAACAAGCTAAAAGCCATTTAAATCGTATTCAAAAAACAAAGTTTATTAATTTGCCAACAGTAAAACGTTTTCTCGCCAAAGTGACTGAAAAAGAAGGAAAGTTTTATTTCCAGGGTGTTGCACTTAACGACTTTGTAAATGCTAAACATTTAGTAAAAAAGTCTAAATCTATTCATATCGAGTTGGTAACAAATTCAATCATAGAGTGTTTGGAAACAAGCGATACTATTACTGATATGTATGGTACAAAAGTTTTAAATACAGAAGGTTGGCTTCAAAGTATTGAAAATGAAACATTCTTGGATGAAGGAATAAAAAATCTTTTTGACTTTTATAGAGCGTCGTTGCGACATGCTGGTTTTGCAGGAACTGTAAATGATGTTTTGGATGCTTGGCATAGCTTGGTAAACTACACTGTAAAATATTTAGCACCACATAATACCGGTTATCGTAAGTTATGGCATCAAATTTTTTCTAGCTCAATGAAAAATGAATGGGTTCCGGTTTTACTTATTGTCGAACTATTATTTACTTTGCCTGTTTCTAATGCAAAAGTTGAACGCCTTTTTTCACTAATGAATAGAGTAAAAATGGATACAAGAAACTCTCTGAAAGAGAAACGTTTAGAAAATTTAATTCGAGTAAGTTTCGATGAAAAAGATTCCAATTTATTTGATTTAAGTTCTGCTATCGAGTTATGGACCAATGATGCCGTGCGAAGGCCAAAACAATCAGTAAGAAAATGCTATTCCAAAAGAGCAAAAAAAGCAGGATTAAAAACATTAATCGACTTGGATTCATCATCTAACGAATCAAGTAATGAATAGCGCAAAACAAGATTATTTTTTCTCACCTTTTTTTAGTTTAAAAAAGTTTTAATAATCAAATATTGGTTAAAAAGTTCATCACCTTTTTATTGTGTCATTTTTGTTAAAAAACGATCATTATATAAAAAACAATTGTTCGAGTCACAAAAAATATTTTTACGTCACTTAAAAGGCAACGCGTTGAAGTGAAATAGTGAATTAAGAGCTAAGTTTAAAAGTAAAAACTATAAACGATAACGCGGACGTACGCTGTTGTATTCAAAAACCAATAGCGTTCAGCTAGTGTTCTAAAAATAGATTTTTTTAGTACTAAAAGGCATTAAGGTAAAGATATTTTAGAAAATTGCACAAAATCAATAGAATTTTCTAAAAATGCAATTTATTGTAGGTTGATAGCGGTAAAACAAACAATTTGACGTCACCTAAACTGTACGCTATTAAAGAAAAAGTTAAGAAAAATTTGATCTTCTGGATAATTTTTTGATCGTCTACTTTATTACTTTTATTATTTCTGCCGATCAGTGTTGATCGGCAACCTTCAAATAATTATTTTGAGCGCTGTATATATATATATATATATATATATATATATATATATATATGTATATATATATATATATATATATATATATATATATGTATATATATATATATATATATATATATATATATATATATATATATATATATATATATATATATATATATATATATTATATATATATATTAAAATTAAATAGGTTTAAAAGCAAATGCTAACTTCTAATCTAATTAAACATCACCTGTAAATAACTATAAATAATTTATAAATGCTTGATAATGAGATTGATCTTAAAGTTTTTTATTATAAACTATATTCTTTTGTATCAAAACACTAGTGTCAAAAAAGGGTTTTGCTTAAAATTGCTGTGATTATAGCCTGAGAGTAGTAAAAAAAAATTCTGAAATTTGAATGATATAAGTATTGTATGACAATATTTCTGAACAATAAAGACAGTAATGCTTATTAAAGTTATTAAATATTGGAACATTCAAAAAAATTATATTATTTTAAATTTATTAAAAAATTATTGTATTGTCAATTTATAATAAGAAAATAAAGTATTGTAAATTTATGTTTAGTTTGGTGGTAAGATAGTTTCTTTTGGTACATTTGATGAAAAAAAAGTAAGTGTTTTCTTTTCTTTTTTACTTTTTTTTTTTGACAAAAAATGTAAATTTAGTTAAGTTCATATGATTATACTTGAGTGTTTTTTTTTTGTTATTTTTTTTATTTCATTAAAAAATTAACAAAAAAAAGGGTGGTATTACCAGACTCTTTATGCTTTACACATAGTGTTCAAATCCAATCTGTTTGAACATATTTTTGAAAGATACATTATTATTATTATTATGGTTATATCAATTGAGTTGTATATACTTAAAAGACACTTAAACATATTTTAAATTTTGTTTAAAATTTACCTGCTTTAAATACAAAACTAAGTTATTAAAAATAATTTTATTACATTGAAAAATATTTAAGTTAATACTTTGATGTAAAGAACTCTTTGATATATCCATATGTTATATTGTTGCAGAGGTTTTGTTTTGGATTTTATCTATAATATGCAAGAGGTTTTAGGTAAAACCGAACCATGTCTGTGGTAGTTATTTTTGTAAACCTTGTTGGTTTATGCTAATACTGATCATTCTTTATATGGATACTTAGTGATTGTATCACTTGGTCAAATTAATGGTGACAGTTATAACATGATGATGTGTTGTTGCATCAGTAAAGGCATGGTAATTATGGTTGATGAAAAAACAGTTAAAATTTTTGTTTATATAGTAATGCTTTTATATATTAATTCACTCCAAACAAGGAAGAGCATTCTTAGCAAGCAACCAGTATTAAGTTAAGAGCTAGTAAAAAACAAAGAATATTGTTAAAAAGCATGGAAATAGTTGACACTTGACTTGAAATATAATCAAATTAAGTATCCTCAACTGTTTTTAAAATCAAAACCACAAAATAACAGAATAAAATCAAAACGCAATATAACATGATAAAATCAAAACTACAAAATAACAGAATAAAATCAAAACCACAATATAACAGTATAAAATCAAAACCACAAAATAACAGAATAAAATCAAAACTGCAATATAACATGATAAAATCAAAACACAATATAACATGATAAAATCAAAACCACAATATAACATGATAAAATCAAAACCACAAAATAACAAGATAAAATCAAAACCAACAAAAAATAACAGGGAGCAGATTCACAAAATTTTTAAGCGTAAGTTTGGGGTAAGTTTAGAACTTACGCCCAACTTGCTAATTTTATACTCACAAAAGTTTCACAAATAACTTGCAATTTATCTTGCGTAAGTTTAACTCTCAAATTATGGCATTCACAAAACTTCTTTAAAAAATGCTCAGCTTGATTTAAGCAAGAAAAATCACATTAGGTAGGAGCTACCTAAACTTTGGCGTAACTTTAAAATAATGACGCAGCTCACATATATTGATTTTTTTATTAAGATTTGCGATATGATTTTTTAAAACTTGTGATAAATATAGTCTAAATGTTCCTTTAAATTATTGAATCCTCTATACTATACTATAGTATATTCTATAGATATGTCACATATATACAAAGTATAGTCATACACTTTATTACAAAGTTTATTATATTTTACAGATTTTATTACAAATCTCGGCATACCCAACATAGTTGGTTTTTTTTGCCATAAAAGTTATATAATCAAACCACTTTGCTGTGCTTAAATGTTACGTAATTTCTTTTTATGTGTAGATTGAAAGCTAATGTTATCTTTTTTTAGTTATGAATGGTAAATATAGCCTGAATATAATTATTTATTCTTTTTTTTTTAGTGAAGAATAAAATAAATATACTATTTTTAATTGCACATTATAAAAACTGATGTTTGAGGAGAAGAAAAACTTGTGCTTCTAGAGTTTTTTTAAAAATGGTTGAGGAAAATCAAGGACAAAGGAAAAGGACATTGCAAAAGTTGTGGTTTTGTGAATTTGAGGCATCATTTTCAGAATTAAGACATTCAATGTGTTGTTGAACTATTAGAACCTGGTTCTAAGCAGCAAATATTATTGAAACATGTGCAAAGAGAAAAACCAGGACAGCCTGTTGTAATTAGGAACATAATCAAGTTAATATTTATTGATTTATCTGATGAAAACATTTTAGAAAAGGTGCCTTCATGAAAAAACTTAAAACAGTAAAAAAATTTTAAATGCAAAAATTTAAAAATAGTGTTTAAAAGATAAAGTGGTAAACTAAATGTTTATTTAGAACTAATAATCCTGGTAATAATTGTATTTTGCAATCAAAAAGATAAAAGTATAGCAAAAAAATCAAGTGATTAAACCAACATTGGAAACAAATTAGAGCAAAATGAAAAAGTTAAATTGATCAAGATAAATAAAATGAGATGGAATAACTTATGATGTTGGATATTTTTAGCGATTTTAATTTCCAATCTTCCAATTAATATTTTTATTGAAATTTGAAATAGGGTTAACAGAATTTTTACATTTTGTAGAATACTTATTTATAATTTTTAAATTTTTTAGAATGCTGCTACAATAAATAACATGAATAACTAACTACTCATTGCATTGCTTTGAAATTTTGTACAGTTGTAGTATATATGATAAACTCATTAAAGCAATAAATTTGTTTGATTTTATTCTTGAACAGATTTATTGGATTCTAAAGTGTGCTATTTTGAGATAAATTTTGGCTAATTAGTTGTTTATGCTATAACTTCTTCATGCTTTAAACTAGCTTAATGATTTTGCTTTAATGAGTATCTTTTTAAATTATAAGTAAACACTAAAAGTTTGAGCTTTTATATGATCTAACATTATCTCAATACCTATCGATGAATCTCCTGGCTTTTTTAAGGTTCGTGATACAAAACTAGGGTCCAAATGTGAAATTTTTAAATTTAATCTTATCTGTGAAATTTTTTTATTTTTTAGTTAAGCGCAGCTTTTGCGCATCTTTAACTTTACGCAAACGCTGCGAAGTGTTTGTGAATATATACGAATAGTTACGAAAAAATAAATTTGCGTACGGTTTCCGTATGTTACGCAAGAGTTACAAAAGTTTTGTGAATCCGCACCCAGGATATGATCAAAAAAATAAAATTTATGACAAGATAAAAGATTTAGTTTATAACACAATAAAAATTAAAATTTTTTTTATACCATTTGTTTTTTTAATCTAGAAAAATGTGTTATCAGGCTTGATCGGGAAGTGGGTGCGATCGCACTCAATAACTGACCATGGAAATAATATTTAGTTGCGAAAAATCATCCAGATTTTTTATTCGTTTTGAGAACATTTAAATTTATGTATGTTTCCTTAATTAAGTTCATTATTTTTATCATAAATTTTAAATTATTTTGTTTTACGGACATACATGGAAACATACATAAACTTGAATGTTCTCAAACATCTTTTTGCGGAAAAATAAAAAAAGAATATTTGCGACACACAAAAAACCCGCCAAATCTACAACAACTAATTCTATTGGTTCAAAAAATACTACCCGAAATTTCTAGAGTATTTTGTTGAAATATTTTAAAAAATTCTATTATTTGAGTTTTGTTATGTTTTTGTTGTGATTTCTAGTTTACAAACTCGTTATACTTAAACTTAAAGTTACTTTTTTCTGTTTTAAATACAAATTAAAATTATAAAGCCCACTCACTAAACATCATCAGCGTTATTGTGAAGCAGTTCCGCTTCCTCCTCACATAATAATTTAACGTTTTTAGTTAATTTCTATTTAGCTAATTGAATTTCTACAGTAACTCAATGATTTAATTATTTCATTTGTTCATCTTACTAAGATAAATTGTTGCAAATGTGTTAAACTTTTCAAACTACGCGAAGCATAAAACAGTTATATAAAAAACTTTTTTAATTATAAATAAATCATATAGCGTTAGTTTTATTGGTTGAATCTTGTTGGACTTTTCAGGGCCGGGGACTGAATTATTTTGGCAGCCTTTTTTATGTGCCACAGCGTAAAAATGACAAAAAAAAATACCAAATGGTCCTCTTGACTATTTCGCGACCCCTAACATAGTGAGTCCCAAGGCTATAGCCCTTCTACTCCTCTTCCCCCCCCCCCCACCTCTTCAATCCAGCACTGGAAAAATACATTAGTATATAAATAAAAATTGTATATACTCTTTAAATCGAAGAACATTTGTTTCCTAATTAATCAATCATTAATAGTAAGTTGTTACTTTATACAAAAAATGTCATTAATTTTCTTAAAAAAATTATAAAAGACATTTCAAAAATATTTGCTCTAATCGGATTTATTTTGCTTTAAGTTTTTTCGCGTTAAAAGCTATTTTTCTTTTTTTAACTGTCTCTCATTGGTCCAGTTATTGTGCTTTTTTGTTTGTTTTTGAAATGTTAACATATTAAAAATTATATAACTTATATAAACTGTGTTCCATTCAAATTTATGAATTAATATTACAATGAATAATTTATATTTAAAATTATTATTTTTTTAATTATTTGTTTTTAGGTTTATATTAGTCAAGTAGTAACAGAAAATGAGCTCTTAATTCGATCACATGAACTTGAAAGTTCATTAATTAGTGGCAACCTATTGGAGTATTGTGAACATAAGATCTCAGTTGAGTCTGCACAAAATGAGAAAATGCTGTGGCAGTTTTTGAAAGTAAATTCTCAAACTTATTTCATATGCTTTTTCACTTAATACACCATTTATTTTTTAGACCATTTATAAAAAAAATATTTTTTAGCTATATTTATTGTTTATGCTTTTGTTTATTATTTAGTTAATAAAATATTTATAGTTCTATGTATTATTAGAAAATTTCTTCTAAATATTTTTTTATACAGTTTACAAATAATCAAAAACCTTTTCTTATTTACAGAGCAACTTGGGAAATGAACCAAGAATGGAGTTTTTAAAACTCTTAGGTTATGATCCATTAGCACTTGCTCAAAAGGTCAGGGTTTTTTTTATCTAAATCTTTCAAAAACTTCTTTATATTACTATTTAATTCTTTACTTTATTTTCAAAATGTACAAAAATATGTTGGTTTTTTGAAAATTGTTTTGTTATTTTTTTAATAAACTCTTTGTACTTGCTAAAAATTATTTCTACCTTCGCGTTACATTTGCCAGATGTCATAAATTGTTTCTACCTCCTGGTCAAAGAAAATGTTGTTTGTTTTTAAAAGTATAAGCTTTTTTATTAAACTTTGCATTAAGTTTTTAAATAATTGAGTTTTTATGATATTGATTATATTTTTATGGTGAGTCTTTGAGTGATTTTTATAGTGACTATGTGAATGTATGAAAGTGATATATAAAATATTCACATTTGATAACTACTTTGTATGCTAAAATAAAGATGTTTTTTAAAAGTCATCATGGCTGATGGAGCATATGGAAACAACAAAAAAAGCAACCTTGTTTTTGTTTAAGAAAAAATCTAGAAAAAAAAAAAAAGACTTTCTTAAACTTTATTTAAGTTCAATGACATTGGTTATAATTTTGAGCAAAAAAAAGTTTTTTTAATAATTTTTTGATTTAGTATAGTTTCTGGTTTATATTTTATTTAGGGATGTACCGAAAATTGGGCTTCAGCTTCTGCACTTTTGCTAAAGCTTTGGCTTCAGCCAAAACCTGGGTTTATGTTTGCCGAATCATTATCTTCTGCCAATTTTTTTGGTAGTTAAAGTTACTTAAGCTTGGTTTTCAATAATTGTAGAAATACTGTCAAATAGTTGTGTAATTTTGTTGCACAGCAACTTTTGCAGGAACCAATATGTTTCTATTTCCACAACATTTACCTTAGATTTCCATCCGAACAGTCCAAAACAGCTTTAGTTCACTTATTGTTACATATTTTTTGGGGGGATTTTGGGGAAAACTGATTAATAAATTGGAACACTAGGGTAATAAAAAAATGAAACATTTTTTTTTAAATATATAATGATACCATGAAATTTTGTAATTGCAAGTAAAACACTTTTTAAAACCCTGTAAAATCAACAGTATAAAACCAACTTAAAAAAAAAGGCAAATTAAATTGCATACTGTTCGATGTAGAATTTAATGGTGATTATCTAAAAAAAAAAAAAAGTCAAAAACTAGCAATACTTTGTAAGATATTTAAAAAACAGTACTTTTCTGCATAATTTAAACATTTCCCGAATTCCGAACAGATTTTGGAGTGCATTTTATTTTTTGCAAAAGTTGGCATTTCTACACGCAAGTTATTAACAACAATTTTTAACAATAGTATTTTAACGACATTTACTTTAAAACACTTTTAACTTTTTTAAAAACACTTTTAACTTTTTTAATGAATTTCTAAGCCTCTTGTTTATCTTGACATTTGTTAATAAAAAAGAAATGTCAAAATTAAAAAAAATTAAGATCTCAAAACAAAAACTAAACTTTGTATTAAGGCTATCAATAATAATATGTCATATTCAGAAGTCTCTTTATGCCATAACATTCCTTAAACAACTATTTTTTGCAGAATAAAAGGAATAAATGAAGCGTAAAAATGAAGCTGGTGTTGTCGGTAGGCCAAGAGCAATAAGCCAAGTAATAGGATTATAATCAAACATTTATTTAACACTCAAGATTTTAATCAGGGTTTAAGAAGATCTTCATTACATTCTTAATCATTGTTTACTATCCGAGTGCTTCAGAATTAGTTTGTTTTTACTGAAATTGATTTTATGTTTAATGCTTCAGGATTGGTTCTTTTTGTAACTTGGGATAAAAAAAAATCTTTAATTTTCCTTCAATCTGGTTGAAATAGATTTATGCCAGATGCTAAAATATTGTAAAATAACTTTGTGTATGTGTGCTGTGAGTACGAAGTTTTTGATACTTAAAAGTTTCCAAAAAATCATAATAATCTTTACTCGAATCTGAAAAAACATTAAAAAAATAAAGAAGAGACGCACTTATAAATTAGCATTAAATTTATGTTGACTTTTGTTGATGAGATAAGTTAGTTATAAAAGATCATTTTCAACATTAAAATTAGTTAAACTACTTTTTATCTGGATATACCATATGTGATAAATTATATATCTGGATATATGTTATTATTTTATTATATTATATGAAGTTATTGATATTGTAACTGTAAAATAATTTAAATACAAAAAATCAAGTTAAATTAATTTTAACACAACAAAACCAAACAAGTCAAATACTATAGCTTTAATTAGTTAACCCAAACATACTGAAGTGACTTTGAGTATACATAAACTATGTGCAATTACAAATGTGCATTTAACCACTTTTTTAGTTTATATTTATCAGTGTTCCCTTCATTTTATTGCTTCTTTATTTGTAAAAGATTTGTAAAAGATGTTTATTAACTTGAATAAAATGTTTTAATGATTTTTTATAATCATAACTTGTTTCTTTGTAAAGAATTAGTTATAACTTTAGAAAACATGCCAAAACTTTAGCATCAAATCCTAGCCCTCAGTTAATGTATTTTTAAAAGCAGTACTATAATTCCATTTCTATTTTATTTATATTGGTTACATATAAATATTTTATTTATATTGGTTACATATAAATATTTTATTTATATTGGTTACATATAAATATTTTATTTATATTGGCTACATATAAATATTTTATTTATATTGGTTGCATATAAATATTTTATTTATATTGGTTACATATAAAACCATCTCCTTTATATCATAAGCTTTTCCTTTTTATGTTGTAGTTTATGACAATTTTATGTTATAGATATCTACACTAAGTCATTCTGAAGTTCCAGTTAAGAATGAAACATTGCAAGGGATAAATCCTACAGAATTAGCATCCAAGATAGAGTTATTAAAAACAAGAAATTTTGATAATAATAAAAAGCATCTGGAAAGTGGAGGGACATCACCCATAATGGGTCGAAAGGTAAAATACTATAATTTTTTTATGTGTTCTTTGGAAAAATGTGTTACCGTTTTTATTTATATTACTGACTTTCAAAGATCAGATCTTAAATTTCATTAATTTAATTTTTAAATACTCAATGAAAGTAACAATTTATTAGAAAGAAAATTAAAAAATAGAAAATTACAAAATATTAGCACATAGTATTTATTTAGTGGATTATATTAAAGAACAGGCTCACTGTTTAGTATATAGTTATATTTTTGAACAGGTTCACTGTTTAGTATATAATTATATTAGTGAACAGGTTCACCGTTTAGTATATAGTATATTTTTGAACAGGTTCACTGTTTCGTACATAATTATATTAATGAGCAGGTTCACTGTTTAGTATATAATTATATTATTGAACAAGTTCACTGTTTAGTATATAATTGTAAAAGTGAACTGGTTCATTGTTTAGTATATAATATTACTTTTTATATATTACTTTTTATATATAATTATTATACATATAAATACTTTTTGTTGATGTTTTAGCAGCAATACTTAATGTCTAAAAGTTGTGTTTTTAAAAACGCTTTAGATTTAGTTTTTGTGGCTAATTTGTTTTAATTTATTATAAAGACAATGTTTAGTAAGCTGAGTGGTCATTTGAATCTTAGTTGCAAAGTGGATAATCAAAACATTTGTATCTTAGTTATAAAGTGGGTAATTAAAAAAAATTTAAACTCCTTATTGTTGTTTTACACATTGTAAGTACACACACTCTCAATGGGCTTATTAGTAAACACAAATCAATTTGCTGTACCTGTGTGTCTTGCTGTACCTGTGTGTCTTGCTGTACCTGTGTGTCTTGCTGTATCTGTGTGTCTTGAACAGAAAAATCACATTGATGTCTGCTACTTTTGCACACAGGTTCAATGAATGCTTGTAAAAACATCAAATACTCAAATTGTCTTTTAGCAATATAGCCAATGCTTCATAGAGATAGATGTCTGTACCTTCGACACCAGCACATCCTCCTAACATTGATGACTCTTTGAGTTTATGTGCCATTTTTTGACATTTACTTTATTAGTCAGACTTGTTTGAATGGTGGTATTTTTACTGGTCTAAGGATCAGACATGTTATACAATAAAGTGATTTTGAAAAAGTGTTAAGCAAAACCCAACTTTTTTCCATGTGTCATTTATTTATTTGAATGTCATGCAAATTAATAGTGTCTAATTTTATAGGAAAACACAAATTGAACAGTTTTGTCAATGAACATCTTTACCGCTACAATGCCATGGGATGTAGAATGTCCCTCAAACTCCGCTTTCTGTTTTCTCATTTCTTTCCAGAAAATCTTTTAAAAAACTTTTTAAAAAAGCATTCATCAGTAAACTTTGTACATGAAGCAAAGACATCAAGGAATGTTGGATACATCCCTAATGGTTGGGTGGCTTTGACTGGTTTTAGCTGATATACAGTAGTGTTGAATACAGATGACAGAACCAATCAATTCAACATTTCTAACAAATAATTGATTGGAGTTAGTATGGCTATTTGAGATGATATATGGTAGTTGTCATAATAACTTAATTTTTCTAATTTTTTTGTTGCACAGTGTAATCAATCTTGAGTTTTTGAAAGAAGTTTGTGCATTTTTTTCCAAGTAGACTTTGGATCTAGAAAATTAAATACAATGTTTTTTAGATTACAAAATTAGATTTCATAAATTTATGAAATTTAATTTTCCTAAGGTTCCTGATAAAAGCGTTGATGAAAGCGGTTCCTTTCATAAAATTCATGGAAAGTTCATTATCATTAAGAATTTATTTGATATAATGGAAAGTAGTTTCTTTATCATAGAAAACTAGAACAAAATTCTTTAAACCAGATTTTAAGAATAAACACAGAATTTAAGGAGAATAAGATAAAGAAAAACATTATTGCTTTTGTTTAATCATAATTTTTATAGTGGTGGTAATTAACTTCTCCACAGAATCACATTTATAATTTGAAGAGCACCATCAAACTTTTTGCTTGATGTTAAAATAAAATGTTGCTAGTAAAATTTTATGCATACCTGATCGATATTGTTGATTGTGTTATGTAAACTTGTTTGATGTTTCTAGTTGTGTATGTTGGTTGGTTGGTGATGTTGGTCTGTATTGTATGCTGGTCAGTAATGTTGATTGCTTTTACTCTTTGTTGCTATAACAGTTTTAATCAATTGTTTTTGGATCAGGGCAATCAGTTGCATATGCAGAAACTAACTGCAAATGTATGACTGCATTTTAAGTACAACTAAATACTGAGTAAATATTAAATCACCTAAATTAAAAAATGTTAAAATATTTGATTATACTTATAGATTATACTTTTAAATGTTATCCTTAGTTATACATTTTTTTCTGGATCTTATTACATTAGGTTACTACATAATATATTATTTAGTTCATAATTATGTTGTTATTTACTTTTTTAATAAACTTCTTTTTTTTTTCTCTTCTAGACTCCAATAAGTGATGGAAGTCATGATGATATAGTGACTGAATATCAGGAGGAACAAGAAATAACAGAAGGTTCTTTATTTCTTGAAAAATTATGTATAAAGTAAAAAAATTATGTAATTGTATAATAAACTAAAATACTTAACTTTAGTAATAAAAGATTCAAAACTGTTTGCTATACCTACTGGAGATGGTAAGAACTTTTAAACTTCTTTTTTTAACTTTTTCTAAAAGGTGTTTTTAACCTTCAATTTTTTATTTATTACTTCTATTGTCATTTATTAAATGGATTTCCTAAAGCACTCAGACACATCTCTGTTTCTTAAACAAAAATAAATTAAAAATAACACCTGTAATTAATAGTAAACCTGCTTTTTAACTTTCAAAAATTTAATGAAAAGTCTTTTTTATCAGTTTTAATGCAATTGAACTTTAACTGTAAAACTATGTTGTAGAAAAAATGAGGTCGGCAATGTTTTGCCATCCTTAATCTTTTAGAGGTCTGCAAAAAAAAATTTAATACAAAGGTTTTACTATAAAAAATAAAAATGAGATTGTCAATTTGCTGTTGACCTCAAACATTTTAAGTTCAGAACGTGGGGTTGGCATTGCCAACCCAACTTTCTGAATTCCAAGGGTTTCTGAATTCAAACTGAATCCCAACTTTCTGAATTCCAACTTTCTGAATTCCGAAACTTTCTAATTCTAAGGGCTGTATTATTAACTGTATATGTTTAATATTTTACATATCATTAACTGCTTAGTATTTAATAATAATGTTTAATATTTTTAGTACCTTTACAAATCATTAACTGAATATATTTAATATTTTTATGTTTTTAGTTCATTTACATATTATTCACTCCATATGTTTAATATTTTACATATTATTCACTCCATTTGTTTAATATTTTCATATCATAACGTGCATATGTTTAATATTTTTATCTTGTATGTTTATTGTATAAAGATTTTAATAAAATTTTTGTCTAGTTTGATTTTACTTTTTTGTTTGATTTTAAAATCTTTAGCCAAAATAATTTAAAAATAAATAAATGAAACATATTTTTTTGTTTTAAATTTTTTTTTTTTTCATTTGTCAACAAAATTAAATGAAAAAATATTTTTCCTAGCTTGTTGGAAAGGGTACTAAAATTTTTATATATTACTATCAGTAATATTGTCTCAGGATGGTCTTATATATCACTATCAGTGATATTGTCTCAGGATGGTCTTGAAACCTTGGTAAGACTTACTAGTCTTAAAACCTACTGTTTATGTCTTTGTCTTGAGTTGTTTGTTTTTGGTTCTTATCTTGGTTTTAAACTTTGTGCCTTGTCTACACCACTGAAAATATCAAATTTATATTTTTATAATTCATTTTAAAGTTTTTATCTTAAATAAAAAATAATTTATAATCAGTTTTAAAAGAAATGAATAAACAAACAAAAAAAAAACAAGCAACTTTGTTCACAATTATTACAACAAAAAGTATGTAAGCAAGAATCAAATAAATTAGAAATGATCTATTTGATTATCTTTTTGTTAGTCTTTAAGTTAGTAAAACTTATTCAATAACAAATTTTTATATTAAAATGATTATAGGGTTCTTTTATGTTAAATCAGCAAAAAAAAAGAAAGAAATATCATGTTATGTTGTTAATTTTTCCAGTTTGCATATGTTGAAACGCTTATAAATATTTGGAATGAAATTTATTGCTAATTTATTTATTACAAAAATAGCAATATTGCATCTTTTGCCCTCCAAAAAAAATTATTAGGAATATCTTAATTTTAAATTATAATTTATAATTAGATTTATAACTTATTAATTAATTTTAGTTTCATTAATTTAAGTGTAATATTTTGACTCATAGTTGAAGTCATATTTTATCTCCAACTATATGAGCCAAAATATTACACTTAAAATTAATAAAATTTGAATAAGTTAAATATGCACTATATGTATTTTAATTATATATATATATATATAAATATATATATATATATAAATATATATATATATATATATATATATATATATATATATATATATATATATATATATATATATATATATATATATATATATATAGTCCACAATCCAGCGTCTAAATTATCATGAACAATAATAATTACAATTTTTAAATTAAATCTTAAAAATTTTTATATACAGGGTTTCAGTTTAGTTTTTTAAAAATTTACTTATTGAATATTAAATAAAATAAAGATAACATTTTTAAGTAATATAGATAAAACTCATTTTTAAAACCGTTGTGTGAATTTTGTTGGTTATTAATAAATAATGTTAATTTGTATGGTAGCGGTTTCAAAGGAAGCATAAATTTTAAAACTCAATAAATTTTGATATAGATGCAGATGGCCTAATTTGTCAAGCCTTGTTGACTGGAAACTTTGATGCTGCAGTGGAGATTTGTTTTAAAAACAATAAAATGGCGGATGGAATATTATTAGCAATTGCTGGTGGACCTGACCTGTTTACAAGAACTCAAAAAAATTATCTTGAGCGTCAATGCAATTCCACGACTAAGGTATTTTTTACTTATGAGTTCTGTTTTTTTAGAAGGTTTATTATTTTTTTTTTTTGAATTCTAATATTTAATTATTCTAAGCTTAAGCTTTAAAACACTGTACACAATAGAACACTGTACATAGTAGATACTTTAGAATACTGTACACATAGATTCTTTAGAACACTGTACATAGTAGATACTTTAGAATACTGTACACATAGATTCTTTAGAACACAGTAGGTTCTAGTACATGAGTGTTAGAGTAAAATACTATAAATTTTCAATTAATTGAAATTAAATTATGTTAAAAAATGTTATTTTTTTAACATAATTTAATTTCAATTATGTTAAAAAAATAACATTTTTTAACATAATTTAATTTTTACATTTTTTATCTTGTTTTATTTCATAAGAGTTAAATGTTTTTATATTTTGATTAAAGGTGAAAAAATTTAACTCGACATGCCAATGACCAATCTGACATACCAATCTGACTCTTAAGATTGAATAAAGTTTCAAACAATTTCCGGTCATAAACAGGTTGACCCGCTTAATCGTTTTATTGAACAGGTCATGTTAGTGTTTGAGATACTTATTTATAACTTGAGCCTGGCAATTTATTTATATACTTATAAAGGTTATAAGTAGCTACCTTTTTACTCTCCCAGCTACAGCCCGCAATTTTTTTTTCTCGCCTCCACACAACTTCCCTTATAACCACTGTATCGTTATATTTTGCAAATAATTATTTCTACAATTGATCTATAACTGACGGATATATTTGTTATAATTGTCTTAAATTATCAAATTATGAACTGTAATTATCTTTAGTGTATTCACCTCAAAAATATTGATACAATATTCTGCAATAGAAGTATTTAATTTATAAAAGTAAGACGAATAAAAGCAAAAAATCAAAGATACAAATAGCAGACAAACAAATTAATGCAAAAACTGAAAACAGACAAAAACTGAAAAATAAGTTGTACAACAATGTGATGTGCTTTGCCATGAATTGAGAGAACTTATAAAATTAAATACAAATATAATAAAACTTTTTATAAAAACCTACAAAATAAATACAAAAAACAAGCAAATGCTAGAATAAGATTATTAAATTTCATAAATGACAGGTAAAATATGAGCTTAACAAAAGGCAGATATCAAAATATTTTTTTGATACCAGTCGTTTTAACAAAAATCTTTTTGTTGTGACTGCACATTTTTGTTGAATAAAATTTTGATGGCATAACATTGACATCTAATTAAAATTTGAATAGTAAATCTTTTTAAAAACATAACAAACTATATATCAATAAAAAGCTAAACAGATGAACTTTTCAATTAAATAAGTTTTTAACACGCATCATTAAACAATGAGAAATGCAAGGTGATCAAAACCATTGTTTTTATAAATTGCAACCAAAACATTATGTCTAAAATGAAACTTATTTTATATATAAATGAATATTTATCTTCAAAAGACTTCTGTAATTACTTAGCTAAATAGTTATACAATTCTACAAATTGTATACAACCAAAACATTATGTCTAAAATGAAACTTATTTTATATATAAATGAATATTTATCTTCAAAAGACTTCTGTAATTACTTAGCTAAATAGTTATACAATTCTACAAATTGTATACAACTTGTGGAACTTTTGTTACAAGCTGTACAAATTTTACAGTGTTAATGTTGCTTTATTTCACAACTAAAAAGAAGTTTTTTTTTATCAAGGGTTACACAAAATGGCATATCTTTTTCTAATATGTTTAATAATAATTTAATCAAGGTTTTTAATAATTTAATAATTTAAATAATAATTTAAACAAGGTGGAAAAACTTTTTGTGTGAAAAAAATGTATTTAATTAAACTTTTTGAAATTTTAATGTTTGAATTTGAAATATGTATGTTTGAATTTAAAGTATGAATGTTTAAATTTGAAATATGAATGTGTGAATTTGAAATATGTATGTTTGAACTGAAATATGAATGTAGGAATTTGAAATATGTATGTTTGAACTGAAATATGAATGTAGGAATTTGAAATATATATGTTTGAACTGAAATATGAATGTTTGAATTTGAAGTATGAATGTTTGAATTTTGACTTACAATTTAAAAAAAAAAAAAAAATTTATGATAAAAATCAATATATTAAATAAGATATAAAATATCACTTCACAATCTAAATTATGTCTGAATTTGAATTATGAATTAAATTTGAAATAGAGTATGAATTTCATTAAAGAAACTTCTAACTATAAAATAAAGAAATAATTTTTAAAGTAAAAACATAACAATTTGATATTATTAATAATATATTAGTAACAATATTATTGAAATTGTAGTAAAGTACTATATATTCGTAATCAAATTTTTTTCTTATTAATATGAAGTACTACGTACTAGTCAATTTTTTTTTTCTAAAAATAAAGTACTATATACCAGTCAATTTTTTTTTCTAAAAATAAAGGACTATGTACCAGTCAAATTTTTTCCAAAAAATAAAGGACTACGTACTAGTCAAATTTCTTCTCAAAATAAGGTTTCCTTCAATTATTACTGGGTGTTGTTCAAAACTTCAATCGTATTGATTTATTTTGTATAAAGTATGTAGTTGTGAAATAATTTATTGTATTTGTAAATATATTTGCATAACATGAAATTTGAACATTGAGAAAAACATTGTTTTAAAATTGACAGTGTTTTATGATTTTCTAACTACAAAATTTTGTCTTAAATATTATTATAACTATTAAATAAAATATAATGTAGTTTTTATTATTTTTAGTTTTATAATAAACCTTTTATAAATATGTATAGTATACATGCATATTAATACAAATCCTCTCTAAGTTTAAGTTTTTGATTCCAAAAATAAAAATATATATGTTTAAAGATTTTAAAGTTATAAATTAAACCAAGCTACGATTCAAGCATTTAAAATTCTTTCAAGGCATCATATGTAATTGTATGTTACAACAATCAAATCATTAAGTTTGCAAAGCAATATCATAAAGCACTAACTCAATTTTTCTAACTTCTGACTGAGTTCTGCAACAGTAGATTTTAGAACAAGTAGGAAAGTCTATTTTAGTTTTTAAAGTAATAGAAAATTTTTGAATCTAAATCCTGAAATTAGTTTTCAAATTTCTTCTTCAAATAAGAGGAAATTGTTTTTATAGCTGATTTTCTTTAACTAAATTCAGTTATGGAAAATGTTTATTTTTGGGTATTTTGAACAAAATTCGTTATCGATTTATGTTTTTTTTATGTATGAAGTTAATTTCTGCTGTTGTCAATCGTGACTGGAGAAATATTGTTGAAAAATCAAATATTGAAAACTGGAAAGAAGCCCTCTCAGCTTTAGTTACATATAGTAAAGCTGAGGAGTTTTCTGAATTGTGCTCTATTCTTGGTGGTCGACTGGAAAATGAAATTAAAGATTACAATTCTGCTCTTGTTTGCTATATATGTGCAGGTGATGTGGAAAGTTTAGTGGCATGCTGGTGAGTATCTTGTTAAATCCTAAAATTAAATTTTAATTGAAGTGAAAATGGTTTTATTAATTGTGATTTGAATTTTTTAAATACCTAATATCTAATTGGCGTATCTTTTAATGTAAAATTTTTTTTACATTATTTTACATTTTTAATAAAGTTGGAAAAACAAAATTTTAGTATAAAGTTATTTACGTAAGTTACTAAAGACTGAAGATATGTTTGAAATTAATTATGTACATTTGTATTAGTGAGGTGTTCAAAATATGAAGTAAAAAAACATTAATATATTATCATTAAAAAAAAAATCATTATATTTTTATTATATTAATATATATTAAGTGTGTTGTTGTTGTTAAAAATATTATTAAATTTTGTGTTTGGGAATTTGATACTATCACTAGAAAGAATATTGTGTTAAGCTTCTCCCACCCTTACCTTCAATTAAATTGGAGTTTTTATATTGTAGTGTTTTTTAGGTGAGTTGCCTTAAACAAGTTTTTAAAATTATAAGTTAAAAACTTTATATTTTTATATTTGATAAGTATAAAATTAGAAAAAATATTATTTTTAAATTTTTTATAATCCTAAGAGGTTATGAAACAAATTTTAGTTATTTCAAGATAATTGTTGTATCAAAGGTAGCATTAAAAAAACATGTGTATTTATATTGTCTCTTGCTCTTTGCACTGCTGACATTTTAAAACATTTGATATATTGTCTCACGCTCTTTGTGAAGCATGTTTGACTCTTTTAAACATTCAATATATTGTCTCTTGCTCTTTGTGTAGCACTGTTGACACTTTAAAACATTCAATATTTTGTCTCTCTCTTTGTGTAGCACTGTTGATACTTTAGAACATTCAATATTTTGTCTCTCTCTTTGTGTAGCACTGTTGACACTTTAAACATTCAATATATTATCTCTCGCTCGTTGCGTAGCACGTTTGACACTTTCAAATATAGAATATATTGTCTCTTGCTTTTTGTGTAGCACTGTTGACACTTTAAAATGTTCAATATATTGTCTCTCACTCTTTGTGTAAAATTTAAAAAAAAAAATTATGACACTTTAAAACATTTTATTTTAGTTTTAAAACATTCTATTCATCATATTTTAAGGAAAATTATAAATACTTTAACCTATTTTTTTACTTTTTTATATTTGCAAACATTCATATTTTTGTTATACTGTAGTTTTATTAAATAAATTTTGTTATAAATTTATTGCATAAATTTTAATTTTATTTGTGTTTTGAAATATATATAAAAATATTTTTTTTACTTAGGTTGAAAATAATGTTTCAGCACACAAGTTGCCTAAACTCTAACTTGTTATCATTTAGAAATTTTTATATAATCAGGGTTCCCACACCTTAAAATCCTTAATTTTAGCCTTAGTTTTAATAGTGGGAACTCTGATAATGTTTTTTTAAATAAATGATTTAAAGTATGCATTTTTACATTTTTTAGAAATAATGAAAGAAAGTTTTTTTTAATGAAGATTGTTTTTTTTATATACAAAAAAAGTGTTTTTCTTAGTAAAGTATTAAAAATATTAAATACTTTTTATTTATTTGTTGATATTCAATAGCTAATTAAAATTAAAAATTTAGATAATTGGTAATTTACTTTTTCATATTTATTAAATTTCCATATTAAGTTGTAAAAAAAATTGTTTTCTTGTAAAAAACTAAAATAAAATAAAGATGTTGTTTTTGTATAAGTGTATTAATGTATGCCAATATTAAAGTATTGTTTCTAACTTTTAAAAGAAACTAATTTTACTATGTACTTAAATTTATTTAAGAAATTTTATTAAATTACTATTAGTTTATTTATTTCACTTTTTTAATAATAATTAAAGTCTTAATGAATCAAACTTTAAAAAGTTCAAAATTTAAAATATTTTATAGGAATCATTCTTTGGTTGCAGAAATTAAGGATCATTCCTCTGTAAACACTGAACTGATGTTACAAAACCTTATTGAGAAAGTCATGATATTAAAAAAATCAACTGAAAATGAACGATATAAGCCAGCAGTTAATCAAACTTCAAATGTGGCAGAAATGTTATGGTATAAATGTTATTATAAGTATTTTCATAAATATTTTTAAAATATGTCAGGGAAATTTCAGAGGTTTTGCATTCTATTTGTTTTCTTTTTAAATTCAAATATAATATTTTGATACTTTCTTCAATATGTTGTTGGTATATAAATTGTTTTTGTAAACAATAACTTTCATTTAATCAGTTCTCAAAATTTTGTATAGTAAATATGCTCTTCTACTTTCATCACAAGGCAATCTACAAACAGCAATGTCGTATTTATCATTCATTTCAAATCAAGTGAGTTTTATAATAAATATATAAATCAAAAAAAGTTATGATATGTAAATTAATATATAATGTGGAGACCTAAAATTGAATTTCTTTCTAAACAACATTAAAACAATTTTAAAAACTTTATGCTTAGCAATAGCCATAGTATGTACATGATTTTTTTAGGAGTATGCGTGTTATGGTGTAAATGTATCAATGTATTTGGACAAAGTAATAAAAATTCTAATTGGAATTTTTATTAGACTTCAAATTATATAAATGTAATTTATTTAAAATAAATAAAAATAACTTGTTCTGACATTAAAAATATCAAACAAAAAGGTGTTAAAGTTTATTTAGTTTTCAGTGTTAAATAAGGAAAGCCCTACAGTTAAGCATTTGTAATCTTTGTCTCCACTAGAAATTTAAATAATGTCATACAAAGTAGGAACTTAATAGATACTGTAATAATATCATAGTGCGTAGTAAGAAGCACCATAGTGCACAGTAAGAAGTATCATAGTGCACAGTAAGAAGTTTCATAGTACACAGTAAGAAGTATCATAGTGCACAGTAAGAAGTCTGAAGAATGAATAGTAAGAAGTATCATTCTGAGAAATTCTTGTTTTTTCTAGGAACACTAGGAACTAAAAATATCTTTTTAACAAATTTTTGTTTTGTATTGTGAGAATTCTTTTTATCATGATTTCAGTTTTTCGAAACAATTTTTACATTTTTAATTATGTCAACAGGCATAAAACTCAGAGTTCCATGGAAACATTTTTTCATATTATGTAGATAAATATACTCTCGAATGCTTAATACAGGGTGGTGCAAAACTACCCATATGGTTTGAATGTGTAATAACTTTTTTATCTAAGAGTTAATTGTTATGATTTTTTTGTTATACAGTATATTAAAAGGGAATATTTTTGGCTTAAGTGTGAAAAATTATATACCGCAAGTGGTGACCATTTTGGGTTTTGCACATTTGTGCCCTTTCCAGTACATTTTGCATTTTTTGTAAAATATTTGGTCTTATGGCTTGAATTTCATTGTGAATGTTTTGTTCTGACTGTGGTATAGTCACTGGCTTATTTACATATACCCTTTCTTTCAAATAACCCCAAAGAAAACAGTCTGGCGTTGTTAAATGCCAGTAAATGTGGGGGTTAATTCAGCGCAAAAAAAAATGTCTTTGTCAAAGAGGTCCTGTAACAGAGCCATTATGTCCCTTGCAGTGTGGGCTGTGGCTCCATCTTGATGGAACAACAACTGTGGATGGTTTTCTACAGTTGACCTCAAAAATTGTCGAGCATTGTTTGATATTCAGTACCAACAACCGTAACTAAGGTGCCATGTGCATTTTAAAAAAAGTATGGACCAATGATCTTTTTAGATGATAGACTGCACAAAACAGTACACTTAAGCGAGTGTAATTGTTGCTGATGAACTGTTCTTGGATTCTCAAAAATAGAGTTTTTTGTGCCAAAATTATTTTCATAGTTTTTTTTATTAGAATAGCTATATTTATATATAAAATGCATAGATAAAGTAATAAGCATGTAATTATATTAAAAAAAAAATGTGCGAAATATTTTTAATGGACAACTTTTACCAGTGTAAGCATCAAAAATATTACTTTTCAATTCATGTATTTGTCATAAAATAACTTTTTTAGATTTATATTTACAGAACTTATATATTATAACAGTAATGAAAGATTTTGTAGGCATTTTTTGTGTACTAAACATCTTTTTTACATGTTCAGTATTTCTCATAAACTGACCATTAACCGAAGACCAATGTTTTGCTATAACTTTTTATTGCAAAAAGTAGCAAAATATTTATGATGCATGACTGTTTACATACAATTAGCATCGGATTTACATAATCAAATGTATGGATATTGGAGGATGGTTTATCTGATACCTAATAGTAAAAGTTATTAGGAAAAAAAATTTTGAAAATTGTCTGTGTTTGATTCATAAAAACTAATGATTACACTTACGTTAAATTGTTTTTAAAAGTCTGAGCAAAAAAAACATTGTTAATTAAAATAATATAATTTGAAATGATAGCCAATAAAGTTAATTTAAAACAATAGTAGCGCAAGAAAGTTGATAAATAAAAAATGCTAAATAGCGTTTTGGAACTTATGTTAAATTAGCATGTAAATAATCGCATAAAATAATGCTTCCCACTATGATCTAGTAAATAAGGTGAAGGGGGGGGGAAGGGGAGGGTTAATAAAAGTGTGGATGGAACTTTTTTACAAAACACAAATAAATAAACTTAATTTTATTGTGGTTTGCAGTCAAATGTGCTTTTTTTAACAGCTGCTTTATCATAATTTCAATAGGAATCAATAAGTTTTTATAAATTTTTTTTTCTATGGTGAGAAATAAAAGAAAACCTAATTTTTGACCAATCAAGATTTAGGAGATTTTTAAAGCCTGATTGCACTGAAAGTTTATATTCTTATCAGTGACTTTCATATCTTTTCTGATTTATTTTTCTTACTTTTGAGATGTTTGTTGATAAAAAGTAAAAATTATTAAACAGGCGTTAGGGGAGGGGGGGAAAGACTAAGGGTCTTAATAAGCTTGAAGTGGGAAAAATTCTGAAAATAGTTAAATGTTAATTATTTTCCCATTCATTAAGCACCTAAGAGTACTGCTCTATTATGCAATAATATTGAGCACTCTTATAATCGCAAAATTTTTTGATTTATTATTGATATTTTTAATTTTATTATTCTTATTATAACAATAATAATAATAATAATGATTACTATTATTGTTGTTATTATTGTTATTATTATAATTATTATTATTAATAATGATTATTATTACTGTTGTTTTTATTATTGTTATTATTATTATAATTATTAATATTAATAATGATTATTATTATTGTTGTTATTGTTATTATTGTTATAATTATTAATATCAATAATAATTATTATTGTTGTTGTTATTATTGTTATCATAATAATTATTATTATTATCATTTTATTATTTTTGTAGCATAATAATACAATAGGTTTTTATGTATATATGTTTTTAAAAGTTAGTCATTGATTTTGCTGATAGGCTGTTGAGATACTAAAGGATAGAATATTCCATTCATCTGGGACTTTTTGTGTTAATCCACCTTCTTTTCCGTTTGAGCGTATTAATGTAACAGCTCATCTAGAAGTTTCTTCAAAGGTAAAGGTTTATTAATTATAAGTAGATAATTTTTCATTAATAATTTGTTTACTATTTACATTTTTTATATATATTTTCATTATATTTTAAATTTATAAAATAAAATAATAAAATTCAGACTTACTTTCAGACACATTCCAATAAAGTACATCAAGCAACGTTAAAACAGCAGTTTAGCCCAGTTGAACCAAATTATTCTGGTTTGTATAATTCTGCTACTGTTGCTCATTCTATTTCAACTGTATCTAATAACCAATCAGGTGCTTACCAAACACCTGCATTCAATTCATTAACATCCTCCACTATAATAAATGCCAACCCTCTACCTGCTAAAGCACAGTATTCTCATCAAACTGCTTTCAACCAACAACTAGCTGAAAATAGTAGTTCATTGAATCAAATGCCAAACAATTTTTTATATAATCCACCTCCACAAAATACAAACTTTAGTTCTCCTTCGCCACCTGTAAGCAAAGTTTACAATCCAACAATTATGCAACCAACAAAAACAGGTAAAAATATTTTAAATTAAAACTATATTCTGGATTTCTTATTTATAGATTCTTATACTTAGAAAGAAAATTTTTACATATTCATATTGATGTATTTACATTTCTGTAAACAGTGTTCACTACTCATAATAGTTCTTGATATTTAAACATAATGGAAAATTATCTCATATAAACTATTAAAACAGTATGAACCTCATAAATAATAACAAATTTAATATTTAAAACTTTGTAAAAACCCTAAACTTTATAAAAAGAACTTAATAAGCAATAAACTCTAAACTTTATATATATATATATATATATATATATATATATATATATATATATATATATATATATATATATATATATATATATATATATATTAGGGTGGGTCATAAAATTTTTTTTTCTTGTCAAATATGAGAATGATTGTGATTTAAAGGGCGCAACTTTATTGGGAAAATTACCGGTACCCTAATTTTTTGGAGAAAAAAAGTTTTTTAAAAGAAGGTCAACCTGGTACTAAAAAGAAGCGAAATTTTATAAAAAATTCGAAAATTATAATTGTTTTATAAAAATCATATTGCTGAAAAAATTGTTATTAAAAAACATATTAAAATGCACCTTTTTTACTTTTAGTTAAAGAACTATAGTTGTTATGCAATAAAATCTAAAATAATAATTTTTATATGAAAAAATTATTATTTTTGAATTAATAATTAACTTAAATTTTTATAAAATTTTTATAAAATTTCGCTTTATTTGAGTACCTACATCACATAATTTTGAAAAACGTTTTTTTTGAATAATAATAGGGCTTGCTAATTTTGGTATATATATATATATATATATATATATATATATATATATATATATATATATATATATATATATATATATATATATATATATATATCTGTGTGTGTGTGTGTGTGTGTGTGTGTGTGTGTGTGTGTGTGTGTGTGTGTGTGTGTGTGTGTGTAGAAAGAACTACAGATAGCTACAGATAGAATTACCCTCAGATAACGACAAAATAGAATTACTGAAAGTCAGTTTCCTGATTTCTAAAACATCTGAAAGAATGTCATTTGTTAAACTTTTACTAGAAAATATCAAATAATGATTTTGGCATAAATGAAAACCGTCTTATCGCGCTAGTTGTTGTTAAAGCAATACCAAATATTATATCACTATGACTATTTAAAAACTTACAAAACGTTTATATGTCCTTTGCACACATTTTCCACAGGTATTAACTCCAAAACATCTTTCACATGCCAACTTAAACATTTAAGCCAATCTTCATTCTTTTCTTTATTTTTGTTTTCACTGATTTATCTTTTTTTTTTTTGACTTCTGTTTAACACTGGCCACATTTTTTATTAGAGTCTTTTTAGCAGGAGGCTCTTTTATAAACTTAACATTATCTAGTAATGTAGTAAGAGCAAAATGACGTTTTGAGTGAGTAGGTTTGCTGTTTTCTGAAGAAGATACAATAGTCATTAAAACAGATAAATTTGGGTCTCGTAGATGAATTTTTGTTTTATTAATTATCTCTTTTTTTTGTATTCACTCTTTCACTGTATTTCTTGGGGAATGCAAACCGTAATAGTAAAACGCATTAACAATCAATCCTCTTTTTGTAAGTATGTTGAGCCATATTTTGTTAACAATAACGTGAAAGTTTCAACGAAGCATAGAAATATTATCATTTTCTATCTATTAGACAAGGCCTAAGACCACATATGTTAACTACTTTATTAACATGTGTGTCAAGTGGTTGAAGGTCAAATTATTTGGTGGTGGTCAGATTTTCATAAAATCGTTTGAGTTTGGCAAAAAATTGTTGATCTTGTTTCTATGTTTATGGTAAAGGCTTTGTTTCAATTTTTTTTGTTGCCCTGAATCCATTCTCTAAAAGATCGGATTCAGGTTGACAAAAAATTGTGTGTGTGTGTTTGTGTCAGACTTCTCTATTTGGCCGATGCTTAGCACTCAAGCCTTGTTGTGCTTGTCTACATGCACTCAAATTATTTGGGTGTCAAAATTATTGAGTGTCTCAAATTATTGAGTGTCAAAAAAACACCTTCCAAAAAAAATTTTTTTTTTTACTAAGTATTTTTTTAAATGCAGCAAATCTTTTTTGTTCATCAAACACTTTGATGAAAAGTTGTAACAACATTTTTATATAATTTATTGAAAAGTTGTAACAACATTTTTATATAATTTTATTGAAAAACATGAGCAAATGTGAAACTTATGTCCTACGTACATAAACTTCATATTATGAAGTTTATGTACGTTAATACATTAATCATAATAATCATTTAGTTTAAAACTCACTTAAACATATATCAAGTTTTACAGTTTGACTTTCACTTAAAAATTGCATTGCGTCAACCTCTTTTTAATTTTTGATCTACAACATTTATTTCTCTTAAAAACAAATTTTATATAGTTTTAAAATTTCAATGACCAACGCGCCAGCATGGTCAAGTGGTTAGCGCGCTGAGTTTTTGAACAAGAAGGCCATGGTTTGAATCCAACCACCGGCAACTTTTTTTTTAAATTTCATAATTTGTGAAAACAAAAATGATCAAAGTTTTTCCTTGCAGAGTCGTATGTTAAATAAAAAATCTATATAGCTCATTAAGTTTAATAAAAATTGTCATCCTAAAGAACTGAAAATCTCTTCTACTTTTTTAAAAATTAGTGTTGCATAATTTGTGGGCGATTCCTTAGCATTTAGTAGTCTATAGTTTATAATGCTCTAAGATCTTCTAAGTTCTGCTATACTATTATAAAATCATATTGCTATTATAAAATAATAATAAACTGTGATACTGTCATAAAATTTTTGCTATAAATATTGCTATAAATACAACAAAAATGAAAAAAATTTTTAAAAATTTATTAGGGGATGTCTTTAATCCTCCAAAACAACACTATGTTTGTTTTGATATGCAGTTAAGAGAGAAAAAAACCTAATTATAAACCTCTTATAAGCTGTAGGTATGCTTAAAGGGTGTGCATGTTAACTTTTTTGCTCTTAAAGCAATTTTTTTAAATGAATTATTTTACGTAAAAATATTGAAGTAAAGAAATAGGTATGATCGGTGAGGAATAGATAAGTATAGAAATGGTAATTTCTATTTTATTTAGATTTGGTAAAGACCCATATTTTATGGGTCCAAAAAGCTAGGTTATATAAGGAAAAAGTACAGAAAAGTTTAGTGTGGAATAGACAAAGACCCGTATTTTTAAGGGTCAGATCAGCTAGTCAATGTAGTTGCGCTCCGCTGCAAGTCAGGCTATTTGTCAGTTGATGTATGTACTGAAGCCCCTGCAGTAGGCTTTTTCAGTATGACGTCACACTGCTCACCTAAATCAGCAGTATAGGATATATGTGTGTGTGTGTGTGTATATATATATATACATTTTATTTTTGTAAACTACATGTTTATTCAACTCCGATGTTTGTTCAATATATGTTCAACTTTAATCTAAAATGAATATTAAAATATATAAGAAAAAAAGTTAGTTAAGTATAAAAATAGTTGTAAAATTCTCATTATTTTAGATTTTGCACCACCGCCAACTGGTGCAATGGGCTACCGATTAAATTTTAAGACTTCTAAACCAGAATCTGTCAACCAACCATCTCCAACGCTTCAGCAATCTGTGAATTTATATAATCCATCGTTTCAAGAGCCCTCTTTAAATGGTAGTCATTTAAAATATTACAAAATAAAATCTTAGAAAAAATAGTTGATTAACTTTCATTTGAATTTTTTGTTTTGTTTATTAAACACACAGTAATAGAAACAGTTTATTCGGAAAAAAAAAGTATTTACTAAACAGTTAGCATTTTAAAACCACCATGTATTTGGAAAAAAAATTTTACCCAACAGTTTTGAAACCACCACACTGTATATAGTTATTTGAAATTTGAAAATATTCTGTTGACATCCAATAAAATAAAATAGGTTTAAATAGTTGAATTTATGAATTTTGGTTTTGGCAATATGTAGCTTTTAGAGATCAAACTTTAGTTTTGTTTTAGTTTTAGATATATAGCTTTTAGAGTTCAAACTTTAAATTTTTTTATATTTTAGTGTCAAATAAAAATATGTCAATTATAGTGTCAAGTAAAAATATTTTAGAAAAATTAAGGTAATCAGGGATTGGGAACCATATTAATCAGAATATTTGAGTTCCACTGCCCCAAATATAGATAGAATTAAAAAAAAATGTTTTGTAGTACTTTTGTAAACCTAGATTGAAATATGTCTGAAAAATTTAAATATTATCCAAAAATATTCTTATTGTTTCAATATGACATAAATTTAACAACCTCCGCTAGTTGTCATTATAGTATGCATTATCTCTAAAGATTACTTATCCATTAACAACAGATCTTAGAGTTGGTCTAATATATTTTTCAGTTTAGTTTTAACATTAAAAAATGTAAAAAATTTGTTTACATTTTAACTTATTTACATTTGCACTCAATAATAGCTTTTAAAAGACATGCATATATATTATAATATATATTTTTTAATTTTAAAGTAAAATTGTTTTGTAAAAAGTATGTTAGAAGTTGTCCATAATGCTTGCTTTATACAGACTTTGTAGATAATCTCTAAGGCTACTGGAAACTTTGTGTCAATTGTCCAAAAACTTTTTTAAATTGTAATGAACAGATTTAGAGGCCTATTCAGTAGGGCGGGTCGTAACCATACTTTTTTTTAGTTTTGAGAAGCAGCACTATGTGGTGTTTATGAATTAGTATAATTAATTATACAAACTATATTAAAAAAATGTACACACACCCCTAATGTGTGTAATACACATACACCATAATTACAACATGAAATAAGCATTTTTTAACTTTTTTATTTAAATCTCTTAACAATTTTATTTAATTCATTTAACACAAATTTTTAAGTTTTTAGTTATATATTATTTTATTTTTATAATTTTAATATAGAATTTTATGTCCCATATTAATTTGAACAATATTACTTTGCTATAATAAAATTTATGTTATTTTGAAACAATTAGTACAAGTTGCAGTAAATTTTGATAATATTTTATTAAATTTCTTTTAGCTTCTATATTTGTTACATATTTTATAGTAGAAACATATATTTTATTTATTAGTAATGGAAAGTAGAGTTTAATTAATAAAAAGCAAATCATATAAGGCAGCATTTCATACTTGCAGTAATACTGACAACATAACATTAGGTCAAGGTTCTAAATTTCCAACATCAATGATACCTACAAAAAGAGATATTGTAAAATATTGCTTTTATGTAAGCAGAAATGAAGATGCTAAAGGCAAAGTGTAAAGTAAAAACTAGAGAAATTAGTTTTCCAACAATTGAAACAGAAGGAATTTTCTGAAAAGATCTAGTTAAATAAAGAGTTTATTTTCAAAACGCAATAAGTGCTATTTTCAAAAAAATTTAGAAATTGTGTGGTTTATTTTTAGTTTATAAGGACCTAACAAGACATTGTGTATAATGAATATATGCTAAGCGAAGTATAACCCTATATTTTTCTACTTCTAAAAAACATTTATTTTCAAAACACTGTATGGAGTTTTTAATTTATTTTCAAAGTGCGGTATTTAATTATGACCAATCTGTGGCAAATGTATATTACCAATATTTCAATTATTAATATTATTTAATATATGAGACATGATTGTGTGGCGAAAAAAATCAATTATCTCAATACCACAACAATGGATATACCACATTTTTAAAATACACTCTTCAAATAGAAAAAGCATTCAGTTTTATTAAAATTTCTAGACTTAATAATAATTTTTATGCCAAATTGAAAGCTTTTGACAAAATGTTTGACATATGTTTGTGCAATTGTTATGATGCAGGAATAGAAAGAGAGAAATGATGTACTTTTAAAGTGTCAATGAAAGAATGGGATGCCTTTGTTGGACAAAATCAATACAAAGATAAATGTGGACTGCTTGATCATACTTACACATCTACTTTAAAAAAAAACTGAAGGACCAAAAAAAAATTTGTAACAAGGCAACAGCAGTTAAATACACATACAAATGTAGAGAAAGAGATGGATCGCATTACTGATGATGATTTATATGAATCTGAGGAAAGTATCGAATTAAATGTATCTAATGATGAAAATGACAAACTTTATGAATCTGATGATTTCTTAAACAAATGCAATCAAAATAGGATTTTTTATGATGAACTGGCTATTGTGACAGATCATTGTCATGTCAGTTGCAGAGCAACTGCTGCTATTGTTAATGCTGCTTTAAAAGACATGGGAATACTAAATGAATCAAATATGTATGTTAGGAAAAAAGTAGAACGAGAAAGACTTCGTGTTGGACAAAAAAATGTAATTGTGAGAAAATCTGAAAACTTGAAATTACAATGTATTGGTTTTGATGGAAGAAAAGAAAATAACAGCTACAGGAATAGTTAAAGAAGAACATATTACAATAGTTAGAGAATCAATAAGCAGCTATATAGATCATCTAACACCTGATACTGGAACTTCTCCCTGCATTGCTGATGAAATTCTCCTTTTAATATTTGAAACTGGCAGTAGTGATTCTTTAAATACTATCTTATATGTAACTGTAGTAAACACTGGTAAGTTTGGAGGAGTGATAAAACTAATAGAAACAGAACTTGATAGAATCCAGTAACTCATTTGTCAACTCCATTTGAATAAACTTCCATTTAAACGTTCGAGTTAATTGATGGAAAAACTTCTGGCCCAGCATTATTTAAAAAAGATACTGGTAAAAAAATAACAGAAGACTTAACTAATTTAGCAGTAGTTCCTTTTGGAAAAAAAAAGGTGCTTTTTATATACTTGCTCTTAACATCCTTAGTATATTAAGCTCAGATCAAAAATATTTTTGTTGTATCTGTTTATCTATTCAATCAGGAGAGGTTTTAAAATTATCTAAAAGTTTTCCTGGAAACATTCATCATGCTCGGTGGCCCACAAAATTAAATTGTGTTCAAAATCAAAAGAACTTATTGACTTGGTTACAATTATTATGCAATGCTATGCACCAGGATGGTTCCATACTAAATCACATTGTTTGCAATAGATGGTGCTCAAAACTTATGGTATCTATCTCAATCAATAAGAAATGCAGTTATTGATGTAAAATACAAGGAGGTAAAAGAGCAAATTTTAAAATAAAACTCATATTTTGCCAATACTGATAATATATTATTGGCAATGACAAAAAAAAAAAAAAAAAAAAAAAAAAAAAAAAAAAAAAAAAAAAAAAAACTGCAGCCATACAAAGGATACTCAAGTCCAGAACTAAATCTTGGAGCCAATGATTACAGTGAATTGGTAAATTAGGACAATCAGGAAGTTAATTCACCACCTTTACTGAATGTCTTTTCAAATGAAGATATTTTATAGCCAATGACAGTCTATTAAGTATTCCAAAATATCCTTGGCACAGTCAAAATATGGAAAGAATTATTGGAATAGTCACATAGGCATTAGAAATTAGATTTGGCTATGGAAAGCGTTATAAATTTGAATTTAAAAGTTAAAAATAAAAAGTTTGATTGGAAACCACAATGGAAATAAAACATTTGAATAAAGATATAAACAAAAGTATATATAATATATATATATATATATATATATATATATATATATATATATATATATATATATATAAAGTAATATAAAAATATGTATATTTTTTATAGCATCAAAAATATTTTTACTATATTTTTTCATGTTGATACTTATCTTAATAATGAAATCATTTTGGTGCTTATCTTGAAGGAAGTTTTTTTAAAGTTATATTTCTTTTTTAAAACAGTAAATTATTAGAGAATTTTTATTGTATACAAACTAAATCACAAAAATTAAATGGTATAAAACACAATTAAGATAAAAATTGCTAACCATAACCCCATTTTTCTCTAAAATACTTTAAAATCTGATTTTGTGTGAGACCCCTATGGAGGCTAGCACAGATCTCTAAATTGCTATACAACCTTTTTATATAACCTTACACAATTTGCTTCTTAAAAAAAGTTGACCTGCCCTACTGTTTAGACCAAATACCTAATCCTTTATTTTGATAGAATTTTAATCTGTGTGAAAAATTCATGCACTTGGTTTACAGTTAAAACAAATGCCTGAATTGAAAAATTTTCTACTTGTTAATGGTTGTTTCAAATTCAAATAACCCAAAATGCAACAGATTTTAAACATTTAAGGAAATAATTATAGAACTAATATGTTGATTTTTTCTTAGATGATTTAAGTTTCAATAACTTTTTCTAAATGTTACATGTCAAACACTACTTTAAGAATGTAATTCTTTGATAATTTTCTCTCTTTTATTATTGTCTTGACAAGTTTTAAACTTAAATAGAAGTACCTAAGGGTAAATATGGAGAAGCTAAGCACTGACTAGGATCAGAAACAAGACATAAGTCGAGTAGAGAAGGTAAATAATTTGGATTGTCTGGAAAGCGAGTTGGAAAGTAGACTATTTGTGTTATAGATTGAGAAAAGCAAAATTTGTGAGGTTTTATGCCTGCAGAGTCACTGAGAGCCAAGCCATTCAGAGTGATGAGCATTAAAATCACCAACAACAAGGATATTGGCTGAAAGAAGGGGAAGTATAAGATCAATTTGATTAGAAATAACATTGAAAAATGCAGTTTTAAGAATCAGGAGAACGATATAGAACAAAGAGAAAGTTGATAGAGTAAAGTGTAGCTAAACAAAATCACATAAAAGAATAGTCTGTGGATTCAAAACTAGTTTCCTGATAAATGGGTGAGTTCTTATGAATGTAAATGAGTTCAAGCATGTGACTATTCAAAAAAAAGAAGAAAAGAAAAGCCTAGAAAAATTACTTCTACTTACATTATTTAATAGGGCCTCGTTACTAATAATAACCCCTAAGCTGTAACAAAGCAGCCTCTATGAGAGCTATCACAGAATTCAAGAAACCTGACTATCAATTGGCCTCAGAACCATTAAACTGAGTTTTAGAGCTGTACCCTTATTAGTAGATGATAGAATGAGTTGTCTAGCCATAAAAACAGAGACAAACAAAAACCATGCATTGAGTCAAGAAGATCCAGCATTCAAAATCCTAAACTTGAAACTTCAGGCACCATCTCTAGCCTTTACTCAACAAGGAACAACCAGGCAGTGGGGTATGTTAAGTCAGAGTTAAATTCTCCTAGCTTTGCCTAAAAAAGTGTATCCTACAAGGTAGAAGGAAGTGACACAGGTTGTACTGGGTTACTTGATAATAATTAGCAGGATAAACTGGCCTGATACTTCTTTTGATCATTTTAATGTTGACACATTGTATCTGAATATTTGATAAATGTAGTTTGATTGAATTATTATTATGGAATTTTTGTTGATTTTAACCTAAAAGATCTCATAAACTTGTCTCAATTAGTTCTTACAATGTTTTGCTCTTACAATGTTTCTTGACTAGTTAGTAAGTAATCTTATCAAAAGTAAAATTAAATTACATTTAAAAATATTAAATTTAAATGGATTACTCATGTTAACAAATGGTGTTAGTTTTTATTACAACCCATTTAATAAAGTGCTTTTAATAGTTTTATCTTAACTCGCTAGTCATAATCATTTAAGATTCCATCTTTACCCAATTTGTTTCGTACATTGCTTCTAAATAAGTCTCTTACTTTTCAGTTCACAACTGTTAAATTTATTTCTGAAACATTTTTTCAGAAGAGCTTTTAGATTGTTCAGTTCACAACTGTTAAATTTATTTCTGAAACATTTTTTTAGAAGAACTTTTAGATTGTTCAGTTCACAACTGTTAAATTTATATCTGAAACATTTTTTTAGAAGAGCTTTTAGATTGTTCAGTTCACAACTGTTAAATTTATTTCTCAAACATTTTTTTAGAAGGGTTTTTTCTTTACTTTTGACTTCAGCCTTTTCAACCCTCATCAATTTTTATCCTTCACTGGAAGTTTTCTTTTCGATTTTTTTGAGCTTTGAAGTTTAACTTGAATTTGAAGTTTGAAATTTAAGTATGAAAAAAAGTTTATATTTAAGCTCAGTTTTTTTATTTCTGACATTTAATATAAATTTAAAGTTTGAAATATTAAATCAGTAGCAAATGATATGCCCCCCTCCTTTTCACTAGGGTTGCCATGTCTGGCTTTTACAAAGGAGAACGCAGTAAAAAAATTTGTTCTCAGTTTTGGTGCTGTATTCTTCTTCGTAAAAGCCAGACGTTTGGCAACTTTCTTTAAAAAAAATTAAGTAATAAAAAAGAATAATAATAATATATATATATATATATATATATATATATATATATATATATATATATATATATATATATATATATATATATATATATATATAAAAAGAAACAAAAAGCAAATTTAAAATTAAAAAAAAAATGTATATATATATATATATATATATATATATATATATATATATATATATATATATATATATATATGTATATGTATATATATATATAAGAGAGAAAAAAAAGAAAAGTTAGTTAAACAAATAATAATGATATATATAATAATTATAGTAATAATTATTATATATATCGCTCATTAAAGAAATTATATAATAAAGACAACTACAGTACAGAGATAAATTATAAAGAAATACACTCTAACAATATGTTTTTAAATTGAATTCTGTTGAGCAGTAAATAATCCATAACAAGGAGATATTTTTTTTTAGACTTTTTTATTAATGCAGGAATTCACTGGTTCCAATCGGAAATACATTGTTGTTTTATGGAAAACTTACCAAATTTAATGTTGAAAATAGAAGAGTATAGCTAACTATTTTCTATATTCCTGGTGTGATAATTATGAATTTCATTTGTTTTAATAAAAAAGTTTAAAAAAGAGTTTGGTAGTTTATTTTGTTATTTATTGTTATTTATTGTTATTTAGGTTATAACTGTATGGTTTTGAAAATGCAAACAGTATCTGATGGACCCTTTTTCAAATTTTGTTTTATGCCTTATTTCTTTATGCCATATCTTTGTCTAA
>NC_061157.1:35939912-35974912 GCF_022113875.1 Hydra vulgaris
AAATTTTTTTATTTTAACAATTGAGTCTTTTTTTATATATTTATTTTTTTTGCTATAAATATATACGCCGAGATTGAAAAAATTGAGATTGTTTTGTATTAAGCGGTCAGATTTGACATACTTACCTTCCCATGACACGTTTTTCTGGTCGTCTTTTGCTTTGTAAATCTTGATGAATGATGGAAATTTTATTTTGTAAGCTTTGAATTTTGCGCAAGAAATGTCACGCAATTGCCATCTATGTTAGAGATATGTTAAGTGTTTGAGTAACCAATAAAGTTAATCTGCGCATCTAAAAAGACGATTTTCTTTTTTTAAAGAAGGTGTTTAATTGAAACTTTTTTTGTCGAAATAAACGAGGTAAGAGTTTATTTCGACAAAAATCAACTTTAAGCATGCGAATAAAGTGCGCATATATATATATAAATTTCGCCATTTTCATTTTACTGATTTCTTCTCATTGACATATTTATAAAGCAATTAATGATTTGATTTAAATTTGCTAGCTATACTACTTTTTAATTGTTTTATATTGTACTTGATATCATTCAATTTTTCCAGTTATTGATTAATTATATATTTAGTTTGGTTAGTTTGTCATCCCAGCCATTATGTTTATTGGAAAACCATATTTTATTTTTGTTTTTATTTTATGTTTTAGTTCAGGAGTTTCAAATTAATTCTTTTTTTTGTTCGTTTCTTCTTATTTTGATTACTAATTGTTAGGATAAATCATATGGCTGGGTGAATAAAAAAAAAGCAAATGCTTTTACTCAGCGTTTTTAGAGTAATTGTTCAGCTCTACGTGAACAAAAATTTAAGCAAACTCCCTCAAATATAATTCACGTAAAGCTAAGCAATTTATTTATTTAGAATATTAGTTGATTCTTAACTTCTTTTTTTTTTGAAATGTTGGCTTACATTGTAATAGAAAACATTTTTCAAGACATACAATAAATTTGTCTGAAATTCGTTATCAATCGCTGAAAAAGGACAATCATTGTTAGACTAATATATCGTATTATAGTTGATATCCTCAGTAGTATTGCTGTGTTCTTTCTGATAAATACTTGTTCCTGAGGCATTAATAGATAGCAAAACGAAGTTGTTATACTCATGACGTAGTCGAGGTCGCATAACGAAGTTTTTGTACTCATTGGTAGTCAATAAACGCATCCTATTAGAATTTTTTTTATTTTTGAGAGATAACTAATCAACATGAAATAAATAGATAAAAACAAAAAAAAAGTATTAAAAGATTTTAGTACAAAATTGTATTTTAATTTTTTAAATTAAATTTAAGTTGATTGGAGAATCAGTGGGAGCACTGAGAAATTTTTAACACAACTTTGAATTTCTAATACATCCGTGTTTCTTTACAAAAACAACTTGGAATTATTTTTATTCTTATAATTAGTTTCATTGTAATTGACAGCTGTATTTTTTTAGTATTTTATTTTTTATTATTATATGTTATAGTATATAAGTTATATTATTATAGTATTTTTTTTTTAGTATTTTATTTTTTATTATTATATGTTATAGTATTATAGTTATATTATTATAGTTATTATACAGTGCTTTCAAAAAAAAACAGGCGCAGTAAAAATTGAGTACATTTTCTTTTTCAAAACATCGTAAAATCCCACCCATATTTCCTAAAGACTAATAAACCTAAAAAACAAGTTCATATTTACTTTTTTTTTTTTAATAATTTACTTTTCTCAAATTGACTCAGAAAACATACCGGAAAAGATAGTTAAAAAAAAATAGATGTACAAACATTTAATTGATTTCCGTTCTACTTTTTTATATTAAGATTTCTAGATAAGACCTTAAAGTAAATAAAATATAAATAATAATAAGTAAATACATAGAAATGAGTCGAACAGTAAGCGAAGCAATAAAGTAGCAAATAATAGGTATGAAGGATGGCTCAAAAGAAATAGCAAGAAAATACAAAATTTAAAAGATATGAAAAAATATAATACAAAATTTCAGAGATATCGCGTCAGATATTCTCTAAAGATATTTAAAACAACAGGTGGGATCCAACGTCATACAGGATCAGGAGGGTTAAAAAAAAACTACTGAGCGTGAAAATAGTCTTATATTTCATCAAGGTTAAGTTATGGTGAACTCACCAACGCATTTAACGATAACTGTGAAAAACGTATTTCGTCAAATACAGTTAAAAATATTTTACTAAAGAAAAAAATTAGTGTCTATGAGCTGTTAGAAAACCTATGTTGACGGCTAGAAATCGGCTCACAAAATTAGGGTGTTGGATGGAGAGAGTTGGGTGGTCTTTGAAGAAGTGGAAGCAAGTAATTTTTAGTGATGAAAGTAACTTTGAAGTAATAAATAGAAAAAGTAAAGTTCTTGTCAAAAGATTTCAATCGGAAAAGTAACCGCTTTGTTTTACGGAGGTTGAAAAGTGGCGGCGGGGGTGTTGGTGTTTGGGACTGTTTTGATTTAAACTAAATAAGGGTGTGTAACATTTATACAGATCAAATCAACCAACATATATATATAGAGACGCTAGAGAACTGCAAGGTTCTATCAGTGGACATGCGGATTGATTGAAACAAATGGTAGCAATTTCAACAAGATTTGGCGTAAAAGCATGGGTGAAAGAAATTAAAGTAGATTTATTAGCCTGGCTAGTTCGATTACCAAATTTGAATCCAATCGTATCTATTTGGGCTGGGATGGAAAAAGAATTAGCCAAGGTATATACGATCCATAAATAGCCTAAAGCTTTACTAGATACCATTTGGAAAAGAGTTCCAAACGAAATTTGCAACAATCGTGTAAAATCAATTCAAAAAAGATGTGCTGCTTGCAAAAAAAATAGAGGGATATTTTAGATACTAGTTTAGATGTTATTTTTGTTGCTTTAATTTTTTAGACAATTTTTATTGGTATTTTTTGTTACCATGTTTGATAACGTTTTTATATACAATTTTATGTTTTAGTATGCCATCCAAAATGCAAAATTAGTCTAAAAAAGATTTTTCTCGCAAATAAAAAAAATGTCTTCAATATCTTCTAAAGTTTTTATTTTATGTCAGTTTAAATATGCTTTAAGCAACAAAATTTTACTGCGCTTTTTTTTTTTTTTTTTTTGAAAGTATTACTGTATATATATTTTTTGTATATACTGTATATATATATTGTAGTTTTATATATTTTTTATTAGTCTTACATTTTTCGTATTACTTTACGGCCGTATTTTTTTTGACCAGCAAAATATAACTTAATTATAAGAAGAATAATTATGTTTAATTGGCAGTGACGGATCCAGAGTTGGATGGTGGATAAGGTTATACATCCCCACCACCACCACCAGAATATGAAAGTCCTGAAGCATCTTAGAAATGCAGGACTTTTTTTTTAGGACACGCAAATGTGATACAAATTACAAAAAAATTTCTATATTCACCACCACCCTCCTCACATACTCACCCTTCCACCAAAAACTCCTGGATCCGTTGATTGGATATAGATAGTTAGGATAAGTTATAAAGGTAAATAATAGTAAAGACTGAGATTATGTTTTGGATTCTCAAAAGGTTATCTTTTTTTAATTTTATAGTAATTAAATACTAATAATTAATAAACCTTTTTTTTATGTCATTAAAGATAGATGAAAATGTTTCGTAATTTTTTTAGCTTGTCAAGTTGGTAATTACATCGTTGGAATACAAATTCATACTCACATGATTTCTACAGGAAATTTTTCTGAAATTAGTTCATTTATGCCGGGTCTTAAAACTTTAATGCAAATTGCTGGGCAACTCAAAGTCTAATTACCATGTTGTTAATAATAAATAAATTTTTAACAAATCAATTCTAGCAACTTTTTTAAAAGTACAGGTGTAACACATTTAAATATTTTAATGTAAAATCATCGCAAACATTGCAATTTGTAGTTTATTTTTTTCTAGTTAATTTTGAGAATTTCAAATAATAAAGTTATTGGAATTTTTTTTTTTTTTTTGTGATAAGAAAATGAAATACATTGTTATGTATTTCATTTACTTCATCATTTATATATATATATATATATATATATATATATATATATATATATATATATATATATATATATATATATCTTGTCTTTTTATTGGGTGGATTATTTTTGTTGTTTCCTTTGAATGCTTTTTTAGCGGCGACAATTTGCAAGAAGCTCTTATTAATAATGCGTTTGAAATTTAAGTACTTGTTGGTTTGCGTATTAAATGAGCATAAAACCCTAAACAATTGTGCTTAGTGAATAATCGTAAGGTCCATTAGTTTTGCAAGACGCGGTTTGAACCACTTGCTCTAATTTTACGTTTTAATTTTAACGTTTTAAAAAAGAATTATATCTAAAAAATGTTGTGGTGCATATTGAAATTAATTAAATGTAAACCATGAAAATATTGGTTCTATCATTTTTTTTACAACACGCACTACCTTATTTTTCTCAAGTTCAAATAAAAGTCTTCGCGGAACCGAGGAAATTTCTCGATAATGACGAAATAAACTACATAACAGGCAGCGATGTCATTAAAGGTAAAGAACTAGAGTATAGTTCAAATCAAGTAGCAAGTATAAATAATAAGCGCAATGTTTTTAGTAACTATACTAATGGTAGGTATTATCCTGCATTTCAAATGACATCTGCCAACATTTTTGGTTCTTCATATAAGAATTTGTTTGATAATAAAAACCTTGAAAGAAATAGTAACAACTACAAATTGCGCCGCAGTTCTATAGAAGAAAATAAATATATGAGCGATAAAAAAGGTTTAACGCCATTCAACGATTTTATGGACCCTAAAGAATTAACAAACAGCAACTTTATGCGACCTGAAACTGGTAACATACGTTTTTCTCATCACTTTAATATAAACGATTATAAATCACTTAGAAAAAGGAATTATTTAAAAAAGAAGTTTTTAGTTTATAAACGCAGTGATATTGACGACGATCAAGAACTTTTAAATACTATTGAAAAATTAGAACCCGAAATCACTGTATCGAGTTTCGAACCTACTCCAAAACCTCTTTCTGGTTATATGCAAAATTTAGCGCATGATGTTAGAAGTGTAATAGGCGAAGCAAAAAATGTTTTAAGGCATACAGGAAAAGTCGTTCACGGTTTAAAACGTGTTATTAGTGGTGCAACAGTTCTTACTTCCTTTACTGATAACGCCATAAAGTTTGCCAAATATTTTTCTATTGATCCAAACAATGCTACAATTGACTATTTAGAAGAAAAAGCCATTGTTGCTGTGCTCGAAGCACAAAAAGCTGCAACTGAAGCAAAAGAAGCAGCAGATATGGCTAAAACTGCCTCAAAAAAAGCAAAGATAGCTGCTCGTAGAATAATAGCTGCAGGAAAAAAAAACAAAAATTTACAGAATATGATTAAATACGTCCATGCGTCTGTTAATCAGGCATTGTTAGCTGATAAAGCAGCCAACGTTGCATATCATGACAAAGAAAAAACTGAGAAGGATGTCATGTTAATGGATAAGGAATTAAAAAACTTGAGATTTCAACTAAAAAAAAACGAAGAAACTCCAAAAAAAGAATTGTTTTTGCGGTCAAAGTATTTAATAATAAATGAAACGAATCACGAAACAAATCATAAATTGCATAATAACGTTGATTCAGTGGTTAAAGCAGAAATAAAAACTTTTACTGATAACAAAGAAAAAAAAGATTCTTCTTACGAGTACTTTTTATTAAAACAAAAAGAAATGGAGAATAAAGTTAAACACAACAACCGTAAATCTCTTTTATTTAACAGTCCGATTCGTACTACTTCCAACCAAACCAATATTGTTAGCAATATAGTTTCAGATAATACATTTTCAAAGAAACAAATTGAATACATTTTAAATTTAAATCAGCAAATTTCTGCAATGATGAAAGAAAAAAATAGTTCTCAAGATAATTTTAAAAAATCTTTACCTCGGTTTGAAACTGCTAAAACTAAAAAAATTTTAAACTCTTTAAATAACCATTTAAACGCTGCACTTAAAGGTTCTCTAAATGTTACAAAATTGGCAAAGTATGATAACAATAAAACAAAATATGAAAAAAATAAACATCTAGCGCAGAATATTAGGAATACAAAAAAAAAGTTTGAGGGGACTTTTTTAGATACTCCAGGAAGATCTGTTGCTCCTTTATTTTTGCAAAAAAAGTACCTAGCTAGATCGTTTAAACATGCAAAGAAAGGAGATATTCAACATCAAAATCGTTTATTAGTACACTTGCTTCCGGGTGAATATACTGGTTTCAAAAAAGATGAAATAGCCCCGCAAAAAGAATTTATTCATGAAAATAAATTGTATAATATTTTCACAAAGAATGAATCTACCGCAGTTAACGAAGGGTTTGATCAACTTGTAAATGGAAGAGTTTTCGAAGATGAAAACTCTGTTATTGCTGACGATTTTGATCAGATAAAAAAACGAAATCAGTTGTTACAAGAATCAAAACTTATCGATAATAACTTACTCCATTTAGCTGATATGGAAGCTGACTTTGCATCTGCATCAGGATCTGGTCAAATGCCAGATCCTGTCTTTAACAAACCAAATGTAGCAAAAAATAATTTCTCTGTTATGAGAAAAATAAAAAAAGGACCCGTTACAGTAACAGTTTTAGTTCATCATAATATTATTCCAAAATATGATAGTTTTCATTCTAAGTCTTTAGACGTGTTAGATCCATTTGGCTTTAAACGAATTGGAGAAACTAATGAAGGTGGAATTGTTGATAGACGACAAATTCCACGACCAAATGAAATAGATATAAATAATAATTTTATAAAGAAAAATAACCGTGGTACAATCTGGTCATAAAATAATAAAGTTAAAATCTTAAAAAGATATTAAACGGAAGTTGCAAGTTCTTTATTTTTATTGCTAAGAAAGTTATTTATTCGGGACACTTTGTCCTAGTATCATATCTAAAAAATCTTAACTTTAATTCTTAACTTAACTTCAATTTGAATGTTTTTAGAATACTAATCTGAACACTAATCTAAGTTGTAATCTGAAGATAAAAATCGTAGATTTAAAGCCTTTTTTTTGTTGTTGTTGTTGTTTGTTATTTAAGAATTAAGTTAGGTTTTTTTGTCTAATTATTTTGTAATTTTGGGTTGTAATGTAAAGCAAAAATTTACTACATCACTGTTCTTTATCAAACGATATATCTAATCACCAACGTTGTGGCTAGAGAGCCACGACACTAGCGCTTTGTACCGCTCTCCAAAAAACAAGTTATTTTAATCTATTTTTTGACTTCATTTTAAAAAAACTCTGCTAAGCCTCCTATTTTATAAGGGGTATCTTTTCTTGGCGCTGATTAGATTTCATTTTTTTTTTTTATGAATAACGCTTTTTTTTTTTGAAATAAATAAAATAATTTGAAGTTATTTTAATTTATCTTAATGTTGGTATAGGTTTTTACCCTTAGCAACGCCCTTAGCAACCATGTTATAGAATTACAACACCTCTATTGCAAGTTATTTCTATTGCAATTCATTCCCAATTTTTTTTTAAGTATTACTTATGCGCTTAGCATAACTAAAAAAAAAAAAAAAATTCAAAAAGCCTCCATGACAAAACGCAAAATGTTAATGAGTGTTTTAATGGAATTAGTTAGACACGCTGCCCCAAATTTACTTATTGTAGAAGAAAAGTACTGAAAATTGGTATTTGTTCTGCCATAATAAATTTTAATGATGGTATTAATGATATTGAAAAAGTTTTGGAATGTTTGAATATTTCACGTAAGAGTGCTTTTGAAAAAAATGCATTAAAAAGTGGCCAAAATAGAGTTTTAGTTCATTATCAATAGTCATTTAATATTTAAAAACAAAGAAGTAAAAAGAGGTCTAAGAAAATAGTTTATATTAAAAAAAAGACATTTAAGGATGCCAACCCTATAATTCTGGATCCATTGAGTTAGTTCTGTTTTGTTTTATGTTATTAAATATCTGATTTTTAAAACTGTTTTTTCACTGAACATATTTTTTGTTGTTTTAGTTATACAGTTTACATTAGTAAAAACAGTTTACATTAGTAAAGACAGTTTACATTAGTAAATACCTTATGAAACTTCTTGAGATTTTTTACAAATGTTTATAACTAATATAGCTACAAAATGACCAGTGGCGGATTGAGGTTTAGTGTCGCGGGGGGGCTAAGTCAATAAATAGGGGCGACGGGGGTTGCCTTCAGTAATTTAACCTTATATATATATATATTTTAATTGTTTTAGGGGGCGCCGTTAGACCGTTCTAGGGGGGCGTGGGGGGCAGCTCGCCCCCCACCCCCACGCCCTATACTAAATCCGCCACTGAAAATGACCCTCATTAAAGAGTCTTGCTTATTCAGATTTTTTTTTTGTGAACATATTTTGCCGTTGAAGAAAAGTTACAACCTACATAAATTTACAATTAAAATTAATGACCGGAGCAAGAAGAAGACATTATTTTTGTCTTATTGCCGAGCACCGTGTTATAATATATATTTTTTAGAAAACTTTTTCCAAGAGTATAAAGTATAAATGAAGAAATAAGATAAATGTTTACAAAAATATTAACATTAAAATAAGATCGTCTTAATACGTCTTTATAGGTAATACCATAAACAAATTAGATAAAATAAACAAACAAACAAAAAAAAAAAAAAAAGAAAGAAAGAAAGAAAGAAAAAGAAATAAAAGTTTTAAAATAAAAATTAAAGAAGAAAAAAGTTAATTAACTTTTTCTTTAACGTTTTCTTTTATAAAAGAAAACGTTGTGATTAATGACAAAGATTGATGTCAGTAATTATTTAATTTAGTTTTTGAACATACAGGGTCATTGAATTTAAGATTAACTTAAATTAATTTAGGGATGTACTAAAATTCCGTTCCGGCCGGAGGTCCGGTCATGTTTTATGACTTTTAGGTTATTCCGACTTTTAGGTCATGTTTTTTTTAGGTCAGTTGTTGGGTTACTTTTTAGGTTAGTTTTTAGGTTAGTTTTTAGGTTAATTTTTAGGTCATGTTTTTAGGTTATATTTTAGGTCATGTAACTTTTAGGTTATTCTGACTTTTAGATTATTTTATATTATAACTTTTTACTTTAATATTTATTTTAAATTGTTATATTTGCAAACTGAAAATTCATGTAGTTAATGAATCATTTTAATAACATGTTTATGTTATTAAAATGAAAGAAAGAAAGAAAGAAAGTTTATGCTGAGAAAGAATTATTACTTCACGACTGATAGTTTTGCAATAACTCAGGGTTTTCAAAACGTTCGCCATGTTGCTATATGCATCAAAAAACTTGGATGATTGTGTCATTCTTGCAAATAGTTTAGCAAAATTTCTTGAACAGAAAATAAAAAAGTATTATAAGTTCGGAAAAAAGATCCAATATTGGAATAACTGATGTATTACGTTTTTAATCAGGTTTTTGCAATTTATCTATCATTTACAATAACATTTAACATTGCAATCGGCTTAGAAAATACCATCGATTACAAAAATTCCTCATGATAATTCAAGAATTAGGTAATTTAGAAATATTTTGAGAAATGTTTCTCATTGTTAAAAAATTTAAAAATATAAAATACAGTTAGAATCAGTGACAGAAAAACTGAGACGGAAAGGGTGAGCAATAACTGTAAGCTTTACATAAGGCGTCCAAGAGATATTATATCTTAGCTTTTTTGAAATTACAAGGCAGCCCATTAACTTGCGAATCAGATGTCAATAAATATATTGAAAACAGAAAGATATGTTAAATATTAAAAAACGATTGCTGAATAGGGTATTTGTTTTAGTAATAATCAAAAAATTATAAATCATTAGAGGAAAGATCCACCAATGTTTTCTTTTATAAAAGAAAACGTTGGGATTAATGATAATGATTGATGTCAGTATTTATTTAATTTAGTTTTTGAAGATACAGGGTCATTGAATTTAAGATTAACTTAAATTAATTTAGGGATATACTAAAATTCCGTTCCGGCCGTAGGTCCGGTCATGTTTTGTGACTTTTAGGTTATTCCGGATCCGGAATAACGTAAAAGTCACAAAATCCGGAATGAAAATATTTCCGGTCGAAATGCCGGAATTTATTTTTTACTTTATGTATTTAAGGCATGTGGCACAAACTATGTTAATTAAATTGAAAAATCATTGTCCTACAGGGCATTGAAGAGCTATGGGTAAACCTAGGTAAAAAAATAAAAAACTCTTAACAAATACAATGTAATTTTAGGTAAAGCTACAGTTTAGTGCTCTAAAATAATTTTATTTTTTCGTTTGTTGCACTCTCGTTAGTGGAAAGTTTTTAAACATTGAAATTTTAATTGAAATAATTAAAGAAAAAAGATTGCTGCCCTATGCTAAATCCTCAGTCAATGTAGCAGCAATTCCTTTGTTAAAAAATCATCACTTGGTGGCCAAACCACTGCCCGCGGGCAAAAAAACAGAGACTTTTTAAATGCCTGTTAAATAGTTTGGATTTTAGGAGACAACCATTTTGGTAATGTGATACTTCTATCTACCTCAAAAATCAATCCAGACATCAAAAAACTAGTTTCAGACGGTCAAGTTCACCACTCTTAATAAATATATTGCTTTGATACAAATGATTATAATAGTTATTAGTCTATATTTTTGTAGAAAGAAATATTTTTTCCCGCCAAAATTGTTTTTTAACTTTTCCCTGTATCCTAAAATGTCTCAAGTCTCCACACGAAAGCCGCAAAAATTTTAATTGATAAAATAAAATTATTTTAGACCGCATATCTGAAGTTTTGCGAATATTGTGGTACCGTATATCTGAAGTTTTGCGAATATTGTGGTACCGCATACTTGAAGTTTTGCGAATATTGTGGTCCTGGATATCTATATATATATATATATATATATATATATATATATATATATATATATATATATATTTATATATATATATATATATATATATATATATATATATATATATATATATATATATATATATATATATATTTATATATATATATATATATATATATATATATATATATATATATATATATATATATATATATATATATATATATATATATATATATATATATATATATATATATATATATATATATATATATATATATAGAAAAGGAGGAAAGAAAAAAATACGAGAGAAAGTACATCGAAAATGAAAAAAAAAGTATCAATGCCTTCTCTCAAAAAAAGTCATATTCTAGAAGCCTCTCAATCCTGATTCGTTTATTTTAAAATAAACTAATTATTTTTTTATTTTTTTATTTTATAAAAATTTCTAAGTATTTTTTATTTTTCATTTAAGCATTAACGAAAGATATATTTTCAGTGCCATTTCAGAATAATATTCGACAAGTAATGTTTGGGGCTCACCCTAAAGGTTTTTGGTGTAGCCTATATAACTCTATAAAGTTTTTTAATATCCTAAATTGTTTTTACAGATCCTAAAAGTTAAAAGGGCCTTTTAACTTTTAGGACCTGTTAAATCATTTATTATTAGGCCCAGTAATCGAGCCTATAAACAGGCTCGATCCTAGGCCTAATAAATAGCTGCAGGCCCAACGTAATGTTTCAACAAATAATTCAACTCAAAGTAAGACATTTCATTACTAGAAAAATATTTGCAAAAATGAATTAAGTATTGCATCTTGAATAAATCTGCTAAATTTAACTTATAAAAAAAAAGTGCACGAAATTAAATTTTACTTCGTCATTTTGCACGAAGTTGTACAAATCATCAAAAAAAATATTAAAAAAGGAAAGCAAAAAATAAATAAAAAATAATAATTAATAATTGCCCAAATTATTACTATTTTGTAGATAAAACAGTTGGTTGCCTATATTGAGCTCATTATACTTTTGGTGGCCGTTGGGTTATATCCTATGACGTTTACAGCAAATGTTCAGCAAACTGCTCGAAATTCGCCAACTTACCTTATATAGTTTTATAAATTTAATTTCTTTGTTTCAAAAATATGTTTTATCATTGCAGTATTTAGGTATTCTTTAAATATTTTAACAAAAAATATAAAATAATAAAGACAAAAAATGCACATCTTTTAGTCAAATTTTTATAATCAATTTAAGAATCAAGCATTTTTCTAAAAAAAAACAATTAAACATTCAAATTGTAATATGTTACTTTTACTTACATTACAACAAAAGTTGATGTTTTCCGAGTTAGCTTGTCTTTTTAGCTTGTTTTTAGCTTAGCTTTTACTATATTTATAAAAACACAAAGAATAAAATCTTTTTTAGATTAATAAAATTTATAGTGTATTATTTTTTTAGAGTGCTTTGAAGAAAAAAGGATTTTTTATACGTCCTTGTATAGCATACAAGGACTTAAAGAAGGTGATTTTTAAGTTTTAGTCGTTTTTTTGACGAATTTAATTGGTGAGTTGGGTATTTGACACAGTTCAGTATGGTGACTTTTTGTTTTTAAGAACCTCTTTTATTTTTAAGAAATGGTACTTTTTATGGAGTCCCCCCTCCCCCACTCTTCATTTTTTAATAAAAATCCTACAAGGTTGTGGCGAGAGAAACATTTTTTTATTTTTGGTGTCCCAAGATGCCCTAACGGTCTTATCATTGAACACCACGAAAGCCCATTTGAAAGGAAGTTTACGCCACCTTTCTTACCGATGTTGTAAAACTTGCCCAGAGGTGACGTTGAACTACGGATCTCTAGTTTCTGAGGCAAGCGCACAAACCGCTGTGCTACGGGCTAAACAATGTTTAATTAAGTGCGTTTACAATTATTTAAACATAGCGGTGGAGTTCAAAATCATTAGTTCTTAATTTTTATTGCTTACTTTAAATTTAAATTTAGCAAAAAAATTTTCATTACTTTTTGCCTTACATTAACAATAACGTATAATACTGCAAATATTTATATCAAATCCTTTTATATATAATTTTCATATTTTGTTGGTCAATTTAATAAATATCGACAAATACGACAATGAACATCAATATGCATAGCAAATAACAGGATAAAACAGTTATAGAAAATTTTGAAAACAAATGATCATAGTTGCTACTTATAGTTATAATAAAAAAACTAAAAAAATAAAAATAACCAAAAAAAGTGTTTTTCAAAGGAGGCTTTCTGCTTCACAATATTTTACCATAAAATTGTCCAACTGTTTAACTAAGGCATAAAGTTTTACCCATTAATTATAAAATAACTTTTTTTGAAATTTTCCCGAGTTGAAAGTTTCCGGAAATTTTGCAACCCTATAAAAAAACTCTCTCCGCTCGACCATGGAAATTTTGCAACCCTCTAAAAAACTCTCTTCGCTCGACCATGGGTCATGGGATAGCGTTACTGATTTTTTAATTATTTAAATTAAAGGTTTGGCTAAACATATAAGCTACGACAATATCAATGATATTTCGGCGGCCAGGAACTCTCAAAAACTTATTTTTAAGCGCTTTATTTACTTTTCTCGAAGATTTTGTCGATCGACTTTTCGTCTATTGGTTTTAAAACTAATACAGGGTGGCCCAAAAGTCGCGTTACCATTGGAAAAATTCATAACAATCTTCCTAATAATTTTTATTTTTTTTCCTTTCAGATATTAACACTTCAATCCTTGGAGATTTGTTATGGAGAAATTCAGCACAGCCCAAAGAACCAAAATCGTAGAATTTTATTTTGAAAACCAGCGGTCTATTGTACTCACACGGAGAGCATACATGCGTCATTATCAAGTGAGGAATCTGCCCTCTAAATCGGCGATCATCCATCTAATTCATCGTTTCCAACTACAGGGATCTGTGGTCAACTTGCCACGAGTCGGGAGACCACGTTCCATGCGAACCCCGGAAAACAGCTCTCGTGTTGAGCAAAGCATTGAACAAGATGCAGCAACGTCGACTCGACGCCGTTCCCGCGAGCTTGGTATCCCCAGGACGTCCTTACAGCGACTACAAAAGGATTTACACATGTACCCGTACAAGATGCAACTAGTCCAAGAGATAAAGCTGATAGATTACCTGCGACAACGGGATTATGCAGTTCGTTTTCAAGAGATGGCAAGAGACGACAACGAATTTCTTCACAAATTAATCATGGGTGATGAAGCCCACTTTCACATGAATGGCTTTGTCAATAAACAAAACATCAGATTTTGGGGTACCAAAAATCCGAAGGCCATCTATCAGCGTTAATTACACCCACTCAGAGTCACGGTTTGGTGTGGTGTAACTTCAGAAAAAATAATCGGCCCATACTTCTTCGAGAACGAGAAAGGCATTGCAGTAACGGTGACTGGGGCCGCGAAATGTTAGAGAAATTTGTCCGTCCAGCTGTTCAGAACACACCGGAGGTTTGGTGGCAGCAAGATAGAGCGACTGCCCATACCGCGAGACAGACTATGCAGCTCTTGAGGGACATGTTCAGAGAACGATTAATTTCAAGAAATGCCGATTCAACTGGCCAGCGAATTCTCCCGATCTAACCCAGATTTCCCGACCTAATTCCAGATTTTTTTCTTTGGGGCTACCTAAAGAATCGTGTTTACAGTACTAAACCCCGCAATATCCAGGAGCTGAAGGAAAACATTCGAACAGAAATTCGAGCACTGGAACCATACACGCTGATCCGTGTCATGAAATGCCCTGGAAAGGGCGCGCGCTTGCGAAGCGTCATTTGCGTGACGCCATCTTCCATAATTAGACCAAAAGAATTTCCCAATGTTACATTGTCACATACAGAAACATTATTCCATTTAATAAAGAAATAAAAAAGTTATTCAGTTTTTAAATGGTAGCGCGACTTTTGGGTCACACTGTATTTTGATTCATGAATCAGTTTTGGTTATGAACCGTTTCCCAATACAGAGAATTAATAGTAACGCAGAAATATAATGCTGTATCAGAAATATATAATTGCTGCGTTCACAAAACTTTAAACTTTGTAATTTCTTGATTAAAATAAGGGCACCGTCCTCCATTTTTGACTAGGGTGTCAAAATTTCAATTGTAAAGTTGCATATAATCCTAATTTGTATATCAAGTGAATTTCAAATAGATACTAGTAAGTTTAGCTTACTTTGTCTGGAGACCGCAAAACTCATGCTTGTACCATTGGTATTACATGCCTCAGAGTCTTCACAAGATTTTAATTCATGGAGTAGAAGTAATAGAAAATCTATTAGAAGAAGAAATAAAGAATTTAGAAAATATAGGGAACAACATTCCCGTAAAAATTCAAGAACAAAGACAAACGAAGATGTAATGAAAAGACTTTTATGTACATCTGATCCAGTTATTTCATTATATAGAAAAACTGTTTCATCTGTAAAAAAGAAATTTCCTCCGGGTGTTGTTGAACTTTTTATTTGCGAGAATTCTACGTTCTAGAATATAGATATATCTAGTTCGTATTTTTTAATTGTTATGTTTAATCAGTTTTGGTTATGAACCGTTTCCCAATACAGAGAATTAATAGTAACGCAGAAATATAATGCTGTATCAGAAATATATAATTGCTGCGTTCACAAAACTTTAAACTTTGTAATTTCTTGATTAAAATAAGGGCACCGTCCTCCATTTTTGACTAGGGTGTCGTCGGCGCTCCCAAAGGCTCTGACTTAATATTTGGTAATTGATAATATTTGGTAATTGAATTTTCAAAAGGTCGCAAAAATTTTATATACTGAAATAGATTTCAGTATTTATTTAAATGTTAGATCTAATTTAAGTTAGGTCCTAAGAATAGATGAAGAATAAACCAATATTTGTTGATATGCCTATAAGTAGTCCAGTTTTTCGTCGATTTCTCAAAATCAATTTACTCGGATTTAGCACCTTTTAAAAACTTACTTATCACTTAATTGGTGTAGAGTGCATCATACACTCGACAAGTACAAGAAGATTTTTAGAGCACACGAACTGTGTGCGTATACAAAAAGTCTATAGCTTTTCTTAGACGTTTAAAAGTTTAACTTAGTTTTATAAGCTCTTTGAACATATTTTAAAACAATCAATTAAAAGTACAATGATAAATTTTTAAATTCATTATTCATAATAAAAAGGATTTCAATTTTATAACGTAAAAATTAAATAAAATTATAAGATACCTAATAGCCAAACAATGAGACTAACGAATATACTAATGATTAAAATTAACAATGCTTTGCATAAATATGCATGCTTTACGAAAAAATTCTTTTCAACATTATAACAAACACGGTTTTGCTGTTTATGGATACGTCTGCGCCCTTTTTTTCGATTTTCGTATAATATTAATTCTTTCTAAACAAAAAATTAAAAAAAAATTAAAAAAAAAATATAAAATTATTATTAAAAATAAAATATTTTATTAAAATTAAAATATTTTAGATTTTTATCTCCGCCTTATTTTCTCATTATTTTTTAAATCTTTTTATTTATTTATAAATACTTCATCTTTTTCCATATTTTTCCTATATAGCGTTTTTAAATAACTATTTTACTTTTTTGTTAAACAACACGAACTCAATACCCTTCTAGATGAATTGTATAGTGAGGTGTTTAGCCTTATTTTCTGCGATAAATCGTTTCGAAAAAATGTTATTTCATTCACGTATTTTCCCATAGTCAAAAAGTCTTATAGGATCCTATAGTAATCCTATAGATCATATAGATTTCTGGTAGGATCTATAACAATACCTAGACAAGAAATTCTACTGCAATCCCATAGGTCCTACCCCAGCCGGCATTATTACGTTGTTTCAACGTTGAAATTCGGTTGAAGCGTTGTTTCAACGTTGTTCAACTATGTCACAACGTTAAATCAACGTTACCGTTTAAACGTTGATTATTTAACGTTATTTCAACGTTAAATCAACGTTACAGTTTAAACGTTGATTATTTAACGTTATTTCAACGTCATTATTTCAATCATTGTTGACAAAAAATACGATATAAAATTAATGCGCGCGCCGAAATGGAAGTAAAAACGTAAACATTATTTAAACGATTAAAAGTTATAGAGATTTATAATGGAAAAAAAATGTAAATACTGAACTTATACCATATAGAATTTTCAAGAGATCGAAAACATGTTCAGACGATTTTCCTGAAAGAACATTATCGTTTAAAAATCGATATTTTTCGCCTAACTTGGGCTACAATGCTCAAAGACTGATATTATTAAATGTAAATATAATACAACTTTTTCAAAAAATGATCTATTAAATTATGTTGAATTTAATGCTAAGCGTTGTTTTTTAATAGAGCATCAAGAATTAAAAAAGGAAATCGATAACTTAAAAAAAGAACTTCAGCACGAAATAAAAAAATAAAGATTTATATGAAAAATTACCTTCAACTACATGAGTTATTACTATGAAAACAAATAAATTTGTATATAAACATAATCTAAACAAATCGTGTTATTGCAATTTACTTGTATACAAACATTTATTTTAAAAATTTTAGATCTTGCGACTTTTATACTGGCCTTACATCTGTCAATGTGTTTCATCAGTTAGTGCAGTATCACCATTAATCAAAAGAGATAAAGTGATATTAAAAAAAACATTTACTTCTGTTTTTTGAAATTTAAAAAAATCCTTAACTACTTCGACCAAAATAAATGTAATGCAGCAAAGATGAATTTTTAATGATGCTAATACTTGGATTATTGACAGCTGATTTCTAACTTTTAAAAATTACAAAAATTCTAACTTTTAAAAATTACAAAAAGTTATGTAATTTTTAAAAGTTAGAATTTAAGATATCTTAAAATTTCTGACAAAAAGCAAAACAAAAGAAATTTATAAATAAAAAAAAATTGCGTTGAAAACTTTTGTACTTTTTGATAAAAATTTATTACAAAAATGACGTCTTTATAATCCATGTAGCAGTCCTGTTAATAATAAAAAATAACAAACCTATACATTTTTAAATAATATAAGCAGTATAATTCATAAAAAAAAAAATAATCCATGTAGCAGTCCTGTTAATAATAAAAAATAACAAACCTATACATTTTTAAATAATATAAGCAGTATAATTCATAAAAAAAAAAAAATTCATTTCAATAAGTTTCGAAAAACTTTGAATCATGGCCACTTTATTGAGGTTTTGCACCACTGCACAGTGGGACAGAATGTGCCAAAATACAAAAAAGTAACTATCGGCATTGTATTCTGAAAATATGTCATAATGGTGAAAATATGTTTAATAGAGGAAATATATAGTTAAAAAACTTTAAATATTAATTTAAACGTTGTTTTATGCAGTTATATACACATGAATTTGACATGTTTCAAAATTCTTTTTTGCATTTTTTAATTATCAACTTTCTTATACTACTATTTTATTGAGTTTGATTTGTAAAACATATTATTTGAATTAACTTTGTTTTTTTCACTCTGACTATTCAAAACAATTAAACATAAGTGTATTCTTCACAGGCAGTTTTGGCTTTCTTTTTTTGCTACTAACCTTTACTATTAGGTATCAGATAAACTGTCCTCCAATATCTTCCAAACATTTGATTATGTAAATCAAATGCTTAATGCATTTTAACTGCAATGTATCATAAATATTTTGCAAATTTTTGCAACTAATAAAGTTATAACAAATAATTCATACTCGATTCATAGTATTTATTGCAAAAACACGTTTTTCATAAGTTCTTGAAACTCAAATATTTTTAATGACTTTTTAACTGCAAATTAATTATGCAAGATTTTTTTTACCAAAGGTTTCAACAATAATTTTATTTTTATTTATATATATGATACTTGTTGATATAGTGCCTTTTTCCCTCCATTCCTCCCCCTTCCCCCTCAGATATACTGAAAAGGTTATAAAATATTTTTATAATCTTTTCAGTATATCTAATGCTTTTACATATAGTGTATGCACTAATAATATTTTACAGACACTTGTCCGCAAGATGCAATAACTTCAATTTTGTTTTTAGATGATATATTTTGATTTTTTCAACTCTTTAAAAGATAATTTCTATTCAATATATTCATATCATATAATCATATACTCATTTGCTAACATTCTTTGAGTTATCCCTTGATCAGAACAATGAAATTGTTTGGAGATCAACACTTATGAATATTTTAGCACATCTTAAATATCCGGGAATGTCGGTAAATGCAGAGAATATTTATTAAGAACAATACTAAATGGCTTGATAATGAAAATAATTTAAAACCTGCAAATTCTCAATCTACTTCCAGCGCTGGTCGACCAACAATTACTGACTTTTAAGAGTGTTCTTCAAGAATCGAAGTATTAGTAAACTCCAAAAAAGTCACTTGTCAAATGAGCTATTAATTGCTTTAAAAGTTTTATTAAAAAAAGAATGAAAAATAGAAAAAGCTAAAGCAATCAACAAAATATATTTAGATAAGAATGCAGATTCTTCGATGCTTTCTGGAAATGAAGCATTGTCATTGATGCTAGATTCAAATATGCAATTGAAAAAGAAGTGTTCACCAAAAGACATGAACAACATTGACAAAGTTACAAAACTTACATGCTCACCGGATGAGTTTCAATATGGATTATCTACACTTCATGCATCGATAAGATTTTTTGAGTGTCTCATTCATATTTTATATAAGATACCAATAAAAAAATGGCAAGCAAGAGGAGACAAAGATAAATCTCTTGTTAAAGAACAAAAAATGAAGAGACAAAAAGAATTTCAACACAAAATGGGACTTATTGTTAACTACCCAAAATGTGGAGGATCTGGAAACTCTAATTACAGCAATACTGCTCGAAAAGCTTTTTCAAATGAAGACTTGTTTGCTGATACTACAGGAATAAACAAGGAACTAATTGTAAAGTTGCATATAATCCTAATTTGTATATCAAGTGAATTTCAAATAGATACTAGTAAGTTTAGCTTACTTTGTCTGGAGACCGCAAAACTCATGCTTGTACCATTGGTATTACATGCCTCAGAGTCTTCACAAGATTTTAATTCATGGAGTAGAAGTAATAGAAAATCTATTAGAAGAAGAAATAAAGAATTTAGAAAATATAGGGAACAACATTCCCGTAAAAATTCAAGAACAAAGACAAACGAAGATGTAATGAAAAGACTTTTATGTACATCTGATCCAGTTATTTCATTATATAGAAAAACTGTTTCATCTGTAAAAAAGAAATTTCCTCCGGGTGTTGTTGAACTTTTTATTTGCGAGAATTCTACGTTCTAGAATATAGATATATCTAGTTCGTATTTTTTAATTGTTATTAAACCAAAAAATAACCTTTTTTAGCAATATATATGAGCTTGATATTCATTTTATATGGTTTGTATAATTAGTTTATAACAGTTCTAATAAAAAAAATTAAAAATAATTTTGGCACAAAAAAAGCGATTTTATCCCACTATGCACTGTACGGTACCATGAAAATTTTTAGCGATCCATTTTTTAAAATAGAGGCCATTTAGAATAGCAAATAAAAAACTTGGGTGAAATAAAGAGAATTGGGAAAAAAGGTCAATAGCACCCAAGTTCCCCCCTCTTCCCACAGTACATATATGTATACATATATTTATATATGTATATATATATATATATATATATATATATATATATATATATATATATATATATATATATATATATATGTATATATATATATATATATATATGTATATATATGTGTATATATATATATATATATATATATATATATATATATATATATATATATATATATATATATATATATATATATATGTGAATTTTTAATATACTTTTACCATGTAATAGATCTACAAAAACTAATTTAAAATGTTAACCAAATAAAGTAAAAGATTGATTATCGCTATTTCTTGTATTCCATACTTGGATACTCAATCCATTCCTTTAAAAAATGAAGAACTCATTCTTTAAAATTCTGATAAATCTAGCAGCACACCAACTAGCTCATCTAAATCTCTATAACATTACTTGTTCAGCGCCAATCTTCAGGGTCAATGTCAAAAAACACTCTTTTCTCCGTTATAGCTAATACTCCTGAGACCAAAATAGCAGTACATATTTTGTGCAATGATATTTTAAAGAAAACATTGATTTTACAAATTCATAACTTTTAAAGTAATTCAATAAAGTATATAGTAACTATCTATTTTTATCACTAACTAATAATTTAAAAAATTTAAATGCTTTAATATTAAAGTATATAAAATAAGACATATACTTATTTCATCTTAAAATTCATTTATTTCATCTTAAAATAAAATTTTATTTTTAGGTGTACATATTAAAAATACCCAATCAACTGCAAATCAATATGCTGCAACTAGTTAAGGAAGCAGTTGGCAAGCTGTCAAAAGTTTAGTATTTGCAATTTTTGGGGTTACAGTTTTATCAAGTCATTCATAGACAGGATGTTGATGTGATTCAGTCAAAGGTCTAGGCCATCTATCTAAGCCAACTTTGAACTCAAAGAAAGTTTAGGACATATTAGGTAATGATAATATAATATTTTATTTGGTACCACTAATTCTCCTTGTTTTGTATAATGAATATAATATATAACTATTATTTCATTCATACTTTTGTATTTAGATTTCTTAGCTAAGCAATTTCCAAGGGAAAATTATGCTATGTTCAGAAAAGCAAATACTTCAAAGGGCAACGATGAAAGCAAACTTGCAAAACAAAGCATTGATGTTTTTAAAAAAACAATTGTTGATAGAGAACATTTTATTTGACATATTGATTGTCAGAGAACATAATAATAATAATCAATATAATTAATAATAAAAACTGACTGGCTGATTTAGTCAATATTCTGTTGTTCCTTTTTTTTTTTTTTTTTTTTTGTGAACTAAATTCACTGGTTTTTATTAAATTAAGAACTAAATGATAAGGCCCAAGATTTACCAATATTATATACACACCTGTTTTAAATTATGTAGGAATACCATAGAGAATATTCCTATTAAATACCCTTTAACAACAGCAAAGGGCAATCCGATAAGATTTTAAACAGGATTGAAAAGGATTCTCATTCATATAAAACTATAAGATATTGTTTATTCAATGTCTTATAAGACACTGAATGAACAATATCTTATAGTTTTATATATACAGGAATTCTATTCAATCTTGTTCCAAATCTTATATGAGTTTTCATCATATAAGACATCAAATAAACAAAATTAGAGTTTTATATGCACAGAAATCCTACTCAATTGAGTAGGATTTTTGTACAAATAAAACTATAGGATATTAAAATAACATATAAAACTACAGGATAGAACAGAAATTTCTGTACATATAAAACTATAGGATATTATTTATTCAGTGTTTCATAAGTTAAAACTTCTATAAAGCTTTGGAATAGGATTGAATAGGATTCATGTACGTCCATACCTATAGGACTTTTATATACGGTTTCTTATAGAATAGGAATCCTATAAGATTTTGGAACAGTTTGTATGGGAATCTTATCGTAAAAAAAATCCTATAGAATGTATTTATTTGTATTATCCTAAAGAAAACCTGTTCCAATTTCTTATAGGAATGTTCTATATCCTTCTTATAGGATATCCTATAAGACTTTTTGACTAGAGTCTTTTCTGATTTTTTGCCATGAAAGAAAATACACAAAATATTATGCTTCCACTCATGACAAGTATTTATGTTCTTAATTTTAATAAATTTAAATAGTTTTTTTTTTCAAAATTAGATAGTACAGGATACTACATAACAATAGATAGTACAGGATACTACATAACAATAGATAGTACAGGATACTACATAACAATAGATAGTACAGGATACTACATAGCAATAGATAGTACAGGATACTAAAATTTGGAAATTTTAAGGAATTGTATTCAAGCTAAATTTAATGTTTTTTGAAGACTTGTTTAACAATTTCTTTCTCTCTCTCTATATATAGTCCACTAAATCAAAAAACTTCTTTTGAGTATATTTTACACTTTATAAAACTTTACAAGGCTTTTCATTTTTGTAAGAACTTTTCTCTGTAATGTTTTCATTAAAAAATATACCAACAGTTTCAATTAAAAACAGAAAATTTATTGCAATTTAGAAATAGAGATTTATTGCAATTTAGAAATAGAGACAGTAACTATCCAAATCAGTCATTCAGTTCAGTATCTTTTATTAACAACTCTGTAACTATTTTCATTTAATACAAAAACTGTCTTTTTTTATATGAAATTATTTTTTATATGTAATTATATGAAACTTTTATATGATCAATCATTTTATATGATCATTAGCAAATTTCTTGTTTTAAGATTACTTAAGAGAATTCAATAAAAGTTTTTGTTTAAAAGTTTTCAAAGTATTCCCAGATACAATATATAATCTTAATTTACTATCTCCTGTTTTTAACAAAAGTACCATCACCTTCCAAGTATATCTTTTCATTTATAACACTATTTAGACACTTTTTGTGTCAGAAAACCAGGCAGATAAAAAATGGTTGATAAAATATGTTTTAAAGAAAAAAATAAGAAAAATAAACTGAAAATAAAATAAAAGTGCCATAAGTACTTAATAGTTTTTTTTACTTGTTGGATATTTGAAATATAAGATAATTGCAAAAATTGCATAATATTACAACATGATAGAAATACATAATGTTATATCAACATGATAGTGATGTTTTAACTACATAATAGTATAAATATATATACAAAATGATAAATGCTAAGAAACTGAATAATCATAATTAAAAATTTGAAGAATTTTAAATTTAGGTTTTGATTTAAAGTGTAACAACAATGCGTTCTGAAAAATAAAGTGCAAAAATGTAGTACAAAAATTAAAGTATTATCTATAAAATTTTTACCTCATCTTTCTGAATTTGAGCACTATTCACTAAGCTTATAACTTCTTGTTTTTTCTTTGTATCAATACATTGCTCATCACATTCTAACTCTGCAACATGAAATGCTTCTCGACAAAGCAAAGCCTAATGAAAAAGAGATTTTTACATATGTATGGGTGTGTGTGTGTGTGTGTGTGTGTGTGTGTGTGTGTGTGTATATATATATATATATATATATATATATATATATATATATATATATATATATATATATATATATATATATATATATATATATAGAGAGAGAGAGGCCTCGGCGGGAATAAATGAGCACGAGAGTGAAGAAAAGCTCTCCTGAAATGAACTTGGGGAGCTGTGCAAGCTGATAATTATTTAATTCGGCGCTCTTTTTTAATTTTAATTTTTTTTGCAGCAATCGTACTTTTTAAAAAGCATTGCAGTATATTATGCAATTAATTTTTTTAAATGATATATATATATATATATATATATATATATATATATATATATATATATATATAGTTTATGATTATTTTTTTATTATTATATTATATATATAGTTATATCTATATAATATTATATATATTATATATATAGTTTATGATTATGATTATATATTTATATATATATATATATATATATATATATATATATATATATATATATATATATATATATATATATATATATATATATATATATATATATATATATATATATATATATATATATATATATATATATATATATAGTTTATGAAAATAGTCAACATAATTTATAAATGCAATAATTTTTTTAGTGTTGTTCATTAAATTGCAGAACCATGGTTTATTTCTAAAGCTATAAAACTAAGACTCAGTAAAATTCTGCATTCTTTAAGATACCTCAACACAAAGGTTAAGTGAAGCTAAATTCTATAAACTTTTAGATACTGCTTTTTGCAAATGCAGAATTGCTGACTGCAGTGAGGATGATACCCCTTTGCAAAGAATGTTATGATGACTGTGCTTATTACCTTTGTAAATTCTTAAATTTAAGAATTAAACAAAAACTCAGAGAGAAAAACAAGACAGTGTTTCATGTATGCAAAAATTTGATCTGCATGTTAAAAAAACTTAGGTTAAAAAACTAATACAAAGCTAAATTAAAGTCATCAGTAACATTTTATTCATCCACTGTTAGATTTGACACTGAAAATATAAATTATGTAGCAACATAAATTAATAATAATTCCGAAGTTGATATGATTAGTGATAGCGATAAAGTTGATGATAGTGAAGAAGATTCAATATGAACAGCATAACTAACATCAACTACTTTGATATTAGTGATGCTGTCATTGCTTGTGTCAGATTTGGTGTGTCATCGACTGTTATTGCTGCTGTCATTAATAGTCTACTGATATTATAAAGGCAAAGAAACTTGTTTAACACAAAAAAAAAAACTTATATTTTTTATATTAACGTGTGTGCTATAGAAAATTAGAGAAATATTTAGACTATGAAAAAAATATAATTGGAGTTTTTGTTGGTAGTTAAATTAAAACTTTAATTTTTATGCATGATATGATCACAGGCACCTACAGAAGAAAAAAAAACAACCAAACAAAACTATGTAACTGTGACTGATTAACCTAGTTTACTACTTTACCCATAATACTTGAGTCTAATTCAGATATATCTAAATCAGCCAAGCAATGTGCTATTGAACTTTTAACAGGTTAACAAAAAGAGTTTAATCTCCAATTAATTGTCAGTGATACTAAAGGGTCTTTTTTTAAGCCCAATAAAATGTGAAACTGTAAAAAATAGCACAAAAAATTATACTAAAACCAAAATTTTTTTTTATTTAAAAATTCAATACATAGCATTAACATTTGGACACAAGGGCACCAGGGCTGTTTCTGACAAAGCTCATTCTCGATGCCCAATTAAGGCCACGTTCTTATTGCTGGTCATATGTCATGAATAAGATGAACAATGCTGGCCTCTAAAGCATTAATTGTTGCTATAAAGCTGTTAAGCTAAAAATGAGCCTCATTGCTGAACACAATTTAGCAATAAAAAAGGGTCAGTTGCTAACTGCTCTAATGCCTAATTGGCAAAAGAATAACACATATAATGATCTCGTGGTTTTAATTCCTGCACCAATTGGACCTTATATGGTTATAAACCAAGATCTTTGTGCAAAACTTTCCACATAATAAACAGACAGAGCCCCAATACCTACAACGGAAGAGGAATCAATGAACTTGGAACTTCTTTCATACTTTCCTTAACAGTGGCAATATTTTTTCAGTACACATATTCCTTCAAAGTGTTAATGTTACTCCACCCTCTAGAGAGTATGTGGTACAAAATCTATGCAGTGTTTGACAGATTGTTCAGATAAACGTTTATAGAGCCTCTTGTTTATCAGTGAGGATTTTGTTAAGCAAATAAGTTTAGTCACATGGAAGTATTTGAATGCAATATTGAAAGTAAAAATTGATTGTAAAGTAGGAGCTCTTAAATGTAGTAGATTGTCTCACAGTTAATTGACTTGTAGCACAAGATGCTTGCTTCTCTATATGACCAAACATGAAAACCTGAGAACACAGAAATCTTAAGACTGACTACAACTTGGGTGACACGAACTTCCAAATACTCTTTGAAATTTAAATAAAGCATGACATAGGTTAATCTTCCAATATTTTTTGAGATTAAAATAAAGAATGACATTAAATATGGTTCTGATCATTTTACAAAGTTATTTTGACTTTGAAAGAAACAAGATGACAGGATTAAAGAAGTCTTTAAACCTTACCTAAAAAGTGTGTATTATGGTGGAGTGAGATCCTTGTTTTTCAAGGTTTTATAAAGCTTAACAATCCTTGCCTCTTTGTTAAGCTTTACAAAACCTTGTTATGCATAATCATATAATATATGGAATTCATGGCAGCCATTACACCCGAGTTAATGGCAAGAAAGAGTAATAGTAATTTTTGTTAGAAAATGTGAACAAAAGTGTACGCAAATATCTAACTTATGCAAATTTCAAACTATGTAATATTATAAAATCTTTTATTTATTAAATAGTTTTAAAACTTTATTCGAACAATATGCCTTAGTGGCCAAAGTGGTTAGGTTGGAGCTTTTTAAAGTGAAATGCAGTGGTTCAAATCCTTGCTTATCCCCATTTTAATTTTTTTCCAAAATCTTTTTAAATTTTTAAAATAAAAAATAAAACATTTTTGAAGTTTTACAGATGTTTTTACTTTTATGAATTTTACTTTTATTTAAAAATTGCATTGGGGCAAAATCTCCTTAATTTTGATTTAAAGTATTTATTTGCCATTTTATAAAGTTATTCATTGCATTACGTCTTTAGTTTTTAAAATAGTGATAGTGTCAAAAATTGGCAGTTTAGTGTGTCTCAGTGGCCTAAGTGGTTAGCTTGCATCCTTTCTGAAGTACAATGGTTCAAATCTTGTTGGTTGCATATTAATTTTTAAAAACCAAACTTTCTAAAATACAAATTAAAACATTTTTAAAGTTGTTCATATATAAAGATATAATAATAACAAACAAAAGAGAGAGTTTTTAAAAAGCTTAAAATCGCAATGATTTTTATAATAATAAACAACAAAACAGCGGTATAAATTTTTTGTGCTTACATCATGATAGAGATACATAAGTTATTAATGTGCTTAAGTAGTCAAGTCTATGCATTCAACATCATTATAGAAAACACTTTTTTTATAGGAAAAAGGATTTAACATTTAAACTTTTATTTTTTTCAAAATTAAATAATGGGATGAGGCTCCTAATAAGCTACGGATGGTCTGGAAAAAGATCCCTGAAGTACACCATTTAAAACATTTTTTCATGTAGAGAAAACATCACCTTGTTTGACTCATTGACAAATGTTACTTATTATCCACTCTAAAAGGTTTCCGCCTACATCATATGCCTTCAATTTCAAAATTAAATGTCTCTAAAGTACTGGATCAATTGCCTTAACAAAATTAAGATAAAAAAGATCAACTGACTGTTTATTTGCTAAAGAGTACATAAGGGAAATTAGTTTATAGTCTGATGCTAACAGCTTGTCCCCTTTCCTAAAAATAAGTATTATATCTGCAGATCAAAATTGTAAAGGCAGTATACTGGAATGCTTAAATAATGCTTTAAAAATTAAAGTAGAAGTGGTATAAGGCTTTTTCATATTCCTTAATATTCCCCCCCCCCCAAATGTTTTTGCTATATACGCAAGATGAGGTCTGCTATATACAACTTTGTTGATGTTCATATTATAAGTTTTGCATTTAAAATTTTAATTAGTTTTTTTTTGTCTTTAAAGTTAATTTCCCCCAAAAAGAAATTTTAATAGTCAAAATAAAGCACTAATTATTAAAAAAATTACTTAAGGAATGCTTAAAAAAGATGTTTTCATTTTTGTAAATATTTGTATCTGACATGTATGTTAAGCAATAATAAACAACAGATTTTTGGATTTCATCAACATATAACAAAGTATAATTGTTAATTATCAACTAATTAATAATAGTAATTAATATATACACAAGTTTGAACAAAATTAAATATTATCATTATAAATACATGTTAAAAATAAATAATTTTAGATATTTCTTATAGTCACCTTTTTTTTCCTACCACATAAGCACGAAACAAAAGATTTCTCTTGACAAGATAACGAATCAGAACAACTCCCTTGGTGACAGAGTTTTTGGCAAAAATGACCACACTGAATAACTTTGAAACAACGAGATTTACAACTAAGAATTTCTTCCTTTTGATTTTCATTAGCAAAAATGTATTCTCTAAAAATTTAATTAAAATTCAAATTAAATTTCAATTAAAAATATTTTTGAAATAATTTTGTAATAAAAACTTACTGGCATTTAACATAAACTTTTAATAAACGACAATGACAATCCATCTTTAAATATTCATCACATGGTGGACATTCCCCTATAAGTATTAAAACATATTGAAAGAATTTCTACAATAGTTAGAGTAAAATAAAAAAAAAAAATTAATAATAACAAAAAAGGTTATTTGATAATAACAAAAAAAGATAAATAATTGAAAATAAATATTAAAAAAAAAAGTCCTGATTATAATAAATTTTTACAAAACAAGGTTTAAAAACATATTTCAAAATTAAAAAAAAAACAAATTTAGTTGATTTAACTTAATAAAAACTATATAAAAATTTTTGATTTTACATTTTTTTTTTAAATCATCTTCACTTCCAACAAGGCTGCAAGCAATCACTATTAGAGTTGGAAATTACTGGAAGACAAATGATGAAGTTTATAAAGCAAGATAAAAACTAACAGACACCATAAAAGATTGCAAATTATATAAATCAAATTATATGAAAAGAGCAAATTAAAAAAAACTGACGCGTGACGAAAAAAAATGAGAGGAATTTTTAGAGCACTTAGGAACAGTCACAGTAAAAGGACTTAACTAAATGACTGGTAACACAAGAATTTTAGTAGATGGCACAAAAGATGCTAGCTCTTTAGAGCTGTGTCTATTATAGTATTTATAATAAAGAGAAAAAAAAAGCAAAAAATTACAACGTGTTGAAGGTTAGCAACTAGAGCAGGTTCCACTATATTTACAATGCGTTTTTGCACCTTGTCTAAAAGAGAAAGGGCATCATTTGAAGATTAGCTCCAGATATGGCAACAGTATTCCATACAAGGATGGAATTGAGTTTATAGAGATAAAGAATAGAATTCTGAGCAAGAAAGTGGCAAGCACAATAAAGAGACACAACCTGATGCTATTTTTGCAGTGGATTTGATATATGATTTTTTAAGAAAGATTGGAATGTAGGAGTTAATCTTAGAAGACGAAAGATAGAAGACTTACCAAGTACATTACTGTTCATAAATATAGAAAGATCTTGATTGAGGTGATAATGATTAGCTGAAAAAAATTGAGCTTCATCTGAGTTGAAGTTCACCAGCCACTGAAAACCAGCCCATGCTGTGAGCATGGAGCTTTCAGTGATGAAAGATGATGAAAGATTTCAGTGATGAAAAGTGTTTAATCTTTCATCACATCACAAGATGAAAGATTAAGTGTTTGTTAACTAAAGAGTCAAAAAACTTGCTTATAATAGGAATTAAATACTATTGGGACAGTAGTTAGACGAGTCATATCGCGTTCCAGAATTTTTGATTATTGTGTAAGAAGTGCTTATCAGATTCTTGTTTTTCACCTTGCTGGAAATCTGATAAGCAGTTATTAAATAGTTTTAAAAGTATTGAATAACTATAAATAATAAGGAAAACACTTCTGCAAGACTATAACAGGTATGTTTCTAAACCACAAGCAGTAGAAGAGTCTAAGCAAGAAATCACTGGAGTGACAACGTCAACGTCAAGCAATAGATCAACATGTTTATTGGCTATATCAGGTAGGATGTGATTAGTGGAATCAAATTAGATTAGATTAAATTGATAAAAAGTTCTTAGCAAACAACTCAGCTTTGTCTTTAGGTGAGATAACAAAATCTGAACAATGTAAAAGAGGTGGAATAACAGATTTGCCCTTATAATAGACACTGTTAAAGAGTCTCTGGAGATTTTTGAGATAAAATACAAGATTTTGTGACCTGAGAATAGCTCTCCAGCCTGTATTTAATAAATATTTTTAATATTATTATATTCAAATATTATTATATTCCTTTTGAGCTATATGATTGTTTAACTATTAACCTAAAAAAGAAACATTATTTACCATAAAACATTTTAAAACATTAAAATAGTACAAAAAAATTCTCTGACATTCTCAGATTTTTTACCAAATCAATCTATTCCCCCTAATTTTCCCTGGCCATATCTAAACTCCTCTGACATTCACTGAATTCCCTGACTTGGTGGCAAACCTGTTACAACACACTTAGGAAATTTTATCTTTAAATCTGACAATTCTCTTAGAGCAGAGCAGGCTTCTGAAAAAGCTTAAAAATGAAGTCAACAGATTCAATGTTTCCCAGATGAGCAAAAAACATCTGAAGTGAAAACTGCCATGAAAATTGCTGATAGAATAATATTTAGCAGTTAAGTAGTAAAAATATATTTTTTAAATCCTTAAAACATTTGATATTAGTCACCTAAATCTATTGAAACCTTTTCTGGTCATTTCATTTTATACCTAAAACACATATGTGTTTTAGGTATGAACTGTGTAAAAGAAAACTCTTAAAAACTTGAAAAACCAAAAAAATATTCAAAATACATATCGGAATAAAAAAATTTGATTGAAAAATTGGTTGATTAAAACTATAATAGATTGAAAATATATCAAAAATAGAGTAGGTTTAAAATTGATGGAAATGTCAGTTAAAAAGTCATTTGTGCATTTATTGTGCATTTATTGAAGCTTGTGTGCATATACACACATATTACTTATTGAAGCTTGTGTGCATATACACACATATTACTTATTGAAGCTTGTGTGCATATACACACATATTACTTATTGAAGCTTGTGTGCATATACACACATATTACTAAAATTATCATTAAGAAAATATCAAGTTTATTAACACAAAAAAATCACTTTTTATCAAAATATCTTAAACATCAGTCTTTAAGTAGAAGAATTAATGGAACGTTTCTACAATATAATTTACTATGGCTTGATAAAGACTATATAAAAGCTATTTCAATAAACCATTATTTTGCAATACACCATAATCAGCAGGGATACATGCTAAATCATTTGTGAATTCATTAATGTCTTTAATGTTTTAACTGTAAAGAGCTTAAATTCAGACAAGAACAGAAACTTTTATTCTTTATGGTAAGTTTCAAATGTAAAATGCTAAAGCCCATTATTTTCAGATTTTATCGCAAGATTCTAGAGGCTTTTGCAAAAATTTAATAGTGTCATTAAGAAAGTCAATTCTAATATTATCTCTTCATTTTTTTTCGTAAATTTTTTATTAATTAGAACTTCATTCAATTGATTATTTAAAACTTTTCCTTTTATTAATCTTTTGAATGACCACACTCTTTCTGACATCCCAGATAAACAGGTTATCCTTTGATAGACATTGACATCTAACCACTGATGTTTCCGTTGCTAAAGTTTTTTTTACAACTTATTGTCTATAGACAATAAAAGTCTTGTAAAAGTGTTCTCCAGGTATCACTTCAATTCTCTATAAATTACTTAACAAGTGTTAAAATGAACCTTGTTTTCTTTGTTTGGTGGTCTTTATTTTTGGAAACTATTAAAATTGCTTCCAACGATTGCTCAATCAGTATAATTATTATTGCTCAATCATTTTCAACTATTTGAGTATTTAATTAAGAAAATGGTTTAAGCAAAAGGGCCAACGGTTTTAATGTATAAAAAGCTTTTTATAAAATGCTGGTAACTAGGGTGCATTAAAAACCCCATACTTTCAAAAAAAGATCTGAACCTATACTTAAAACTTTTTATTAGTTCAAAGTAAAAATACACATTTTCATATTTAGTTAAAAAAATTTCTATGCATTCAAGTCTAAAATAATAATTTTTTTATAAAATGATAATTATTTTTAAAATATTTAAATAATTTTTTTGGGGTTTTAATAGTCCATACAAATAAATGTAAAATTTTTTCGAATATTTCAGAACTTTATAAAATTTCAGTAATAACAGTACTTAATTTGCATCAACATAACTTGTGTTAAAAATACATACCAGGATGACAAGTCAATTTACAGCTATGTTTACAATTGCGTGGTTTAGTGCATAATTCTTTACAAGCTATACAGTTTTTGCCAGCCTAAAAAGCAATTTATCCATGCTGTATTAAAAAACAATTATTAAAGATTATTAAAGATATTTAAAACAATAAATCAAAAACTTTTACTTTTCCATGGGAAGGACTTCCTTTAACAACATGACACACTTTTTGACAAACATGGTTTTCACATGAAAGTAACCTTCCACAAATATGCTTACAAGAGTAAGCCTTTACTTCAAAACAAGGAAAAGTTTCAACCTAAACAAAAGAATTAAATTTATCAAACAACAAATAAAAAGTTTGATCTTTTTTTTTTTTTTTAATAAAAATCTTTAATATCTTTAATTTGACATTAAACTCAAACATCTTTTTATTGTTTTTAAACTTTACTCGTTAACAAAGCTGCAAAATTATTATTTTTAAAAATCAATCCCAACAAAGCTGCGAGCAACAACTAATCAGGTTGGGAGTTAACAACAAACAAAGAGTGTCAAAAACCAAAAAAGCAGTTGATAGAAGACTTAAGTTGTATAATTCAAGAAAACCTAAAGACTTGAATGATAACCTGTTATAACAGCAATAGTACAAGAGAACACAGTTGATTTTGCTGATAAGAAAACTAATTAATTAGGTGTCAGAACAATTTTCAGAGTTTTTAAAATAAAAAGTTAGTGTAAAAAAAAACTAATAGAGAACTAGAGAAGTGATAGAGCACTTGCTTCATATGTGAGAAGTTCAGAATTTGATGCCTAGCATATCCTTAGTAGTACCTACTTAACATTTTTTTCTATGCAGCAATCCTGTTAGTGTTTCAGAGTTAAAGGGTTAAGACTTTGAAAAAACTGTTTCTTTTTTTAAATAAAATAAAACTTAAAGGCCTTCTTGACTTTAGTGACTCTTGTTGCCTTAGGGAAGTAAATACAAAAAAAAAAAAATATCTTGGAATTATTCTAAATATAATAAATTTGAACCATTTAATACTCTGTGTTGTAAATAGTTATCAAATTTTTTTATTTGATAATTTGGATTGTTTATTATATGACAGTTTGGATTGTTTACTATGTGATAGCTTGGATTGTTTACTATGTGAAAGTTTGAATTGTTTACTATTTGACAGTTTGGATTGTTTACTATATGACAGTTTGATTGTTTACTACTTTAAATTTCTAAAATATTTAGTTACTTTAAAATTCTTATTAAAATTTTCAGACCTAATATTAGGTTTCGAAAAATAAATATCATATTGATGTATTTAAAAAATTAAATGAAATCAGGTATTAAAAAAAAGATTTTATAGTCATTATTTGAAAATTAAAAAAAAATTACATCAAATTATTATGTAAAAAAACAAACTCACAGAATGCTCTCCAATACAAAACCTAAAACAAATAAATTTTACATTTTTACAAAAACATTTTTTAAGTTAAAAAACATTAATAAGTATTGTAACTGTAAATATCGGTCAACAGTTTTTGTTTGTAATGGCAAATGTTTAAAATGTTAAAATGATTGCAAATTGTTGGTTCCCTGTGATTGCTTTGATTATCTAGACTGAATAGTTGTTTATATTATCAAAATGGCGGAATACGCCATGCTTTCCTTTTAGTATAATATATCAGAATAATAAAAACATAAAACAGGTTGGCGAGAATATTAGAGCTCTCCATCGGAGAGATCTAACACACTCCCCCCTTGAACAAAACGTTCAACATAAAACAAATTAAATACAAAATTAAAATTGTCCCATTAAGCGTCTTATTAGTATTCTGTTTCTTGATGCTATTCGTACAGGTCTTTCGTATTTCGTATCAGAAAAATCGTTACTTTCATCTACAGCATCATTGCTGGCGTTTAGCTCTGTATCAGTTACTGTTTCGACTGACTTGACTTCTATAGGGTATAGCTTTTCGATAGGACGCTTAATACAATTTTGTTTGTTTGTTTTATCTGTTAAGACTTTTACTATTGCAGAACGAACTATGTTATCACTTCCCGTAATCAGTGACACTACTTTTCCTAATCGCCATTTGTACCTTTTAATATCAGAGTAAATAACAACAATTTCTCCCAGTTCAATCGATCGACTCTTACTGGATCCCTGCTTGTGGAATTCTCTAAGATTAACTAGATATTCACTTGTAAATCTTACCCAAAAATGATCACGTACCAGTTTTAAATATTTCATTTGTTTAGTTAACTGAATCTTACTTTCAAGCTTGTCAAGATCTGCCCCTTTAGTTTCGTTAGGTGAAATGAGTCTTCGACCATGCATCAAATGGGAAGGGGTAAGAACTTTCGCACAAGAAAAATTCGCACCAGAAATAAGTTCAGATTCCATCAGAAGTTTCTGTTTGTACTCG
>NC_061157.1:35979912-35992412 GCF_022113875.1 Hydra vulgaris
ATTTGAGGATCTCTTTTTTTTTTTATGCTTTTACCGCAAATATTATATATATATATATATATATATATATATATATATATATATATATATATATATATATATATAAATTATGTTAGTGTATTCTACAAATAGTGCTTAATTGATTTAACTTTATTACATTTTAAATTTTCTTTTATTTTAATCTAGCTGCTGCTTCTTCTGGTACAAGTAAGTTGTTGTATTCACTTATACTTAACTTATTACATTGAATGATTGATTTTAGTAGCTCAAGAGTTAAATTTATATATATATATATATATGTGTGTGTGTGTGTGTGTGTGTGTGTGTGTGTGTGTGTGTGTGTGTGTGTGTGTGTTTATACACACAATAACATAGAAATGTGTGTATATATATATATATATATATATATATATATATATATATATATATATATATATATATATATATATATATATATATATATATATATATACACAATAACATAGAAATGTGTGTATGTGTTTTGAAAAAATTGAAAAAAAAATTTGACAAATAGTTTTTTTTTTAAATTTAGGGAAAAAAATAACCAACTTTTCTACTATGAAGGAACATGGAGGACAATCTTTTGACAAATCTTTAACTGAATGATCTTTAATGCTTTCTTCCTAAATTTCATAATATGCACAAATATCAAGCAAAACTAATAAATCTATTTCAAGTTATAAAATCTTTCAAAATATAAAAAGATTTAAAAACATAAATGATTTAAAATTAAAACTTAGTAATAAAAATTGAAAAATAAAAAAAATAATTAATGAGCTTGATTTAAATAAAGCATGTTTAATTGTAACCTTAGTATTTCCATTTATAACTCTATCATGGCACACAAATTGACAGCTGTGTAAACATGGCAGCATTTTACCACATATTTCTGTGCATTGTAAACATTCGCCAAAATGACATGAATGAATCTATAAATTTTTTTATAATATAACCAAAAAATAAAAATAAAAACTTTAAATTAAATAATTGCACAGTTTTCAAAATAAAAACTTTTTGGCATTGAAGAATTGATAACTACAAATCTGATAGACAAATCAAATGACAAAATCAAATGAAGGTTGAAAAGAGAGAAACAACAAGTATAGAGATTTAAAAAGATTATTATTATTAAAACGATTGCAAAACAGCATTAATAAAATATTATTAAGAGATATAATTGAATCAAGGAGCATATAAGACATTAAAAGCAAGTGTTAAGTGTCTGATTCAGATAACTCCACTTTTAGCATCTAGAGGTTCATCATAAAAGATTAAATGAAAACTATACACATGACCAAAGTGTTATGATCTATGGAATAAGTTAAAAAGATATTTACACAATGTTTACAAAAAAAGAAACAAGAACCTAATCAGGTAGATTTGTCAAAGTATTTTAGGTAAAGGTTGGGAACAGGTATTTAATAGGATACACCAGAGAAAATTTAGGCAGTTTAATATATGTTTAAATCTACATTACTAAGAAACTATAAATATTCACAATACAACAATCATGCTAAAAAAATAACAATACGAACAACAGTAACAACTACAATGAGAAAAAATTAGAATTGTTATAATAATATTTTTTTTACAAAAATGTTTAAAATAAAATATTACATAATAAAAATATATTAGTTTTATAACCTACTTTTTTTTCATGATGACATGTTGAAGGAATCCTAAAATTTAAAATTATAACAACTAAAAATAATTTTGCTGTTAATAATAAAAAATTGATAAAATGATCTTAGACTTACCACTTATTAGATGTGTAATTTAGTAATGGATGTGTTACTTATAAAATGCTTGATTTAAATTATTTTTTTTAATTATAATATTTCTATTAATATTATTATTGAAAATGTAACAATAAAAACTCCATATTTTCGTAAACTTTTTCAGTTTTAATTTTTATTATTTTAATGTTAAGTTTTCAGACTGTCTAGTCTAGTTTACTTAGGCCAGTAAAAAGTCTCGAACTTTATCTATAAAGCAACAAGACAGAAAATAACTAAATATTTACCTTAAACTTTTCATTTAACTATAAACATTTATGTTAACGTTAATGTTGGAATTTTTTGCAAGTGTATTTAAAAAGTTTTTGTAATTTTAGCAAGTACCTTTAAAAAAAGAATTTTAAAACAGGAAAAAATTAATATTGATCATATTAAAATCCATGCTCAAAATTTACAAACTAATAAATTAGTTTAGTGATTAAACACCAAGTGCCAAGTGGACTGATATGCCAAGTGGACTGATATATTTAGAGAATCTTAAAAATTAATCATTTTACAACTGTTGAAAATATTCCCAACTAACACAAAACATTCAAGAAAATTTGATGAACATTGCGAACATTCGAGCTTGTTCTATTATATAATATAATATAAACATTCGTTAACGATTTTGAATGTTATGTGTTTGATGGGTTCACGATTCTCTTTTAAAAAATAACAAATAAACTAGCATCTTGTTGAATACCCTACAATTTAACCAATTAAAATCGAAAAAATATAATTGAGCTGTGTAAGAAAAATTTAAGCATACTCAGAAACAATCCACAAAACACTATTTTATTACATGAGATAAGTGGTGCTTTAATTAGAGACAAGTTCGACTTAAGTCAGCTAACTTGGTTAGTAAAGGTGAATATTTCAAGAACTGCAGTAAGGTGCGACATGTTTAAGCCAAAAAAATATGTTCTAGATTTTCTTCAAAACAATACCTTTCATTGGAAACTGTTTGAAACTTACTTTACAAAAAAAATAAGCAAAAACCTATAACTTACAAAACTCAAAATTTCCTAATTGTTAATTTCTAATTTCTTAATTTCCTAATTAGTCAACTCCATGTTAGTCAAATTGTCACAAATAAGATGAAGAATCTGAAGCATTGCTCAAAGAAGATTCGTGCCAAACGCAAGAAGAACTTGCAAAATCATTGGGAGTCACTCGAGCAGCCATTTCAAAATGTTTAAAAGCATTGGGATTCATCCAAAAGCTTGAAAATTGGGTGCTACACGTATTGAAGCTGAGAGATGTTGAAAGGCAATTTTGCATGTCGCAAATACTGCTTGAATGCCATCAAAGGAAGTCGTTTTTGCATCAGATTGTTACTGGTGATGAAAAATGGATTCATTGCAATAATTTTAAGCACAAGAAATTGTATGTGAAGCCTGGCCAGCCATCAACATCAACAATGAAACCAAATATTCATGGTGCAAAGGTAATGCTCTGTATTTTTTGGGATCAGAAGGGAGTGCTCTATCATGAGCTGTAGAAATCGAGCCACACAACTACAGAACTTTTTTGTGTGTGCAGAAAATATTAAATTATATAAAGTCAGAACTTTTTTTTGTGTGCAGAAAAAACAAATAAATAGCAATGCAATTTCAATAATTCAATAATTTTGATCATTAAAATCACAAGGTGCATGTTACTATGGTACATATATTGTGCTACTTTGATACTACAGTCAACTCTCCTATAACGCGATGAATTCGTACCGCTTTGTATGGGAACCGTGTTATAAGAACTCAATTTGGCAGATGCATTTTTTGAAGACCACGTTATGAGGAACACACAAATTATCAAAATATATATTTTTTAATATATAACATTAATCGCGTTATATGGAAATCTCTGTCGTGTTATATAGAAACCGCGTTATAAGAAACATAGAAGTAATATAAATTGAATCGATTTGTACCACGTTGTATAGAATCCTAGAAATAAATAAATTTTTTTTGTTTTTTTTAGGAATAAATAAATTATGCACAAATAAATTTACTTTAGTCTAATTTTATTGTATATGGTAAGTTATTTAAATTAGAAATTAAAAACTGAACTTAAAAAAAAATTGTTTCCAACAAAAAACTAAAATGATGCATTGTAAATTCTGTTCTTATTCGTCATCGCTGTCAAATATTAGATGTCCAATCCGTCTTCTTTTCTTTCCTCTAATTAGTTGATAATCCTCTTCACTTTGAAAATTTTCTCCTTGGTTTTCAAAAGTAGTTTTATTTTGTAGTTCTTTCAAAACCTCTTTGTATGGAGCTAAGCAATTTTGAAATTCTCTTTTAAATTTTTCACTGCGTATTGTTGAAGGATCATTTTGGGTCAACTGGAATTCTAATTCTTTAGCCAAATCGAACCCTTTTTTTAAATCATAAGTGAAGTTTAAAGCAGATTTGTTATTAGTGCCTTCTTCCACAAATGTTTCAGATGTAGACTCATCAATTAACTCTGCTAATTCTTCTTCATTTAAACTTCGTTCTTGATGTAGTTGTTCTATATCTTGCACTTGTATATCTGCAAATCCTTCCTTGCCAAAACTAGAAACAATCCGTGTTATTTCTTTTACTGCCTCTGAGATATTATCTTCTTTTTTAACTATTTGAGGTAACAAAGGCCTCCAACATGCATTAAGTGTTGATTGTTTAATTTCTGTACAAGCTAATGAAACAATTCGAGTGCAGTCTAAAATAGAAAATTCTTTCCAAACTTCAAGTAGAGTTTTCCATTTTTGATCTTCTAATCTGCTGAAAATAACTTCAAAAAAAATTTGTATGTAATACAACATTTTGAAAGTTTGGATGATTCCTTGGTCTAAGGGTTGTATTAATGAAGTGCAATTGGGAGGAAAATAAAGAACTTTCACATTTGGGTGATTTATCTCTGCACTATGACTACTGGCGTTATCAAGGATTAACAAAACTTTGAAACTAAGATTTTTTTCAACCATAAAGCTTTCTACTTGAGGGACAAAACAGTTATAAAACCAATCCTTAAATAAATCATCCACGCTTTTTTATTCGCTCGCCAAAATACAGGTAACTCAGACATACTAACATTTTTAAAAGCTTGAGGATTTAAAAAATTATTTATGATCATTGGTTTTATCAATAAACTTCCTGATAAATTGCTACATATGTGTATGGTTATACGTTGTTTAGAAGATTTAAACCCAGATGATTTCTTTTCATTTATTGAAATGTAGGTTCGAGATGGAAGTTTCTTCCAATACAATCCTGTCTCGTCCGCATTAAAAATCTGATCTGCTACATATCCCTCTTTATCGATAATTTCTGGGAGGTCCGTTTTAAATTTTTCGGCTGCTATGACATCGGCTGAAGCCTGCTCTCCTTGAAATTTAATATTGTGCAAGGAATACCTTTTTTTTAGCTTGTCAAGCCATCCTGCACTTGCAGTAAATGAGTGATTGTGTTGCTGGAGAGAAAAGTTGTTTATTCCTTTAAAATGCTCATAAATTTTAAGTGCTTTACGCTTAATAAGATTTCCACACACAGGTATCTTTTTGGAGACACAGTCTTATAACCATATCATTAATGCTTGTTCCATTTTTATCATAATAGCATTACGTATACGAGTTGCACGCTTCGCACCTGATGGGCAACTATTTGCGACAGTTTTTCTTATTTTTTCTTCATTTTTCTTTAAAGTCCGTATGTAGATTCATTCAAATTTAACGATTTTGCAACAGAAAACACTTTCTCTCCATTCTTTAATCGATCTAAAATTGCAGTTTTCTCCATAAAAGTTATAGATTTTCTTTTCATATATTTTCTCCCTTTGATTATTTCAGTCATTTTACTAACCTATAAAATTTTTTTTTTTAACCTGAATACTGTAGAAAATAAAATATTTTACCAGTGTATTTATATAATCTCTAGTAACTTAATTTTAATAAGACAAAACAATTTATTACAAATTCTAAGACAAAACAATTTATTATAAATTCTGTCACTTAACACATTTAAGCACAAACCAAATTAAAAGGAATAGTTTTTTAATTGTTTAATACGTAATTCAAATTAAGAAAAAGGGAAATACCCTTTAAATGCATACAGGCAAAACGTCAAATAAGTATTGTCATAGGTTTTTTTCAAGTCATTTGATTTGTTGTCAGTTGTTGTTTTTTTTCGCATAAATAACGTGTTAGAAAGTTCTTACGAAAATCGCGTTATATGGAGATCATATCGCGTTATAGGTGAGCGGTTCCAACTTTCACTCCGCGCTGTATGGAGATTCGCGTTGTAGAAATACAGTGTAATAGGAGAGTTGACTGTATTACAGAATGTCAACAATCAGTTACTAGAAATTTATTTTATTAACATATTAAGTCAATGACTTAAACAGAGAAAACATTTTTTTAATTGATTTAAATGTGAATTTTGCTAAATAAAAATATTTGAATAGTTTTTTTGAGCTAACCTAGTGTTTATAATACTTTATCTACACTATTTTTATTCTCCTAAGTTTATGTACACTACTTTCATTCTCTTAAGAGCAAGAAAAAAAAGTTATTTAATTTCGAAAGTAAGATATTGCTTTTATAATATGCATTTCTCATTGCAACCTGCATTGCTCTTTGTTAGATATTTATTGAAATGTTTTTATAATGCATGTTTGCAGTGCTCTAACCATATATCCAAAAGTCAAAAGTGATTTACTTTAAACATTATGTCTGGGTTTTGTTACTAACACCCTCAATAAGAATTTTCCAATTTATGAAATTCTAAATGTGACAGGCTCAATTGTAGTGGCTTCTTGAAGTTAGATTTTTAATGTATTTTTGATAAGAATTATTAAGATGTAGGGTTTTAGTATATATTTTTTTTTAAATATAAAGATCATTGAGAAATTGACAATATATACATTATTGGAAAGGTTATAATATAGGCTGTTAAAAACAAAAATATCATTTTTTTTTCTTTTTACTATGTATATACAAGTATATTGTTGTCAACTAAGGTTATGGAAGAAATCAATTTAAAACAAACTGTGCATAGTTTTCAGGTTTCGAAAAATACTTTTTATAATGTAAATAGTGGGTTTTAATACATTATTACTAGGATTCAAATCATAGAAGACAAAGTAAATTTATTTAGAAAGTGAATAAAACTTTTGCAAAGTATGTTGCACTCTGGCATGCATCCTGTCAGAAAAAGAAAAGAAAAAAATATTGTAGAAATCAGTTTTGTCTTAAGTCAGTTTTTAAAAAAAAAATTTAGTTGAATGAACAGCTTATCAAAAGGGTTTAATAAATGAATCAGCAAAAAGAGGTTGACCAACAAAAGAGTTTGATAAACTGAGTTCTCACACTTAAAGACTTAATTCATAGCAAATAAATCATCTGATTCAAAAACGGTATTTGCCAAAAAAATATTGTTAGTGGCATAAAGAACAGCATTTAATAAACGCAAGCTTAATTTATTCAAATTACTTAGTGTCGTTATAAAGAGGCGACATGAATTGTTATTGCTTTACACTCAGCTATCAACATTGCAAAAGAAAATGAGGTATTCATTCATTGAATTAACTGAAACAAAGGCCAAAGTTTTACTACAGGACCTTATGAATCACACATCCAAGAGGCTTGTAAACTACAGGAAAAGAATATTTCAAAACATTCGGATAATAAAATAAAGACTTATGAATTAATACTAATTAGTAGTTGGGATATGGACATCAAGTCGCTCAAATAACATCGACCTTTGAATAATTCCAATCAAAATAACCTTCAAGATTCGGATTTATTAGTCACAGCAACATCACCTCTTCAACTACATGTAAAAACAATATTTTATGGAATAACATAATGTCTCAGAGTATTAGGATTCTGTAACTAATTATGTTGGAGTATATAAAAAAAAATAAAAAAGTGGCATTAAAAAAAAAGGAAACTGAAAAAGTAATTCCTGTTAAAGTTTACCTTCCAGGATATAAGTATGCTTTGATCAACTATAATTTTGTCCTTTCAATGATTGATAGGAAAATCTTAGTTTACATCACGCATACTTTTTCAACACAATGTTTTCCGATTTGTCGTGCCACACCAAAAATGATGAGCAATCTAAAATTCTTTAAGGAAAGATTTGCTACCGATGGGCAGTCATTGTGCTATGGTATTTCACCACTACATGAATTTTTTTTTTTACATATAGAATTGTAATAAAAACTTGGAGAGTAAAAAAGATTTTAAAAGATCAATATTTATTGAGGAAAAAAAGTTATTCATGATATGATGTTTGAAAAATTTGGTTTGAGAGTTGATGAACTAAGAGTTGGCACATCAGAAGCTAATAATACCAGAAATTTATGCCGACAAGCTTTTTCTGATCTTCTATTACTTAGCAAAATACTAGAAATTGATGAAGAAATTACAATCAGATGACAAAAATTCTAACTGCAATCAATTACAAAGACCCAATTGATCCGGAAAAATTTTTGAAAAATACTGCAATGATACATATAAGAAATTGTTAGAGACATGATTGGTTCAAGATCTCAGCTTCCAATCACAAAGTGTTAGCACATACGAGGGAAATTATCATTTATTCACATTTTCACACAACAATGCTTTGTTAAACAAAAAAGAAATCCAAAATAAAAAAACTACAGAAAATTGTAATTGTAAACAAAAAAACAATTGTCCAATGAGTAGAAGTTGCTTATCAAAAAATGTGGTATATAAATGTGTTGTCTCTTCTAAGAATGTACCTGATAAACAATATATTGGCATAACAGAAGGTGAATGGAAAAAACGTTTTGACAATCATAAGCAATCTTTTAAAGATAAAAAGTATTCAAAAGATACCATGCTGTCAAAATATATATGGGAATTAAAAGATAAAAATATTGATGATTTTACACTGAATTGGTCCATCCTTAAAACAGTGCCTGCATATAACAATATTTCCAAAAAATGCATACTATGTCTACAAGAAAAATTTGAAATAATTACACATAGAAACCAAGAATGTTTATTAAACAAAAAATCGGAATTGATTTCTAAATGCAGGCACGAAAATAAGTTTCTCCTAAAAAACTATAAAAATAAGTGGCTCAAATAATAGTTACATTAACTCCCCTTTGAAAAAAATATATTATTTTTTAAAAAAGCTTAAGTAATCATTTCTAAAGAATTCTTTTTACAATAGTGTACACAAATGTGTGAAAAATTGCAGTAGTTAAGACATGTGACTTCCTGTAATTTATTTTTCTACTAATTTATATATATATATATATATATATATATATATATATATATATATATATATATATATATATATATATATATATATATAATATTATATATTATATATATATTATATATTATATATATTATATATATATATATATATATATATATATATATATATATATATATATATATATATATATATATATATATATATATTATATATATATATTATATATATATACATATGTATATATATATATATATATATATATATATATATATATATATACATATATATATATACAAATGCTACAGCCCTTAATAATAAAAAGGATAAACTTAAACTTGTATGCTCTCTTATAAATCCAAGTATTGTTGGAATTACAGAAACCTGGTTCAACGACTAAACAGTAACCGAAGTCGAAGGATTTAGTTTATACAGAAAAAATAGAAACAATGAAAAAAGAGGTGGCGATGTAGCTTTATGAAAGACTCTTATGAAATAAACCTATGTGAAAGCGATTTAGAACAAGTCTGGGTTGTAGTTGTAATAGAGAAATCAAAGTATTTAGTTGGTTGTATATATAGACCAAAAGAACTTATAAATATTGATAATTTGAAAAAAGTCTTCACAATTGCAAGTTTATTTATCAATGAAAAAGGCGTTGTCGATTTGCTAATAATGGGAGATTTTGATTTTCCAAATATAAAATGGTCGAGCGGCCATGTACAACTTATCGAAAGTAACAATGATTCTATAAAGCATAAATTTAATGATTTAGTGAGTGACTTATATCTTATAAAACATGTGTCTGTTCCTACCTTTCAATTATCTAAAGAAGAAGTTAATACTACCTTAGATTTGATTTTTACAATGAATGATGAAAATACTTATAGTTTAGAAACAAATACTTTTCTCGGCAACCTAATGAAGGTTCATTTAATGATAATTTTCAAATACCCTATTAAAGAGTACATTAAATTAAAACCAAAATATATCTTTGACTACAGTAGAGATAATGGTTCTATATCAAAAGCAGTTAATGAAGTTGATTGGAATAGTTGCTTTAAACAGAGTTCTGTTCAAAATATGTATGATTTACATTTATATTTATTACATTTATCTAAAGCATGTAACAATTTTATTCCTATAATCAATTTAAATTTAAGAAAAAGAAAAACTCCTTGGATAAATTGTGATTTAAAGAATCTTATAAGAAATAAAACTAAGAATTTAAGATACAAAAACTTTAAATTGGAGTAATAAAAACTTAAATTATTATACAAAGAATGCTGCAAAAAAGTTAACTAGAAAATTTCGAAAGCCAGAAAACAATATGAAACCTTGTTCACTAGTCCAAATAAAATCCTAAAATCTGTTATAGCTATATTAATAATCAAAGAGCTGTAAAACATTCTAAAAAAGCTATTAAAAATAATAATGGTTGCATTTTTAACAATCCTTTTTTAATTGCCAATGTACTAAAACAACAAATTTTATACTATTTTCACAATGGAGGGTGATGGACGACAACCCGTTTTCCCTCTCGCAATTTAATGGTATAATTGATTTTGACTTTTCTACAACTACGATTGAAAGTGTTAAGCTAAAACTAGAGCACATAAAATGTAATAAATCAATGGGACCTGACCTTGTTCATCAAAAACTTTTGAAATACTGTTCCGATTCACTGGCTCTTCCACTAACTTCAATTTTTAAAGTATCTATACAATCTGGCATACTGCCATTACAATTTTATTCCACGGATGTAATACTTTTTTCTAAGAAAAGCGACAAGCTGTTAGCATCAAACTAAAGACCAGTTTCCCTTACCTCAATTGCATGTAAAATTTTAAAAATTTTGTAAAAGCCTCCTTAGAACAATCATTATATAGCAATAATTTAATATCATCAAAACAGCAGGGGTTTGTAAAATCGAAATCATGTACAACCAAGCTGGTTGAAACACTAGACTTCATTTTGTACTATTTAAAAAATAAACGACCAGTTGATCTTATTCATCTTGATTTTGCTAAGGCATTTGATACAGTACCTCATAGATGCTTAATTTTGAAACTGGAGGCATATGGTGTAAGTGGAAAACTTTTAGAGTGGATAAAAGGGTTTATAAGTAACAGGTGTCAACGAGTCAAACAAGAATATGTTTTCTCTACATGGAAAAATGTTTTAAGTGGTGTCAGAGATCCATGCTCGGACCATTGTTATTTTTGATATTTATTAACAATTTGCCTGATTGCCTTCAAAATGTAACAAAACTTTATGCTGATGATACTAAGATTTTATCAATAGTCGAAAATAAAGAAAAAGTTGAAACAGTTCAAACTGACTTAGATAACGCTGTTGCTTGGTCAAAAAAATGGTTAGATTCTTTTAATTTTGACAAATGCCTAGTTATGCATTACGGAACAAAAAACAAAATTCATTCTTATATAATGAAAAGTTGAAAAAATAATTTTAGTTACAGACTTGGGAGTAAAATTTTCAAATGATCTTAAATGGAAACAACATATTATATCATTTATTTCAAAAGCAAATTCAATTTTAGAACAAATAAAAAAAACTTTAGTACATCACAGCATTAATTTAATAAAGTTATTATATGTAGTATTTGTACGACCGCATATTGAATTTGCTGCCACAGTTCTTCAAATATAAAAGGAGATATTTGTAATTTAGAAAAAGTTCAAAGACGAGCAACTAAAATAATTCCTAATCTAAAAAACTTAGCATATAAAGATTGTCTCAAAAAACTTAATTTAACAACCCTGGAGTAGAGGAGATCCAGAGGATAATTTCTTAACAAATAGAAACGCACCGCTATGGAATTCTCTGCCAGCAGAAGCTGTAAACGCAAATTCTTTGAAGGAATTTGCGTTTACAGCTTAAAAAAAATTTATGATACAATATATAAGTGACAAATTACACATATTTAAGAAAACTTTTATTGATATTTGATAAGGCTGTCAAAGTGTGCAATTCACACTTGCTGGCTACCAGCTACAGCATAAACTATAATAAGTTAAGTTTTGTACAAAGATATGTAAAAGAGATAAGTTAAGTTTGTTAGTAGTTTATAACAAAAAAAACTCATCTGATTTGGAATGCCAGATAAAATTAATGACTTAGATGAATTATATTTAAACATTGACGAAAATCTAGAATCAGATATAAATGTAGAAAAATAACGTTCTAAACAGTATATATATAATAATAATATACAGTATAATGTATAACATTATATTTGTTTGCTAATATATAAGTTTATTAAATTAAAATTAAATAAAAATATTTATAAATAATAATAAATTAAATAAAAATAATTATATTTTAAGAAAAAAAAATTAAATAAAAATATTCAAAAAACTGCAGTGATTCAGCTCAAATATGAAAAATGAAGAGTTTGAAAGATATAACTGTGTAAAGTTTTCACCCTGCCTAAAATAAGGAGCTT
>NC_061157.1:35997412-36117412 GCF_022113875.1 Hydra vulgaris
TAACTTTTACTTGTGTTGCCTGAGAACAGTATTTTCCTGAAATTTCAACTACTTTCTAAAATGGGATATGAAAAAAAAAACTAAATTTTTTGTAGTATCTTAAAATAGACCAAAATAAATTTATCTAAAAAAAAAACAAAAAAAAACAAAAAAAAAAACTTGAGGAGGGGAGGAAGAGGAGGGGGGGAGAGTATATATTGTATAATTGTATAATTTTACAAGTATATATTGTATAATTGTATAATTTTTTAATTGTATTATTTTAGAGTATATATTGTATAATTGTATAATTTTACAAGATCATAACTTTTAAACATTAAAAGATTTTTTTGCTAAATAAGTAGTATAAAAATGAACTTTTTTTATGCTATTACCAGCTCCCCTGTATTACCCCCCCCCCATTCCACCCACAACCTTAAAACCTGAGTCTTAATTTTATGATAATATCCTAATAATATCTTTACTTGTAGTAGTACGAAAATGTAAACGTTTAAGATTCAATATTAGTTTCAAAAAGATATACATAAGGATTCTGATAACTTTGAATTAACTCAAAACCGTTTAAACTCATAATAAAAAGATTCAGAAGCTGTTAAAACCAAAAACCTAATCCTTTATTTTAAACATTCTCATTTATATATTGACTACATACATTATGGTCATTAAAATTTCTAAAGTTTGATGATATTTAAAAAATTTAAATAAATTTTGTGTCATCAAAAAGATTAACTTGTGGATGGTTTACGCAATTAATATAAGATGCAGCTGAAACTTTGGAACTTTTTTTTTTAATTTTTTACAGCTTTGTAAACATTAGTAGCTGATTAAGATACTCCATAGAGTTTTAAGAGTTTGAAAATTTTGCATTTCTTCTAATGTGTAAAATATTTTGTCCAATATCATATATATAAAAGCACAAAAGTATTGTAAATCAATTTAAAACAGTGAGAATTTTTCCCCATCTTTGAAATGTAATCCTTCAATAGCTTTCTATCTTTTAATACTTTCAGATTGTTCAACAGCAAGTGGTTTTACCTCACTCCTCCTCAAACTTCTTTTCAATACTTTTGAGCATTAAGGTTCAGCAACTCGTGTAACTTCATATGACATAAGAAAATTGAAAATTACATTCAAGCAAGGGTGTGGCAACCCTGGTACAATAACAACACTGAATTTACATGCTTTTATTGGTCCAGAGAATAATATAGATTTACTCTTTCAAGCTTGATTTCTAGGTTGGTAAAATTTTTATTTAGATACTGACCTGAAGTATTAGTAGTTCAAGCAGTTTTACCTTTAAACAGTTTTTGGTAAGATTGCTAACTTTTGTGATATGGTTTTTCATAACAATGTTTTAATTTTCTTTCTAAAGTTTTCTAAAGTTTTTCTACATTTTGTACAGATGCTATAAGTAAAATTATAAATTATATATTAAAACTTCAATATTTAATTCGATGTGACAGTTTCTTCCTTAACTTCTGTCATTCCTGATCCTTTTGAAAAATAACTTTAAGCTCTATTATTGTTGTAGATTTTTTTTTGGTTTTTAAACATCTGAACTAAACTATTAGTGAAATTTTTATTTAGTAAAATTTTTATTAATTTTTTTCAAATGTTTAAATCTTAGATAAATGTTTAAATCTTAGTTTTGTAATATGATTAAATTAAAAATATCTATTTAACATCTTATTTAAAACATATATTTAAACATCTTATTTAAACATCTATTTATGGTTGATTAACCCTTGTTATTCAATTATATAATATTAATTGAATAACAAGGGTTCATGTAACCCTTAGAAATATTGTATTATATAAAAAAGAACTATTTATTTAGGATAGAGTTAATCAACCATAAACAGGTGTTTTTAATTCAATGAAATTTTTCAACTACTTCAGTAGATTAAAAAAAACATTCATAATATTTATTATATAAATATATCAAGTCAAAAGAAAATGTTAAATAATACATGAGAAACATTTATTCTAATAAAAGTACTGAAGGTCCTAACATTGCAAATTGTCTCAATGAACCAATTTTTGTTAAAGAAAGTCATTACTATAATAAAAACTTTCTAACCTGTACAAATGTAAATTTAAATGATATAAAGATCAGTGAGACAGAAATAAATGAAAAATTAATGGCACCCATTCAAAAGTGTAGGTGTGGATGGTGTAAATGATTTAAAAAACAATGTGCTGCAGTTTTAAAAAAGTTATTATGTATATATTTTTATATTTAAACCATATGGAAATAAGCAATTGTTACCCCATTGTTTTAAAAAGGGTAGAAGATTAAATGTTGAAAAATACAGACCATTGTGATTGAAATCCATCTGCTGTAAAATTTTGGAAACTTTTATAAAAGAAATAATTTTCATACATTTAATTTTAAACAATCTTTTAAATCAGAATCAACATGACTTTATGAAAGAAAAATTGCGACAAATCTACTAAATTTAATAACAAATGGCCTTTGGAAAAAGTCATCTTTTGATACTACTTTTTTTATAGATTTTGAAAAAGCTTTTGAGGTTGTTCCCCTTAAAAAAATACTAAGGAAACTTAAAGAGTACAGTATTTGCAGAAACTTACTAAATTGAAAGCTTTATGAGTAACAGGAAACAAAGAGTGGTTATGGAGTCAATATGTGTTTTTTTGGGCGTTTGTGATTAGTGTAGTAACACAAGGTAGTGTCTTTAGACCATTATTGTTTATAATTTTTGTTAATGATTTATGAGAAATACTGCAAAACCAAAGTAAATTATATCTGATAATATCAAAATTGTTGAAATAAACAACTTAAATGATTATTATACTCTTAAAAATGATAAAAATCTGGTGGTTCAGTGGTGTAATGAATGGTTGATGGAATTAAATTATGCAAAATGTAAAGTGATGCAATTTGGCAAAAACAATAAAATTTTCAAAACATAATAACAACAAAAAATGGTTGAACCCACTTTATTGCATCTAGTGACTGTGAGAAAACTTAGGTATTATGCTGTCTAATGATTTGAAATAGAAGGAACAGGTTACTTATGCTTACAATAAAACAAATAGAATATTTTGGTATTATGTAAATGTAAAGATACTTACATGTTTAAATACATTAATGGTAAAATTTTTTTTAAATCATTTATCAAAACAGTATTAAAATGTGATTAGTAGTTATCCATATCTTGTTGGTAATTTTAAAGAATTAGAAAATGTACAAAGGCAAGCAACAAGGCTATCATCATTATTATGTAAGTTACAGTATGAATATAAAATTGTTATACTTGGAAATAACAAAATTAGAGATACGACATAAAAGGGGTGATGCAATTCAAATGTATGAAATACTTAATAAACTAAATACATTGAAATGGTGCAATTTTGATAAACAACTACCATTAATTAATAATAGAACATTAATAAGACATGAAAAAATAAGACATGGTCACAACTGAAATCTGAGACCGATTTTTTTAAAAACCACATTGTAGCTATTTGAAAAGAGTTAAACTCTGTTACAATAAATGCACAGAGTTTAGATCAATTCCAGTGTTTAATAGACAAAGAAAAAGACTTAAAAATTTAACTACAGTGAACGTTCTTTATAAACAACCTATCTATAAACAATATTCTTAATAACCTCAACTGTTTTTAGATCAACTGTTCTGTATAAGCTGTATAAACTGTTCTGTATAATTCATTGAACCTCTGTATGAGGTTCAAGCAAGTTATTTTTTTAAAGCTAAATATTTGAGTTGAGTTTAGGCTGATTCAGAAGTAAAATCAATTGTTCACAAAAAAATCATAACCTTAAATAGTAAAAAATTCTGTTATTGGAATATGTTTGTGTTTTGTGCTGCCAGTATTGAAGTGAATTTCTGTTAAATAGAATAGTTACTTGAATTCTGTTAGTTCTGTTAATTAATAAATTAATACTTTTGTGCTTTAAATTCAACCATAAAATATGAATCAGAAGAAAAAAAGAAGTTCAACTTCGTTAAAAGATAAACTACCCATTATAAAGGACATTGAAAATGGTAAGAAAACAAAGGACATTATAACGAATATAAAGTTGCTAAATCTACAATGAAAGAAAATAAAAAAAATTTAGAAAAATCCAAAGCGTATGTGAATCAGAGTTAATGAAGACAATAAAATACAGTGAAGTTAATGATACAGTGTTTTCTTGGTTCTTGGAGTGACAACAACTAAACGATTTAGCTCTAAATTAAATGATAAAATTAAAAGCACTCAATTTAAATAGATTGAAATATTGGACTTAAAACATTTGTAGCAACTGATGAATGGTATATGGTATACGGATTTTGTCTGTTTGTAGAGAGAGTGTCTTGCAATATGGAGCCAGCTAAATCATTAAAATAAAATTAACAATTATATTGCTGAAAATGGCTTTTTGCCTGAACTAATATATAATTGCGACAAAACTGGTCTTGTCTATAAAAGCTTGCCCAATAAAATTAACGGTACAAATTTAAAAAAATTCACTGCTGCAAAGAAAAGTAATAAAGGAAAGAGTAACAATTATACAATGCATAAATGCTACAAGTACACATATATTAAATTTGATGATGATAGGGAAATCAAAATCTCCTCGTTGCTTTAAAAATATGGATTTGCCAGTACATTACAAATCATTAAAAAATGCATGGCACACTTTTTAGCAACTGGTATAATGATATATTCATACATTCAGTAACTCGAAACCTAAAATCTAATAACCTTCCTGTAAAAGCCCTTTTCTTAGTAGATAATGCAACTTGCAATGGGTCTGAGAATAATTTTACTGGTAAGCTGAATTTCAAAGTATTCCTCCTAATAACACAGCATTGTTACAACCACTAGATCAAAATTAGTGATTTCGCCGGTTATCTGGTTTTGCGGTTAATGGATTTTGTTCGAATATCAAATATCTATTTTCGAATAATAGAAACCGACTTAAAAATTTTACGAAATTTTATAGAAAGTAACATCGTAATTATGACGATTATTGTTTGACAAATGTTAATTTATCAAAGATTAAAATATATTTCTTTTATTAATTTAAATGTTAATTTAATCAGTTTTGTTTGATAATATATTCTTAAAACAATTTACAATAGAAATCTCAAAGATTTATTTATTACTTTTACAACTCAAGCAATACATTTTTAAGAAAGTTTCTTCAGAATATTATGGAACTCTAATTCGCTTATTCAGCGTATTTTTTGAACCAATAGAATTTGTTTATTCGTAGATTTGGCGGTATTTTAGTGTTAGCAAATATTCTTTATATTATCTTTACACAACAAGTTGTTTTGGGAACATTCAAGTTTATCTTCAAGTTTCCATCTATGTCCGCATAACAATAAGTTTTTAAAACACACGCTAAAAAAATTTACTTCATAACATCTCATTTTTCCAAATGAAATGTTTTTATATGAGAGAATGATTTTAAAACATCCGCTGATATTAAAACATTTAAACTATACTTGTACATTATTCCTACCTTTTTTAATTATATAATTAAAAAGGTATATTATATTATAATATAAAAAATATATATATCTTTTTCCATGTTTTGTTATAAATATATAATATATGACTGTATTCACTGTCTTGAAAATGTACACTTTAACATTAATTTTAAAAAAATTAGTTTAAAACGCTGCGTTCGTTGAAATTTAGAAGATCCTGTATTCAGAGAGCGTCACTAATTTACCGAATAGTCAGTTAACCGCAAATTGATGAGAACTGTTATCCGGTTTTTGAAACGGATAACCGACAAAATCACTAATTAAAATGTGATGAAATCACTAAAACAACACTCGAAAAACATCTACTTGCATGTTTTGAAGCCTTAGGTGCAGAAAATAGAATAGTTTTAGTACTGAAAAATATAAGTTTAAAAGATGTTGTTTATTTCGAAGTTCAGGCAAGAAATGAAATTCCTGTATCAGTTGTACAAAATTCATTTAAACATCTCTTGAATTTCATCAAGTAATGAAATTCAATGAAACATTCCTTCCAATCACTTTTCGGAAGAAGTTGATGTTCCCTTGGCAAGATTGTATAATTTAATATTTAATGATTGTAATTTAGCAGATACTGAAATTATGGAGTGGGAAAGTGGAACAAGTGATGCAAATCATTTGGTTAACCTTGAAGGAAATCCTGAAGTAGAAACTGAACTACTCCTGTCGAAGAAAATGAAAAAACATTGGATGACTTCAATAAAAACATCAATGTTATAAATTCTTTTAATTTGGTGAAAGAATGGGCAAAAGAAAATGACTTACCCTGCAATGAAGTTCTTTTGTTACTAAAAATGTTAGTAAATCAAAGATTTGTTAATTTGATTGTTTTTTTTTTTAATAAAATTAATAACTACGTTTATATGATAATAATTATAAAATGTTTTCTTTTGAAAAATAAAATTGAACTTATTTATTCTACGGAGTTTAGTTAGTGAAAGAAATAAAAATATTTTCCAGATTTTTTTTTTTTTTTTAATTATCTTCGCTTCCAACAAGGTTGCAAGCAACCACTACTTAGTGTTGGAAGTTACTGGAAGAGAAAAGATGAAGATTGCAGAGCAAGATAACGATTGACAGACGACTTAAAATATTGCAAATTATATGAATCAGGAAAGCAAGATGAAGGAAGCGAATTCCAAAGAACTGATGTTCGAGGAAAAAAACTAGACGAATAAGAGTTTTTGGAGCACTTAGGAATAGTAACAGAAAAAGGATGAGACTTAATTACATGACGAGTAACACGAGAATGAATTTTAGTAGATGGCACAAGAGACGCTAGCTCTTTAGAGCAGTGCCCATTATAGTATTTGTAGAAAAGAGAAAGAGAAGCAACATTACGACGATGTGACAGAGGTTGAAGGTTGGCTGCAAGAGCAGGTCCAACTATGTTTACAATGCGTTTTTGCACCTTGTCTAAAAGAGAAAGGGCATCATTAGAAGATCCGCCCCAGATATGGCAACAGTATTCCATACAAGGCCGGATTTGAGATTTATAGAGATAGAGAATAGAATCCAGAGTAAGAAAGTGACGAGCTCGATAAAGAGAAGCAACTTTAGCAGATGCTAATTTTGCAATGGATTTGATATAAGGTTTCCAAGAAAGATCAGAAGTAAGAGTTAATTCTAGAAGATGAAGGGTAGGAGACTCATCGAGTACATTACCGTTCATAAATATAGGAAGGTCTAAACTATTGGGATAACGATTGGCTGAAAAAAATTGAGTTTTATCTGAATTAAAGTTCACCAGCCACTGCGAGCCCCATGCTCTAGCAGAAGTGAGATCCATTTCAAGCTCAGATACCCTCTGCAAGCAATCAGAAGGAGTTGGCTTCTTATCGTGACAAGAATAAATGGTAGTATCATCAGCGAACAATGCCACCTTAAATGTGAGAATATCTGGAAGATCGTTAATGTAAATTAAAAAGAGTATAGGGCCAAGGTTTGAACCTTGGGGAACCCCTGAGGTTACAGAATAAGAAGAAGAGTGCTGTCCATCAAGGACAACTTTTATACTACGATTGGAAAGGAAAGATTCAATAATCTTAAAAATGTTTCCAGATACACCATAAGAAGAAAGCTTATGGAGGAGACCAGCATGCCAAACTTTATCAAACGCTTTAGAAATGTCAAGAGCAATGGCCTTAACTTCTCCACCTTTATCTAATGCGCAATAAAACCTATCGGTTATTACTGATAGCAAATCAGCCGTAGAATGAGAAGATCGAAATCCATACTGATGATCAGAAAGTAGGTTATGAGATTCGAGATGAGAGATTAAGTGTTTGTTAATTAAAGATTCAAAAACCTTGCTTATGATAGGAAGAAGACTAATGGGACGGTAGTTAGATGAGTCAGATCGCTCTCCAGAATTTTTAAAAATAGGGATAACAGATGCTGCTTTCCAGCAGGCTGGAAAACAAGACTCTGATAAGCACTTGTTGAATAGTTTTGAAAAGACAGACGACAGCTCAGGAGAACACTTCTGCAAGACTATAACAGGTATGTTGTCCGGGCCGCAAGCTGTAGAAGAGTTTAAGCGGGAAATCACTTTAGATACAGAAGCTGGAGTGATACGAATGTCGAGCAATGGATCAACCTGTTTGACGGGTATATCAGGTAGAACGCAACTAGTGGCATCAAGAGATGATATTGATGAAAAATTCTTGGCAAACAATTCAGCTTTGTCTTTAGGTGAGGTGACAAAGTCTGAAACGTACAAAAGAGGTGGAATTACAGACTTGCCCTTATTATTGATACTATTAAAGATTCTCCAGAAGTCACGAGAGCCTAATTTTTGTGATGAAATACGAGATTTCATGATCTGAGAACAGCGAGTTTTGGCGCTAGACAAAACCTTTTTACAACGGTTCCTAGCAGTAATAAAGAGACGCCTGTTTTCTGGAGAATTGTTTTGCTGATAGATATGGAAGTAATGGTTTCGATTGGCAATTGCAGCAGCACAATGTGAGGAAAACCATGGAGAAGAATGAGGCTTGACCTGGAATCGTCGAGAGGGAATAAAGGATTCCATGCCAGCCTGAATCCACAAAGTTATGTAAGAAGCACATTTGTTAACAGGGAGACGAAAGATTTCTACCCAGGGGCCATCACGAAGAAAGTCACAAAAAGAGTCCCAGTCAGCTTTAAGGTAGTTGTAAGATGTACGATGATAGGGGGATTCTAATGGTAAAGAAGAATGAGATAATAATTTTAGAGAGATCAAACCATGATCAGACGCACCTAAGGGTGAGTGTGAAGAAACTGAACACTGACTAGGATCAGATTGTAAGTATCAGATTGTAATTATCAGAAGTATAGATCAGATTGTAAGTAATTTTATATTCCTTTTTCCCCTGTAAGCAATTTCTCTCAATAAACTTTTTCATTCAAATAGGTTCAAATGAGTTTATTATTTAGAGCGTTATCTGTATTAAGAAAGTTATTTTATAAATATTTAAGCTAAAATAGAGCTTTATAACAACTTCATAAACTGACAAGTCAGGTTCATTATATTTCTTCGTAAGATATACCACAAGGAAATGCAGAGGAAATAATATTACATTACGTTATATTATTTTTCAAATAAACTATATCCACTGCAATCTATTCAGCATGACTGACAGGATAGACCAAATTAAAAGTTTTGAAGTTTTTTCATTATTAATTGATTATTTTTAAAATGAGTTTTCCAAATGAACAAATTCAAAATACTGGATATTTAAACAAATGAAAAAAACTAATGTACAATTATCTGAAATGCATCATAATTAAAACTGATTTTTATAAGTAGCAAAAGAAAATACATTTAAATTTTTCACAAATTTCAGCTGCATTAGTAAGGACACACACAACAATTTTACATTTTCATGTGTAATAAACAGGTTGAACTCAGTTTAAGCCAATTTCATTTAAGAAAGCAAAGTAGTACAATAAACAGAACAAAAATTTTTTTATTATAGATTAACTGTTTTTAAAAAAAGAAATTGTTTTCTACTCTTTATTCTTTTAGGAAAAAAATATTGAATTTAAAATTTAAAACTAAACATTTTATTTATTTAATATAGATATTGTTTATTGAACTTTTTACCCAGATCCATAGCAATGGCCCACCCATTAAACAAAATTAAAAATAAAATTAATAAAAGTCAAAAAGTCATAATAGCTAGATATTAAACTAAAAAGTTAAAAACAAAGATAACTAATATTTATGAGTTACAAAATTTTTATAACACTATCAACTTTTTACAAAAAGTTAAAGATGATAGGAAAATTTTAAATATTAAATAATTTTGCTAACATTTAAAAAATAAAATTATAAATGACCTGATTGCATGCTTCACATGGACCATAATGGCATCTATTATAACATTGATGAGCTCCACAACTTAGTTGTTTTAAACATATATCTTTGCAAGGAGTCACGTCATCAAGACAAGGCAAAGAGAAAACTATGCATATGTAATACATAATATGTATATATATATATATATATATATATATATATATATATATATATATATATATAAATAAAAGCTGTTGCATCTCGAAACTAAACAATTAATATTAGCGAGTTTGATGAAATGAAATGTAGTGATTTATTGTTTTGAAAATTGTTAGCTTACTTTTTAATTTACCATCTCGTTATAGCGAGCAATAAAAATCTAATTTCATTACAAAACTAAACAAGATTTTAAAGAAATCTTTTAACTCTCTTGCTATATATATACTATTAATGAAAAAAAATTAAAATACAGAGAACAGCTATGAATAATAGTTTGGAAAGGGAAACCCTGAAACCTTTACCAGAAAAATCAAAGGGCTGAAGTAAGCGGCAAAATGTCAATTACCAAATACATTAAATACAATTAAATTTATCACAGCTTAAAGCCATTATGGTGATTATAGTGTTTTTGGCAACAAGCAATAGTACTTTCAACCAGTTGAAACAGATTGATTCTAGCAATTGATCCATTATTTCAATCAATATTGAACTTAAAACATTTATTTATTTAATACAGATGTTTAGTGAAGTTTTTACCCATAGCAATGGGTGAGGATGGGATTACTCTACAAAATTAACTATTTCATTTTCATTATAGTAGTAAACAAAATTTTTAATTTGTTTGCTGTTTACATCTCACAGATTTTTATGCTTACTATGCGCCTTCAAACCTTAATTTTGCAATACTCCCCTGCTTAAAAGTTTTTTATTATTGCTTAAAATACTTTTCAATTCAAATGTTTTGATTATAGTATCATAAATATTGTTTTTAAATTTCAAATGCTAACGATTAATATCATTAAACAGCGAAAATTATCAACATTTTAAATGTTTTAGGTGACTCCAAAGTAAGTTCAAAACAAAATTCTCAAGAAACTTCTCTATGCAAATCATAAACAGGCTGTTGATTAGTTGTTTCCAACATGTCTTGGGTTTTCTACTGACATCCTGAAACTATGATTCCTATATGAGCCACTTTATTATATTGACAAGGACCTCAAACCAAAGTAGTTAGTTGTTTATCATATGATGAAAGTCACAATTTGGAGCAGCAATTGTTTATAGATTGTCAGAGTAAGTTTAATTATATTATTACTTAATAATGTATTTAATTTAGTATTGCCTTTTTTAATTACTAAATTAAACTTGTAATTATTCTGAATAGTATTTATACTACTTAAAAATTTAAGCACTATTTAACTTTATTATTTGAAAATAATAGCAAATTTACTAAAAGATATAACATACCCCGCAAAATATAAAAATATTTGTTTTGTGTTAACAATTTTAATTTTTAGAAATATATAACATTTCTGGAAATAATATAGGAATACAAATTTTGCTTGTTCATGACAGCCAATGCAAAATCTGGCTCAAGGCAGACAGAATGAGTAAACAATCGTTTATTTTGCTTTGACCTATCGCTTCAGCTCATTCTAAAAAAAGAATTAGAGACTGTCCATGAAGTAAAAGCAACTGTGGATATATTGAAAAAATTTACTACAAAAGTTTACATTAACTGAGTCATAATTTTATATTTGAAATTGGAAAAAAGTAACAAAATGATTGTTGTTTGTCCTGCTTTTACAATCTTATGCTAAAAAATTTGTCATTTTTCCACTTTTTTGAAAAGCAAAAACATTTTTGAAAAACTTACTCAGTAAGCTCAATGTTTTAGCCATATTTTAAAGGTGAGTGTATTACAGTTCATAAATATTTAACAAATAATAACTATACTGACAAACTATAAATTTGTTTTAAATAATAGCATGCTTTGACAGGTTGATACAGAAAGGGAATTGGAAAATGTCAAGAAAGAAATTGTATACTTACATAAAAGCTCAAAAAAAAAAAAAAAAAAAAAAAAAAAAATGTAAAACAAATGGTGCATTAGAATGGTGGAAAAATAAAAACGTTGTTTCATTTACTGACAGAACAAAATTGATTGGTTGTGCATATTATCTCCTCTGCAACCTCTGAAAAAGTCTTCTAAGCAGGTGGACAAATCGTTACAACTAAACAAACAAAGATTCAACCTGACACTGTTGACAAGTTGATTTACATCAAGTAGAACTTCAATCAGGTATAAATTAATAATAAAAATAAAAAAACAAACAATCTTTACAAAAAATAAATTGTTAAAATAAAAACTTTTCAATAAGACCATAGAAGTTTTAAAAGTCTTAAAAAGACTTTTAAAACTTCTATGGTCAAAAAATCAAATTATTCATAATTTCCCAATAGGATAAATTTTATATCATGTTAAAAAACTTTTTTAACATGACTTTTTTTTCTTTCTTGTTAAAACAGGGTAAAATTACAAAATGGCATCTCAGATCCAACCTCCCTGAAAATAATCCAGAAAAAAAAAGTTGCAGCAGTTATTGATGATGATCGGGTGCAAGAACTTAAAATCATTGATATAACTCTGTCAACAACAACATGTCTTTGTTGGCATTAAAAGTCAAGTTATGTGGCTACATGTTCAGCAGGTCTTTTGAGACAGACTTTGCTCAAATAAATTACTTTAATTAAAAAGCCATTTATTGCCAGAAATTTGGAGTTATATAAAGTAAATATAAACTTTCAAATTAAACTAATAAACTGAAAAATTATTTCTTAACCACAAAGTAGTTAGCAATTACTATTCAATTCATGTTAATTATGATTGTGTAATTATTTGTTATTAATTATGATTGTCTAATTATTTGTCATTATTCATAACTTCTAGTAGTGCTCTTTTTAAAAATGCTACAATAAATAATTTGTTGTTTTTTTTTTCTTTTTTTTTAGAATTTCTCTCCATTTAACAAATTTTGCCTTGCCTGATTTTCCAACATTAAAAACTTCTCTTGTTTCCATTATTTTTCTCATTCTAATTAACTGAATTTTTGTTACTGTTTTAAATAACTCTTAGATACAACAGCTTAATATATATATATATATATATATATATATATATATATATATATATATATATATATATATATATATATATATATATATATATATATATATATATCATTATATTTAAATAAAAATACTTTCAAATAAAAACTCTAAACAGTAAATAACATGTTACATGTTTTTCCACAAGGGCATTTTCTGGAACCAGATCTAGGACAATCACCACATGGTGTTGAATGACACTCTTTTTCACACAAATGATGCCCACATGAAAGTACTTTATGACAAATCTAGTGTTTTAAAATTTTTAAAACCTTAAAAAAGTGTTAAAAATATTTACATTATTAGTAGAATTTAAAACATATTAACTATTATTATTGTTGTTATTATTATTGTTACTACAATCATTATTAGAAATATAACAATAACAAAACCAAGAAACTAAAAATAATTAGGTAAAAATGTATGAAGAAAATTATTTTTTTTAAAGCAACTAATTTTCTGAAAAAATGGTAGATTTACTATAAATAACTGCTTTAAAAATATAATTTTAGATGGAAAAAAATAGTAAGTATTTGATCCTTATTATTTTTAAATAATATCATTTTTAAATTGAAGAATGCTTTCACAAACTAGAGTTCAACTTTATTTAATTACTTTTAAAACAATATTTTAAATGTAAAATCTAGGAATTTTTATAATTACTGCAAAACTATTCCTAAAATTCTTAAAACTTAAATATACGAAAGCTAAAAAAGATGGAGGGATGGTGGTATGGAGGATGATGGAGGGATGGTGGTAGTTACAATTCTTTGAAGTTACTATTCTTTTTTTCTATTATTTTTTAAATCCAAAAGACCTAAAATAAGTGCTAGTTTAATAAAAATTAAAACTGTATTTAACAAAAATTAAAACTTTGTTTAATAAAAATTAAAACTATGTTAAGTAACTTTTGAGAATTTAAACTGCATTAAACTTCCCTTTTGTAAACATGTTTTTGCTTTTCAGTATACAAAAAAAAATAAAAAAAAATAATGAATCTTATAAATGCATAAAAATGTCTTAATACCTATAGAAATATACTTATAATAGTTTTTTTGTAAATCAAAGCAACAATAATTTATGTAATATCATAATTATATAAAAAAATCATAGATTTTGTAAATAAAAAAAAAATTACATTAAACATTTCCATAAAACAAAATATAAAAACACAACTAAGCAACTCCAATTTAAAAAGTATAACCTGCTTGCAACTCCAATTTTTTTCTGCACAGGGTCGTACATCTTGAACTTTTTTACAAAAACAAAAATAATTACCCATTTTTGGACAAGGTGAACAGTCTCCTAAAAAAATATGAAAAACATCAAAATTCAAAAATTACTTGTATTGATGATACCAATCAAAATATTAAAAAAAATATTATCAGAAATTGTTTCTGAAAAGATTATGCTAAAAAATTGTTTTGATTTATGTTTATATTAAGTTTATTTGGAGTCAAACTTTATTTAATAAAAATTTATTTAATAAAAATAAAAGTTTATATTTCTGGCAATATTAAAAAAATATTACATTTCATTTTCACATTTTTTCAATGTGCTCAATTTCATTTTCACACTGATTTAGTTTGATCTAATTTAAAAGATGTAAAATCCATTAAAAGTAAAAATACCTGAATGACAAAAATCTTCACAATAATGAATTGCACATGAATAAAGTTTGCCACAAAGTTTTCCACATGACCAACCCTTTTTACTACATCTTTGCAACTGAGGTTGTGATTTTTCACAATAACATGTTGACAACACAGTTTTTGGACATGGTGGACAGGGTCCTTTTAAAAGTGATTTAAAGCAATGTAAATTTTAAAAAAGTTTTTAAAAAAGAAAAATGTTTATTAATATACCTGGATGGCAAAGCAAAATGCATTCATGACCACAATTCGGAAAAAGGTTTTTTAAGCATGTCTGACCACAAGAATGAGGAACAATCCAAGGATCAAACGATGGATTTTTCTACAAAAAATAATATAACCATTAAGTAATAGCTGCAAGTGAAAAAGAAAAAATTTCAATTTTTAGAGGTTTTTTAGTTTTATTGTTTCATAAATTTATATTTGTACTTTAGAGTGGCATATATAAAATGGTTCTAAAAGAAAAAAACACAGAAAAAAAATGCATCTAAATGTTGGATTTAAACCATCTAAATGTTGGATTTTTTTATTATTTATTATTATTATAATAAAAAAAATAAATGACTTTGATATGTAAATAGTTATGTATTATATTATAAATTATTTGCTTTATTTATCTAAATGTCTATTGTCTAGACATTTAGATAAATATCTTCTTTTTTCAGTTCTTTCTTTTTTCTTTAGTTACATTATCTTCAGTTAAACATTTTTCAATGAGATTAACATTGATAAAATAATTATCCTCGTTTGTGTCATTAAAATAACTGTGTCATTAATAATAATATTAAATAATGCTGTAATTCTTAATCAATTACAGGAAATGTAAACCATGGTTATGGCAGAGCTTATTGCATCTAAATTTCTTCAACACTTAATCATTACCGCTGCACCATCATGGGTTGAAGCAGAAATGTCCTTTTGAATATCCAAAATAAACTCTGCCAATTATAGTATTAAATTATTTATTTCAGCATTACACTGACCTTAAATTTCAATCAATTTAATAATTAGCAGATTTTGATTTATATCACAAACAAATACCTATAGTACACCAAAGTACACCAAAACAAATACCTATAGTACACCAAAGTACACCAAAACAAATACCTATAGTACACCAAAGTACACCAAAACAAATACCTATAGTACACCAAAGTACACCAAAACAAATACCTATAGTACACCAAAGTACACCAAAACAAATACCTATAGTACACCAAAGTACACCAAAACAAATACCTATAGTACACCAAAGTACACCAAAACAAATACCTATAGTACACCAAAGTACACCAAAACAAATACCTATAGTACACCAAAGTACACCAAAACAAATACCTATAGTACATAGTACACCAAAGTAACAAAATTTTGACTATCATTTTGACTAGAAAAAAAACTCATTAATTTTGGATTATTTATCAACAAGGTAAAATAACTTGTATTATTTAAAATCAAACAAGACTGTGACTGCTTATTTTAGTAAAAAATTGTTACAATACACAATTTCAGGTGATCACTGTTTTTATTTACAAAGTTACTATCTGTCAAAAATCAAAAAAATCTACTGTAAACAGCAGATACTCAAATTTTGCAATTTGATCAATATTGATTCAATCATAACTTTTTAACGGATTCACCAAACTGAAACTTCAGAAGATTTTTGTGCTTTTTACATAAATTCTGTGGGTTGTCAAAATTTGAAGAAAAACCGTTGTGGTACATTGACACTTTTTAAAATCAAAGTGATTTTATATGGAATGACTTGTAAAGTAACTACATTTTTAAAATTTATCAATTTAAATTTGTAATTATATATAATTATATAAAATATATGGAGAATTTGTGCAAATAAAAAAATTAGGTAAATAAAAAAAAAAAATTTAATTAATTTAAACAAACTAACTAATAATTTTGTGTAAAAATAGAACAAAAAATTTTAAATTTCTAGTCACTCCAGCAGAGTTACTTCAAATTTTAACCAGTGGTACATCAATCAAATAAGAAAAAATGTAAAACTCAAGCTCCTAAATACAAACAGTTCAAAGTAATGATTCTTTGATATTCAGCCTAAAATATTTCATCATATCTGCTATTATGAAAAAATGTAAAATATTTCATCATATTTGCTATTATGAAAAAATATAAAATCAGCTCTCAAATACTAATAGTTCAAAATTATGATCATTTGATTTTCAGCCTAAACTTTTTTAACCACAGTGAAAACTTGGTTTACATTAAAGATACTATAATATTTCTGGATTTTGTAATGGAATATAGAGGGTAGGTTAAAAAATTGTTGGTAAAGGCTGTGATGGATTTAGGTAATTATATTACTTAAATTCTAGGATATATAATATATTCAATTATAAATATATATATGTATATATATATATATGTATATATATATATATATATATATATATATATATATATATATATATATATATATATATATATATATATATATATATATATATATATATATATATATATATATATATATTAGGGTGTCCCAAAAAACAACATTTTTGAAAACAATCTGCTCTCACCACCTAAATGTGTTCTATCTAATGCAAAAACACTAGGTTTAAATTTTTTTTGAATAAAAAATATTTTAAGGGGTCCCTCAAGACCCTCGAATATTTAATGGGTCCCTTATATTTTCGAAAAAAAAGTTTTTCAAAAATATGTCAACCTGGTACTCAAATGAAGCGAAACTATATAAAAATTTTAAAAATAATATTCATTTTGAAACAAAATTGTTATTTTTGGTTTTATTACATAAAAAAATTGCATTTTTTAAGAAAAAATGAAAAAAATGCATTTCTAATGTTTTTTTATGATAATTTTGATAAATAAGTTAAAAATATTTCGAAATGAATATTATTTTTGAAATATTTATATAATTTTGCTTCATTTGATTACCAGGTTGACATATTTTTTAAAAACACCTTTTTTTCAAAAATATTAGGGACCCATTAAATATTCGAGGGTCTTGAGGGACCCCTTAAAATATTTTTTATTCAAAAAAAATTTAAACCTAGTGTTTTTGTATTAGATAGAACACATTTAGGGGGTGAGAGCAGATTATTTTCAAAAATGTTGTTTTTTGGGACACCCTAATATATATATATATATATATATATATATATATATATATATATATATATATATATATATATATATATATATATATATATATATATATATATATTCAATTATAAATATATATATATTAATAATTTGTGAAACATTTGCTAAAAAATATATGTATGAAATGTATATATATATATATATATATATATATATATATATATATATATATATATATATATATATATATATATATATATATATATATATATATATATATATATATATATATATATATATATATATATACATATATATATATATATATATATATATATATATATATATATATATATATATATATATATATTTTAGCAAATGTTTAAAAAAACAAACTTTAACTTTTATTTTTCTCAAATAAATTTATAATTTAAATTAAATTATAAATAATATAAGTTATAATTTTAATAAAAAAAGCTTTTTAAATTTAGTTAAATTTTGGCCGAAAACATTTTATTCAAATAATAAAAAATAAAATAAAGATTTGTTAAAATTCTTTTCTATCAACATTGGCTATAACTTAAAACTTTCCAAAAAACAAAACAAAACTGAAACATAAACTAATTGACTGAATGACTTAGATTAATATTTAGAAAACAAGTTTTGTTTTTAACGATAAGCAAACTATTCTATTCAAAACACAAGGTTTTTAGAAATATTTTTTTCGAAATTAAATAAAAAATTTTTATTATAATTCATATAGTTTTTAGCAAATGCCTTTACAAACTTAAATTAACGTTTCTTATAATTAATTTGTATTTATTACACAATTTAATATTATTAATAAACTTACATAAATAAACTTATATAAATTTTATTTAATTTCGTTGAATGTTTGCTGTAAACGTTTTAAAGAAGTCTCATTCACAAATTCATTGTTCGTAGAAATTTGCACTCTAATTTCAACAGAATGACATAAGTTAACATGAAAAAATAAGTTTTTTAATTGAAGTATAACTTTAACATTTTACCTCAGTTGAAAAAACGCAATTAAAGAATAGAAATTATTTTGTTTTTAACAATAAGCAAACTTTTTTTAATTAAACAAGAATCTTTAACAAAAATTTAATATAAAATCAAGTAAGAAATTGCCCATTTCTTACTTGATTTTATATTAAAAAAATCAAGTAAGAAAATGAAAAAATCGTCAAATTTTACTCTCTTTTTCGTCAAATTTTAGCAAATGAATATTGATGTAGACATGAAAGTTATTTTAAAACAAACCTTTAATACTAAAATTAATTTAAGTAATTTTTATACCTCCGAAAGTTACGATTTTTCTCATTGTCGCATGCTAAAAAAGGTTTCATTGTGAAATATTATTTTAACCAAGAATTTATTTGCATAATCGGAATTAATTTAGCGTGAAAATAGAGCTAACATGTTCAAACTGTTGTTGGTCATACTTTATAAAATTTATATATTTTATAAAAAATAACGAAAGAACTATTGCAATTTTCATGTAACATAAATTAACAAAAACATGATAAAGTTTTGTTTTGCTTTTTTAAAATTTAGTTAAAAAACTTTAATTAAGGTATGCCCGAAAGAATATTAAATATTACATTTTTACATTTAAAGTTTTGAATAACAATGCTTAGTTAAAGCACATTTTTATTTTAAGTTTGTGTAACGTAAGTTAAAACTACATCCATTTACTAAAGTTCTGACACTTTTTCAATCACATTTACCTAAACCCACCCCTCTCCCCCTTAAACTGTGATAGCAGTTTCTTCGTCAAAAACATTTTAAAAGATTTAAATATAAATACTTTGCAGCATTTTGAAAATTCAACCTAATAAAAATAAGGCAATATGCATAAATGTAAGGAGTGTAAGTAAAAATTTCGGCAAACCAAAGATTTTCTTATTTAAACGACTCAAATAAGTATTAATAAAGTTGTAATACTAAAATAATTTTTTAAAGTTGTTATTGGTTTTGCATAAAAACTGTTTTCCATAAAATAACTTTCATAAATGTTATGAAAAATCACTCAGGAAGAGTTCCACCAGTTTTTTAAAATCCTTTGTTAATTAGTTTCAATGAATGATTTCAATACTTTTGCTATGTAACTCTAACTTAGAATAATAGATATAAAAAATCCGCGATAAATATCGCTCTGTAATGTAAGTGATGTAAGGTAAGTTATATATATAGTATTAAAAAAAAAACAAGTTTATTTTCCTTAGCCGGTCACCTCTGATAAAATTTTATATATTTTTTAAATTGGCATAGAATTTTTAACATCTTTGTAAATCTTGTTTCTAATATAAACCACACCACTGAATCGTAGAAATCTGACCTAAAAAATTGAAGCAATTTTTTTACCTTGTTTTCCGTGTAACGTAAGTTAGGTGGCATTTTCAGTAATAAGTTTGCCCTCTCCTGGCCAGACTTTAAACTTTTTAGCTTATTTTATTCTTTAGACTAACAGCTTTCATACAAAATAGCTAAAAGTTTAATTTACAGTTTAATTAGGCAAATATTTGATAAAGTTATTGCGCATGTAACATAATTTAAAAATGGAATAGCCCATATTTATAGCTCAGTGAATTGTTTCACAAGCTTTTACTTGAAAAATAAAAAGATTAAGTAATTTGAAGAAACAGTTATTAAGATAATTGATTTTTAAGAAACAGTTAAAATTTTAGATGTCCTGAATCCATACCTTGATATGGTCAAATGGCATTAGGATATCAAATCAACTAGGATATTATAGAACTTAAAAAACTTTTTTTTTTTTAAATACGTCTAAAATTCTATACCGGATACCTTATATGCTGCTCTAAGCATATAAGGTACCTAGACCATGAAATAACAACTAAAGTATTTCAATAAAACAATTAGTTTTGGTAAGGCATTTGTTCTAACTGATTTTGCAGAGAAATATACTTTTGTAGTTGTACTACATAACAACAAGAAGTCTAGTGAGTTAAGACTATTGGATAAAAATGTTCCCTTATCTAAAAACTATCAACAAAATCATCACATAAAAACTATTCTTTGGCTTACAATTACAAATATTTACTATTTTTTTGATGACTGCACAGGATAATATAAAAACTGCAAACATATTTACAACTTATGTCACCTTGATGAAGATTCTTCTGTTCCTTGCATCAATAATTTCTTTGTAACAAGCAATGGAAAATTTCTCTTGTGATTGAAAAGGTGATGCTGCAAAAATGTACTGCTATTACTACTGTTACTAGCTGGTAGAGTTTAACTTCAGGCCAAATACTGCCTACTGAAGCAATGTATAAATACTGTCAAATGTCAATCATGTTAACAATAATTACTGCTGAAGAAATAAAGCTAGTATAAAACAAACTGTTGATAGATGATCTATTCAATGACTTTTAATAGGATAAGAAGTTTTGATTAATTTATTCATTATTAATTATTTTCTCATTATTAATTATTATACGAGACCATAAAGAAGAAATGAGTATCTGACGATCATAGCAGTTAAGGTGCTTTTCAAGAAATTGCCATCAGTGGCTTATAAGTTTAAAAAATCAAGAAACTTCCATAAAATATCTGGTCTGAAGATAAACGATTAGATTGTTAAAAGGAAAAACTGCAATCAATCTATATAAATTTATTTAAAATGTGATATGCCTACCAAGATTTTATTTTATATAATATAATTGCGGTATATTATGTATTTTAACTTAAGCTTTAAATTCTAGACTGTTGAAATCTCAAGTTCTTAAATGGTGTTCTTGAATAAGTGAAGACTTTGCTTGGTACTAGAATTATTATAATTATTGAAAAGACATTTAGACAATAGAATATTCCTTAAGGAAATAGAAAAAGGCTATTACTACCAGTATATATATTTTTTGTTTATTTTTACTTAATACGTGGAGAACCTTATAACTTTTAGTAAAACAAACATTTCTAAATTTAATAACTTTCCTAAAAAAAGTTCTCGCTCTTTTGATCTAAAATCATGACCAATAAAAAATGACGTTTTTAAATTTTATTTAAAACAATTTGAAGTAAACTGACTGAGCAAAACTCTAAAGAAGTTCAAAAAGACACTTTATTAATTTAAATAATGTAACAAAAAAAAAAATCTCTAAGAAATTTTTTTTAAGTAGAAGCAGAAGAGGTTTTATTAAACAAAAATAAATTTATATTAATTTCATTTCATTTAAAGTTATAGATTATCTAAGATGAGATTTTTTTATAAATTTTGATTTAAGTTTTACTAACTTGCCTTAACTATGTTGAATGGGAATGGAATATATTTGCTCATTTGATTTCCCAATAAACAAAAATATGAGACTATTCAGATCCACTATGTTATGATATTAAAATTTCTATTTTGGAAATACAACAAACTTTACTGGCTTGATATAGATTCTGAAAATAATGAAATGAATGATAATTTTATGGTGAAGATTATGCATCTACATTATTCAAGTTGGTTAGACTTTTGGACAAAATAGGATGATAATTGGTGCGTATCTAGAATAAATGTTATTTTCTGGTTATTTTTATGAAAAAAAAGTTCAATAATTGCATAATATTTGCTTATTAAAATCCTTTTTAACCTGTTTTTTATTTATGTTAAGCAGATTTTGTACTCTTTTTAAAAAATTGTATTTCAATTTCTCTTTAACACATCATTTGAGATTTTCAATGAAATGAAACTAGCTACTAAAATTTGTAAAATATTTTGATAATTAAACTATGCTATGAAGAACTATGCTATGTAGAACTATGCTATGTAGAACTATGCTATGTAGAACTATGCTATGTAGAACTATGCTATGTAGAACTATGCTATGTAGAACTATGCTATGTAGAACTATGCTATGTAGAACTATGCTATGTAGAACTATGCTATGTAGAAATATGCTATGTAGCACTATGATATGTAGAAATATGCTATATAGAAATATGCTATGTAGAATAGATTTTTAAATAAAAACTATATTTCCAATGTATTGTAATTTAAATTATATTTCCATGTAAAATTTTCAAAAATATTGAGTAGAAGTTTGCAAACTTATAAAGAGCCATATATATTTTCAGGCTATTTTTAAACCTAAACAATTGATAGTATTAAGATTATCTTACATCTTTTATTTCACAATAAGGGTAAGCAAATTCAGATATATATGTGAAATGAAGTTTCACTTTTCTTCTGCTTTAATGCTTAACTTGTCAGCATCAGTTTTAATAACTTTGATGCACTTTGCAAAATTTTCTTTCTGTTTCTTTATAATTACAAATTCTTCATCAATCAATTTAAGTTTCTTGCTTACTTTGTCTACCTTTAACTGATCCTTATTTTCCTTCAACACTGAATTGTACCTATTTTATGTTAACCTTCAGCTTTTTAAAAGATCACTTAGATCAATGTCATGGGAATTGATGTGGTCATAAACTATTCTTTGGGAAACAAGAGATCTTTCTTGTAGATCTAGTAACAACTGGTTGTTAACACTAAATCCTCATTCTATTGCCTATTGGTCATGAGATAAAACAAAAATGCTAGCACAGACTTCCCGCAATTCTGAATACTTTTGAGTATTGTGAAAATAGAAACCAAGAAATTTATTAACAAAATCAGTAAATTCATTAAAGGACTCAAATTTATTTATTTATTTTCAAAGATTATAAATCAAACACATTCTGTACCAAAAAATTTCAAAAAACTGCTGTTTTACATCATCTGCATCATCAGTTGAAAGCCATTTTAATGCACTTAATCTCTCAGCAAGACCCTTGAATTTATACTTGTGGATACTTCCTTGGTGGATACTTCCTTGTTTTAAACCATTGCATTTGGAGACAAAAATGAAGCATTTCTCCCTAAAGAATACTTCAATGAGATCTTTCTTGTAAATTTTGCAATAACATGATAATTTGCCTACATTCTTTCTTAAATTCTAACTTCTCTTCTGGTTAACGATGAAAAGAACTTAGCATTTCAGTGCTGTTCCTATGTCAACTTGGTCTACTTCTAGTTGGTTGTTTGATTTCTCTACTTCATCTTTGCTAAACTAAATGCTGTTGTAACTTCTTGTAAAATATTTAGTTTAAGAATTAATTTCATCAAATTTTGTAACATATTTTCTAATCTGTACAATAAAAATGCCACCATAGGTCTGTCTGTTTGAAATAGAACTAAGAATTCTTTCAATTTTTTAGCAAGATTTTTAAAGAATTGCATTCACAAAGGTACAAACTTGTTATGATAATGATCTAAAAGAGCTTCATAGCTCTTATTTTTGGGACGTCTGCTTTTGCACACTGATTCATAAGATTTTATAATTTTAATCATGTTTGGCCATACAACGATTCCTTTAGAAGCCACAGATTCATCTTCTACCCAGCGAGTAGCACAGAAGCTGCAACAAAATAGTCAAAAAATTATTAAAACTGAATAACTCTTAATTTATGTATGTGTTATATTATATATATATATATATATATATATATATATATATATATATATATATATATATATATATATATATATATATATATATATATATATATATATATATGTTTTTATGTATGTATGTATGTATGTATGTATGTATGTATGTATGTATGTATGTATGTATGTATTTATATAAATATATATTATTGCTGTCTGGATCAAATATATCTGTCGATTTAATAAGTTTTTCAAATAAATTTTGTGAGTTAGGGCATCTGAGGAGTTTTGAATCAATATATCTAGCTTTTACAACACCAGAACCTAAATTCCAGTATTCAGAAATCCATTTGTTTATTTAGTTAATTCCAGTATTTATATACTTGGATTCATTTGTTTATTTTTTATGATAACACTCATGACACTTCAAGCTTCATATTATTTTTGCCTTGGTAACCAGAGTTGGAGATTGATTATCCTCAATAGTAGGCTGTGCTCATTTATAGTTTATATTTTTCTTTTAAATTAGGAGAACTGTTATGTAAGTTACTGATAGAACACTACCAATTAATTTGCTTCAATTTTTCCAAAATTCAGGAAAACATATATTTAAATAAAAGTAAAAAAACTTAAATTAAAATAAAAAACTAACAAACTACTGGTAAAAAATATATCTGCTGCATTATGTGTTTTTACCAGCTGGATGAGAGTCCAAAGCAGATACTCCCATGTTAGAAACATTATTATCCATTCTGCACCAACTATAGCTTTCTTTTTTAGAGTTTGAAATACAAAATATTATCCAAGAAGAATACTTTTTGTTGTATAGCCGTCCTGTTTGAAAATGACAGTTCTTTGTCTTAGGCATTATATTAGTTAGATAATGTATTTTTTAAATAATTACTAGATGTTAATAATACTGACAGTAACAGTTAACAAAAATTTATTTGCAGTTTAGAAAATGCATAATTAATCAGCAGAAATCTACGCAATATTAATAATGTTTCTGTAAAACAAAATATTTAACTATTTGAGAAAAAAGTTCAAGGATTTCCAGGATTTATTGGTAAAAGGGGTGTTTTTCCATGACATTTTCAGGACCTATCAAATTCCAGGACATTTCTAGGTTTTCAAGGTTTTCAAGGTGACCACCCTGCATTTGCTATCTAGTCGTGTTAGTCTTGTCTAGAGTTAGTGAAAGTGCAACCTATAATAACAGAACAGAAAATTTGTATTGACTATTTTAAAATAATATAATATTTAAAATGATTAGATACCACTGGTTAAAACTTGAAGAAATTCTGAGGAATGACTAACCTTTTTTACATAGAATTATCCTAACAATAAAATTTTTATTATATGTAAAATGTTCAATACCTCTTTACCACAAAAACACATGTAATTTATAAGAGATTCAATACTTTTGTACTCAAAACGACATTTTGGGCTAAAAAAAAGAAAAAAAAATTTTTTTTAATATTTTTGTAAAATATTCAATACCTATTTACCACAAAAGCAAATGTAATTTATAAGAGATTCAATACTTTTGTACTCAAAACAACATTTTTGGCTAAAAAAAAGAAAAAAAAATTATTTAATACACTTTTGTAGAGAAAGTTAGAGAAAAATTAGTTGTGTTTTTATTTAGTATTTATTTAGAAATTTAAAAATTTATAAACAAAAAAGAAAATAAGTACTAATTTTTGCTTTTATGTTGGACTTATAAGCCAAAAAAAAAATGTTTGATAGGATGTTGCAGGTTAAGTTTCCTTTTTTTTATTTTAAATTCTATTTACACTTTTATATATACTATTTATTTTTTTACTTTATTATTATATATAAAATTATTTTATATAATTATAAAAATAATTTTTATTTTAATAATAATTTTTATTTTATATTATTATATATATTAATAACTATTTATCATATTATATATATTTTATTTTCATATTTTATATACTTTTTACATTTATTTTTATGTTGTATTATTTCATTGTAATATTCAACTTAAAGAAATAAATTTATCTATAAAACAAAAATAATTTTTTTGCAAGTTTGAAAAAAAAAAAGTTTTAAATTACTGTAAAATGAGGTGACTGGCTAATTTCTAAAAAAATAGTTTAAACTTTTAAAAACTGTTCTTTTGCAACTTCTTCCAAATTTAAGTTCATCATAAAAGTAAAGTAATTCCATTTATTACTAAGGTTAATTGTAGTTTCTAATGATATATTTTTTTGTTTATTAGAGTTTATAAAAATTGTTAAATTTATATGCTACAGTTGAAACTGCGGTTAATATTTGAGTGGGTTGTGATGTTATAACTAATACTAAATTTATATAGGATGAGTATTGCATAATAGTTGCCAAATTTATAATACTTCTAATTAAAAATAAATTTAAGTAAAATTTATGGGATGGCTTTGGCCACAACTTGGGGGGACTTCAACCTAAGTGAAAAAATGTAAGTATTTGATTTTCAATATTATACTTCTGATTTATTTTTCAGAAAATGTTGTCTATAGTTATAATATTATTGATTTAACTTTCAATTTTTATTTTTAGGAGAAAATACTAATAAAAATTATATTTATATCAAAGAAAACATGCCAAGAACATATAAACGTGTTGCTGTGTGTCGTGTTATATTGCATACACTCAGGAAACAAATGTTTGAATGAAGTAAGAAGTGGTAAAACAAAAATGCTTGCAAAAGCTATAAAGTTCCTTTATCAACAATAAAGACTGAAATAAACTGAAAGACATACATGATAAAAAACCAGGTGGTGACACAATATTTAATGAAATTGAAGAAATTTTTGAAAACTATATTATAAACTGTCTTCTTTTGGATTCCCAGTTGGCTGTTATGATTTACACAGTATTGTAAAGTCTTATGCAGACCATAAAGGAATGTTTATTAGGCAATTTACAGAAAATATGCAGGGTGTTGAATGGGTAAAATCAATCCTTAATAAACAATTAAATGTTAGATTTGCAAGTAACACTGAAAGAAAAAGAGCAGAAGTAGGTACTGTTATTAATAATAACTTTTTTAATAAGTCTAATATATATAACAATTTATTTTATTTTTCTAATGTTTTTTTTCATTATATATATAGTTTTTGTATTTAACAGCTTTATACTTGAAAATGATTATTGTATAATCAAAACATGTTGTTGAAAAAAATGGTTATATTCATTAGACTTGTTACAAAATTTATGCTATTACAACCATTAAATAACTTTTTTGATAATATAACTCCTGAACTGGCACACAGTGGGTAAAACAGCTGTTTTCACAAACAATGGTTCATAATTTTTAAACAGAAAGTGTTACGGAGTTGATTAAAGACTTTTCGGAAAGGTTTTATGTAAGAATTTTGAAAAAGCTAAAAAATAATTTTACTGCAGGGTATTCAGGTCATAATTTAAAAATACAAAATATTAAAAATTTCATAAAACTTGCTTCTTTGTAGGTTATAACAAAAATATGTATAAATGTTTATAAATATTTATGAGTATTTTGTAATACAAAGATAACATAGGTACATCAATGGCAAAAACAATAAAAAATATCAAAAGAAGTACTAAAATACATAATTTATTCATGTTAACATTTCTAAATGTGTTGTCTTCAAATAAAATGTTATTAGAGACATTTTGTTAATGACAATATTTATCAGATCATATGTCCTTATACATTCCAAATTTGCAGAATGGTTTTAACATAAATCTCCTGTCAAAAAAAATTTTATCAGATTATATCCACATTCAGTTAATGGTATCTGTTAAATTGACAATTAAGGAGATATTTACTTGAGAGTCTAATATGTATCAATCTTAGTATTTTATTATTACCTTTTAACCCTGAATCATAAAGATTTCCCAAAACACTTTCCTCATTATTCAAAACTAGCTCCCAAAAATGACCAATCAGTTTGTGAAGTGATGGTGTTATATAGATCCATGGTCCAGGTAAATTTTGTTTTGTAACAGTTGGAAATAAATAGATAGGAATAAAAATCTGTACAATAGCTTTTATATTGATCAACATAAATTTTTCTTTTTGAAGAAAATACTCAAAGAATTACTTAGGAGCACCAATTTGAACTTTTGAAATGTTGCGTGATATTAAACAGGCAATTGTGCAATAATTAAATCCCTGTTTGATTTTTTGTGCAATAGTTTTCTAACCTGTTGTTGTTGTTCCTCTTTTTCCAATTGTAGTCCCTGATAACTCCTTATAACTGCTTTTTTTTTAATATCTCTGCTTGTAATGAAGTCTCAAGTAAATTCTGCTTGCTTCAGAAATCTATTTGAAGCACTGAAAAGGACTCAGACCAATCAAAAACACCAGCTTTCACATGTACAACAGTTTTCATGAAATGGTCAAATGTGCCCAGTAAAGCATTAAGAACTTATAAAAGTATCAATAACTTTTAAATATATTAATTATATATAAAAATTACTTGTATTGGCTTTACATAACAGGATAGAATTGGTTTGATGGTTTGTCTGGCCCTTGTGATATTGTTGCTTTAAGTAAAGAAACGTCTTCTTGTTCAAGTTAGTTAAATATTTCATTCGTTATATTCATTTATAGTGTCTTGATTGATTACAAAACCATTTTCAATTCTTTCAAAATTCAAACACGTCTTTTGAGAATGTGCACAGATCACAATATGCACCTTCAACTCCTGAAAAAAGATTCGCTGCTTTCATACCCATCATATATGACTGCACTATTATCTTTACATTAAATTGTTTTTCCTATTTATAAATGAAGAAACCTTTATTTTTTTAACTATTCTATTTCAGAATTTTTCAGAATATTCCAGAGACAATGATTGAAGAGTTTCTCTTGATTTTTTTTCCCATTTGAAGACTCAGCGCTTTGTGACTCAGTGGGGGCACTTTATGATGCAGTGGGGCATTTTGTAACTTTTGTAATCATATTAACAAACCTGCTTCTGTTTCAAGTGAAAATGGACAATATTGTCAGTATGATATTGCTAGTGATAACATTATATCTTTAACCAAATATTACATGGCTTCCACTACCATAAAATCAGAACTTTATTTTCATTAGTATATTTCCAATGTTTATATCTAAAAAAAATGTTCTCCAATATCCATTGCATCCTCAGTTTAATAGACTGAGGGAAAACACCAGAATAAAGTTCATAATAATTCATAATAATCGGTGTTACTTCAGATTGTTTTCTTATGAGATGTTTCCAACTAAGCAATATATTAAAACCAGCAGTTAAAAGAGTTTTTTTTTTATTTGGATATGAATGCCTACCAAGAGCACAAACTGTTTAAATTGACATTGTTTCTATTGGAAACTTATTAAATAAGCTATAGTTTAATATACTCTTCAAGCAAGGTTTCCTTACCAGTCTTGAATGTTATGCCAACATAGCCCATTTTTTTAAGTTTGTTTTTTTTCAGATGCAGATCTTTACCAACTATTCTGAACTAGTGTTTTTTGTGCAAATGTCAATTCATCGGAACCAAGAGCCTTAGCAATTATCAGTATACAATCTGTTATATTCGCAGAATTATTTTTTGGCTGTTTATTTTCCTCAGCAATGAATATTTAAAATAATTCAAATTCAGTGAGCTTCATTGTTATTAAACTAAAGATATAAAATTTTTTATTGGTTCATTATCTTATTATCTATATATAATTAATATAATTCAAAATATAAACATTTATTATCTTTATAAAAATATAATTCAAATATAAACAAGTTATGCTTGGGCTATAAAACAGTGTACTGAGAACTATCTATGTTTCAAGTCAAGTTCTTTAACAAATTTAAAAATGAAGAAAGTAACAAAAACTATAAAACACAAAAAACCATTGTCATCATCAAGTTTGCTAAACCTATCATTCACAAATATTTGTATTCTTCGAAGAAACTTTTCTTCTGTTGAGTCTTATCTCTTGCAAAGTTCACCAGACCTACTTGCTCTTTGTGAGACTAATTTGAGTTCTTCTGTCTCATCTTGAGATCTTAGTGTTGATGATTATCTTCCTTTAATTTGTAAAGACTCCAATACTCACATGCTTGGCCTGGGCATTTATATTCATAAGAATTCACCAATTTGTCAGGAAACTAGGTTTGAATCCACAGACTACTCTTTCATGTGCTTTCCTTTAGCACCACTTCGCTCTATCACCTTTCTCTTTGTTCTATATCGCTCTCCTTCATATCAAGACTGCACTCTTCTTGATGTTATTTCTGATTATATTGACCAAGCCCTCATTCTTTATCCATCAGCCAATATTGTTGTTGTCGGTGACTTTAATGTTCATCACATGAATGGCTTGGCTCTAGTGTCAGTGACTCTGCAGGCATTAAGGCCCACAACTTTTGCCTTTCTCAATCCCAAACTCAAATAGTCAACTATCGAACTCGCTTTCCAGACAACCCGAATCATTTACCTTCTCTACTCGACTTATGTCTTGTTTCTGATCCTAGTCAGTGCTCAATTTCTCCACTCACCCTTAGGTGCTTCTGATCATGGTTTGGTCTCTCTAAAACTATTATCTCATTCTTCTATACCATCAGAATCCCCCTATCATCGTACATCTTACAACATTTTCTTCAAAAAGGCCCCTGGGTAGAAATCTTTCGTCTTCCTGTTGACAAATGTGCTTCTTACATAACTACGTGGATTCAGGCTGGCATGAATCCTTTATTCCCTCTCGACAATTCCAGGTCAAGCCTCATTCTTCTCCATGGTTTTCCTCACATTGTGCTGCTGCAGTTGCCGATTGAAACCATTACTTCCATATCTATCAGCAAAACAATTCTCCAGAAAACAAACGTCTGTTTATTACTGCTAGGAACCATTGTAAAAAGGTTTTGTCTAACGCCAAAGCCCGCTATTCTCAGAACATGAAATCTGGTATTTCATCACAAAAATTAGGCTCTTGTGACTTCTGGAGAATCTTTAATAGTATCAATAATAAGGGCAAGTCTGTAATTCCACCTCTTTGTATGGTTCAGACTTTGTCACCTCACCTAAAGACAAAGCTGAATTGTTTGCCAAGAACTTTTCATCAATATCATATCTTGATTCCACTAGTTGCATTCTACCTGATATAGCTGTGAAATAAGTTTATCCATTGCTTGATATTCGTATCACTCCAGCTTCTGTATCTAAAGTGATTTCCTGCTTAGACTCTTCTACAGCTTGCGGCACGGACAACATACTCGTTATAGTCTTGCAGAAGTGTTCTCCGGAGCTGTCGTCTATCCTTTCAAAACTATTCAACAAGTGCTTATCAGAGTCTTGTTTTCCAGCCTGCTGGAAAGCAGCATCTGTTATCACTATTTTTAAAAATTCTGGAGAGTGATCTGATTCGTCTAACTACCGTCCCATTAGTCTTCTTCCTATCATAAGCAAGGTTTTTGAATCTTTAATTAACAAACACTTAATCTCTCATCTCGAATCTCATAACCTACTTTCTGATCATCAATATGGATTTCGATCTTCTCGTTCTACAGCTGATTTGCTATCAGTAATAACCGATAGGTTTTATAGCGCATTAGATAAAGGTGGAGAGTTTAAGGCCATCGCTCTTGACATTTCTAAAGTGTTTGATAAAGTTTGGCATGCTGGTCTTCTCCATAAGCTTTCTTCTTATAGTGTATCTGGAAACATCTTTAAGATTATTGAATCTTTTCTTTCCAATCGTAGTATAAAAGTTTTCTTTTACTTTTTTTTGTTTAAAAGTGCTAAGGTGGCACAATATAGTTAATAAGCATCTTGTTATAGGATTTTGAAAATTTATGGGTTTACTAGTGCTAACTTTTTATAATAAATTATTTTTTCTGATAAAAAATTAGTTGAAAAATACTAAAATTTTGCTAAATTTTAGTTACTTTATTAGGTATAACATGTAAAGAAAATTTTGTGCAATAATCTATTAAGTTAACTTTCATATTTCCATGAACTGCAGTCTATGATTGTTTCTACATACAATTATCACATTAGCATTGTTTAGTGACATTTTTTCTTATACATACATACATACATACATACATACATACATACATACATATATATATATATATATACATACATACATACATACATACATACATACATACATACATACATACATACATACATACATACATACATCAGCACTATACTTAGTACACTTCTAGAATAAATATTACATACAATTTTAAACACCCTTATTTGTTAATATTATAATTATTAATTACTGAATTAACTTTTTGAATTAACATTTCTTCATTCATTTTGATAGAATTTGTTTACATAATTTATTGCAGGTCAAATAATTTAAAATAAAAATTGGCTACAGCTGCAATAAATATACCAAAACGAAAAGCAACAGAAATATATTTGATCGGGCAACCATTAGAGAATTTTGGTGAGCGATTACTTCCAACAGAAAAAGTTGTTCTAAAGCATATCTTCTTCTTTGGAACCAACAGTCAAGAGAATCGCAAGAAAGTCATTGACGAAATGCTGTTCTTGTGGACAAAGGCACGTATTCAAATTATGAAGACATGTGCAATCATTGCCAAACTTGTTACAATTCTTGATAAGTATAAAAAACTTAAGAAAAATCGAGGTAGAAAAACAGACCAGCAGAAAATCAGAGAAAATATTGAAAGGCAAGCTTTTACAACTCCTTGATATCACATGAATGCAGTGTCCATCATCACAATTAATGAAGACAAGGACTTCCTTATTGACCAGAGGACAGTCAGAAAGATGGCAATGGCAGGAGATGATGAAGAGCTGGCAAAAAAAAAAGAAAAAATGCAAGCATGAGAGAATCTGATGAATGAGCGAATAGAGAAAGAGAAGAAAAAAATGGAAGCTCAAAGCTTAAAGTGCAACTTGTTGACTCGCCACCATCCTCTTCAGACTCTGAGTCATCTGAACATGGCTCTTCTCAAATTCATAACCGGAGATAAAAGTGATCAACTCCTTCCAAGAAATTGAAAATGACTCCAGAGTTGGTTTGAGCATTGGACCATAGCAACAGTTCCGACCGGCGTGCTGTTCACATTTTGAATACATCAGCAGCAATACCTCTTAGTAAAAGATCAATCTCCAGGAGCTCAGTTCAACGTGCTAGGATACATAGCAGGGCCATCACAGCAGCCACTGTTAGAGATTCCTTCATCAATGAAGTTCAACAGGATACCTTTTTGGTATTACACTGGGATAGCAAGTTGCTCCCAGACTGTACAGAAAATGGAGATAGCCTTAAGGTGGATCGTTTACCAATTCTTGTTTCAAGCCCAGATATTGAATTTGAGAAACTGCTGGCAATACCAAAGTTATCATCGAGTACCGGAGCTGCCATGGCTAATGCAACTGTCAGGATTGTTTGAGAGTGGAAACTCTAAGAAAGAATTGAAGCTCTTTTCTTTGACACAACATCATCCGACACTGGGATCCATGCTGGTTGTTGACAATTAATAGAGGTACAATTCGCCAACCTCTGATGCATCTTGCATGCAGACATCACATTATAGAACTGATTTTGGCTATAGCCTTCAAATCAGTTATGGCTGCATCATCTGGACCAGATATTCAGCTAATCAAACGTTTTCGAGAACAATGGTCCTTCATCTCAAAAGATGAAATAAGTGCTTTCAAGGATCCGAGAGTAGATGAGCATAAAGATTGAAAAGATACTACCATAACCTCCGTGCAGTCTAGCTTGGCTCGAAAGAATATACATGATGATTATGCCAAACTGTGTCAACTGTCATTGTATTTTCTGACTGGAGAATTATGTGCTCCAATCAGGAAGCCTGGCGCATACCATCAGGCCAGGTGGATGGCCAAGGCTATCTATGTGATGAAAATCTTGTTGTTCCGGAAGCAAATGAAACTGACAAAAAGTGAGGAGACTGGTCTACATGAAGTATCTCTTTTCTTTATCTTAATTTACTCCAGAGTCTGGATAGAGGCTCCACAAGCTTGTAAGGTGGCCGTCAATGATAAGACTCGTCTAAATGATTTGATCAGCTACAACAATGTGAACGAGAAGATTGCAAAAGCCACATTAACAACTTTCCTACGCCATCTATGGTTTCTAGGTGGTGACCTTGATGCTTTTCACTTTTTTCCACCAAGTTGTCTACTGATGAAAAAAAGTAAACTGTTAGAGAAATAAAGAAGGAGAAGAATATGGATCAAATTAAATGGGTTCCAAAAAAAGGAGAAGAAATGACGATGAACCTCAGTGATCTTGCTTCTTCTGCATCTTTGCAATTTTTTTTAAAAATCTTTCAGAATCAATGAAACCTTAGAGTTACCTCCTGACCATTGAAACTGAAAATTGTAAATAATGGGGCAGAGATAAGAGTTGCAATGATTCTTTGATAAGGGACGAAGAGACAAAACAAGCACTACTACAAGTTGTAGAGCATTATCGTTGTCTCCACCACTTCAAATGACTTTTCTGACATTAATGAACGATGTGAAAGATTGTGTCCTAGTTTTGTCACGTTTTTTGCATGTTTTGATGTTCAATAACTTTTCAGTGATTTTTAAATTAAAATTTGTCTTAAATTCATTTATTTGTTCCTGCAATTTGTATTTTTTTGATAATATGATTCATTTGATGTAAAGATTGAAACTTTGATAGCATTGAGCAACCTCTAAATACAGTCCAAACTATGTAATATTTTGCACAGTGGCTTTTTTGAACAAAATAAACATAATAAACAACATGCCTCTGAAATATATTAAACTTTTTTGGACCACCCTAATATATAAATATATATAGTTAGGGGCTACTTTAGACCGTTTTTGATAGCAACGACCATATTTGGGCGGCGCCCAAATTAAAATTAGAGGAACTTTTTTTTTTTTTTTTTTTTACGTTTTTTGACGTGTTTTACGGCAAATTGTGTTTTTTTAGCAGAAAAAAACGCCTATTTTTCGCTAAAGTTCGCCAGAACAAGGGGGTACTGCAGCCCTAATTTTTTTTTCTAGAATAGGCCCTGATAGTGATATTTTTTCTTATATAATGCCAAAAATGACTTTTATGTATCATTTATACCAATTACCTATCTTTTGCAACGAATTTACGTTATTCAAACTAGAAAAAAAAATCAAGTTTATTGCACTTTCTCTGAACTCCACACATTTAATTCATTGGATGTTGAATATTTTCTACCAATGAAAGCTCAGTGGAGAAAATATCAACAATTTGGAAGAAATTAGCAAAGGACATAAAGCTCCTTTCCTTCCAAAAGACCAGTTTTCAGCATTGTTTAAATGTTTCATGGACAAAATTGAAGAACCTGGTTAAGAAAGTATGAAGGCAGGCTTCAAAAAAACTGGATTATACTCACATGATCGAAAACAAGTGCTAGATAGACTTCCTAAAATAACATTTACAAATGAAGATGTCACTACGGAATCAGGTTCTCTTGTCAGTAAGTCTTTCATACAATATTTAATTGAAGCTAGAGGTGATGAACATATACCCCCTAATAAAAAGCCACGAAGTCTCCGTTGTCCCAGTAGAAAGTGTTGCTTGCATATTAACATCATCAATTGATGTAGTTAATATGCAAGCAGCTATAAATATAAATAAGACAAAGAAAAAATGACTGTTGTAAAAAAAAAATCAAATTATACACTTTTGAATAACAAATAATAGCAGCAGATAATCTATTGACTAACATTAGCACTGATAGTTTGATGATTGATGCACAGGTTATTTGTTTTTTAGATATTAATAAGGTTTCTATGTAACTCATATCTTAAACTTGTAATTAGTTTCAAGCTGTCTTTTTAATATTTTTTGCCTTGAAAACATATTACTTAATATCAATGTATCTGCAAATATGTAAAACATGAAACAATCAGCAAATTATAAATAATTATAATTTGCTTTTAGGAGGACAAAGTCACCACCACTATAGGGGTGGTGATTTTGTCCTCCTTTTATCACTAGGGGTGACAATGACTTTTTTTTTTTTTTTTTAATTTTAATTCACCTCCTCAAGGCCGAGAAGGCCACTACAGACGAGGAGGCTACTTATTTGTGGCTATAACCCTCTCTCAACTCTATAACTCTGAAACACGAACCTTGACGACCAAGGCCGCTGCGCGGAGAAACGAGTTGAGCGCGGTACTTCCAGGGACGTGGAGGGGATCGAACTCGGAACCACTCGTTTATGAAGTGAGCGCTCTACCACTACACCACTACTGCATAAACCGTTAAAACACCACTACCGCATAACTTACCGTTAAAATTAAAATAAAAGGGTCAAATTACATTATTCAAACTAGAATGCCAATTGCAAGTGTCAACTTTAAAAAAAGTCATGCCAAGTTGTGACACAATGGGTACTTTATATAACTAAAAACGTTTTCCTCTCAAAGTAAATCAAGGTCTTAAAAGAAGCGAAATTTTATATATAGTTTAAAAAACATCTGATGACAATAATTGAAGCCTTCTTTTACGTCTGATGACAATCTAAACAATAATTGAATCCTTCTTTTATATCTAATGACAAGTTAAATTGATCAGTCAGAAATATTACACAAATAAAATAGTGTGTATTTAATATTTTTACTACTACAAAAAAAAAATAATTTGAAAATGTTGAATCAGTTTTAAGACTTAAAATTAGAGCTTAAACTCTTTATAATTTTAATTCCTTTAAATCTCAAAATATTGATATTCCTTGTAATTTTATTTCCTTTAAAAATTAAATTATTTAAATTCCTTGTAATTTTAATTCTTACAATTAAAACTACAAATTAAAACAAAAAAAAAAGAATAAAATAATATCTTGAGAACAAAAATTTCTTATTTACTTTGTTTAATTTGGAAGCCATACTAGTAGTATTATTCTATAATAACTTATTTTAGGTTGTTCTGAATTGTTTGTAGATCATGTTATCATATGTTTGTAGATCATGTTAGGCTAAAACAAGATGACATGTTTGTCACAACAGATTTTCTATTGCAAAAATTCTAGAATGTTATCTATTTATTATGTGTAACTAAAGTGTTATCACTGAAAATGTTTTTAGGAAAATTAACTAAATCAAAAATACAACTAGAGGTATCAAAAAAGGTTAATAGAATGTTTCAAGCTATTGAAGCATACAATTCCAATGCATTAAGTAAAAGCCAAGTAGCTCTAAATTATGGAGTTCCAGAAGAAACACTGAGACATTAAAAAAGTCTATAAATGTCTTAGTAAGTTTTGTTCTGACTTCCCGGCTAACATTTAAAAAAATCATCAACAAATTATTTAATTTATTTTAATTAAACTATTAATTTATTTTGAGCAAAGAAAATTTAGGTAAAAATATAATATAATATAGGTAAAAAACTTGCATTTGAATTCGCAGAAATGAACAATGTTAAACATAACCAAAATGTTATAAAAATGTTATAAAAATGCTAAACATAACCAAGTTGTTATAAAAATGTTCAACATAACAGTTTAATAAAGAACTAAAAACTTTGCTTGTTTGTTTGGCTTATTAGTGGAATGGATTTTTGAAAAGCTATAAAGGTTGTTTTATTGTAAAATTTTGTTGTAACATTTTTTTTTTTTTTTGATTTTTTGCTTTGTTGGATGTTTCCTTTTCACCTTTTAGAGCATTACAATCAAACTGTGAAAACTGAATGGTAAATCACCATAGTAGAGCACTAATGCATAAAAGCTTTGGCTTTTGAGACATAATAAATCAGCAACAAAATTAACGAAAACAAAAAATCTAGAATATGATCCTTCAATCTGCATTTTGACTGACTTTGCACTATCATTGTCAAATTAATATTTAATTCAGAGTCATCAGTGACTAGGATTGCTTACTCTGAATTAAATATTAAAAAATTCTGATTAAAAAAATAGATTAAAATAGCAAAACAAACATTTTAATTAAATTCTAAATAAAAAGATAAAAACAGATTAAAGAATGTTTTATTTAAATTCTGAATAAAATATGTTTTATTTATTGTTTTATTTAAATTCTAAACAAAATAGTTAAAATAAAGACAAAAAAAAAATAATGTTTTATTTAAATTCTAAATGAATTAATTAAAATAAAAACAGCAAAACAAATTTTTTATTTAAGTTCTGAACAAATTTAAAAAACACAACAATAAAAAGAACATTTTATTTAAGTTCTAAACAAATTTTAAAAACACAACAGTAAAATGAACATTTTATTCAAATTCAAATAAAACAAATAAAATTAAAAAAAAAAAAAAAAAATATTTTAATTAATTTTTAAATAAAATATTACAAAAAAAAATGTAAAAACTAAAGTTCTATTTAAACTCCTAAAAAAATATTTTTAAGAAAACCTTGCAAAACAAACTTTTTATATTAATTCTAAACACAAATTTTTTATTTGAGTTGTAAACAAAACAATTAAAATGTGAAAAAACTTCATATTTGTTCTATATAAACCTAAAAAATTAAAATAAAATTAGCCAATTTAATGTTTTATATTTAATTTGCCAATTTAAATGTTTTCACATTCATTGATTTATTGAACCCTGTTTCTAAGTTTTATGCTGACCTGATGCCAACCTAAAACAGTTTTGAGTCAGAAATTTTTGCAGACTTTATTTTATCCAATTCTGAGGGCTGCATATATATGGAGCACCTCTTTATTTAAATTTATTTGTGATTTAAAAGTAAACATTTCTTTCAAAATTTGCATTTATGTTGGATTTGTTTGTTTGAACTTGTCTGAACTTACATCACTGCTACTCACCAAGTATAAATTATTATTATTCAGTTTATTATGGAGTAAAAAAAACCCAATTGTAATACTTCATCAATCCATCGCTTCCTCAACAGGATTTTTCTTCTAACTAGGACCAAATCTTCTCTTTATTGTGCTTGCCATATTTTTTCATACATGTCACTTATCATTAATTGTGAAAAATTATAAGAAAATAAAGGAAACATATTTCCTATTAACAATTTTAACAACTGTTGTTAAAAGAATATGTCATTTATGATTGACACTATAATTTAATTATGCACAGTTTGCAAATTTTGACCCTAACCCTCAAATTGAGGGCCAAAAAAATGACAATATGTCCAGTAATCTAGAGACAATCATGGTTCATTAAGCATAAAAAAAAAAATCTGGTTACACCGTCTGAGAGAGAAAATTGAAGTTAGATGGTTTCTGCAACATTTACAAAAATGTTGAACAAAATGACGGGTAAATACCTATCTATATTCTATTTAATAATAAATGTGATTTTTCATAGATTTTATATGTTCTTGTTAAAATAGAACCATTTTGGGGGTATTTGTTCAAAATATTTTGTTCCTATTTGAGGCTAAAACATATCAACTAGAAAGCAAAATTTTATACACCATTATTAGTACTGCCAGTTTCCATCAAAATAATACAAATAGCATCAAAACTTTTAAAACTGTATAAGAACATTGAGTATTCAAGGTCTTTAAGTAGAAAAAGGAATGAAGCAATTATCTTTTCATTTGGCTGATTTGTGAGGCTACTAGAAGAATTATTACTCTTTTTGAGGAATTTTTCCTAATTCTTTCAGTTTTTGATAATTTTTGTATCTAAAATTGTATTTTTTGCCTAATAAAGTCATAAGGCTGCAAAAATAAGGGAAAATGAAAACTTGCGGTTACCTACTTTTTTATTTATCGTTTTTTTTAAGTAACAGGTGTTGCTAAGTAACAGCTTGTAGACAAAATCTGAGTAATGAAAACATCATGAAAAGTTTTTCCTTTTGATCATAAATTATTCTAAGAATAAAAAATTTCTTGAATATATTTCTTACAACTAAATTGTTTGGAACAAGAAACGCTTTACAAAAACAATAATTCAAATTTCACATAAAAAATATTCTCTATTTAAACCAAAGATCTTTATCTTTTTCAGCTTTTAATCTAAAGATGCTTGCTGTTGTAATCTAGCATGCAGTCTAACAACTGCATTCCATAGTAAGGAATGTCCAAACCACTTTTGTATCTAGCCCAATGGGAGCTGAAGAATGAAGTGCCTCAGATGATTGCTCACTAAAACGACCAAGCACAGTATTGTAAATTTTGAACTCTTTGATGTGGTGGAAAATGACATGAAATTTTGGGGTCATTGTGACCAACAGAATCATGCAGCATTCTTGAAATGCATTGATGTGAACCTCACAATCTAGGGACAAAGTAAGAATGAACAACACTTCGATATTGCTTGAAAGTCTTGACAAAATTCATAGCAGGAGCAACTTGATGTTTGGTCACAAGAACACCTAAATGATCAGTATTGTTAAGAAGCTTTATGCAGTCATTTCCAGCAAACTCTTCATTGTGGTAAGAATGAAAGTTTAAATGCAACTTTGAAGGCCAATCACTGGCTCCTTCTCATGTTCTCTGAAAACCCTTATATGTTGATTCATCGCCCCAAACAAAAGGTAGAGTTCCGTTGGAGGAATAAGTTCCAAGACAGCTTTGGAAGCCTCCACTGCTCAGATAAGAGGCTCATGAATTACATTCAAGTACTTCTTTACCTGCAATTAGGTTCCTCTTGAATGTGAATTGTAGAGCTGGAATCGAGTTCTTATTAATTCAATTGTTCTTTTTTTATCTTTTTGACTGCAAATTTTCTGGTGATGTCACACTAGCAGCAGGGGTGTGAACTGGAGTGACTCAGGATTCCACATAGGATGTTAGCAATGTCTGCCAACTCAGCTAAAAATCCATAAATTTATATGTAATTAGCCATACATTGGATTATGGGATGTCTTAGGGGACCATGTTATAAACAACATAAACTTTATTACACACCTTGGTACTTACTAAATATATTATATACTATAATATTATTGGATTTCCATTTTCAAGAACCAAGTTGCTTTTTTCTATAATATTAAATATGCTAGCCCTTTTGCTCAACTGTCAGTTGTGTAAACAAGTGTGGAAAGAATGTTGGAAATAACCTTTTTTAGATTTCCAAAGGATAAAGATAGGTAATTATTAACCATATCAAATTTATTAAATAACTAATATATCAAGAAATTAAAGAAGCTTTTAAAACATTGTTTTGCTTTAAATTTTATGAAATAAAATATATTTATACATAATATGATGTAAATAATTCTACTGAACTAATTAGGTTTAACCTATTATTTATATGCTAACTTATGGTTCGTAATTGTCATCGTTAAGATCTCAATAAAAAATCATGTGAACTTAATCTTAACTATACTATTTGTAGTGAAAATTTTTATTCTTCTCAGTACTATCTTGCAAATAATGGTGGTAAAAGAGCACTTCTGTACCTACAATTTTTAACTTTCTAAATCAACCTTCTTTGTTAAATTTAAAGAGAAAACAGTCAACAAACAGACTTCATTTACAGGATAAAATACAAAAAAAAAGAGAAAGAAATCAATAATCAAGTTGAATAAAACAAAACAAATAATGTTAAAAATATTAGTACAAATTACTGTCAAAACTACTTTTAAAATTAAGTATTTATCATCTCAGGTTAAGATTTGTTGAAAAAAAACTAAAGAAACTAAAGAGAAAGCATGAGATTTTAAAAAAATGCGATGGTTCAATAGAACATATTATTAATTTATCTGAAAAAATATTAACAAACAACCAACATCATTTTTTTGAAAGTCAATCTAAATATTAATACAATGTTCAATGCTGTTAGTTACTATTGTTCGATATTTGTAACGGTTCTGTATTCTGTAAAATACTCTAATGCAAACAGTTTCCAATCTACTTTTGAAATGACACGAGGCAAGCTTTTATAAATAATAAGGAGATTAAGCTGTATTTATTTTTTAAATGTTTGTATCAGATTTGTTGTGTGTTGATGCCCTAACGATTTTTTATTTTTATTTACTATTTGTTTTATTTATTGACTTTGGTTTCACGCAAACTTTTACGGCTTTTCAATAAATATTTTATTTAATATAACTTACTGAATATAAATGAATTTTGTTCATAAATATAAATTTGATATTGTATGTTTGTTTATTTATCTCTTAATATTTGCAGCAAACATTTGCTTACATTTTTATTTATGTTTATTTTGTTTAGTTATTTAGATGCTAAAAATACTAGCAGTAAGTATTTCCTACCATTTCTATTTATAATTTGTTTATTTATTTAGACTTGAATTAAAAGAAAATTTATGTTTCCAGAGTTGTGATTAATCATAATTCAGTTGTTGAACAGATGAAATTGTAGAGGTTTATATCATAATGTAACATGTTTTTTTATTGTTTGTGTATGTGTTAATATAAGTTATATAATTGTTTTATAAATGTGTTTAAATATGTTTATATAAGGTTATATATATATATATATATATATATATATATATATATATATATATATATATATATATATATATATATATATATATATATATATATATATATATATATATATATATATATATATATATATATATATATATATATATATATAGTGTTTATAATTGGTTTATATGTTTATATTATGTTATTTCCGTGTTTTCAAAGTGCTGTGACTTGGTAAACGTGTAAAGCAAGATTTGTCAATCTTGCCAGCCAAGTCATTTACTTACTTCAGAGGATTACACTGCAGTGTTTCATGTCAAACTGTTACTGCTTTAAGTCTAAGTGTTTTCAAGCCTTTATTAATAATTACTCTGAAAATACACAATGTATTTTAATAACATTTTGCGTAATGTTGTTACTGATGTTCTGTTATATATGAATGTTATGTTTCTTAAGTTAAGTTATATGCATATTATATGAAGTTATGGTGAATGCTATTGTTGTTGTGATGTTGTTTTTTTGTAATCTTTTGAGTTGATATACATTTGGTTTACCTTCAAGTTGTTGTCTATTGTTAAAAACGATACATAGGTAATTTCATTATTAGACGTCACTGCATTTAATCATTCACTAAAATTAATATTTAGATTCACTAAAAGCCTACTACTACTCTGGTAAATCACATCAGCTTTATCAGGTAAAATGATTTCTTTTTTTTGTATGTAATTTTTTTCTTATTTACTTATTTGTTACATTTTTTATTTATCAAATTATGTACTTATGTGGTATAGAAGAACAAAATATTGTTAAGTTTTGTGAATTTTTTAAAAATTTTCACTAATATTTTTTTCAAAGAAATAATATTGAAGTTTGCTAAAAGAGGTTTTACTACGTTTTTTTTTTATTTTTCTATATTAGGAGTTTTTATTTTTTATTTTTAATGCAAAAATCTATTTTTTATTATATTATTTTATTATATTATATTTTCTTTAGATCTAAATTGGAGCAGCTACAGACTATATTGCTCCCAGCACCCAGGACCACTTTCTGAGAGGTCCTTTAACAAATGGTGCAGTATTAATAGTATGGATAAGCCCTCTTTCAAATGGAGGGCTCATCCATACAGGGGTGCTGGGAGGCACCAAGTAAAAAGTAGCAACAAAAATTTTTTTAATATCTTCAATCAGTGAAGATATTAACAATTTTTTTGTGGCTGTTTTTTCCTTGGTGTTTTATTTTCATTAAAAATATATATATATTCTAAATTATGTTTGTTTTTATTTTTTTTAGTATTTGTTTAGATTATTATTTATAGTTTTTATTACTTTAATTTTTGATTCACAATATAACATGGCTATTATATTGCTTCGAATATATACCATATCAGTTAATCAGTTTTGAAAAAATGTACTGCAGCAAGTTATTAACTGAAACAAAAATCACATTTAAATTTCTAATATTTTTAAGTTATAATTTTAAACTATTTGTTGATTTCCAGCAGATTTTATTTCCTTAGATTGTTATGAATTTAATAATTTAGTGTTTATAGCTGCCTTTAACTTATGTAAAGCTTAAATAATTTTAATATTCTGATTTTAATGTGTAATAAATAATATAAAATATTGGAAAAAAGATTAAGTAATAAAATAAAAAAAAGAAAACAGATAACTAATCTTTGATAAACTTTGTCATGTTGCTTATTATATTATTGGCATTTCAGTGATGCTGTTAAATTTTTTTCTTTTCTTTAGAATTTAGAAAAATAAATTAAACTACAACTTTTAAACAGCCATTGTTTGTGAAGGTTAAATTAATTGCATGTTTTTTATACATTTTTTTATAGAAATAATATTAAAGTTTACTAAAAGGGGTTTACAAATATTTTACTTTTTATTATTTTTTTTTGTCTTCTATTTTTTGTATTAACAGCACCCTTTATCATTAAAATTTTTATTATTATTAATTTTTTTTTATTACTATTGGTTAATTTTTTTATTTACATTATATTTATAAGTTTATTTTTTGTTTAAACATCTTTTAACGGATATATTTATAAAAATGTTTTTATAAAAAACTCACAATATTGTTGTATAATTTGGTTTATTTTAAATGAAAATTTTTTATGTAATGTTTTAAAAATTATTCTTTGTGTGTGTGCAATTTAGAGTAGTAAAAAAAAAAAAAAGATCACAATCTTCAAGATTCTTTCAAGATTTTTTGTTACTACTATCAATTAAAAGTGAAGTTTAAATGGATGATATAAGGTTAGAAGTAGCTATTAGTTTAGAAAATAATGGAAATGTTAATAGGCAAGTTGAAAATAATCGTCGCAGAAATGCAAGAAATAGGCTGAGGCGAGATGAAATTAATAATCAACCAAATGCTAGATATGCTGCTAGAAACGAAAGAATGCATTGTATAGCAAGAAGTAACGTTATTTCAGATTATAATTATTTAAAGGGATCCCAAACTCCCAACACATGTTGTGTTCATATTAAAGATAATGTTAAAAAAAAAGGTTTGAACCAAACTTTTTTGATTAAAAATAAATAATGAATGCATACCGTGAAAAACAAATGTTGTTGTTTTTGCCGAAGCTCGTCTTCTCCATTTTTTTCAACTAATCGGAGTCTTCAAATTATGCGTCGCAATCTACAGACTTTGGCAATTCCTTTGAAGCGCGTTTAATTCATAAAAGTTTTAGTATTTGACGTCACGGTAGACTTTTAACAAAAGAAAAGTGTAATTAAACTAAGCTGCGTTTTTCTACTGTAGTATTTTTTTAACATACAGCAAAAGAAATTTATTTGCATTATTTTTCCAAACATCGCAAAAAAAAATTTGTAAAAAGTAAAAACAATAAATTATTTTTATTTTATAGGAGCAACTTATTTTTTACAGATATCTTAATAATTTTTAGATTTATATATCTTACTTATATTTCTTTAATTACTTTAATTAAAACAAATATTAATGCTTTACTTACCAATCTCATGATTTTCATACGAGTATTTTACTTTATATAGAACGTTTTATATACGGTCTCTTGTTTTTGCGCAAGAGAGCGCAGTATTATATATTCTGATTCTTAATTATTTTTATTTAAACAAAGGGAACTATTTTCTAACTTCTCTGGTTATTTTTACGCTATGACAATTTTTTGTTTTCCCGTCAAAAAAAAGTATTTATTAACAATTACTTTCATAAACTGACAGTATTAATTAGAACTATTTAATGAATTGTTTACTTTTTTTATTATAAAATTTTTTTTGATCACGCTGATTTAATTTAAATTGCTAAATTTGCTGAATTGGATACGGATAAAAAGGAAATACCATTTTATTTTACATTTGATTTTTGATAATGAAATTTTCAAAGTGTCAGCAACTCTATACCAATTAGAACCTGTTGAGATTATGAAAAAAAAGTGCAAGAATACACTAAACAATACAGTTGACAGTAGTATCAGATATGAAAACTCGTGAAAGGATTTGTGAGATCCTGATTTTGCATTAAAAGTACAATTAATTGCAACACAAGTCGGCATTAGAAATTTTGATTATAAGTTTACTGTTCAATATTTTATAACCATCAAATAAAAAACATAAAGTTTGTATATTTTCGCCCGTTTTATACAACTAATATTTAACAAAAATACGGACAAATTATTATTAAATAACGCAATAATTAACACATTAATTAAAGGCAATAATTCAAGATAGATGGTAATTTAGATTGTTAAAATGTCATAACGCGAATTAAAAAACATATTATATTTGGTATTTCCAAATTTGTGTCGTAATTGGTATTTATCTTTTAACATGAAAAATTAAAAAATTTTTAAAAACACAATTAACAAATACAAATTTTCAAGCAATTTTCTCTTCCAATTCTCACTTATTCAAAGAAAATTTGTTATTAAACTTTTATTTCTCTCATCTAAAAAAAGAATGAGTGAAGCAAAAAAATATATATATTCTATACAACTCTTACTCATTCAAAGTTTAATTGCTTTTCTTTCTCTTTTGTTCTACTCTTTTATAAAAAGAGCGCCCGATGAAATAAAAACTTTTCTTTTTTAACATATAATTATAGTTTGAGATAAAATTAAATTAGAAATAAATCAACAATGAGCAAAGCAACGAACCGGTTAATCTGGAACTATTTTGATATTTATGAAAATAATCAACATAAACAACATTGCCAACAACAATTATCAAATAAACAACACAATCTCAAATAATTTTAGGGGCATTTTATTTTTATTGCTTAGTCGTTCTAAATAATAAGTAAATTTAGTTCAAGTTAATAATTCAATATTTACAGTTGCAATAGAATAAAGAAATGGTGTTTAATACTGAACTTTTTATTTAGTTATTTATTTTTTTACCTACATTTGTTATAAAAAACTTTAGAACCCCCGTCATTAAAATAATTTGTTTTAAATATATATTGATTTACGTGAATATTCAAACTAATTTTTTTGGTTTGACTTTCCGAACTTCATGCAAAGCAAATTGAAACGAAATATCGTCTAACCAAATAAAAAAGCTGTTACTAATTTTATACGGGTAATTAATGTAAAACAATTTTTGATATAATTCATATAGAAAGATATATATAGAGAGAGATTTCATATAGAGAGAGATAATTGATAAAAGATAAAAGATCTCTCATATAGAGAGAGATAATTCATAGATAAATATTCATAATTTATAAACATTAAATATATGGCGCAATAACAATTTATAGCAACGAACCAGCATAAAATATTTAAGGTTTTTAATATCTTTTTAAATATTAAAAGTAGAAAAAAAAAAAAAAAACTAAACAAATAATCAAAAAAACTTCGACTAAAAATAAATAAAAATATTTCTAGAGTTTAATTTATTAAAAGTCTACCGTGACGTCAAATACTAAAACTTTTATGAATTAAACGCGCTTCAAAGGAATTGCCAAAGTCTGTAGATTGCGACGCATAATTTGAAGACTCCGATTAGTTGAAAAAAATGGAGAAGACGAGCTTCGGCAAAAACAACAACATTTGTTTTTCACGGTATGCATTCATTATTTATTTTTAATCAAAAAAATTTGGTTCAAACCTTTTTTTTTAATATTATCTTTAATATGAACACAACATGTGTTGGGAGTTTGGGATCCCTTTAAGAGAAATGAATCAAATTTGTCAGCACTGCGGTGCTAAGAAATTTCCAGATGAAAAACATTTTCTTTGTTGCCATAATGGTAAGGTAACTTTGCCTCCACTATCACCATTTACACAAGTTTTACAGGATTTATTTACATGGAGTTATGTAGATTGTGTATGTAGATAATGTTAAAAGTTCAGATAAAGTTAAATGCGCTTTTACTTTTGTTACTATCGGTTGTTTTGTTAGGCTTAGTGATGCGCAGATTTTTTTGTGCACTGTTTTGTGCTTTTTTAAGATTTTCTTCTGTTCTGGAGTTTTGAGATTATAATTTCCAGACTTATAAAAAAGCACATTTAGAATTAATTCGTTCTATTGCATCTCATCATATCTTCGAAGTAGGTTGTATTCTGTTTAATCATTTTAATTGTTTACATTTTTTATGTCTTAACGTGTTTATTACCCTTATTTAATTTGTTTTTAAGCATATTTCTTTTTATTTTTTATATCGAATTAATAATGTCCCAAAACATTGAAATGAAGGTTTGTATTTATTTAGATGTGTTATTATGTTACGGATTTGTATCATGTTACGTAGTTAGTTCTTGAATATGTTTATTTTTTAGTCGCTGAACTACTAAGAAGTAAGTTTTGTTCCATTTTGTTATAATTAAATGTTATAAATTGCAATTCGTTTATGTTTGTTGATTTAAATTAACTTTGAAATAATAAAATGGTTTAAACGATTTTTAAATTTTTGTAAATTAATTCAATTGAGAAAGATTAAGTATTTATTTTATTATTGAAATAATTAAAGTAGATTTAGGAAGAATCAACTTCAGCTTTTCTTTTTAGATGACGACAGCATTATTGGGGAAAGTAAGTTAGAAAGCATTTTTACTATTTAAAAAAGAATAAAAAATTCTTTATTATATATCTGGGTTTTTTTTTAAGGAGGTTTAAAATTTCAGGTTTTTAAAATCTTCCTAATATAGTATATTAAATAGATCTAAGATTCGTTTAATCTTTTTAATCTACTACCAAAGTGTAAATTTACCATCAACTGTTTGTTTTTTTGTTTAGTTAACAACAATGAAAATAGAGGTAGTAAGTTTAAAAAGATTTTTTATTTCTTATAAACTAAAATAACTAAAATGCTTTTCAAAATGTTGTTGTTAATTTAAAAACTGTAAAACAGTAGGTTTTTATAACCTTATGCAATAAGCTCAAAAATTCACATCCTACTTAAAATTATATTTAATTAAGAAAAGATATTTAAAATTCTTATTGAGACAGATTTTTGTCATTTTATATTAAATTAGTTTAAATATGATTTATTTTCTTTAGTTAATAAAGAGAGAGCTTATGAAGGTATTATTTACATTAGTTAGGTGAATTCATTTTTAAAAAATTCGGTAGATATTTTAACGCCTTTACATTTAAATGCTTTTATTGTTTAGACACAGAGTTAAAGAGTGAGATAAGTCAGTGTTTTTGCTATTAGGTATTTGTTATTAGGAATTTGTTTATTTTTACTGTAACTGGAATTTTAAAAGTTAAGTACCTTAGCTTTATTTTATTTTTCTTCTAGGAGAGTTGGATCAAAAACTAAGTATGAACTACATGATTAGTATAGTTAAATAAATAAGACATTTATATTAAGATTTATAAAGTTTATTTTAGTTCATAGTTTTGGTTTAGTTTATAGTTATTTTTACTTTATGGAGGAAATGAGGGAAATAGGTAAAAAAATTATTATAAATATATTTATGTTAACGTTATTTATATGTAAATATTCTATCGATTATTATGAGGTATGTTTTTTTGTCTTTAGTGTCTGGAAGAAGCATAACTGGTAGGACTGTGTTTTGTACTTTATATATTTTGTATAGAGAAATATGTGCAATATGTGAAAGAATTAATTCATTGATATGATATCTTTTAACTGTTCCTGTTTTACTTTAATTTTTATTAAAATAAAATTTTTCACATTTAACCTTTTTTAATTAACTCTTTTTTTTTTTAATGTTTAAGCATCGTCTGCTGTCATCAATGAAACTGGTGAGGTAATGGATTATATTAATATTCAATAAAATCGCAAGTTTTTATAATTATTAATAAATATGACATTTTAACTGTTCCTGTTTTACTTATCTTTTTATTAAAATAAAATTTTTTAGATGTTTAAATTTTTTTAATTTACTCATTTTTTTTTTTTATGTTTGAAGCATCTTCTTCTGTTACTATTGAAAATGGTGAGGTTATGCTTTATATTTTGATTAAATAAAATTCCAAATATTTATAACTTTAATTATATTCTACTATTTGTTATTTTAGATCAATTGACAAACGAGATGTATAGAAAATATCGCTCCCAACACCCAGGGCCTCTCTCAGAGAGGTCCTTCAATAAGTGGTGTTCTAATGGCGGTATGGATGAGTCCTCCTTCAAATGGAGGGCTCATCCATACCGGGGTGTTAGGAGACACCGAAGATCTAACAGCAATAAAAGAGTTATAAATAACTTCTATCAGTTATGATATATGATATTTATAACTTTTTTGTTGCTGCCTTTTCTTCGGTTATTTTTTTTTTTTTTATATATATATTGTAATTTTTTTTTTATATTGTAATTTTTTGTGAATTGTAATTTTTTTTTTTTTTTTTTTTTTGAATTGTAAATTTTTTTTTGAATTGTAATTTTTTTTTTTTTTTTTTTTTTTTTGATAATATATTCTGTTGTATATTTATTTGTTTTCTTCTTTTTTAATTAAAATGAAAACTAAATTAAACCTAAAATACAGTTAAATTGATTCATCCAATTACCATAGTATAATGATGCAACATTCAATTGTTAAAAATAATATATTGCAGTTGCTGCTTTTAAAATTTACTATAAGCCAAGACTAAGTTTAGCTATATAAATGCAATTAATTTATATCTCAATTTGATTTTTTATCTCAAATGTTTATAGTTTAGCCCCTTAAAACATTTTATTTTGCTCTTAATTTAAATATATTGTGATGTCTTCTAAATTAAACTAAAGCTTCCTGAAAGCCAACATTAAATAACGTCATTAAACAACACCGACAAAAACTGTTGCATCATGACAGCAACTGAAGTACGATAACAGGTTACCAAAAGCAGGTAAATTGTTTTCCAGTCATTTTTTCTTTTTTTTTTATATCTACTTTTTTTTATTCTTTTTTTATGCTACTTATCTGTTACAATTTTTGTTACATTTTTTTTTCTAAAAAAAAATTTAACCTGAGAGGGAATACCAAAAGTTAATAACTCCTGTATAATATAATATAAGTTAACTTCATGATAATCTTAATAAATAACTTAGGTTTATGTTATAAAAAATACTACAAGAATATAGTTGATATTTAAAAGGGTGTTAGTTAAGAATTTGCAACTTTATATGTTAAGTAATAGTTGTATTTACTTTGTAAATGTTAAGTAATAGTTGGTAAATTATTTTACCTCCTCATACTTTTTATGTTAATTTTACAGATGAATTAACTTTTACATGTTAATTTTACAGATGGATTAACTTTCAAGCTGAAGGCGTTTTTCTAAAAGAGTATTAGTTAAGGTTTTGCAACATTAAATTGTGGAAAACAGCCACTATAAACTAATTATGTAATTTGACCGACCAAAACCCGTATTACAGGTTACTTTTTGCTAGTTACGTATGAATAATGGTGTTAAACAAAGAAAATATTGGACTGTTAAATTTTAGCTTTGAGAAATATGTTGAAATCTTATGAAACCCAAATCTTTTGAAACCCAAGAATTTAATTTTTCTAAAAAGGTTTACTAAAAATGTGAGTAGCATTGTTTTTTATGAAATGTCTTAATCTTGATTATAACAAATACAATGACAAGGTCATTGGAATCTAATGGCAAGCCAGTAAAAACATTAAGATGTTCATATGTTTTTTTAGGAAAATCATTCACTTAATTTTTTAACAAGAAATAAACTATTTGAACCAGTTGTTGTGTTATTAATTACTCAAAAAGATGTGAAAACTAATGTGGATTTTATAAAGTTTCTTTTGGAAAATCAGCTTTTAAAAGAAGAAGACGTATAGACTAGATTAAAGCAATACATATTTCATAATATCAAAGTAGCATTTCATAAAAGTTGAATTTCTAAGTTCGATCAAAAAAATGAGAAGAGAAAAATAGAGCTTGATAACTATACTGAGAAAATAAATTGACATTAAACATATTTTCAGCACAATATTTATAAAGCAGAATTTTAAACTTTTTACTTTCAATTGAACTTAACTGAAATATTATTATTATAAATAAATTGAATATTATTGTTATTATTATAATTGAAATATAATTAAAATTCAAAAATAAGCTTGACTTGAACAGACTTTTGATTAATAGTAATGTAGCTTTTTAAAAAAGTTAAAATTTACTTTATTCGCACTTAATGTTGGAGGATCATCTTTAAGTCATCTATATACTAAGTATATACCAAAAATTTTAAAAAGTCTCAATACAATAAAATTTTATTTTAATCAGAACTGGAAAACTTGTTTTCCCTTTTTTTTTTTGTATCCTTACAACTTTATTAAGCAAAAAATACAATTACAGATACAAAAATTAAAGGTTGAAAGATTCAAGAAAAATTTTGTTCAAAAACAGTAAAAACGATTCCTTTAGTAACCTCATTTTGAAGCCCTATAAATCAGTTAAATGAAAAGATAATTGTTCCACTGCTTTTTCTACTTAAAGTCCTTTGAATACTCAATGTCCTTATACAGTTTTAAAAGTTTTGATGCTATTTGTATTATTTTGATGGAAACTGACAGTGCTAATAATTTATAACTTTGTATAAAATAAGTATAAAATAATTATAAAATATTGCTTTCTAGTTGGTATGTTTTAGCCTCAAATAGGAAAAAAATATTTTGAACAAATACCCCTAAAATGGTTTTATTTTAACAAGAACATATAAAATCTATGAAAATCACATTTATATTGTTAAATAGAATATAAATAAGTACTTAGCCATCATTTTACTCAACCGGTATATTTTTTTGTAGAAAATGTTGCGAGACCATCTAACTTCAAACTCAATTTTCTCTCTTGGACGGTGTAACCAGATTTTAATTTTTATACCAAATTAAACATGATTCATCGTCTCAAGATTATTGGAAATATTGTTATTTTTTTGGCCCTCAATTTGAGGGTAAGGGCCAAAATTGGTAAATTCTGTATGATTTTCTCATTTTATTTGATTCATTTGCAACTATCAACCATTTTGAAAATCAATGATTAGAAGTGTAATGTGAAAAAACACGCAATAATGCTAAAATCTCTAAAAAAATCACTAATATAAGGTTCTTATGCTTCTTATGAGGGGAGATTTTTTATTTGGTTATATTATTTGGTATTGTAACCAAAAACTGCTCCCATAATCCGTTTTAGGGGAGTGTGGGCAAGAGCTACAGCTCTCGCTTTCTGCTAAAGCCTATCTATATGTATGTGTATATATATATAAATATATATATATAAATACGTTTGGGATTTCTATCTTTTCAGGTTAAGAATGGCCACTCATTTTGAAAGAAAAGGCATTTTGTGTGTTAGAGTATGCTTGGACTCAGTCACTGAAGACAGTGCAGCATGCCTTCTTCACAAAATTTGCAAAGAAGGCACCAAGTACAAAACAAATTAGGACTTGACACTAAATGTTTCAAAAAAAGGGCTGCTTATGCATACTTAAATTGCCAGAACCAACAAATATTTGTACTTTTCTTTGTAAATTTAACCAATAAAACTTATGGCCTTCAACATAAAGTGTATTAAATTTCATTAAGATCCATCAAGTATTTTCCAAGATATGGGTATTTAGAATCAATCATTACGGATATATATATATATATATATATATATATATATATATATATATATATATATATATATATATATATATATATATATATATATATATATATATATATATAGATAGATAGATATATATATATATATATATATATATATATAGATATGTTGTATATATATATATATATATATATATATATATATATATATATATATATATATATATATATATATATATATATATGTTGTATGATTTTTAGACGCTTTTTAGACTGATTTAAATGAAGATAATGGTGATTATGTAACATTGTCATTTTGGAAACCATATTTTTCTTATTGAAGATGTATTAAATTGAATTTTTTTTATTTATTCGTTTTTTTAACGAGTTTTTTATAATACTAGTATATTATATTAAAAATAATTTTTTAATTAGGATAAGTTTAAATGATAACTTAGTGTTACGGTCATCGAGCAACAGATGTTTTATTTTAATCTAATGATAATAGTTGTTTTTTTTATCAATAGATTTTTTTTAATTGTTTTTATAATAATATTTATGGAGTTTTATTAAAATTTAGCACACTAAATATTAAACTTATTAAAAGTGTAAATCATATAAAATAAAAAAATTAATTTTATTTCTTCATCCCAATAACCATATTTTAATCATTTTCTTTGTTAAAAAGATTTTAAATGGAATCATAATGGTATGGGATTACCCAGACGTAATTCCATTCTAACCAGTCTGGGTGCCCAAACTAATGCGCCCAAATAAAAATTCCATAAGTTATAAATTTCAATACTAATAAAGTCCAACATTATTAAATAAAATCAAATAAACATGCAAAAAAAACTGCCAATTTTGGTTAGCAACGCATTACATTTTATAATGATACTTATAGTGTTGACTTTCAACGCTGCTTATATTTTTTATAACTATGGAATTTTATTTACATGAATTTAAGGAATGATTTTTATATTGTTAAAAACTAAATTACATTATTAGCATATTTTACACTGCATTAAGATCTTTTAAACAATAACTGTAACAAAAATTATTAATGAAATTCTTAACATTTTATACATAACATAATAATTTGTTTATTTTATCACAATTTAGTTTTTTGTTATTTAAAAACAATGATGTTTTATGGTTAATTCAATCAATGATTGAGACTTTTGTAAAATGTTTTTGTAAAATGAATTAGTTTGCAACTAAATAAAAAGGAAATAATTTTAAATAACTAATATTTAATGTAAATAAATGCAACTTAAATAATATCAAAAAGCAATTTAATTATTCCTAATGATTCAAGTATTTTTAAAGGTAAATTGCTAATCATATAGGTGAAATCGCTGTTTTGTTGTAAAGAGCATACTGCATAACGCTTCATAACTAGGCTTGAATTTAAATTTACTGGAAGGGGCAGAGTTTACTAATAGGGAGTTTACCAATATTTATTTTAAAGAGCCTTTCTTTTTTTTCATTTTTTTTTTAACCGGTACTGCCCAAACTATTGCTGGGTACAACACTGTAGTATGCCATACTTTATTAAAAGCCTTTAATATGTCAAGAACGATAATATGTCTTACTGATATGTCTTACAGCTTTTATCTCATGCACCATAAAAACTTTTATATCAGTTAAGATTATCTGACAAGATTTAACTATCTGGCCCTAGGGTCAGATTACTAAATTGTGTCAGATAGTTTTTTGCATTAATTTCTTTAAATGATAAAAAAATGTTTATTCTCAAGAATGATTTTTTTAAAAAAGATAAAAGAAATAATTACCACTAGAAATAATTACCACTAGAAATAATTACCACTAGAAATAATTACCATTAGAAATAATTACCACTAGAAATAATTACCACTAGAAATAGTACCTGCATGAAGAAAAAAGACATAGGGCAAAGTAAAACTTAAAACTAATAAGAAATAAAAACTTCCATGCCTGCCTGAATCCAGGACATTAAGTAGGAGTAAAGATTTAGTAATCTGACCTTAAGATTAGATAATACCTTTTGCATTAATTTCTTTCAATGAAAAAATTTTTTTTTTTTTAAGAGAGTTGTTTTTTTTTTAAACAGTGCACATAAAAATTTGTAAATAATAAATGAGGAACAGGATGTTTTTAGGAAAACATATTTATATAGGTTTTGAAAAAGGTGAGTACTAAATTAATAGATGTGGATTTACAATGTCTTTTAATGATACTACCTAATTTTTTTGGTTAGAACAATTATTTTACCAATATAAGGAAATCTAAAATAATTTTTCATGACTAGTTGATTTTTGATTCATATTGATTAGTAGAATTTATATATTTACTTTTTTTTATATAAATAAGAACTGTAGATTTTATTTATAAGCCAAAACAGATATACTTTTAGATATTTCAGATTTTTTTTTTGAAAATTTTAAAAAAATCACTAATGTTTAGTGTTACTAATTTTAGAAGTTCTATCAAATAAGCATTTAATTAAATCTTTTGTGTAAACGAGATGAAACTACAAAGAGGTATAAAGGTCTTAATTTCCTTATGAAATATGGAGGCACATAACATGAAACATGGAGGCACATAACATGAAACATGGAGGCACATAAAATGAAATTTGAAGGCAGAAAAGAAGCTATTTACTTTATGTATATTATTGTCCGAAAAGGTAATTATCAAATATTTGTTTGGTCGAAAATCCAACTATTAACGTGAAAATGTGTTTGAATGTAGCAAAGATGAAGAGTTTATTTGAATCAGTTTTGTTAAATTTAAGATTGATATTACTGCTTAAAATAGAATGAACAACATTGATGGTTTCTATATGAGATATATTGGTGTATAAGCTTGTGATATCATAAGAAAGTTTTTTTAGGATAGTTAGCTTGATTCCCATCTTAACAAAAATAAATGAATCATTTGTACAAAAAGAATTATTAATAAGAAGACATTAAATTACCTTTTTTTCAGAGTGTAATTGATAAATGTAGGAGCCAAATGTAAAATGATTGATCTAAAGCCTAAGGTTTTCAGGACAAAACTTATTTTGGATGACCATCTATATGAAAAAGTTGTAAACCAGAAAAGATATAGTTTATTGTAGATTGCATCAATAAAAAACCTTTATTCTTTAATTTCCTTAAAATCTATTTTTGTAACTTAAACTTAGCATTTATTTTATGTATTTTTCTGTCCAGATCAAAAGCGATATTGGTCTGGCTTTACGATGTCTGAGTCATTTTTTAATTTTTTGATAAATCCATGCTTCTTTAAGCTTTCTTTAGACAATTTAGATAAATAATATAATTTATATGTTTTTAAAACATCCCAATATAAACCAATTTGTTAATTCTAATCAAAAACTCAAAAATTCTTTTTCTTAAAATAAATAACCTATACCTTCTTAAAATAAATAATCTATACTTTCATAAAATAAAAAATCTATACTTTTATATTGATAAAATTTTTTTTACCAGTTCCAAATGGTGTCTTCTTTTTCAAAATTTTCTTTAAAACCTAACTGTTGTTGTTGAGTTCCTTCTTTAGCCCATTTCTGTATGCAAGGTAAATGAAGGATACAAAAACAATTAACACAGCTCCATATCTAAAAAATACATAAAATTTAACTTTGACTTTTGTATACAATTTACAGAACATAATTTTCAAACATTTTGCCTTTAAGTTATGAAAAAAATTTAATTGTGTAAAATTAATTGCATTTAAAAAAACCTAATAATCTCAGAAAAGAAAAATAATTACATAAAAAAGCATTGATTACATATAAGAAAGTAACTTACAGCATCAAGCCTCTTTACATTATCAATACAAACTAAACAAGTTAATGCCCCAGTCTGAAGAATGTCATTCAAAAACTGATTTGTTTTTATTTCACTTTCTGAAAGTTAAAAAAAGATATTAAAAAAGTATAAAAACATTAGTATACTTTACTTATATTAAATAATAAAGGACCTTAATTCAAATTTTGATTAAAGATATTTTGAAGTTGATTCTGTCGAGCGAAAGTCACTCTTCTTGTAAAAAATTAGCAATCTAATTTATTCTACTAATATTGCAAAACAATCAACTTCTATTAAACTTACTAATTTTTTGGCTAAAAATAAAATGTTTCTCAAAAAGTCAATTTTTTTATATTTTAATTCATCTCCTCAAGAACGAGGAGGTTATTTAATTGTGCTTATAACCCTCTCTCAACTCTATAACTCCAAAACACGAACTTTGATGAACAAGGCGCAAAGAAACAAGTTGAGCATTCTACCAGGGTGGTAATGGGGATAAAACTTAGAACCTATTGCTTATGAAGCAAGGGGTTTCAAGTTCAGTCCCCACTATATGACACTTAGAGATACTTAATGATTAAAATGTCAGTTTTTGTTAAAATGTCAGTCAGATTATTAAAAAATCAGTTTTAACTTTAACTTACTTGCCAATATCCTCTCTTTTAATAAAATGGTTAACATCTTTAGTTATCCTACATTTTAAGATATCTTGCTTGATTGACCATTAGCTATTCTTACAAAGCCATCTTTTAGCTTTGTACAAAAAGAAAACCTGGAAGTGACTGGACCAAGCAGCTAATCACAAAACCAGACCACCTTGAAGTGGTCTTGTTGTGTGAATAATTTACTTATTGCTGTATGATATCTTTTCCTTGGTCCAAACATAGGTTACCATGATGTGACAGATTCTTTGTCAATAATAAATTCCCAGCTATGAATAAATTGCTTGGTTTGTGACTTTCATCATAATTTAGTGAATTCCTCCAAAATGTAGGACTGTCTGTGGGTTAAAATGTTATATTGATAATAATATTTTTTAATATTTTCTTTAGATTTCAAAATATAACCTAAATATAATTCAAAGTATAACAATTTCTTACTTACGGTTTTAGTTTTTCAATTTTTTTGAGTTTAATTTTAGATAAAATCAGATCTGCTCCACCACAAGTCATTAGTAAACTACTCACTTTTACTCCTCTAGATGACAAATCTATAGGGTTTTTCACTGTATATATGCAATACTATTATTTTTGATTTGAATAGGATTCAATTTTGATAACTTTGTTTGCAACAAAGGTCTTAAAGTGCTTCATAGGAGTTAAAATTAATGAAAAAGACAACTTTGAGTTGGCTCATGATTTTCCAAAAGAAAATTATGAGCCAACTCAGTGGCTCATGATTTTCTTTTGGATCCCACAAAAGAATACTGTGATATCTTCAATAATTTAACAATTATGGATTCTTTTTTCAAGTAATGTTCTATACCAAGTATTTTATTATAAAATAGTTCTATACCAAATATTTTATTAAAATTTGTGCTTGATAAAAAGCCATTTTATATTCAATACTTATAAATTTTGTTTCCAATGATAGATGCATATTTTCAATTTCCAAAAATATTTTAATTGTTTTGTTAATTTTTTCAACATCAGAAAAATTTATGTTTGGCATTCTGATAGGACAAGTATAATAACTTTTAGTATATCAAAATGCTCTAATGCATGCTTATCCCCCAGTGACGCAAGTTGAGCTATTGGATGTAACTTTGATAATTTACTATGCATTTATTAGTTTTATTAAGTTACCATCAACACTTTCCAAATTTATTTTAACAGGCACTATTTGGAAAGTGTTTTTACTTTTCCATTGAGTATATTAGCTTTAATTTCACTGAATTGTCTGAATTTATACAATTAACATTGTAAAAATATAATTTTTACAGAAAGGTATTATATTGTTTAGAGGTATTTTAGTTATTTATAGTTTTCTGAAGTTTTTTATTATTTTAGATAACGAACTTGCTAATTGTCTTATCTTACGTTTCTCCAAACGTCAACGTAATTCAATGTAATTTGGAACTTTTTTGTCAACAGATTATATGTGAAAAATAATTTTATAAAAGCTATCTCTATGAATCTTATAAGCTATCTCTATGAACCTAATATACAGTGTCTAACCCTAAATTTATTAATTTATTAAACATAATTGAACTAAGATACAAGATATCTGCTAACAATTAAACCTCCTATGCAATCTCCTGGATACAGGCAAGGATGGAAACATTCATTTCTTTTTATCAGTATTAAATCAAGCCTCTTATAATTATTTTCACCTTCTATATAGCTTCTATTTTTATTTGCATTTCTTTCTTTCATCTTTTCCACACTAAAAACTCTCTTGAGAACAAATGTTATTTTATCATTGCAAGCGATGCAAAAATATAATTTTCTAATGCTCTATTTTCAAATTACTAAATCTTAAATCTCAGAAGTTAGGTTTTAGAGACTTTTGTAAAATCTACTAGTCATAAACAGTAACTAACATTTTACCTCTCTTACATTGGTCCTATTACCTCTCCCAAGAATAAAGCAGAACTATTTGCAAGAAAAATTCCGCTTTATTCTTGAAGGAGGTACTTTTAGGTTACAAGAATGTATTAAACTGGCAGATTTTGCAGAGAACTCTCAGTTTTTAATACAAAACAAAATACAAAGTTATCATTGGAATAAACAACAATGTACATTACATACAGTTGATATATCTTTAAGGAAAATCCCTTAACCAAATATTCAGCTAAAGTTGTTCTGTTTTGACAATGTCAAAACAAAACAATTTAATGAAAATGAAGACAATGATCATTTATCATGATTCATGATTATTGTTTTGTTTGAATTTTAAAAGAAAATTGTAAAGTACATTAAAAAATATTTAGTATCAATAGAATTTATTAATTTTCTGATGGATGATCTGCTCATTATAAACTCAGAGAGGCTTTTGAATCTATGCTTATTATAAAACTCAGAGAGGCTTTTGAATCTATGCCACCATAAATAAGATTTTCAGATGACAGATGAATTGGTACTTTTATCCAGTCATGGGATGATATTAGTGGTATCATTTAGAGGACAACAGCAAGCCCATGTTTACTAGACCTTTAGAAAACCAAACATTGACAGTTGCAGGCTATCACAGGAAGATGTGCGATTTCACGTCTTTATATGACCACGCAAGTTACATTTTGCTATGACAGTTTGACCGCGGCTTATTTAAAAAACATTTTAGAAACGCGCTAAATAAAAATTATTCTACAAAAGTGAAATTAATTACATCAAAACTTCTTAACAAATGTTTTTATATTAGCGAAACGATTTTAAATAAAGTAACAATTTACTGAAAAAAAGATTTGTTTTTTAAATATAATTGACAGTTGTATATATTTTTTTAATTTAAAACATATAAATTGTTTGTGTTAATTTCTAAAATTAATCTTATTAAAAAATAAAAAATTGTTATGTTTTTATAAACGATGACATTCTTCGACTACGAAAGTTTCATTAACGAATTTAAATATAAGAATGATTAAAGTTAATGCATTTAAAAAGATAAACAAAATTTCGTTAAAAAAAAGTTTTAGAAAACCGTAACAATTTAATAAGTTTGATCTTAAATGCTTTTATATTATCGAAACGCTTTTAATGAAGTAAAAAAAAAAAACACTTATAATTAATTAAAAAAAAAAGTATTTATAAAATATTTTTTTATTTTATTTATATAACTATGTATTTTTTATGAGAAATATTTAACTTTTGAACATATTAAAAAATAAAAAATATATAAAAATGTTGAATCAAAGATTGAAAAGATTTTTTAATGCGTAAATAAAATAGACTAAGCATTTTAGCTTGATCAGTTTTGTTTTAGATGCGTTATGTATATATATTTATTTTTTTTGTGTTTTTGCTATAACTAAGTATTTTTTTTTAATTTTCTCTTTCGTTAAGATTTATTTATTTTTTTAAATTTTTTTTTCAGATAAGTTTAGGTAAGTTTTTGTAGCGCGTTTTTAAATTTTAAAAATATGCCGTGGTCAAATCGTTAAAACATTTTTTTTTTGCGTGGTCATATAAAGACATGAAATCGCACGTGAAAGCGTGCAGCTGATAATATGATTGAGTTTTGTATAATATAAATCACATTTTGTAAAAGTACTAAAAAAATAGAAAATAATTGACAACAACTTAAAGGGACTACCAAGTCTCGAGACATGCTGCGTTCATATTAAATGACTATTTATAATGTAAATGTTGACAGGCAGATGATTTGCATTCAAACTTCAATTTTATTAGTACAAAATAAAAACGTTACAGCTAAACAGCCATTTTTTTAAAATGTTATTTTAATTTTTAAACAAATAATGATACATCTTTTTAACAATAGTTTAGTTCTGGATCAGCTGATATAGCAATTATGTCATCTCTTTTTTTTATTTTTTTAGAACTTTCAATTTTAAAAAATGGTTATACTTTTTACACTTTGTTTTTGTTCTGTGCAAGATAGAGCCTAAATCTTTTCTTTTATATTTTTCATTGCATTAAGTATTTTATCATTGTGTTTTAAAAAACACAAAAGTGAAAGTAAGCGAAAATACACAACTTACTAGAACAGGACAACTACAATATTCTATTTCAGGATTAAACCAATCAAAAAGTAAAACAACTGATCTCAAATAGGCACTATATAATTTTTATACTCTTAGATTTAATGCATGCAACATTTAAGCAGGTAACTATTTTAACTTTATAGCATTCTTAATGCTTTTTCAGAAAAAAGTTGCGCAGTTCTTTCTTTTTATGCTTAAAATAACTGTAAATGACAACTTCACTAATTTTGTTATCTTAAAATATCTTATTTGATGACCATTCAGCTATAATTTTAGGCATTTTAAGTGAGACTACATTGAAAATACTGGTTTGCTATTCAATAACAATATTCAACAGCCTATTAGGCTTCACTTTATTTTTTAGCTTTAAATAACATAAATACATTGGCATTTTGTTTTGCAATTCCTCAAAAGTACCATATAAGACTCTTTTTCTATCTTTTTTAATCATTTAGGTTTTTAATCATGATGAATTAGGAACTAATAGTAGCAGCGACAGTATGGTTAAGTTGATTTTTTAATAACAAAGCTACTATCTTTACTTTTTTCCCAACATCGAATTAATTTCTAGACCAGGCCTCTAAAATGAATTTGGCTAATTTATAAACTTTTTAAGTTTTTTTTTTTTTTTGGATTACTTATCCCAAAATATGTAAAAGAACATATTCAGCTTTCCTTTGCCAACAGAATAAAAATAAGACTAAAATCATTTTTTTAAAACTGAGGGATTTTTTCTGATTTAAGGCAAAGTTGAAATATTAACATCTTTGGATATTGTTAGAATTAAATAAATTTTTGGGGATTATTAATAAATAAACTTTGGTGTAAAAATCAGCAAACTTTGAGACTTTATGTTGGATATTCTGAAGAAATAGGTTGTTTGCTCATAAAACAAAGTCTGATGTCTTGAAATAACTATAAATCAAATGTTTGATTTAATAACACAGCTTACACGGTTCAATTTGCTGCTTTACTATCTATTATTATTTATAGTAAAATTTATATATATTTTTGTGTATATGCATTGCTTATGAAAAAGTTTATTAAAACAATAAAAATTTAAAAAAAAAAAAGTTCAAAAAACATACCATTTGAAAAATTCCTGTACTGAGATAATGTTTTACTAAAAATTTCTTTGTCATAAATCTCTTCATCTTCGGAAGTATCTTCATTTATATTAGTTGCCATTTTAACCCATTGGTCATTAAGTATATAAGCAGCACCAGTATTGAATGCTAATATATTTACCCACTGTGTAGAAAAAAAATATATATATATGTGTGTGAATTTATATATATATATATATATATATATATATATATATATATATATATATATATATATATATATATATATATATATATATATTTTATATATATATATATATATATATATATATATATATATATATATTTATATATATATATAGATATACATACATATATATATATATATATATATATATATATATATATATATATATATATATATATATATATATATATATAACATATTTGAATAAAATATTGTATCATTCTGTTTTAAGTTCAAAGAACGTTTTTTCTTTGATTTTTCATTTGGTAAACCCTTTAAAATTATTCTGAAATTTTCATCTATGTTTTTCAATAACTTAACTAAGAATTTAAAAGAAACTTATACTTTATTATTTAGTTAGCCCTTACATTTGATTTAATTACACCAAGCAAGCTTTTTAGCATTGATTTTACTAGATAATAGACTTGGTTTTTGTTAATGTTAGGAAATAATTTAACAACAACTTCCTTTAAATCTTCTATTTCGTAAATGATTCATTACCTATTTTGTTATATAACAAGGTCCATAATGCTCTATTACACCAAAGAACTTTCCTCCAAAATCATACTGACATTATATAATAATTTTTTGCAAAAATCCTTCTTCTTTTCATATGATTTTTTGTTTAAAATGTTTTTAATGTTCATTATATATATACAGCTATACGTCCACTAAACTGCTTTATGGATTCTAATTGATGTTAGTGAAATCATGTTTACTGTTAAGTTTTACAGATGATTTGCTGATTTTTTTGCAGTTTCAAATCAAATTTTTTTAAATCTTTCTTTAAATTTCTTTATTATCTCTTGAAGTTGTTTTCATCCTTATTTAGTATGATTTTCAAATGTTTTATTTTGTTTGTATTTTATTACAATGCCTACTGTTGTAATAGGAATATTTGTAAGTTTCTGGACTTTTCTATAAGTATTTTCTAAACTAACAAAGCCTATAACAAAGTAGTATATAAATATTCCCGATTGGTGCCATAATGTTTGGCCAACAATGTTTTTAATGACTTTTTTTTTTTTTTTTTTTTAAAAAAAAAAAAAAAAGCTAACTGCTAAAATAATATTCTAGAAATATAAATTCAATAATAAAATAGATACTATATAAAATAAGAGTCAAAAACATTTATTTTACTAACAATTTTTCAATGAAACAGTTTTGTAAAATAAATTTGTAAATAAAAAAGCATCAGAATTAAAGTAGGCATTTAAAAAACCTTATAGATTGTAGCAGTGTTTTAAAAGTTTTGTGTTTCAGAATTTGGGGCTTAGAAAGAGTTGCAAATTAAAAAAATTTAAAGAAAAAAAAATTTAATACCTTCCTGACTGCAACGAATCACTCTGGAACTTTGGGGCAGTAAATTGAATAAAGTTTTAAAACTTTATTGTTCTATTTATTTATACTTTTATGCAGGTTTGTTATGACTATGACATTAAACTTTATCCTAATTATGACATAAAACTGATCCTATCACAAAAATATTTACAGAAAGGTGGAGTTTTTTATCAAGGTAAAAGAAACTAACCTAAAAGATAAAACAAAACCCTACTTTATTATGGTAAGGGTAGAAGGATTTTGTTAACCTTGGAGTGTTATCTACTTAGTGATGGTATCACAAAGCAAAGATTTCATATCCTAAACTATGCAAAACAGGTTAACACATGGAAGGGCTTCTAGTTGTAAAAACATGCTCAACCAGCTGTCATATAGGTATGTTAGATTAGACAAGATGGTACAGTGTTGACCATAAGTAAGGCACTGGTCAGAAATAAATCGTTAGTTAGTGATAACTATGTATACAGCAACCTTGACTACCGTGTAAAGTAGATGGCAAGTGTCTTTGATAAAAAGCATGAGATAAATTATGCAAGACTTGAATGATATAGTAAATCTATTACAAAACAAGAATTCAATATGTGAGGGCTTAAATGTTATAATATTCAAAGAAATATACTCATCATTTTCAAGTATTCTATTAAAAATTATTAATTTATTGTTAAAAACTGGGAAAGTTCCTTCTAAATGGAAAAAGTCAACAATCATTCCAATTCCAAAGTTAATGTCACCAGAACTTACCACAATACTTAAGACCAATTAATATGCTTCCTACTTCTGAAAAAATATTAGAAGTTCACAAGCAGTTATCAAGTTATTTTGAAAATAATATTTTTTATAATAATCAATTTGGTTTCAGAAAATACAGATCAACTGAACCAGCTATTCAACTACTACTTTCTAGATGGAGAATATCTTTGAATAACAATAAATTTGTTATAACAGTAATGCTAGATCTTACAAGGGCATTTGAAACAGTTAATGGAAAGATTTTTATACAAAAGTTAAAAAGTTAAAGGTACAGTTCTCAATTGGATTGCAGACTATCTTTTAATGAGAACTCAAGTAGTCAAAATAAAAGGTGAAAAATTTGGCGAACTAGTTTGTGATATAAGGGTTCCACAAGGTTGTGTACTTGGACCTCTTTTGTTTATTATTTACCTCTTAGAGAGCTTTATTATTTGGAGATACAATTGGATCAGATGGTGGCTCAAAAAAGGCATCAAGAGCAAGAGTAAAGTGCGCCTATGCTAGGTTAAGAGAATTATATCTACTATATAAACATAAATATTATTAAATTTATATACATATACATACATACATATATATATATATATATATATATATATATATATATATATATATATATATATATATATATATATATATATATATATATATATATATATATATATATATAATATTATTGTTATCATTATTACTATTGCTATTATTTTTATTACAAACAATACACTATTGAACATAGTATTTAATAACTGCATTGTTATTCGGTCTTATTTACCATTTGTTTTATTATAGTAAAAAAATATTTATATTACATTTCATTTATTCATTTTTTATTATTATATTATTCTATTTTTCTTTTTTGTTTTTTGTTTTTTTTATGTTTTTTTTTTGTTTTTTGTTTCTTTTTTGTTTGTTTTTTTGTAACATTACAACGTTTCTACATTTATCTTTATTAACCACTTTTTTGGCAATTTATACACGTTGCGACGCAAATTTTTCCTATGTATATAAAGTAATGGAATTTACTTATGTTTTTAAAGTACCCGCGAGATGGTAGAAACTTATTGAGATAGGCAGGTCGATTTTCCACTTTTTTTTTCCATCTTGGAATAATGCTGGATAAAAATCTTTCTTTTAAATATCACCACACTTATTTACAAACAAAATTGAGTCGATCTATCGGTATGTTGGCCAAAGTAAGGCGCTTTGTCAACTTAGAAACTGTAACCAGTATTTACCACGCCATATTTGGATCTCAAATATGCTTGCATGATCTGGGGACAAACTAACAAGCAATCCTTAAAAAATATTTCCTCACTACAAAATAAAGCCATTAAAATCATCCACTTTCAGAATGACCGTTTCAACAATGTCTCTTTGTTATATAAATTATCACAGGTTTTAAAACTTCACGACAACATTAAACTTGTAATTGTATTACAAGTTTAATGTTGTATTACAAGTTTAATGAATTGTACCTTTGTATGGGATTACTTACATGGTAGACCAATTACTTTCACTCCTTTCATCTACCAAACCAGTTCCAACACTCCTTAGATCCTCATTATGCAAATATTTATTTGTTGAACATAGTCTAAGAATAATATATGGTAAAAACTCTATAAAGCATCAATGCACCAATGAGTGGAACCAGTGCCGGATCAAGGGGGGCTAGGGGGCTATAGCCCCGGGCCCTACAAATTTAGGGGTCCCCAAAAATTTTAGTCATTTTTAGGCTCTGGCCCATAAAAAGGCCTCCAAAAACAAAAAAATACCTGGGCTCAAAGAAGTCAATCCACCACTGAGTGGTACAATCACCCCTACTCCATAAATTCAAGACCTGTTTTTTTTAAGTAAAATTATAGAAAGTTTTCTTGACAACTATTCATTGAATAAAAGAGTACTATTACCATAGTTATCATATTCAATCTTTATACTAGATTTTATTAACATTTATATATTTAGTATTTATTATTATATTTATTGGTATTTTTATTAAATATTTAGTTAGTATTAGTTTGTTTTTTTTTTAATTCTATTATCTTTAACTCTAATCCAATAATTTTTCTCTTTACTCGATAATACTTCATTTGCTTCTACCATTATTCATACTATTTTTGTTCCTTGGTTGTTGTTTTTGTCTGTTATTATTATTAATAGTAGTAGTAGCAGTAGTTTTTTTTTTGTTTTTTTTTTACCAGGTCTTTTTGTTTTGTTTTGTTTTATAAGGTCTCTGCTTTGAATTAATTTTGTACTATTTGCAATATATCCTTTCACAAAACTATTGTTGTAATATTTATACTATATTGTAAACGATATCTATTTTTGTGAAAAATATATTGATTTCGATTTTGACGTTGGACATTTCGAAATGGGTGCAAACTCTTGGTGAAAATTGAAATTTTTGGTGAGGGGGGGGTGATGTTGATACCAAAACAAAATTAAAAAAAAAAAAAAAAAACTACTTAAATTGAAAAAAGGGCTTCAATTAAAAACAAAACTTTAAATTGAGAAATTCTGGTCAGCGGGATGCATACCCCCAAATACCGCCCCCCTCACTGGATTCGTCAATGCAAGCTTCAGATGTCATTTTCACAGCTCTCTCAACACTTTAAGTATGAGAAGATAGAATCGGTCATTCAAACTTCTTTCTATTTAGCAATGATTCTTGTAAATGCTGAAATAATATGTGTTCAGTGAGAGCAGGTTTAAAATTAACTGTTTGCTTAATTCGACTAATGATATGCATCAGTATTTATTGCAGTGATTTTATTTCATCTTGTTGTAGACATATTTCTAAAAGATTTATATCCTAAAATCTAATAAAATAATTTTTTGCTGTATTTTTTAACGAAAGTGTCAAATAAACATTCCGGCGCACTTATCATTTTGAACTTTTTAAACCCCACAATGCCCTTTAAAAATAGGGGGTTGTGGGGTTTAAAAGTTCATATTAACCCCACCCCTCTTTAAAATGCACATTTATGTAATTTGGAGCTTGATTTTCTGCTCGCAAGTAAAAATTTTCAAATATTCACAACTTAATTTATCAAAAAATGCTTAACTGGTTATCAAGATTCTTTCCGTTTGTCACATCAGAGTAAAACGTTGAACTCTATATGAACTTTGTTTTATTAATGTCAGTTTATTTTATTAATATTATGTTTATCAGATTCTTTAAATTTTTTTTGGTAGCAGCTTCTCTGACTTCATATTCATCTGATCATGGAGTACTATAGATTTTCAGACATAGTAATACAAAGCAAATGCATTGTATTACTAGTTTTTTTACGTCTTTAATTATTTTAATCATATTTAAAATGTATAACTGCTGGTTGTGAAACATTTTATGCAATTTTATTTCAAGCCAGCTAACTGCATACACTTGCACAACAAATTTTATAATTTGGTAAAGTTTATCTTTCTGGAAGTGCCTTTATTCCAAAGACACAATAATCGAATTGCCAAAGTTAACCATCAAGAATAGTTTAATGGTCCGATTTTCCACTTTGCATATAAATGATTAACATTTTCTCTTGAAACTCCAAGAACATATTCTAGAAGAAGTCTTTGGTCACTACTCGAATCTTTTAATGTCTTTTTATGAAAATGTAAGTCATCTATATGGCCGCTAGTTTTTATGAAGACAACTTGAGGGTATTTATTTTTGTCTTGGTATTTATTTTTATCAAGTTTTCCGTTTTGACCACTAAAAAGATAAAAGATTTTGGTGACTCTATCAAGATACTTAAAAATAGCTCAAAAGAAAAATTAATTTGGGAGAGTGAACAGCCAATAATGTGTAATTTGCTTTTTTTTTTTTTTTTTTACAGATGTTACAAGCTTTACTTACTTTTTTAACCAGTGTTAGCAATAGTATTATCAAGGAGTTTTTATAGTATGAGTTACTTTAAATTCATTTAGGACACTAGCAATCTCATCTGCTAACAAAAGTCCTCTGGCACCTTTATTCAGAATGACTCTATGAGTAAAACATGATCCAATTTCAGAACCGGACTCTACTTTAAATGTTAAACGGTGCTATAACTGTTTATCTTTTTTTTAGTTAATTTTCCCATTTGAATTTTTAACCTCTCTGTATAATAGAGTGGTTTTGTCAACTTTTCTATCAACTCCAATATATATTACGCTAACAATATTGTCCATATGCTTATCTTGACTTATACTTATTAATATAGTTTATATCTATCAATTTTTGATTTTTTAATAAATACTATATTTAAATTAAGATTTAGCATAAGTAGGCCTGCAAATAATTGAGAATACTATTAGCAAGGCTAGTCGTAATACTCGATGAAACATCAGTCCTTATTAATTCCAAAGCATATCATGATGGTTTAAACAAATCGTAAGTCCCAGATATATTTCTAATTGGTTTGTATTCATTGTCAAAGTTAACAGGAGTCTATGAAAAACATTTAAACAAAAAGTTAAGATGAAAATATTAAAAGTATTTAATAGTAAAAGTACATTATATAGCAACATATATTTAAATTATGATTTAGAATAAGTAGGCTTGCAAATCTATGAGAATAGCATTAGCAAGGCTAGTCGTAATACTTGATGAAACATCAGTCCTTATTAATTCCAAAGCATATCTTGATGGTTTAAACAAATCGTAAGTCCCAAATATATTTCTAATTGGTTTGTATTTATTGTCAAAGTTAACAGGAGTCTATAAAAAACATTTAAACAAAAGGTTAAGATGAAAATATTAAAAGTATATAATAATAAAAAGTACATTATATAACAACATATACCTTTGCTTCACTCATTTCATTACTGTAACTTTTCAAGTCTAGTGCTATAAAGGAGCAATTATTGACCCATGTTTGTTCATGAAATCCGACGAAAAAATTATCTAAGATTGGCGCTAAAGGAGAACCTATAGCAACACCATCTGTTTGATCGTAATATTTTTTGTCAAATAAAAAATGTGAACCGGATGTGGAAATCTAAAGTAATTTTTTAAAGTGAATTTTTGAAAAACGTTTTAAGTTAATTTTATCTTTAAAAAATAAATCAATTGTTATGTTGATGGTTTCCTTAAGTGGAATATTCGTGAACAAACTTTCAACATCATATGAAACAATAAAGTTATTAGTGACAAACAGATGGTGTTGCTATGGATTCTCCTTTAGCTTCCATCTTAGCTAATATTTTCGTCGGAATTCATGAACAGACATGGGTCACTAACTGCCCCTTTACAGCGCCATTATTTTATAAACGGTATGTGGATGATATAATTGCGCCATTATTTTATAAACGGTATGTGGATGATATAATTGCTATTTTTAATTCTGAATAAGAATCTCAAGAACTTTTCAAACATCTCAATATACAACATAAAAATTTGAAATTTACTATGGAAAAAGAACAAGATAACCAGATTGTCTTTTTAGATGTACTTATTAAAAAATCCAATTTGTTTTCGACTTCAGTTTATCACAAAAAAACATATACAGATATTTTACAATTTTTTTTAGATTGATCATACATTTAAAATTAATAATACTTGGATTGGTTTTGATAAAGATATTAAGAATCAATCATTAGTTTTACAAAATAATAAATTTCCACAAAAAATTATTGACTCTAAAATTAAATCCTATATTGATAAGAAAATGAACCCATATGTTTCTAACATTGTTAATAGCTTAAATATAAGATACTTTAAGCTTCCATACATCGGAATGTACTCTAATTATACTAAAATGAAAATTTCAAAAATTGTTCATAAATATTGCAAGAATGTTCTAATAAAATTAATTTTCACTATTAATAAAATACAAGATTGTTTTTACTTAAAAGAGTCACTTCATAAATTGCTTAATTCTTATGTTGTCTATAAATTTTCTTGCCCTGGCTGTAATGCCAGTTATATTGGAGAAACCTCCAGACATTTGGCAACTAGAATAAATGAGCTCCTTAAAAGTGATAAACAATCTCATATATTTAAACACTTAAATTTATTTATTAATTGCAAAAATCTAGGTAACTGTGATTCTTTTGAAATTTTGGATAATGTCCAACCAAATACAAATTAAGGATAAAAGAAGCCCTTCGCATTAAATGGGAAAGTCTCTATCTTAATAAGCAAACTTATAAACTTATCTATTTAATTTTATTGTCAGTTTATTTTTTTTTTATTTTTTTTTTTGACACAATTATTTTGATTGGTTATTTACTGGTAAATTTTGCCGAGTTATTTTGTAATAAATATATTGGCTTTTTATGTATATATTACATAAAATATTGACGGACAAAAGTTATAACTTTTGTCCGTCAATATTTCTCTGTAAAGACTTCAGTTTTTTAAATTGTTTTACAAAACATGTCTAGAATAAAAAAACATGGTGTTATTTAAAAAAATAATGATAAAGAAAATGCGGCTATCTGTGATAAAATATCCAATCTGTCTAAAATATCACATCCCCATAGAGAAAACGAGAATGCGCTTTCGAGTTATTGCGCTTAGAAGTGTATCAAGTAGGTCCGAAACATTCAACTATATAAACACAATGATATATTATATAACCATAGTCATAGAAATAGATAGTCTGGTCACTCGGGCCGTATTAGGTGATTTTTCTAATATTCATTAAAAACACTTGAAAACTGTCGAACGGCCAGGAACAGAGTGCACAAAGTATGGAAACGGATAAAGAGTTCAATAGTGAATTTGATATTGAAACTTTGTTTTTTTCTTTGGAGAATGGTTTTCTTTTTACAGACAAAAATTTTAATAAAAATTTAGACGCCTTGGTGTTGGAGTTGTCTAGTGAACCTGTTGAAAGTACATTTTCTTGCACAATTTGCTCTAAAAAGTGCATATCTAAAAGAGGCCAAACAAAGCATACAAATTCAAAACATCAAAGTATTTCTTTGGATTTAATATTACAAAATCGTAAACCACATATTCTTATCAGCGAATTTAAAAGTTTGCTCGATAAAAGCATTACTACCTTGATTGACGATGAATGCTATCCTGATTTATATAGAAATGAGTTAAGAAATAATCATGCAATTCTATTAGAAAATTCACAACAAACTCTATCTCTATTAGAGGCAACAATAGCAAGTTTTGAAGATAATGGCAATGCAGAAATGTTTTATCCTCAATTTTACAAAGATATTAATTGTGATAGAGGAATTTTCATTAACAGTCTGACTAAAAAAACAACTAGACTTCTTGGCTATGAACTATGCAATCATGTTTTAGCATTTCTTACAAACTCATTTTACAATAATTCTTTTATAAATTTAAATGATTTTGCGTCAGTTAAACTTTCAGATAGAGATATAGAAATTATCTTGTATCTAAGTGGTTATGTATTCAGTACATTTTATTATATATTTTAATATATTATTCAGTACATTTTATTATATATTTAATATATAGTGTAGAATATTTCATATATGGTCTAACTCAATGATATATTAAAAATATATCATTGATCTAACTTCATTACGAAAAGTGAAGCCGCTTTTTGCCCTTTTTACTTATATTTTTAACTTTTCTTTTCTTAAATGAAGTAAATATATTTTAAATTTAAATACTATTTACGAAAAATTGTGAAGCGAAAATTATAATACTTGTAAAAAAATAATTTATGATTTCTTAATTTATTTTCGATTAAAAAAAGGATTAAAGTTTTGAATAGAAAAGTAAAACGTCTTACTTTTTTGAAGCATTTATATGAATTAAAATACTTTTAATAAACATAGACTCATAAAAAACTTTTAAAGTATTTTATGATTGTTAAAACGTGTTTTTGAATTATCTTTAATTTATTGGGAATTTTTACTTGCATATTTAACTTTTATTCTACAAACTTGACATTATATACATATTTTTGCTTGTGGGGTAATAAAAACGCAAGTAGTGTTACTCTGATTAAATATATATATATATATATATATATATATATATATATATATATATATATATATATATATATATATATATATATATACATATATATATATATATATATATGTATATATATATATATATATATATATATATATATATATATATATATATATATATATATATATATATATATATATATATATATATATATATATATATATATATATATATATATATATATATATATATATATTTCACCGTAACGTGAAAATTTTTAGAAAAAAAAAAAGATTATAATAGCAATTATAATTGTTTTTAGATTTTACATATAAAACTTGTGTGAAATAGAGTTTGAAAATAATAGGGGGTCGTTCGCACCTGACAACCTCCCCCCTTCCTCATATACATTTTTTATTTCATATAAAGTTTATTGATGACGTTCAAAAAAATGCCTTAAATTCAGAAGTTTATTATAAGAAAAAAAACTAACAACATAGTAATAATATAATCAGTGTACATTTTTCATCTAATCACTGTCTTTGGTAAACCGACTAGATGTGACTATTAGTCTGGCTTCTGCCTTGACTGTTGCGCGTTTTGCTTGCATTGGCATTTGTTTTAGTTGATCCCCGAGCGCTTCTGCACATTATCGGTGTTAATGCATTTTTGCGATCTTAGCTGCAAAGAATCTATATAATATAAAAATAATATCTGCATCTTTAAAAAAATAGAATTAGTAAAAAAAAAAATTATATATCCAATTATACAATTATTAAAATCACATTACCACAACAGTATAACTTTTTTTTGACAAAATAAATAAAACATACAGCATGGCTAGGTTATAGATATAGAAATCAATCACTTTTACCTATTATGATAGGAAGAATACTTGAGCTAATACTCCTTTTCCCTCTTTTCCTATCCCGGCTATATAAAGACCAAATTCAGCTGGGTGCCAGGACCAACAACATATTAGAAAGCTTGCCAGAGAGATTTTGTGATGCAAGTGTGACATTGGGCAAAGTTGTAATCTTTAATTTAAATACATAGGCACAATATTAGTTTAAATTGGAAATAGAAAAAACTAACTGCATACATTTAGCTAAAACTATAGCTTTAAATAAATATTATTTTAAATTAAAGTTACCAGGGACTGACGTTCACAATCATTTAATTTCAGCCAATAAGTTAGGTGACTATCCAGCTCTTCTGCTGTTGTGCTGAATTTTAAAGCTTCCACCGGCGCATTAACAGCAGATTTCGTGTTGCTTAGACCAACCACCATGCCCATGAGGGATTTTGGGTGTCCTCAATCCAAATGAGACTCGTGAATATTTCTTGAAACCACGCTACAATAATAAAATTATCATATTAAATTTAGGGACTACTTCAGTATAAAAATACCATATTAGGAAAAAAACATCATGGTTAATGCTAACTAACCACTGTTGTGGTTAATGCTAACTAACAAATTTTTATAAAAACTTACAACGCATAGCTGTATTTGAAATTGGTAAATCGGATTTCTCAATTTTATTATCTTTCGAAATTGGAGTCTTTTGTCGTGCTTTAAAGCAAGTTTGAACTGATGCAGATGATCCAAAACATTTGGATGAAGTTTCAATTAGTGGCAGTGTTGGACGAGGTGGACTTTGAGATAAAAAAAAAAAAGAAGTTTGATGATGCTGAACATAATGGTGATGGTGTAGTTGGAAATAAATGAAGAAGTTGTGTATTAAGTGTTGTTGGTGGAGTTGGTGGTGATGCTAAGCCAACTTCGTTTTCTTTGTGAGTCAGTTTTGACTTTTTTTGTCCATTGTTTCGTATTCCTCGTCCGATAGGTACAGAGGTCGTCTGCGAGTTCGTCCATTTTCACAGTCCGTTGAAAGTAAATTTCCAGTCTCTGAGTGTTTTTTGCAGTGTTTAAAAAAATTTTTGAGAGATTCTAGAAAAAGGTGTTAATCAGAATTAAAAACAAAACTATTTGGTATTAAAAGTTCATCTAATCATAATTCATCTAGCAAATCATCCTACCAATCTATCAGTCAAGCATTATTGTCTGCTAGATTTTAAGTTTTTTTTAAGTTTGCTAATTACTATGCACACTTACCATGTTTGTATAAAACTTTGCATGGAACAGTTTCCCATGTTGTTAGTGCTGGTAATTTATTCTTCAGCATATATCGTGTTTTTGTACATTTAAAATCGGGAAATGCAACCATGTGGAAGTCGTTTTGGTCAACTTCATCCGACTCTAGCCACGAATGTAAAGCTACGGCTATAGAACTGTCAGCAAACTCAATTAAAATATACATCTATAATAAATTTACCATTGCTAAATAACTAATATTTTGTATTATATATAAAAATTACACATTTTTAAATTTTCATATTTAATAGTTAAACGCAAAAATAGTAATTGGAATTACAGCACCTAAATAAAGCATAAATAAAATAAATAAAAAACAAATTGTTTGCAAAACTAATATTATTAAGATAATATAATTTAACTATTACAAGTATGCAAAATTGGAGCAAAATTATTTTTTGTAGGAAAATAGTTTTTAATAAACTAAATTAATAGGAACTTTAGTTAACGATTTGGAAAAATGCGTTCCTTTATAAATATCCAACGCAGAAGATTTTAGGGGATAATCATACGCATCAGTTTGTTCTAATAAGTAACATGCCTTCAACCATATATCATCATTTTGATTGGTATTATAAATACTACGTATCTTGACAATCTTTTTGTTTAAAAGCATAACATAACAATTTGGTTTTTTATTTGACAACAAAAATGTTTTAAAATAACATTTAGCGTAATATGAAATCTTTGTAGTTTCGTTAAAAAAAATACGCGATGATAATTTACAAAAATGTACAGGTTTCAAAGCAATTGGTTTTAGCTGCTTTAAATTTTAACCCCTGCAAAGCACTTTATTTACAGCTTGTTGCAATGGAAGATTTGGCGATGTAACCAATTGTCTTATAAGTCGCATAAAATTTTCCGATTGAAAACAACTAAAATTATCAAAACACCCAAATGTTTTACAGTCATCAACAATATGAAGCATACAATGAACATTCATAGTGATAAATTCACGACCAAAAAGAAGTGCTGAGTTTGTAATAAATGTTTTGACTAGGTCTTTACAATAACTGTTTAAATAAATGCTCCAAATTGGATGACAAATGATTCTAAATATTGTTGATAATAACAACAAATTATGGAAATATTCTTTATGCACATGACGTTGCAATAAAAACGGTCCAAGATACAAACAAAAATATCGTGTTTCAGTTGCTTTCCACATATTAAGATGTTCATAGTACGTGGTTTTCTGGGAAATTCAAAAGGGGTACAGTCATGACTCATTGATATATCGGTGTTTAAATTTTGCATGCCACTTACACTTAGACGATAGGGCAATTAACCGCTTTGTAAAATTTCTAAATAACCTACAAATACTCCTTTACAAAAAAGGTTCATGTAGTCAAAAGAAAAGAACTTAATCATATCAAGATGGGCAATGGCTTCAAAAGGTGACATTTCGTAATGATGTTCTTCTTGACGTCTATTTCTAAAGGAATCATTAGTTCTTAAGATTGATTCTCCTTCATATATTTGAAATTTGTTCCTTTTATTTCACATCTATCTAAGCAGTATGACCTTTTACGCATTTCAAGAATGATATATTCCGCAATGTTTGAAATTTGTTCCTTTTATTTCACATCTATCTAAGCAGTATGACCTTTTACGCATTTCAAGAATGATATATTCCGCAATGTTTGAAATTTGTTCCTTTTATTTCACATCTATCTAAGCAGTATGACCTTTTACGCATTTCAAGAATGATATATTCCGCAATGTTTGAAATTTGTTCCTTTTATTTCACATCTATCTAAGCAGTATGACCTTTTACGCATTTCAAGAATGATATATTCCGCAATGTTTGAAATTTGTTCCTTTTATTTCACATCTATCTAAGCAGTATGACCTTTTACGCATTTCAAGAATGATATATTCCGCAATGTTTGAAATTTGTTCCTTTTATTTCACATCTATCTAAGCAGTATGACCTTTTACGCATTTCAAGAATGATTTTGCAAGCATGTCGCAATTGCAAAATAAAGATTCGACGTTATAAGTAATTTCTTCAAAAATAAATCCGAATTTAGAAAGAAGTTTTATTTCATTTACTAAATAAAATGTAAATTCTTGACATGATTTGGTTTATTTTCACCCATAATACAACCCAACTAAAAATACTGAATTACTGATCTTATCAATAGCTGCTGTAATAGGCCAAAATCCAGCAATCGTGCTCTTAAACAAACGTAAACCATCAATACCAACCTTCAGTTTAAATAGATTATTTTCACCAATCAAACAAGTTGCTTCAAAATAGGAATGAGTTGACATAAACCATTTTGAATACCAAAACGGTAGTATTTACCAGAATTAAACAGTGTTCGTGGATCTCTCGGTAATTCAGGGTGATGAATAATCATTTTTTTCTAAAAGAACTTTCATATTGGCATAGCTTTGACCTGTTTTGATTTCAAAATCTTTTAAAGATTTGCTCACACTAGTAACATTATCATTTTCACCATCAGTAGATACATCGATATCAGATACTGATAATAATGAATTTTTCAGCTGATCGATACTTGTATCTAATATATTACCTTCTGAATTATAATTAACAATACCTTTTTTGGAATAGTCAATAAGTGTTGCTTCAATTTGGTCTTCCTCCAACAAATTGTCGCTGCTAGAAATAATTTCACTCATTAAACGAGTAATTGGCTGCGTTAAAGTATTGTTCGAAAATATTCTGTTGCACTTTTTTAATAATTTTCGACGTTTGCTTTTTATGGAAGGATCCATTCTAAATTGTAGCTATAATATATATATATATATATATATATATATATATATATATATATATATATATATATATATATATATATATATATATATATATATATATATATATATATATATATATATATATATATATATATATATATATATATATATATCAAACCTAAAAAGTAAACAAAAATTTAAAACTCTTGAAACATTGACTCGAACTGGACTCGAAAAGCAGTTGCTTTAAGGGAATGCATGCATCCGTGAAAGCCTCAGGAAAGAATGAACAAAGATTATATTAGAATAAGAGTTGATTTAAAATTATTACAAGATGTTTGTCCAGTAGGGGTGTAGAAAAACAAAAATTTTAACGCGAACACACAAGAAGCCAAATTTGGAGCATATATTAAAAAAAATACGATTACAAAAAAAAAAATTCCATAAATATTGTTGACATTTACCGTGTGCTCAAGCGGCAAAACACCTCGAAAAACGCTTCAAATTGTTCCTAAAATATTTGCCTTTGAGCGCAAGGTAAATCTCAATATTTTGTAAAAATTTTTTTTTTAGAATGTTGTGTATTATGGTTTCTTCATAATTGTTATTTAAAAAAAAAAAAAAATTTTGCAAAATTTGTTCGAAAAAAAACAAAACTCTTTTGCTTTTTTTGCGCATAAATATTTTTTTCCTAAATTTTTTTTAATTTTTAATTTAAACAACAACTATGAAAAAACCTGGAATATACAAAAATCTAAAAAAAATATATATAGATCATTATCACATAAGAAAATTTTTTTTTCAGAAAATATTGAGATGTACCTTGCTCCGAGTCTTGCCCCGCATTTTGATATACGCTTTTTTTAGTACCCTCCACCTCAATAAAAGAACTTAGATAATTTATCTTATTTTATTATATCTATAAATTTTTTTATTATATCTTTTTATTATATCTTTTATTATAATTTTATTATATCTATAAATTTTTATTATATCTATAAATTTAACCTAGATAGGTTAAAACATTTTTTGATGTTTTTTTTTTTTAATTTAGTGCCTTATTTCTTTTATAATTCACCCCTGCCCACCACCTTATTTACGACATTTGCAGACTCGCTCTACCGCATCCGAGCGTACGTGCTTTACGGACGATCTCTTAATGTAGTAGATCAGAATGGAGGGGCAGGTAGAAATTAAGCACATTGAGCCACATATAAAAAAGTAATGGAAACGGGTGATCTTAAGTTAAAAAGCGCTAAATAATGCTAAAAAATGGGGGATTAAAAACTCAAAAACTAGAATAGTTATTTGGAAAATGTGTAAACGACATGGGAAAATTAAAGCTTAAAAATATGCATTTATGTGCCAATGCCTAACTTAGAAAATATATTTGAAATTAATGCGAACAAATAAACATGAGACAACAATTCACAATAAATACTGAAAAAATGTAGAAACAATTGATAAACAAAATCGTAAAAATTAACCAAAATAAAAACGGTACAAAAACTACGAACAGGCAATTGAACTTATTTAGTTATATTATTGATTCTTTTTAAGGGGTCTCTCTATTGAGTCTCTATATTGACGTTTCCAATGTTTAGTACACCAACTTCTAAAAACTCTCGTCGGAGTCGTATCACCAATATCAGCATAAATAATCCACATCAAGCCTAATTTATGTTATAATACTAAAAGGACACATTACTCGGAGCTAAACACCATATCATCATCCTATTAAAATTAAACACTAAGATATTTTTAAGAAAAAATTACACAAAATAAGCACGATACAACCTTAAAACCTAAACATATAGTTGGTATACATACAATAAAAGATACATGGTAAAATGGAAGCACTAAAAACATGTAAAATATAAAAACATAAAAACTAAGAAATAATGAAGAAGTTACCTTTCATCTTGGGTATATCGAACACTAAAGCAGCGTGAATGCTGCGTATGTACGAATAACCAGTTAATACGAAATTTATAAGATAATATATGGTGATAAAAGAAAAACGAGGTAGTTAGTTTTAACTTGGAAAACGTGGATGGTGATTGATTTCTAATTCGAAAACGTGCAAAGTAAAATATTCCGGTGAATAATGTATTATGTTTAATCTAATCCCTATAACATTTTTAGGTTACGTTACGTATAGTAACCTAAACGAGATTCGTTACGTTAAGTGCAAAATGTCCGTTATTTTTACGTAACCGAGACGTAACATTTTACGTAACGATACGTAACATTTTGACCTAATAATCTGCGGCGACTTTCAAACATTGCGCCATTTTGATTTACTAATTGCAACCAATTGGTTGATATATGCGTTTATTTTTAAAGAGTATTCCCGTAATCTTATGAGATTTGTTTCTTTATTGTTAACATTCTTGTCACTACATACTCTTACAGTCTAAAGAAATGAGCTGGAATTGTAAACCTCATCAAGAGTGGGCAAAGAACAAACACTGGTAAAATGAAGAAGTTAGCAAATCAGTAACAGTCAAACAAAAAATAAAACAAATCTTAAAATAACATGATAGTAATCATAAAATTACTGCTATATATTTTATAAAAATGATAATGGTTCTAAGGCTGACGAACTTGACATTATATACACATTTTTGCTTGTGGGGTAATAAAAACGTAAGTAGTGTTACGCTGTGGGGTAATAAAAACGCAAGTAGTGTAACGCTGATTAAATAAAAAAAATTGTAGTTACTATTAATTCTAATTAGTACTAATGATTTATAATTCATTAATGAGTTATGTATATATATATATATATATATATATATATATATATATATATATATATATATATATATATATATATATATATATATATATATATATATATATATATATATATATATATATATATATATATATTAATTTGATATCTTTCATTCTTCAGATGCCGTTGTTTCCATAAATTAGGTTTTGAGTTTCTTTAAGAAATAAAATATTAGAATATATAAAAAAACAAACATAGATAATTACCTGAAAGTCTTTTTTTAAACAATTAAATTCTAATACTTATTTGTATAAAAAGTGAAAAAAAAAAAACGACTTTCAAGATGGACGCGAAAAACTGTGCATTTTCGTTTACGGCTCAAGTTTACATTAACATTAATTTGATTTTACCACTGATGGGCCAGTATAGGTCCAATGTCTGTTGTTCTGCTTCGGCGCGTCTTTGTTGAAAAGGCTTTTGCTAGTTAGCCGCAAAAAAACCATTAATGGTTTTTTTGCGGCTAACCAGCTCAGGCAACTTTATAAAGGCTCGGCAATCGTCCTGTTACGACTTCCCAGGACTGACAATCCAAAAACGGAACTTTATCGGTTCTTTAATGAGTTCGTTGGCATAGGCTAGCCATTATCGGATCAGTACATCCTTGCTGTCTGGGTATGATGTTGTTTTCACCTAAAAACCGTATTTATTTAAAACCTTATTCAAATTTTTTTTTTTTTTTTAATTTTATTAAGGTGTCCCAAGAAGTCCTTACGGTCTTATCACAAAGCACCGCAGATGAGCATTTAATTGGAAGTTCACACCTCCTTCTTATCCGATGTCGCCAGAGGTGGGTTTGATCCACGGATCCTTTGTTTCTGAGGCAAGTGTGCTACCACTACGTCATTAGGGATGTGGAGTTGGAGTTGGAGTCGTGGAGTCGGAGTCGCGACATTTGTAGCAGAGTCGGAGTCGCTATCGACTCGCGAATCGAATCGCGACTCGATAGCGATAGTTTTCCTATTAAAGTTGGAACTTTAATAGTAAAACCTCTCGATATTGTACATGCATGTACAAAATATTTAATCTTCAAATAATTTTTCATATATTTGGTAAAAATTTTTTTTTTCCCGTTGGAGTCGGATTGGAGTTGGAGTCGGAGTCATACTCTGGAAATTTCAACAATTAGAGTCGGAGTCGGAGTTGGTACTTTTTTTTTATGACTTCACATTTATGATTTATATTTTATGATACTGCAAAATTTATTACTTTAGTTTTTTTTGTCTTTTCATAATTCACAGACCTGAGATCATTCAACGGTAATATGTCGTAGTCAACAAAATATCATACAGACGCTTTAATATTTTAAAATTGTCTTAACTACACCGAGTAGGAAAAAAGATTCGTTTTTTTGCCGCCTAAGATCTTAAAAAAAAAAAAAAAAAAAAAAAAAAAAAAAAAAAGCCTCGTGGGCCACCATTTGCTGACTGCCAACTACATATACATCTTTGGGAACTCCAGTGTCCAAATTTGCCTACTAATTTTTTGAATATAATTTTCCTAGAAGGTACGCCCCCCTTTGGACGGCCCAGTTTCTATTTACAGAAATTTTTGTAATTTTTCATTTTTTTTAAAAAAAGGTTTTATCGGAACAGATCAACATTTAATCTTAGTTAATTAACTTAAATCTATTAAGAAGCTCAATGAAAGATTGCATTGTTTTTATCAGATCTTTGAGCGCTATTCTGTTTATTCTATAAATTGATTTTAAGTTAAAAATTTCTTTAATGAAATTTTAAATTTGTTATGAAATTTGTTAATGAAATTGTTAAATTTGTGCTAACAGGTTTTGCCGAAGCGTAATAAAATGAAAAGAAAAAAAAAAAAATCTATTTTAAAACAAGGATTAAAATCCTTGTTTTTAAAACAAGGATTAAAATCCTTGTTTTAAAACTGATCTGTCTCATTAAGGAGACCCTCCAAGATTTTTTTTTTCTTTTCATTTTATTACGCTTCGGCAAGACCTGTTAGTACAGTATCCACTGTAAATAATTTTATGTACTTAACATAGAGTGAAAAAGTTTAAAAGTATTTTTTTAAATATTTATACATTTATGTTCTTCATCTGTAAAATCACAAAATATAACTAAAATAAAGTGTTTTAAAAAAAACAAGCAACTATTTAAATAACTAAAATTTACTATTTTAAACTTACAAGATCTTTTTAACAATTACAATTTAATGTATGACTTATAGGCTTTACTATACAATAGTATAGCCTATACATTAGGCAGTAGTTATAGTCTAAACATTTTTTATTATATCGTATTTTAATCTTACAAGAAGATTACTTATTATCACTTTTTTTTGACCCATTTCTAATACAAGCTTTACTTATTTTGACAACATTCTTTAGAAATTTTTTTTACAAGAATATGGTTTCTCCATGAACCTTTTTTTAATGTTTCCTGCATAAGTGTGACAGAATATATATTTTAAAGGTTATTTTGGTTTATAAGACTTTTGGTTTAAGGTTATTTTGGTTTAAAAGTAAAAAGAATATATGCCACAAGTTTTCCAAGGTTATCTGAAAATTTTGATTGGAGTAAAACGTGTGAAACTTGTACGTTCAAGTTTGTACATGTTATTTAAAATTAAATTTGAATAAAATGTATTAGTTTATATTTATAATTTGTGCAAATATGTGTACAAAAAATATTAGTTGAAAATTTGAAGTAAAATATCTTTTTATTTATCATATAAAACTATTAGAATCAATTAAAAAGATAAAAATTTTTTTTTTATTATAATATTAAAAAAAAAAAAAAAATCTTGTGTAACCCAACTTATCAATAATTTTGATTGAAAAATATTATAATAACTAATTTTCTTTAATATAAGTAGACTTCATTTCAAATAACCATATGTATCAGTTAAATAATATCTTTATTTGGGTCATTCCATGCCAAGTGGTGCAAAGGTCCCTTATGGACCATTTCAGATTTTATTGAAATCTTTTGATTTTGTACATATATATGTGAAAAGCATGTTTTGAAAATTTTAGATCAATATATAATATGGTTCTTGAGAAAACGCTATTTAAGTAGCTATTACTATTATGCATAAAATTTCACTCTACAAGAAAAAAGGTTTTTTTTTGTCATTTTTATCAGCCAACAACTTTTGAACAAATTAGTTTCATGCTTCAGTTATTATTAGTTAGCAAGTGTGCTGTGGATACATTAGGAAACAAAAAAAATTTCAGTTCTGGCATCTTAACTTTTTCCATAATGGCGGTCTAAAGTTGAGATTTTTGTTTTTAAAATAATTTTTTTTGTGATTTTAATGATCTTAATCTTGAAAACTAATTAAAAGATTAATACAAATCAAATTGCCTGCTGATCTACATGTGGTGGATAAACATTTTTAAAAAAATCAGTTGATTAAAGAGCTGCATTTAAAAGTTATAGATCTCCAAAATGAGTCGGATCAAGATTTTTGTAAAATTGATCTGTGATGCAAAGCATCTGTTACCTAAGATGGCACTTTTTATTTTTCATAAAATTTTTTATACGCATCAATTAAAGAGTGTTAATTAATAAAAACCAAAAAAATTAATGGGCGCTTATTTATAACCCTAAAAGGTAGTCTCTAAAAGTCAGGTAAATTTTCCATAAAATTCTGAAATTGACATAATAAATAAATGCATTGAATTATATAATGTTATTTATTATGAAATATCAATTGAAAAATATCAATGTTTATAGCCTTATAATCCCTTTAGATAAAGAACTTTTAAATCCCAATAGATAAAGTCCCCTCCCCTCTGTCCCCTCCCCTCTTTATAATACAATATTTTTTTTAATGAAAAACAAACAAAATGTTTTTAAGAAAATAAACAAAATTAACAAAATTTACAAAAAGTTAAATTTCTCAAATAATAAAATAATCTCATTGATTTCTTTTAAGTCAATACTATAAAATCTTCCACTGTTTGACTGGATTTTAAGAGATTGCACTTTGCATAAAATATGCATCAGAGGTACCCAACAAAGATCATCTCTGCATGGCCATGTGAACTTGTTACATAAAGACTTTTTCATGAATTTCATATTAAGATCTTGATGCTCTTCTGAAATACTAAGAATATTTCCTAAATACCATTGAGCATCGTAAATGCAGGCCACATATTCTCCTGGTGAGTAACTTGAAATTTTATTAATAAAAATTCTGCAAATAATATCAAATGAGACTCTTCTTATTTTTATTGAGGTAAGTGACATTGGGATAAAACTGTGGTGGTTTCGTGTCCCAGGTATTGTAGAACAAGAACGATATCTCTCTTCCAAATTGAAGTTTGTAGTGTTTCTATTGAAACTTTGTCAACAAAAAAAAAAGATATTCCTTTGACGTGTTGAACACACCAGCTGTACATTTTGCTTGGTGTGTCAATAGGATCGTTTAGTGATTGTAGACTGGCTCGTGCAACAAGACGTTTCACTGTTCCACCAACACCATCACAAGGGCTTTTACCATGCGATGTTGCAAAAAAGTGCCACTCTGCAGTCATGTCAAAATCGTGTTTATGGTAGCATAAGTTGATAAGATTTTTATATTGTGATGCAGCTCCATCATTAAAATAGATAATGTGTTCAAATGTTTGTAATTGTTTAAGTTTATCAATAACATTACCGATAAAGCAATGAACAGCATCTGTTCCATGTTTCAGATGATCTGATATAACACAATAACTTTGACTATCAAGTTTTCCATCTTTTTTAAAATACGCAACAAAGGGGTGCACAGTTGCTTGGCTGTTATTCCAGTGAAAACCTTGCACTGCATCCTGTATTAGAAAACTATAGTTTTCTGCAAAGTCAAGAAGAACCAAAGCTTGATTTTCTTTTAAATTAGTTTTCAAATGTTGGTAGTAGGTGGTTTGACTTTTGGATATAAAAAGATGCTCTTGTAAACTATCTAACTGTTCATAAACCATTTCAATAAATTCATCTAAAGGTAGAGTTGCTGGTACTAAAGTACATTGGTAATTTGATTTTTGCCATTGATAAAAGTTAACTTCACTAATTTCATTTTCTGTAAACAAAGTGTCAATGTAGTCTAACAAAACCTTTTTGGCAGGACATTTATCGCAGCTATGCAGCATACAATCTCTATTTTCAATGCTACAAACCATTAATTTCAATAAGATTTTGTAATCAGCAATTCCAGGAATTTTCTGTACAAGGAGCTTTACATTTTGATGGTACTGGCAAACGCAAACTGCATGCAGACCAGAAGCACCACCCACAGGAATGCACCACTTGGGCCTTAGCTCACAAAATTTTGAAAATCCAACTTTAAGATGATTATTTCTTTTTAAACTCAATATGTAGCTCTTTCATATTGACTAGTAGAAGTCGCTTTTGGATATGTTGCTTTATACTATCTACTTTAACTGAAACAAACTCTTTATTTCCTGGACAAACCCTTGAATAGTCATCGTATTCATAGAAATGAACAACCTCTGTAATTACATCTTCGCTTAGTTTTCTACCCAATTTTGGAGAAGGTTTTGATAGTATTCCACTTTTTTTCCTTAATTTTCTGGCTTGTACCACAGATCTTTTTGAAGTCAAAAAAAATTTCTGAGTTTTCTCTATTGACCAACTGTCTGGAGTGAGTGTAAGAAGTGTGATTTTTTCAGAATTTGACAATGTTTTTTCAAATTTTGACTTAATTTGAGTCATAATATTGTCTAAATCTGTGTTTGTTTTTTTCAAACATTTTTTTGAGGGTGATTCAATTCCACCAAGTGCAGCTATTTCTAAACCTAGCACATTGGCAACAGCCTTTTGTGTATGAGCTCTTACGCTATCAATTTTACGCTTTCCATATGCAACTCTATCTTTTTTTGAAACAATTTTGAGAGGTGAGCATCCAAAACTTGCAATACTTGAATTAAGATCTTCTTTTAATGTATGGTTGTCAACATAAATTTCTTTTTCTTGGACTTCATTTTCTTTTGTATTATGTTTGCAATTCAGAACTTTTCTGCAACTAGTGCAAATTTTTTGACCAGGTATTAAACCGAAATCTTTGGCTTATGAAAGACTGATAACTCTAAGAGAATCTAAAAAATAACGGAAATAATTATTAAATATTGTTTTTTTTTATTTATTTAGTGTTATTAGGTATTTTTATTAAGTTATTTTTTATTTATTTAGTGTTATTAGGTATTTTTATTAAGGTATTTTTATTAAGTTAAGATATTAAATATTGAAACTTACTTTTCACTTTTTTTGCGTGCTTGTTCAACGGATTACAACAATACCTGCGATGTTCATTCTCATACCTCGACAAGTAAACTTTCTCGTGATAGCTACAAATAAAATCTATGGGATTTATTTTGCTTCTCAAAGAAATAAGCTCTTGGTTTAGTGTAGACAGTTCTTGGTAGCGTTTACTTTTTTTAGATAGATAGCACTGTTCATTTAATGCTTTACCAATACAGCAAGTACAAAGCTCAGGCATATTACTTATTATTAATTAGTTCTAAAATACAACAATTTATTTGATTTTATTAGTACTTTTTAGATTGACATACTAGTAATATAGAATTAAATGAAACAATGACTTAACTTTTATAAAGTAATAATTTTTTATGGAAAATTTACCTGACTTTTAGAGACTACCTTTTGGGGGTTTTAAATAAGCGCCCATTAATTTTTTTGGTTTTTATTAATTAACACTCTTTAATTGATGCGTATAAAAAATTTTATGAAAAAAAAAAAGTGCCATCTTAGGTAACAGATGCTTTGCATCACAGATCAATTTTACAAAAATCTTAATCCGACTCATTTTGGAGACCTATAACTTTTAAATGCAGCTCTTTAATCAACTGATTTTTTTAAAAATGTTTATCCACCACATGTAGATCAGCAGGCAATTTGATTTGTATTAATCTTTTAATTAGTTTTCAAGATTAAGATCATTAAAATCACAAAAAAAATTATTTTAAAAACAAAAATCTCAACTTTAGCCTGCCATTATGGAAAAAGTTAAGATGCCAGAATTAAAATTTTTTTCTTTTTCCAAAGTATTTACAGCACACTTGCTATCTTATAATAAGTGAAGTATAAAACTAAATTGTTCAAAAGTTATTGGCTGTTAAAAATGATGAAAAAAACCTTTTTTCTTGTAGAGTGAAATTTTATGCAAAATAGCCCACTACTTAAATAGCGTTTTCTCAAGAACCATATTAGATATTGATCTAAAATTTTCAAAACGTGCTTTTAACATATATATGTACAAAATAAAAAAATTTCAATAAAATTTGAGATGGTCCATGAGGTACCTCATTAAAATTTGCACCACTTGGCATGGAATGACCCATTTATTTAATATATATTTATAATACTTGAATTTGTTAAACTATATAAATTTTTGATTCCTTGTTTAGTGTTTTAATTGTTTAAAAATTAATTTTAAATATCAGAAAACTTAATTACATTTTGCTTTGTTAATTATTATTTATGGTAAAATTCTGATTTTGTTATGAAGTATGGAGAATTATATGTTCATAAAGAATATAGGTGAAGGCTCATTTGGTAAGGCTGTTTTAGTTAAGAAGAAAAATAATGGGAGACAATATGTGATTAAAGAAATATGTATTTCTAAAGTAAGTTTATATTTTTATTATATTTCAATAGAAATCTTGATTTATCTATTGTTTTGTTTTTCAAATAGCATTTATATAAGAGTTAAACATTGTAAAAGCCCTTTCATATATATTTTTAAGTATTATTGGCATAATAGCTTTTATACACTTTTTAAATATATTTTTAAAATATACTTAACCACAGATTTGCTATTCTTTTGCTTGATCATTTTTGATTTGTAATATTTCTAAATCCACAGATTACAATAATTAATAAGATTTGTATTATTTTTAATATTAGTTCATTGATTAATGAGATTTATATTGTTTTCAATATTAGTACATTATATTATTTTTAATATTAATTAATTGATTAATGAGATTTATATTGTTTTTAACATTGAGAATTTTATATTGTTTTTAAAATTGATACATTGATCCTTCATATTTATATCATTTTATGAATGTAATGAATATAATCTTTGTTGATAGTTCATAGTGTTAAGTTGGAGTCCTATAGAGATTCATTTAAAAGAGTTTTTCAACATTTTTTTCTTTTTTTACTACTTAATGTGTCTTTCCCTATTATAGGTGGTGTGGTGTGCCGGTGACCTGATGATGAAATAACTTTTCTTTATTTTGTTTTTGTTACAAAATTGAAAAGCTTTTCTTTATGTTTTCTTTGGCTTTTTCATTGTTTTTATATACCTCAATTAATGCCATTTTAGAATTGGTAAACCTTTTTTTATCATAGTTCCTCTCAATTAAAAAATTCAAGTAAAGTTTGCATAAATTTGAAGGCAGTTTTTGTCATGCTGTGAATGACAATTTAGGTTGACCTATTTTTTATGTTTTTTATGGATTGTTTTTTTATGGATATTTTCATGGATTTTGTATTGAAGAAAAGTATTTTTTTGCCTCAACATTTATAATCAAAACATAGTAAAACCTAGTTAAAACAAATTTAATAAGCTTAAAAGCATTACTTAGAAATTAGAAAATTTGAATTTTCAATATTATTATTTTTATTTTACATTCTCACAAAAGTATCTGGATGTTGCCTTTATAAGTTTTTTCAATAATGGCTCTATAGCTGTTGTGAAGGTAACCTAAGAGAAAGAAAACTCATTTAAAAAACCCAGTTTGTGAATACGAGTAGGGCTTTTAAACCTTTTATGTTAATCTTCCTAGTAATAGTGCAAAAAAAGTATACTCAGTTCTGATCTGCAAAGGTTAGCAGGTTAATGCTAGGAAGAGTATCCAGAAGTTAAAGTTAAAATTGTTTCACCTCTAAAACAGTTAACATTGTGAAGCATTGTGAAAACCTATCAAAGCTACAAAAATCTGTGGAAAAAACCATGGAGGATAAGCATTAAAGCTAAAAATGGCTTAAGTGTAATGAAATCTTAAATTAACCATAAACATATTTTACTTAAATTAGGATTTTAGGTAGAATTTAAACTTATCATTTGATGCAATAGTGATTATTCAATATGATAATCATTTAAAAAATAATGTGGTATGAGGTTTTTGCTATGTGGCAATACAAAAAACTAAAATGAGTGTTTTTTATTTAAAATTCTGACAAGTTTTATTAATGCAAATCAAAAATGCAAATAATTTTTTGTATTTTTTCACTTTATTATTGTAATTAACTTGTTTTTTTCTTTTTACAATTTTTAATCTATGAATTTTTTTCTTTGTTCAAAACAATGTAAAATATGTCATACATTTTAATATGAAGAAAAGTTGATAAATAGTTTTATGAACAAATTCGAGCCTAAGTTTTCCTAAATCAGGGGCTGCAAATAACTAATATGTCTAATATAGATGCTGTAATCTAAAACAAATACAATTTCAATTTAATTTAGATGTCTATTAAAGAGCAATCAGAAGCTCATAAAGAGGTAATGTTATTTTTTAAATATTTTATAACATATATTTTTATCTTAAAAAGATGAGTATTATTTTGGTCATAGTATTTTCTTATTTAAAAAATATATAAAGATATTAGTTATAAAATGTGTTTAGCAAAAAATGACTTGTTAAAGACTAGAGTAGTGATAGCTCATAACTTAATTTGATTAGTATTTATTGCAACACAAAAATGTACAACATGTGTAACCACATGTTGCACATTTTTGTTTAGCTTTAAAAACAACTTGTTCTAGTTTTTTAGTCAGTGACACAGGACTTTTAAAGATTGTACACAATTTTTAAATTTTTAAAATGAAGCAAAGGTTTGAAAAGCTACTTTTTGTTTTTTAAAAGCTATATTTTTTATTTTTAAAATTTGTTAAATTGAAACAGTTATTTTAAATATATAAAAATTTTTTAAGCATAAATTTTTATAAATTTCCAATTTTTTAAAAAAACAATCCTCAGTTGCTTATAAGAGCAATTAGTATTTATCATTTTTTAATTAGGCATCAGTTTTGTCTCAACTCAAGCATCCTAATATTGTCAGCTATTTAGAATCATTTCAAGGTAAGCTAATTTTTATTTATAGCAATTTCAAGGTATTATAAGTTTTATTTAAAATAGTTTTATCCTTAAATTTTATTTATTACAATTTAAATGTCTATAAAGTTTAATTTACTACTCCTCAGAATTAGAACCTAATTAACCTTAAAGTGTTTGAGGGCAGCAAAAAATTGCAGACCTCATTTTTATGTTTTATGGTTATCCCTTTGTGTAATATTTTTTTTGCCAACCTAATGCAAATCTCTAACAATTAATTGCTCATTTTTCCTAATTCTAAGGGCTGATTTATAGTAATTGAATTTAGATTTTTAAAATTGTTTTAATCTTATTCACAAGTGAAATTAGTTTTGGTTTAAGTGACAGGTCATTTAAGTATTTAGATATTTCTATATTTACATATTATAGAATTTAGCCATGAATTTTAGTATAATCATAAGGATTACTTTTAGATCAGAGCTTCAAATGTTAAAACATATTGGAAAGTATAAACAAAGAAATCCAAATTTTGTTACAAATCTGATTTATATATTTTGTACCTTCCAATATGTTTATAAAGTTTTTTTTGCTATTCTATCATAAGTTTATGTCATATAAGTTTATGTCAGGTCAAATATATGGTCTTCATGATCACCCTGCTACTGGTAAAATGTAACCCAGTGCAACATGTTCCATGTCCTGCTGCCTTGTGGGATTTGCTTTTTAAGCAAAGGCGGAAAGAAGTGTACTTCCTGTCTATTTATTAACTTTCATGCCTATAGTAATCAGGCTTGGTCGGGAAGCGGGAGCGATCGCTCTCAAATACTGACAACGGAAATTATATTTAGTTGCAAAAAACTGGCTAGGTTTTTTAGCCGTTTTGAGAACATTTAAGTTTATGTACGAAACAAAAAATTTTTGTTTTACGGACATACATGGAAACACAAAAAACTTAAATGTTCTCAAAACATCTTGGTGCGGAAGAATATAAAGAATATTCGCGAACACTAAAAACCCGCCAAATCAACAAACAAACTAATTCTATTAGTTCAAAAAATACGCTGACTAAGCGAAATAAAGTTTTAGAGTATTCTATTGAAATAAATGTATTAAATATATATTATTTAAATTGTCAAAATTTTGAAAGTTTATTATAAATTATAGAATTTATTACTTATTTTTTATTTAAAAAGTATGTATTCTTTATGTTAATGTAATTTTGTGTATCTGTTTTTTATCGTTATGTATCTTTTAAAGCAATTTTTATGGTTTAATTTTTATGGTTTAATTTGTTTTTTATCGTAATGTATCTTTTAAAGCAATTTTTATGGTTTAATTTGTAAACAAAGACTTAGAAAAATATTTGCGTTTTCAATGAAGTTAATAACCATCTTTAAAGTTAATAAAACTAATTATATAACAAATATATAAGAAGTTTCTGGTTACTAAACACAAACAACGCAAACAAAGTAACTCGCGGATGAACAAACACACTGCGTCTAAGGTTACGACAGAACAAAAATATATATAGCAAGTTATTAGATATAAAGTAAAGTTTCTAGATATTGGTTTACTAACTCTTATTATTTTTGGTTCAGTTGCCATTCTTAAAAATTCGTTATACTTTTTTCTGTTTTAAATACTAATTAAAATTAAAAAGCCCACTCACTAAACATCATCAGCGATATTGTGAAGCAGTTTCGCTTCCTCGTCATATAGTATTTTTAACCTTGATTTTTATATAGGTAATTCAGGCCTTGTGATGAATAAAAACTGCGCAACGCATAAGCACGACGTGATTTTTGACATCATTAAATTCTTTTCATTTGCTTTTCATATTTATCGACATTAATTGCACCAATTTACTTAATTACCGCAAAACTACTTTAAATCATTAATGTAGAAATGTTATTATTTAAAAATGTTTTGGAATGTTTCGTTTTTTAAAATGTAAAAACATTTGTTTATTTTCTCGACGTTTGACACGTTTTGTCTATACTAAACGAATAAAAAACATTATAACTAAACATTTAAAAAAGATTATAAAATATGCTAATATTTGACTTTTTTTTATCAAATATGTAACTTAAAGTTTTTCAAATAATTATTTTTTCTTTTTAAAAAGTCAGCGAGTAATAAACTGGAAATTTTAATATTGTACGATTAAAAAATGTGCAATAGCTAATATTTTTACTAGCAATTTTATATAATATTTTTTTATTTATTTATTTTTATTTATTTTCATAAAGCGGTTGATAAGCACAATCATTTATATTGCTAAAAAACTTTAACGAACGTTTTGAATAGATTTTTAATGTTTACAAGGAATTTTATTTTTGGTAAAATAAAATAAAAGAAAATGCTAGAATATAAATCTTATAGGTATAAAAGACATATTTCAGCGAAAAAATTATTCTTAAAAATTATTCTTAAAAATTATTCGAAAAACTACTGACGTTCCATTTTTCAGCAGCTGTTCTTGAGCACGCTTCGTTGAGTTTCGGTAGCTTCTAACAAAAAAGCGATTGTTATTATTTAAGTAATTTTTTTCAAGTTACTTTTTACAAAAATTTTAATAGCTGTACTTTTTTATTGAATCAAGTAGAATACGTTTTAATATTAATCCTTTTATTTTTTTTTATTTGCGCTCACCAATTTTTAAAATATTTCCTCAAAATTACTCTTAAATACTTTAAATACATCTAACAGTTAATAAATATTTGTAAATCTATAGAATAATTTTAAAACCTAACAAACCCCCGTAAAATAATTGTTCAAGTTAAAAATCTAAAACTAAAAGAAAGTATTTTTGTTCAATTTTATCGACAACTTTGCTATTGCTGAATAATTTTATTAAAATGTTAGCTTAAAAAGATTTAAACTTTTTTTTTATCTGAATTTTTTCTACTTGTAAATAATGAGCATATTTAGTTTTTCTTTAATTCAAACTTTTATATCAACAGCGTGGGGTTTTTAAAATACTTTATTAAATGTTAAAATAATCATAAATTACTTCATTAAAATTCTGCTCAAAAATATCTTTAAATATACTCAAACAAAAAATTTTTTGCTCGACGCAAATAGCCCTAGCTACACGCAAAATCGCTCTTGGACGACGTAAAATTCACATCGCTCGACGCTTTATCGCAAGGCCTGGTAATTTAACTTTTTTAGTAATTCAATGATTTAATTATTTTATTTGTTTATCTTACTAAGAAGAATTGCTTCAAATATGTTAAACTTTTTGAACTACGCGAAACATAAAATAGGTAATAAAAAAATTAACTTTTTTATTTATAAAATAATTTTGCTTAAATAAAACTAAAACTTTCAAAATTTGTTAAATAAAGAACATTTCTTTTCTTTTTAAACAATCGTAAGATGTTACTTTATATAAAAAACGTCACTTAATTATAAAAGAAATTATGAAAAAACATCACTTTTTTGAAAGAGCGATGTTTCGAAAATATTTGTTCTAAACGTAATGTATTTTGCTTTAAATTTTTTTGTGTTAAAAGATATTTTTTTTCCTAATTTTTTTATTTATTTGTAATTGTCTCTCATCAGTCCAATTAATCTTAAGCGCAATTTTTTTTTGCTTTTTGAAATGTTCTCAAAGTGACTAAAAAATCTGGCCAGCTTTTCGCAACTAAATATTATTGCTGTGGTCAGCAATCAAGAGCGACCGCTCCCGTTTCCCGACCAAGCCTGAGTAATATATATATTTTTTAATTTTTAATTTATTTTTTATATATATATATATACATTTATTTATTTTTTTAATTTTATTTTTTATTATTATTTTTGTGTGTATCTTATATATAGTTGGAGGTACCTTAGTTACTGTGTTAGCTCACCTGTAATTTACTTTATATGTATGTTTGTGTTCTGTCTTCTCTTGACCTCTGACGCAATTTTGACTAAGTTTGCTATCTGTATGTTTGTGTTCTGTCTGAACCTTTGACATGGTGTTCACTCACCCTTAAATTACTTTATGTTTGTTTGTGTTCTGTCTGAACCTCTGGTGCAGTGTTTACTCACCCGTAAGTTACTTTATGTATGTTTGTGTTTTGTTTAAATCTCTGATCCAGTGTGAACAGTGCGTAACTAACTATTGACTTCAACTACAAAATCTACTCTCACCTTAATCTCTAGTATTTTGTTAGATGATTTTCTTAAAACATTTTTAAAACATTTTGTTTAATGTTTAAAGTAATCTTTACAGAAAGTAACTCTTTTTAACCACTCAGGTCAGGTTCAAGATTATCACAATCACCCTGCCTACTGGTATTATATAACCAAGTACTACCTGCCCCATGCTCTGCTGTATTGTTTCCTTTTTTAGGCAAATGCTAGGAGAAATAAATTAAGACTTGAAACTTAGGGCTGTACTGGATTTAATTTTTTGCAAATCTGGCCAAAGCCGGATTTGCTAGATTTCTACTGACATATCCGGCCGGAGCAGGTATAATTATGGTCAACAATGTTGACCATTCTCAATACCAAGTGACAACTTGGTATTTTCTGTTAAACTTCATTGTTATTGAAATAAAAGGGCACAATTTCTCATAACATAACATAACATAACAAAATAATTGATAAACAATTAAAACTTTCAATTTGAAAGTGAGGTAAAGTAACTTCAGTTTCAGTTATTTTTCTAAAATCCCTTTGATCTGTTTGGAATTGTTTTTTAAAAATATTAAGTGACCTACATTATATAGCAGAAGTGAACTACAATGATCATTGAAAACCTCCCCAGCCACACTGGACAAATGTTCTGATGGTGCACTTGTTGGTGGGGCACCCAAATAAATGCAAGCTAACTTCATGAGTAGCCTCTTCAAATGGAGCAGCACATTCAGCATTTTCAACCACAGACCATTGGGTATACAGTTGGGCAGGAAGTTCCATTAATTTCTGAACAATAGACAGTTAATGCACGACGCTTTTCACATAATTGATGCAGTATGTAAAACGTTGAATTCCATATGCTCATGTCTTGTATCAGCTGGTGGTAAGATAAACAAAATTCACCCTGCAGCTCCTTGAACTGACCAGTCGCAAACAAAGAATGCTTAAAATGACCTAATTTCTTTCCAATACTAATTTTATCTGATACTGATCACTGGCTGAGCAAGCCATCATGTACACATAACTAAATAGTATGTGCAAAGCATCCAAGGCTTTCTATGTTTGCATCACGGAAACGTTTTGATATATTTGCTGCATCATCTCGAAGTATGACATGACAGCTTCAAATGTCAATGTTCCATTTGTCAAGAATCTGCTAAAAGGTATTCATCAGTGCAGGGGCAGTACGATGTCCAACAAATAGCATACAGTCCAACACAAAGCTCATATTTTCAAAGTTCTCTGTCAGCCAGTGGGCAGTTAAACCCATGAATGATTGTACTGTATTGCCTGCTGTCCATGTATCAGTGTTAAATGACAGAAACGGAGTACTTACTTGATCTAGCATTACCAACAGTTAAGCACACACCATTGTTTATTTCAGGAACTAATTGGTCTGCAAAATATTTCTGTGAAGGAGCAGTGTACCCCCTCTCTTAAACTCTTATTAGTTCAACCCAGCCGGTCTTCTTAACAACCTGAATCGGTTTTATATCTGTTATAATCATCTTAGCAATAACACGATGAATTCTCAATTCATACTATTATTGCTAAGATGATTATAATAGTGGCAATGCAATTTTTCTTGTTATCTCCAGATGCTCTCTACATCGTATACTCACTAAAGATCTGTGTCTCCATGCTTACAAAATTCAATTAATACATCTATTGAAGCCCAATAACCAATGCACAGCGAAGAGAGTTTGTTGAATGGATTATTAAGCAACAACAAATGAATGCCGATTTTCTGAGCAAAATCATCTTAAGCGACGAAGCACATTTTCACCTTGATTGCTTTGTTAATCGCCAAAATTGTCGCTTTTGGGGTTCTGAAAACCTACATGTGATTGTCAAAAAACAAATGCATCCACAACGTGTTACTGTTTGGTGTGCATTTTGAGCTGGAGGCATAATTGTACCACACTTTTTTGAAAATGAGGCTGGTCAATCAGTGACTGTTACTGGTGCTCAATATCGCAACATGATAACACAATTCTTTTTGCCAAAAAAATATTGATGTGGCCAATATATGGTTTCAACAAGACGGTGCCACATGCCATACAGCCCGTGAAACACTTCAAATACTGCATGAGACATTTCCAGGTTGTGCACTCTCTTATTTCGGTGAAAATTGGTCCCCTAGATCATGTGATTTAACACCATATCATTTTATGGGGTTATTTAAAATCACAGGTCTATGTCAACAAGCCCACAACCATGCATGCATTATAGGAGAAGATTTAACACTGCATCAATGAAATTCAGCCACATTTATGCAGAACTGTCATGGAAAATTTCAACCAATAAGTGCGTATGTGTATGCAAAGCCAAAAATTTTGAAAATTTTGAATTGTTTGAGCATGGTTTCTTTTGAAGTTTTTATAAAAGCATTCATTTTAAGTAAAATTAAACAGTTAGGTGGTGTAAAGGGTTTTTATGCTTAACATGTTGATTTACTTTTGGAATGACTTAAGTATAAACAGAACTTGACTCATTCATAGATAGAGTACAGCCTCACTCTTCTCCATGGTTTTCCTTACATTGTGCTGCTACAATTGCCAATCGAAACCGTAACTTCCATATCTATTAGCAAAACAATTCTCCAACAAACAGACATCTATTTTTTACTGCTAGGAACCATTGTAAAGAGGTTTTGTTTAATGCCAAAGCCTGTTCTTCTCAGATCATAAAAATCTCGTATTTCAACCCAAAAATTAGGCTCTCGTGACTTCTGGAGAATCTTTAATAGTATCAATAATACAGGCAAGTCTGTAATTCCACCTCTTTGTATGGTTCAGACTTTGTCACCTCACCTAAAGACAAAGCTGAATTGTTTGCTAAGAACTTTTTCATTGATATCATCTCTTGATTCCACTAGTTGCGTTCTACCTGATATAGCCGTCATACAGGTTGATCCATTGGTCGACATTCGTATCACTCCAGCTTCTGTATCTAAAGTGATTTCCTGCTCAGACTCTTTTACAGCTTGTGGCCTAGACAACATACCTATTATAGTCTTGCAAAAGTGTTCTTCGGAACTGTCGTCTTTCCTTTCAAAACAGTTCAACAAGTGCTTATCAGAGTCTTGTTTTCCAGCCTGCTGGAAAGCAGCATCTGTTATCCCAATTTTTAAAAATTCTGGAGAGTGATCTGATTCGTCTAACTACCGTCCCATTAGTCTTCTTCCTATCATAAGCAAGGTTTTTGAATCTTTAATTAACAAACACTTAATCTCTTATCTTGAATCTAATAACTTACTTTCTGATCACCAATATGGATTTCGATCTTCTCATTCTACGGCTGATTTGCTAACAGTAATAACCGATAAGTTTTATTGCGCATTAGATAAAGGTGGAGAGGTTAAGGCCATCGCTCTTGGTATTTGTAAAGTGTTTGATAAAGTTTGGCATGCTGGTCTTCTGCATAAGCTTTCTTCTTACAGTGTATCTGGAAGCATCTTTAAGATTATTGAATTCTTCCTTTCCAATTGTAGTATAAGAGTTGCCCTTGATGAACAGCACTCTTCCTCAAGGTTCCTCAAGGTTTAATCCTTGGTCCTATGTTCTTTTTAATTTACATTAATGATCTTTCAGATATTCTCACATCTAAGGTGGCATTGTTCGCTGATGATACTACCATTTATTTTTGTCATGATAAGAAGCCAACTCCCTCTGATTTCTTGCAGTGGGCATTTGAGCTTGGTTGGTAAACTTTAATTAAGATAAGACCAAATTTTTTTCAGCCAATGGTTATCACATTAATTTAAACCTTTCTATATTGATGAACGGTAATGTACTTGATAAGTCATATACCCTTCATCTAACTCTTACTTCTGATCTTTCTTGGAAACCTTATATCAAATCTGTTGCAAAATTTGCATCTGCTAAAGTTGCATTTTTTATCGAGCTCGACACTTTCTTACTCTGGATTCTATACTCTATCTCTATAAATCTCAAATCCGACATGGTATGGAATACTGTTGCCATATCTGGGGCGGATCTTCTAATGATGCCCTTTCTCTTTTAGACAAGGTGCAAAAACGCATTGTAAACATAGTTGGACCTGCTCTTGCAGCCAACCTTCAACCTCTGTCACATCGTCGTAATGTTGCTTTCTCTTTTCTACAAATACTATTATGGGCACTGCTCTAAAGAGCTAGCATCTCTTGTGCCATTTACTAAAATTCATTCTCGTGTTACTCCTCATTTAATTAAGTCTCATCCTTTTTCTGTTACTGTTCCTAAGTGCTCCAAAAATCTTATTCGTCTAGTTTTTTCCTAAAACATCAGTTCTTTGGAATTTGCTTCCTTCATCTTGCTTTCCTGATTCTTATAATTTGCCCTCTTTTAAGTTGTCTGTCAATCGTTATCTTGCTCTACAATCTTCATCTTTTCTCTTCCAGTAACTTCCAACACTAATTAGTGGTTGCTTGCAGCCTTGTTGGAAGCAAAGATGTTTTCTTTCAACAAGGCTGAAGCAAACATCTTTGCTTTCAAATATATATATATATATATATATATATATATATATATATATATATATATATATATATATATATATATATATATATATATATATATATATATGTATATATATATATGTATATATATATGTATACATATATATATATATATATATATATATATATATATATATATATATATATATATATATATATATATATATATATATATATATATACATATATATATATATATATATATATATATATATATATATATATATATATATATATATATATATATATATATATATATATATATATATGTATATATATATATATATATATATATATATATATATATATATATATATATATATATATGTATATATATATATATATATATATATATATATATATATATATATATATATATATATATATATATATATGTATATATATATATATATATATATATATATATATATATATATATATATAGTGCAAAACTGCCTAATGCTAGTTAGGCAGTTTTGCACTATTTCTGACAATTTCACACCAAATAAGGTACAATAGCAATTTTTTTAATGTCAAACATAAAAAACTCTTAATATCTACTATGTCCTCCTTTTACCTTAATCACAGCTGATATTTACCAGGGAATAGATTCATATAAATTAAAAGCCTGGGCTATGCTGTACCATTCTCTTTAAAGTACTCAAAACATTATTTAGCAGTTTGGGGGGGGGGCAACTTTCACCTTGATTATATTCAAATCTAAACTCTGGGAAGGCCAAATCATTAGTTTCACTACTCCTTCCTCTGCCATTTCATTTATATATTTTTTTACCATTCGGAAACAATATTTTGGGTCATTGTTCTGCTGCAGAATAAAATTATGACCTATTAGTCTCGTTCCATTGATATAGCATGGTGCCTTAGGATATCCACATAATGTTCCCCGGTGAGTCGCCCCTCTATTTTGATCAAATCACCTACTCTAGATGAAGATAAACAGCCACAAACTTGTAAAGAGCCTCCTACATGTTTTATAGTAGAGTTTAAACACTTGGGCAGATAGCCTTCTCCAATTCTTTTTTGAACATATCTTTTCATTCTATAAAATTTCGAATTTGGACTCATTGGTGTACAGAACCCGAATAAACGTTAACTGGATCCATTCTTTGTATTGTTTTGCAAATTTAAGTCATTTTTCTTTATTATCTCATGGTAATAATGATTTTGGAATTGCAACACACCCTATTTGAGTAGGTGTCGTCGAATACAAGAAGAGCTGACATTTTCCCCAGCTGTTGTGTTGATGTCCTTCTCCAACTTGATTTATGTTTTTTTTTATTTCTTAGAGAAAGAATTTTAAAATAGTTATCCTCAGCTTTTGTTAGCTTAGGAGGTCTATCACTTTCCTTTCTATTTTTAAGGGAGCCACTTTCTCTAAACTTTTAATGATTTCTGTAACAGATAAATTAAATAGTTAAGAAAGAATATTTGAAAATTCATTGTTAAAATCAATAAGAATGTTTGTGGGAATTTTATTTGGGCCTATTGATTTTCTCGGCTTCAAATTAGATATAAGAGGTGAAACTTGATGAATATTTGTTGGAGATAGGGGTAAACTATGTAAATTTGGATGCTAAAGATATTTTGTTTAGTTTATGTTAGACAAATGAATATTGGATTTAAGTTTTTGTGCTAAAAGCTAAGGTGCATTGAAGTATAACTTTATCTGTTCTAGAAATGCAAATTAAAGCTTCCTTAGGACAGAAAAGTTGTCTCTTTCACTTTCTTATAAATACCGTATTCTCAAATAAACTCTTTAAATCATTTCTTGTTAAATAATCATTTAAATGACTTTTTCAAGGCATCCCTAGATTTATATTGAATTCATTATCAAGACTTAATAAACTTAAATTTTTTTTTTTAAGGTACAGTCTTTCTAAAGCCCCTAGTAACAGCTATGTCTTTTTAGTGAACTGTAACCATTAGTACCTAATTAATTTAGTTTCTTTGAATATCCTGTTTTGGATGAAATTATGATGCTTATAGTTTTTATAAATAAACAAAGAAATCATTCATCTTCCCTCATCAATTTTTGTTTATTTATTTAAAATAATATATTCTTTTAACCAGGGCTGTGGAGTCGGAGTTGCGGAGTCGTGACCTTTTTAGCGGAGTCGGAGTCAGAGTCGCTTTACAAAATTGCGACTAAAACTCCAATAGTAAAACTTCTAGGTATTGCACGTGCATGTACAAAACATTCATTTCACCTTATGTTCATACTAAACCTCAAAGAATGTTTCATAAATTTGTCGAAAAAGAAATTATTAACTTATTGCGTAATATTTTTGAAAGAATTCAAAGAATTTTTCAAAAATTTTGTTTTGGAGTTAGAGTCAGTGTTGGAGTTGGAGTCGGAGTCGGAGTTGTACTTAAAAAATTTCAACAACTGGAGTCAGAGTTGGAGTCGTTACCTTTTTTTTATGACTCCACACCCCTGCTTTTAACCTTAAAAGAGTATATTATATATATAAATATATATATATATATATATATATATATATATATATATATATATATATATATATATATATATATATATATATATATATATATATATATATATATATATATATATATTCATACTGTTATTGCTAAGATGATTATAATAGTGGCAATGCAATTTTTCTTGTTATCTCCTGATGCGGGTACAGCTCTAAAACTCTGTTTAATTGTTCTGAGGCTAAGTGGTAGTAAGGTTACCCAAACTCTGTGGTAGCTTTCAGAGAGTCTGACTTTATCAACAGCTGCAAAATATCAGAGTATTAACAGTGCCATATTGCGCATGGATAGTATCCCTGTTAATATTTTTGGTGTGCCTTGTCGAGGTTACATAAGGAGCCTTATGTTATGACTTAGGGTTAAATAACAGGACAGAGACAATTACATAGCTCATTGCTTAAGAGGCTGTACTCTATATATGAATGAGTCAAGTTCTGTTTATACTTAAGTCATTCCAAAAGTAAATCAAGATGTTAAGCATAAAAACCCTTCCCACCACCTAACTGTTTTAATATATAGGCAAATAATCTCCTAACTTTTTTAATATATAGAAAAATATTCAGACAGACAGAAAAACAAACATCATGTTTCTTTATATTTGCTTATGCAAACGTTGCCATTTGATTAGGATTTTTCGAAACGAACGTATCACTTCAGCAATTTTTTCAAAATAATTTTGCGATCATAAGTTTTTTATTTAGTTATAAAAAACTTATATTTAATATGAAAAACAATTAATTTCACAGACTTAAAATATTGCCAAAACATAAGTACTTTTTTCAATAGCGTCACTTTTAAGTAAAATAACTAAATACACTATAGAAAATAAGTAAACTAAGTTTTTTTAAGTGTTTAAATATTATGTATCCACTTAACAATTAATTTATGTATTAGTTAGGTAAATAGTTTTTATATCAACCTAGAAAACGCTTTTGTTTCCTGTAAATTTGTTGAAATCATAACTTTTTAAGGATATAAATGTGTTGTTTTATTTCTAGACCTTATGCAACTCCACTGTTGTTTTTAAATTCCCCCACAGGAACAGGCCGTACACTCGTTACTATTTGGTATTTACTTAGATTTGTTGTTACAGAGAATTGTTTTTTAAATTAGATGGTGTTTATTTAGCTAGTTATTTTTACATCAAAAAAATTTAGTTCTCTCTGTTCATTTTTAACCACTGATGTGTACCGAATATCTTGTTGATTTAATAAAATATTTTTAGGTATAGTTTTAATTTCATTTTTTATACATAAAAAAAGCATTGACTAAGACCTAGTTCTATTAATTGTTGAATGTCAGTAAGTGTTAACTAAATGGTAGAAACTACTAGTCACATTGGATAACTTTTTTGTAGCTTGTGAGCCTTTATAGCGTCATAAAGTCGTAGGGAAATGCAATTAAATAGGTATAACTGGAAAAGTTTTTTTTATCAAGTTTGTTTTCTTTTCTTAATTTGCACAACATTTTCTGGAACTTTTCTTTAAGTTTCTGGGTAGGATCATAGTTTAATATTATTGAGTTATTTTCTTTATCAAGTTTCTGAAAAGTACCAAATTTGTTTATAACTACAAATCCAGAACCCTTATCAAATGGATAAATATTTAACACATCTCTATTCTTTTTAAAATTATTTAATGCTAATTGTTATTCTCTTGTTAGGTTGTCTGCTAGTTTATATTTTAGTGATTTTATCAATATTTTTCTAACATTTTGGGGTATGTTCTCTGCATCAGATTTTTTGTTTTGTTTCGCTAAATTTTCAATTCTATTGTCTTTTTTAAGAGAAATAAAAAATTATGAAATATGATAATAGTCTATATTTTATTTTTTTGTATATAACTATACTTAGAGGGAGGAGGAGGAGGGGGAAAATGCAATATTTTTTTGTTTAAACAATCATTCTTAATTCTTTTAGAAAAGTTAAATAAACATTTCAGTTTTTGCTATTTTTTTGTGGTTGACCTTATACTTCAATTTTTAAAATTTTAAAAATATTTAAAAACATGTTACTTTAATATTAAAATATTAAAGTAACAAACTAATAAATTAATAAATCATAAACTAGTAATTAAATAAATTAAAATTAATAAACTTCTTTAGAAACCTCCCAGTAATAAATGAGTTTTATCATACAAAATTGCCTTTACTCAGGTATGTTTACTCAGGGTTCTTTTTGTACTTGTCTTTAATAAAGTCAACAATAAAGTATATTTTGGAAATTGTTATTAAATAAGATTAACTGCTCAGTAGTCGTAGAAGCATTTTGTATATATGCATCAAAAATTTTGGATGATTGTATCATTCTTGCAAATAGTTTTGCAAAATTTAGCTATCTTTCTTGAACAGAAAAAAAAAAATGTATTATGGGTTTTGAAAAAAGATACAATAATGGAATAGCTGATGTATTTTTAATCAGTTTTTTGCAATTTATAAAACAATTTCAAATAACATTGAACTTAAGCGTTAGCTCATAGCAATCGGAAATACCGTGGATTACAAAAATTCCTTATGGTAATATACTTAAATATCCAAACCATTGTGAAATCAAGATGAAAGTAATTTTTTAAACCACTTTTATTGAAATTGAAGTAGAAGGCCATGTATTTATAATGAAAAAAAAGGTATTAAGTAATTCAAAATCAGCAAAAAAAAAAATTAGAAAAAGTGGTTAAACTATACAAAATCCTAAAAAGTCAATTTTGTTCCCCCTTTGCTATACTTTACTTTAGTGCTACCTATTGATTTCGTCCGTTATCCGTTTCAAAAACCGGATTACAGTTCTCATCAATTTGCGGTTAACCGACTATTCGGTAAATTAGTGACGCTCTCTGAATACAGGATCTTCTAAATTTCAACGAACGCAGCGTTTTAAACTAATTTTTTAAAAATTAATGTTAAAGTGTACATTTTCAAGACAGTGAATACAGTCATATATTATATATTTATAACAAAACATGGAAAAAGACATATATATTTTTTATATTATAATATAATATACCTTTTTAATTATATAATTAAAAAAGGTAGGAATAATGTACAAGTATAGTTTAAATGTTTTAATATCAGCGGATGTTTTAAAATCATTCTCTCATATAAAAACATTTCATTTGGAAAAATGAGATGTTATGAAGTAAATTTTTTTAGCGTGTATTTTAAAAACTTATTGTTATGCGGACATAGATGGAAACTTGAAGATAAACTTGAATGTTCCCAAAACAACTTGTTGTGTAAAGATAATATAAAGAATATTTGCTAACACTAAAATATCGCCAAATCTACGAATAAACAAATTCTATTGGTTCAAAAAATACGCTGAATAAGCGAATTAGAGTTCCATAATATTCTGAAGAAACTTTCTTAAAAATGTATTGCTTGAGTTGTAAAAGTAATAAATAAATCTTTGAGATTTCTATTGTAAATTGTTTTAAGAATATATTATCAAACAAAACTGATTAAATTAACATTTAAATTAATAAAAGAAATATATTATAATCTTTGATAAATTAACATTTGTCAAACAATAATCGTCATAATTACGATGTTACTTTCTATAAAATTTCGTAAAATTTTTAAGTCGGTTTCTATTATTCGAAAATAGATATTTGATATTGGAACAAAATCCATTAACCGCAAAACCAGATAACCGGCGAAATCACTAGTGCTACCTATTTTATACGCATTTTCTCAAGGATTCCTTCACGCAAAATTAATGTCTGAGGGAATCATATTGTTGCAATCATTAATGATTGTGTAAATAGAATTTGTTTCAAATTGTTAATAGTTATCCAAAGGGTATTGTTGAAGTGATTAAATTGTTAATAGTTGTCCAAAAGGAATATGAAAACAAAAAGGTGAAACTTTCTCTTCATAAAATGAAATTTATGTTGGAAGGTTTAAATGTTTAATCTGATTAAAATGAGCGTTTATATATTTTTATTTTAATAAAATTTTATAATTTTTTTTATGCTTATAACAAGCCTCGGCATGTCTATATATTATGTAAATATATATGTATTATATATATATATATATATATATATATATATATATATATATATATATATATATATATATATATATATATATATATATATATATATATATATATATGTATATATATATATATGTATATATATATAATATATATATATATATATATATATATATATATATATATATATATATATATATATATATATATATATATATATATATATGTATATAAATATATCCATATATTATATCTATCTCTATATATTTATATATATATATATATATATATATATATATATATATATATATATATATATATATATATATATATATATATATATATATATTTAATACATATATATTTTTATATATCTTTAAATGTTTAATCTGATTAAAATGAGCGTTTATATATTTTTATTTAAATAAAATTTTTATAATTTTTTTTATGCTTATAACAACCCTCGGCATGTATATATATATTATCTAAATATATATGTATTAAATATGTATGTATTAAATATACAGTTGACTCTCGATATCTCGAATACTTGATATCTCGAACTTTTTTAGCGGTCCCATGGACATAACGTACTAGTTTAGGCTAAAATCCTCTCGATATCTCGAACCTTAATATCTTGAACTTTTTGGTATCTCAAACAATTTTTTCGGTCCACAGGGCAATTTTCTCTCGTTATCTCGAACTTTTCAATATTTTTTTTTTCAAAAATGTTTTAATAAAATTTAATTTTTTTAAATTCCAATTTTAGAAAAAAAATAAATTTTAATTCGATTTTTAAGTTCAATTTTTTTTAAGAATCAAATTTCTGAAAAGTTTTCCTTTAATATATTAATTTATTATTTTTGTCAAATGCAACAACATACCGCTTGTTAAACGAAAACTCACGAACAAATCTATAATGGAAAAATGCAAGGCATTAAAAGAGACAGGGATGTCTAACAAAGAGGTTGCCAAAAAGTATGGAGTCCCAAAGAACACATAATCAACCTGGATTAAAAATAAAACCAAGTTATTAACCTCACTGGAAAAAAATGGCACAAAATCTAAACGGAAGAAACTTCGTAGTGGTAATTTTAAAAGTGTAGACAAGGCCATATATACGTGGTTCATTGCAAAAAGAAGTCAACAAGTACCAATTGATGGTATCATACTAAAAGAAAAGGCACTAAAATTCGCAGAAGCATTAGGAGAGTTGGATTTTAAAGCATCTGATTGTTGGTTTTATAATTGGAAAGAAAGGTCAGTTAAATTTTGTCAAATCTTGTTCAATTTTAATATAAACAAATAACATGTATCTGTTTATATTTAATTTATTTATTTTTTTAAACTTGTAATTAAAATTCAATTATTCTGTTTCGATTTTTAGGAACGGCATCAGCTTTAAAATAATCTCAGGCGAAAGTGCCGCCATGACAAATAATATGACTGCTTTGTGGAATGAAACTACACTTCCAACATTGCTTTTGAATTACTTGAACTTGAAAACATTTTCAATGCCGATGAGTTTGGACTATTTATTATAAGTATTAGACGTATTGTATATTACTATTTATTATAAGTATTAGGTGTATAGTATAGTATTAGGACGATTCAAAATGCTTCACTATACAGCTCAAAATACGGAAATGAAATACAATCCCTAGCACTAAAACTTGAGGGTTTAATGAAGATGGAAAAGATGGATAATTTGAAGCAGTATCAGATAACAGATTTTTTCCAAAAGTTGTAGTTTTTGTTGTTAATGATTTTTGTCAGAAAAATAACTTGTTTTAATGAAAGTCGGGCAATTTTATTTATTTTCAACCCTTTTCTTGATATCTCGAACTCTTGATATCTTGAACTTTTTTTCCGGTCCCCTTTATGTTCGAGATATCAAGAGTCGACTGGTAGTACCAGGGACATGGTGGGGATCGAACTCGGAACCACTTGTTTATGAAGCGAGCGCTCTACCACTACACCACTACCGCATATACTTAACACCTGACACAGTAACTTTATTGAAATAATTCCATAAAATTGTAGCTTTTATAGGCATGATTATATGATTGAGAATTACTATGGTTTTTAAACAATAAATTAATTAGTTTTGCAAAATATTTTAAGTTAACACAACAATATCGCATTTAAAATGTTATATAATATAATTTGAAGTATTTAATTCAAACAATGATTTCAAACTCTTCATGCGAGTTTATAAACAAATACATAATTTATGTCTGATGAACCTAAAGTTAAAATTTTATTACAGTAAAACGGTTTTCCTGTAATAAAATTTTAACTTTAAGTTCATCAGTTTTACTAAAACCTACCTACAGAAGACAATATCTTTTTTTAACTTCGTTAGATGCGCTAAGCCTTATGAAAATGATGCTATTGCATTGCTTTGTTAATACATTTTTTTAGTTAAACTTTGATTTACGAAACATTGAGTTAGTAAGTATTAAACGTAAAAGTTTATGTATTGCTCGAGGGCATGGGAATCGTGAAATATCTGTTTGGGCGGGGAGTTATGAAATATTCCGTAAAAACCGATAAGAAACGAAACAATTTTATTGTGTTTCGTAAATAACGGTACAAATCGAAAAAATAATTTCACGTTTCGTAACAACATGATACGAAACGAAACAAGATTTACGTGTTTCGTATAAATGCGATACAAAACAAAATGATATTTTTTGTGTCGTAAAAACGGATTGAAACAAATACTCACATTTTTTACCGTTTCATACCAAACTTCCAAGAGAATACGAGCAGACGCAGACCCTTAATTCCGATTTTTTGTTTAATAAACATTCTTGGTTTGTATGTGTAATTATTTCAAATTTTTCTTGTAGACATAGTATGCATTTTTTGGAAATATTGTTATATGCAGGCACTGTTTAAGGATGGACCAATTCAGTGTAAAATCATCAATATTTTTATCTTTTAATTTCCATATATATTTTGACAGCATGGTGTCTTTTGAATACTTTTTATTTTTTATTTTTTTTATTTTTAAAAGATTGCTTATGATTGGCAAATTGTTTTTTCCATTCACCTTCTGTTATGCCAATTGTTTATCAGGTACATTTTTAGAGCAGACAACACATTTATATACCACATTTTTTGATTAGCAACTTCCACTCATTGGACAATTGTTTTTTCGTTTACAATTACAATTTTCTGTAGTTTTTTTTATGTTGGATTTCTTTTTTCTTTAACAAAGCATTGTTGTGACCTTTTATAATTCTTTCTATATTTTTTGTGCAACTGTAGCTAACTTTAATAGTATTTCGAATAAAAATTTTATGTAACTTATTAGAGGGCGGGAAATGCTTATCGATCAATTTTAAAAACACTTTTCCTATGTTTGTGGAAACCATTTTGCTATATGGGGGGTTGAACCAAATTACAATTCTAGTTCTATTTCGCTTTTTTGTATTCTTTTTTTCAGGGTCAAATTTTAATTCAAAGTTTTCAAAACCACTTTTTTTATTTCTGCTCCATCATAACTGCCCATTGTTACATCGAAGCAGTTATGTATGTTTTTCTTTTTCCAAGTTTCCTTATTAAAATAAAGTAAGGTTTTTCTACAATGTTTTATTATGCAAATTGTTTCTTCAGGAATAACTGTGTGGCTTTTTGCAATTGTTTTATCTAAAATATCTGCAGTTATTGACGGGTTAAAATCATTAATATCATATTGAATAAATGTACAGTCATTTTTATTATCGATTATGGAGAACCAATTTATAACATCAGTAGTATTTTTCCACTGTTGCAAATTTAATTTATTTCTAAGAATATTATTATTCTATCAATATTTTAAATTTAGTAATTTTATATATGTATATTTATATATTTATATACATATATTAAAATTTTCTTTAAAGGTAATGGAAACTTATATATTGTAATGGATTACTGTGAATCAGGTAAGACATTGTGTTGTATCAACAGAGTTTTTAACTCTTTTAACTCTTATTTTCTGTCATTAAGTTTGATATGAATTGTTAATTTTAGTATATATATATTATATATATATATATATATATATATATATATATATATATATATATATATATATATATATATATATATATATATATATATATATATATATATATATATATATATATATATATATATATATATATATATATATATGTATATATATATATATATCAATATATATACATTTATATATGTATATATATACATACATATATATATATATATATACTTTTGTATATATATATATATATATATATATATATATATATATATATATATATATATATATATATATATATATATATATATATATATATATATATATATACTTATGGTATGGAGGGAGCCTAAAAACCATACAGATGACTGCTATTATTGCTTGACCCCACCCATTAAGGCAGGCTTGTCAAAGAAAAAAATAGGTACAGTTAAATATCCAAATCTTCCATCTGGCATTTGACCTATTCTACATCCGGATAGTTTACCAGTTTCTACTCCACCACAAAGCAGAAAATGAAGGCGGAAATGAAGTAGAAATAGAAGAAAATAAAGAAAACAAGCCTTACACATCAAATAATCCTGGTTTTGTGTGAACAGATGATGTTCCACACAGATTAAGTCAAATAGAACTAGATAATCTTGTTCAAGATCTGAATATGTCACAGGAAGAAGTAAAACCTCTAGGGTCAAGACTAAAGCAGTTGAATCTTCTCCAATTTAATGTCAAGGTTTTACATTACAGAAAACCGCAGCAGAATCTGCTTTCTTTTTATGAGAAGAAAAATAATCTTGTTGTTTGCATTGATGTCTTTAGATTAATGTATTGTCTTTATTTGAACTATTATCCAACTGAATGGAGATTATTCATAGACTCATCTAAACTAAGGTTGAAAGCTGTATTACTAAACAATGGAAACCGTCTTCCTTTTGTTCCTATTTGCCATGCAGTTCACATGAAAGAAACTTATAAACATGAAAGTTCTCCTCAACATAATTAATTACGATGAACACAAACGGAAAAGCGGTGATCTAAAAGTCATTGCTATACTTTTAGGAAAGTAATTAGGGTATACTAAATACTGCTGCTTTTTGTGTATGTGGGACAGTGGAAACAGAAGTTCACATTATATAAAAGAAAACTGGTCTGCAAGAAATCTCAACACAGATGAAAAAAATGTTATTGCTGAACCATTCATGGATCCAAAAGATGTTCTTTTTCCACCATTACATATTAACTTGGGTTTAATGAAAAGTGTTAGGTATGAACAAAAAAGGACAGGCTTTTAGGTATTTAAGAAACAAATTTCTAAAAATAAGTGATGCAAAGGTTAGAGTATTTTTGTTGGGCCACAAATATGTCAACTTATGAAGGATCCTGCATTTGACGAAGTTTTGAAAGGGCAAGAAAAAGAAAATGGGGAAGCTCTTAAGAGAGTGATTTGTGGATTTTTAAGCAACAAAAGAGATGATAACTACATTTAATTGGTAACAGTACTTCTGCAAAAATACCATCAACTTGGATGTAACATGCCCCTCAAGATTCATTTCCTCCAATCACACCTAGACTTCTTCCCCCCTTCCCCAGTTGTGAAGCTGTGAGTGATAAAAATGGGGAAAGATTTCACCAAGGTATTTCTGTAATGGAACTAAGGTATCAGGTTCATTGGAATGAGGCTATGTTAGTAGATTACTGTTGGTTTGTGTGTAGGAATGCTCCAGAACTAGTCTACAAAAGAAAAGTAAAAAGATCACGATCTTATGACAATACCCCATAATCATCTTTATACCTAATAGCTTGGTGATCATGATTTCTTTGTTTAAAACTGTTAGAATATAACTGTAATAAAAAAACAAACAAATGTACTTTAAATATTATTAGAGAATGTAAATTATATGTCATATTGCTCTGTTGCAGTTTATCCAAAATAAAAATTTATTGTTATTGCATATCTCAGAAACAAAAGCTAAGTTTTCTTTGTTGTCATTTTCTTTTTTCTTAGCCCAAAATTAGTATAATTTGAATAAAATTGTTAAAGATACAAAAAAAATATGTATTATATTGTTGCCCTGTGTTATGTAATACAAAAAGTTATACATAAAAGTATATGCATGCATTACATATATATATATATATATATATATATATATATATATATATATATATATATATATATATATATATATATATATATATATATATATATATATATATATATATATATATATATATATATATATATATATATATATATATATATATATATATATATATATATATATATATATAGAGAGAGAGAGAGAGAGAGAGAGAGAGAGAGAGATTTGTATATATATAAATCAGAGTTGCTTTTAGGTTTACATAGACAATTAACAAGAACATTGATTTTAAAAATTAATACTGAAAAGTTTTTTATTTTAGCAACAGTTTTGTTATGACTTAAAGCTGCAATTTATTTTAGGTGACTTGCATCAAATGATTATTAATCAAAATGATGTTAAAATTGAAGAATCAAAGGTAAACATTGTGATATATGCTTATGAGATATTTAATATACCTTATATCTGATAAGCAACTTAATAAAGGCTTTCTAATTAACAAGAATTTTTCTTTAAAATGGAGCAAAAAAAAAAAAAAAAAATTCTAATTTTTTGTTAGATAATTGAATAGTTTTCTTTTCCAATATATTACACAAAATTTCCTGTAAGTGAAAATCCACTGTAATGGTGATTAATAGTTATAAAATGATTCTAAAATCTGCATATAAATGTTGCAGCAATTACAGTTCTTAAATACCATTAAAAATAACTTAGACATAAATAAGCATATATAAGACATGAAATTAAAATCAATAAAATAATACAGTTCTATTAGTCATTATACCATTAAGAAATCAACATTACTGCATAGAAAATTAGTATTACGCTTACAGTATGTTTCCACTCTCAAGGCTTGCTTTGGAAAACCATCTGTCATTTTTATTTTTGAAAGAAACATTTATTCTTTGTATTATTTTAAAGTTTAACACGGTTAATAGATTTGTAACCAAAAAATAAAACATTTTATTTTGAAATCATTTCTCAAAATGAAACTAAACTTGATAATATTAACTAAAATTTTTTCTATACAAACACACACCAATTTTTTTATATTTTATTCAAACACACACACACACCAAGTTTTTTATATTTTATATACACACCTGTTACACACAGACCCACATCGACTCAAAATTTAAGTCTTTATTAGATTTAAAAAAGTAATTTAATGATCTAAACACTAAAAAAGGTTTTTAAACTCTCAAGCACATTTTAACATTTCTATATTAAGATGATTCTCAGTCGTTGAAAAAATGTTGAAAAAATGTAGCAAAATGCGTCTTAATTTGAGAAACTTGGCCTGGTAGATCCCCCTCAATAGCTTTATTGAAGTGAAGATTCTTTTTGATCAAAAAGTGTATAAGAGTGTACAGATGACAGATCTCTACAATAAGTTTTTATTTTTCCAAATCATTTATGTAGATTTGCATCAATATTTTGCATTTCTCCCTTAGGATAGATGCTTTAACTTCATTTGACCTACTATTAGATTCTGAGAATTATATAAAGGAAAAAGTGTTTGTTTTTTTTTCTGCAGCTTGAAATTTGTCTCTTATCGTTAAGTAAGAGCATTGTGTTGATTAAATTCACCTCAAATTGTTTTTCGTTGTCTTTGTACAAATAAGCTTTATTCCTGAATTCTTGATAAAAGTTTTTCTTGATAAAAGTTTTTCTTGAGTTTGATTGAAAGCCATAACATGACTAAAGGCAATTAAATTCATTAATAAAGTTGGCCTAAGAAGATTGCATTCTAGTGAAATTTTCTAATTGATTAAGATTACAAAGCTTCTGCAAAGATACACAAGCTTCCTTAGGATGCTTAACCAATGGCTTCACAGTTTTGATAAGTGCGCCCCATTAAATTTATGAGGTTTAGTTAAAGGACAAACCAAAGTCATCTTAGTCAAGACTCATTTCCACTGAAGATCCAGCAGAATGAACACCAGCAAAATTAATGTGATGAGCATGCTTGTGACCTTAAGACCTCTAATGAAGTGTATTCCTTTGTACAAATTTAGGTGTTGCTGTATTGTTCACAACTAAACAGCTGACATCTAGTGAATAGTGAGCTAATCAGTAGTGAGCTAATCAGATAACCAAGTTTTTTTTTTTAAGTTTTTTTTTTTAACTTCTTCGCTTCCAACAAGGCTGCAAGCAACCACTATTAGTATTGGAAGTTACTGAAGATTGTAGAGCAAAATAACAATTGACAGACGACTTAAAAGATTGCAAATTATATAAATCAGAAAAGCAAGCGAATTCCAAAGAACTGATGTTTGAGGAAAAAAACAAGGCAAATAAGAGTTTTTGAAACACTTAGGAACAGTCACAGAAAAAGAATGAGACTTAATTAAATGACAAGTGACACGAGGATCAATTTTAGTAAATGGCACAAAAGAAACTAGCTCTTTAGAGCAGTCCCCATTATATTATTTGTAGAAAAAAGAGAAGCAATATTACGACAATGTGATAATGGTTAAAGGTTGCTTGCAAGAAAAGGTCCAACTATGATTACAATGCGTTTTTGCACCTTGTCTAAAAAAGAAAATGCATCATTAGAAGATCCGGCCCAGATATGGCAACAGTATTCTATACAAGGCCAGATTTGAAATTTACAGAGATAGAGAATAGAATCCAGAGTAATATATATATATATATATATATATATATATATATATATATATATATATATATATATATATATATATATATATATATATATATATATATATATATATATATATATATATATATATATATATATATATATATATATATATATATATATATATATATATATATATATATATATATATATATATATATATATATATATATATATATATATATATATATATATATATATATATTTTATATTTTCATGTCCTGCCGCCTTGTAGGATACACCTTTTTAGGCAAAGGCCAAGAGATGCCAACTCTGACATAAAAAACCCTCTGCCTTGGGGCTCTTGGTTGAGTAAAGGCTAGAGATGGTGTCTCGATAAAAATACTCATCTTGGGCAGATGTTAAATGCATCCGGTTGCTGTATTGTTGAAGGCCTCCAAAGGCACCCCTTTTTCATCTATTAGGCTGGCACAGATGTATTTTTAATACATTGTTTCCAGTTTAGGATGTTAAATGCTGGATCTTCTTGACTCGATGCATGGGTTTTGCTTGTGTCTCTTGTGTTTTTATGACTAGGCAACTCATTCTTTTATCTCCTAATGAGAATACAGCTCTAAAACTCAGTTTTATGGTTCTGAGGCCAGCTGGTAGTCAGGTTTCCCGAACTCTGTGGTAGCTCTCAGAGAGGCTGATTCCATCAACAGCTGAAAAATATCAAAGTACTAACAGTACCATGTTGCCCATGGATGGTGTCCCTGTTTGTACTTTTGGTGTGCATTGCCAAGGCCACATTAGAGCCCTTTGTTATGGCTTAGGGTTTAATAATAGTCATGAGGCAATTGCTTGGGCTATTAAACAGTGTACTGAGTACTATCTATGTTTCGAGTCAAGTTCATTAACAAATGTAAAAATGAAGAAAGTAACAAAAACTATAAAATACAAAAAACCACTGTCATCATCAAGTTTGCTAAACCTAATATTTGTGGTCTTTGAAGTAACTTTTCTTCTGTTGAGTCTTATATCTTGCAAAGTTCATCAGACCTACTTGCTCTTTGTGAGACTAATTTTAGTTCAGGTGTCTCATTTTGTAATCTTATTGTTGATGGTTATCTACCTTTAATTCGTAAAGACTCCAATGGTCACATGCTTAGCCTGGGCATTTACATTCATAAGAATTCACCAATTTGTCAGGAAACTAGGTTTGAATCCACAGACTACTCTTTCATGTGCTTTCGTTTAGCACCACTTTGCTCTATTACCTTTCTCTTTGTTCTATATCGCTCTCCTTCATATCAAGACTGCACTCTTCTTGATGTTATTTCTGATTATATTGACCAAGCCCTCATTCTTTATCCATCAGCCAATATTGTTGTTGTCCGTGACTTTAATGTTCATCACACTGAATGGCTTGGCTCTAGTGTCAGTGACTCTGCAGGCATTAAGGCCCACAACTTTTGCCTTTCTCAATCCCTAACTCAAATAGTCAACTATCGAACTCGCTTTTCAGACAACCCGAATCATTTACCTTCTCTACTCGACTTATGTCTTGTTTCTGATCCTAGTCAGTGCTCAGTTTCTCCACACTCACCCTTAGGTGCTTCTGATCATGGTTTGGTCTCTCTAAAACTGTTATCTCATTCTTCTTTATCATCAGAATCCCTCTATCATTGTACATCTTACAGCTACTTTAAAGCTGACTGGGACTCTTTCCGTTATTTTCTTCGTGATGGCCCTTGGGTAGAAATCTTTCGTTTTCCTGTTGACAAATGTGCTTCTTATATTACTTCTTGAATTCAGGCTGGCATGGAATCCTTTATTCTCTCAGGACAATTCCAGGTCAAGCCTTACTCTTCTTCATGGTTTTCCTCACATTGTGCTGCTACAATTGCCAATCGAAACCATTACTTCCATATCTATTAGCAAAACAATTCTCCAGAAAACAAACATCTGTTTTTTACTGCTAGAAACCATTGTAAAAACGTTTTGTTTAACGCCCAAGCCTGCTATTCTCAGATCATGAAATCTCGTATTTCAACCCAAAAATTAGGCTCTCGTGACTTCTGGAGAATCTTTAATAGTATCAATAATACGGGCAAGTCTGTAATTCCACCTCTTTGTATGGTTCAGACTTTGTCACCTCACCTAAAGACAAAGCTGAATTGTTTGCTAAGAACTTTTCATTAATATCATCTCTTGATTCCACTAGTTGCGTTCTACCTGATATAGCCGTCATACAGGTTGATCCATTGCTATACATTCGTATCACTCCAGCTTCTGTATCTAAAGTGATTTCCTGCTCAGACTCTTCAATAAGTTCAACAAGTACTTATCAGAGTCTTGTTTTCCAGCCTGCTGGAAAGCAGCATCTGTTATCCCTATTTTTAACAATTCTGGAGAGCGATCTGATTTGTCTAACTACTATCCCATTAGTCTTCTTCCTATCATAAGCAAGGTTTTTGAATCTTTAATTAACAAACACTTAATCTCTTATCTTGAATCTAATAACTTACTTTCTGATCACCAATATGGATTTTGATCTACTCGTTTTACGGCTGATTTGCTAACAGTAATAACCAATAAGTTTTATTGCGCATTAGATAAAGGTGGAGAGGTTAAGGCCATCGCTCTTGATATTTGTAAAGTGTTTGATAAAGTTTAGCATGCTGGTCTTCTGCATAAGCTTTCTTCTTACAGTGTATCTGGAAGCATCTTTAAGATTATTAAATTCTTCCCTTCCAATTGTAGTATAAGAGTTGCCCTTGATGAACAGCACTCTTCCTCAAGGTTCCTCAAGGTTTAATCCTTGGTCCTATGTTCTTTTTAATTTACATTAATGATCTTTCAGATATTCTCACATCTAAGGTGGCATTGTTTGCTGATGATACTATCATTTATTTTTGTCATGATAAGAAGCCAACTCCCTCTGATTGCTTGCAGTGGGCATTTGAGCTTGGTTGGTGAACTTTAATTCAGATAAGACCAAATTTTTTTCAGCCAATGGTTATCACATTAATTTAAACCTTCCTATATTGATGAACGGTAATGTACTTGATAAGTCATATACCCTTCATCTAACTCTTACTTCTGATCTTTCTTGGAAACCTTATATCAAATCTGTTGCAAAATTTGCATCTGCTAAAGTTGCATTTTTTATCGAGCTCGACACTTTCTTACTCTGGATTCTATACTCTATCTCTATAAATCTCAAATCCGACATGGTATGGAATACTGTTGCCATATCTGGGGCGGATCTTCTAATGATGCCCTTTCTCTTTTAGACAAGGTGCAAAAACGCATTGTAAACATAGTTGGACCTGCTCTTGCAGCCAACCTTCAACCTCTGTCACATCGTCGTAATGTTGCTTTCTCTTTTCTACAAATACTATTATGGGCACTGCTCTAAAGAGCTAGCATCTCTTGTGCGATTTACTAAAATTCATTCTCGTGTTACTCCTCATTTAATTAAGTCTCATCCTTTTTCTGTTGTTGTTCCTAAGTGCTCCAAAAATCTTATTCGTCTAGTTTTTTCCTAAAACATCAGTTCTTTGGAATTTGCTTCCTTCATCTTGCTTTCCTGATTCTTATAATTTGCCCTCTTTTAAGTTGTCTGTCAATCGTTATCTTGCTCTACAATCTTCATCTTTTCTCTTCCAGTAACTTCCAACACTAATTAGTGGTTGCTTGCAGCCTTGTTGGAAGCAAAGATGTTTTCTTTCAACAAGGCTGAAGCAAACATCTTTGCTTTCAAATATATATATATATATATATATATATATATATATATATATATATATATATATATATATATATATATATATATATATATATATATATATATATATATGTATATATATATATATATATGTATATATATATGTATACATATATATATATATATATATATATATATATATATATATATATATATATATATATATATATATATACATATATATATATATATATATATATATATATATATGTATATATATATATATATATATATATATATATATATATATATATATATATATATATATATATATATGTATATATATATATATATATATATATATATATATATATATATATATATAGTGCAAAACTGCCTAATACTAGTTAGGCAGTTTTGCACTATTTCTGACAATTTCACACAAAATAAGGTACAATAGCAATTTTTTTAATGTCAAACATAAAAAACTCTTAATATCTACTATGTCCTCCTTTTACCTTAATCGCAGCTGATATTTACCAGGGAATAGATTCATATAAATTAAAAGCCTGGGCTATGCTGTACCATTCTCTTTAAAGTACTCAAAACATTATTTAGCAGTTCGGGGGGCAACTTTCACCTTGATTATATTCAAATCTAAACTCTGGGAAGGCCAAGTCATTAATTTTACTACTCCTTCCTTTGCCATTTCATTTATATATTTTTTCACCATTTGGGAACAATATTTTGGGTCATTGTTCTGCTGCAGAATAAAATTATGACCTATTAGTCTCGTTCCATTGATATAGCATGGTGCCTTAGGATATCCACATAATGTTCCCCGGTGTGTCGCCCCTCTATTTTGATCAAATCACCTACTCTAGATGAAGATAAACAGCCACAAACTTGTAAAGAGCATCCTACATGTTTTATAGTAGGGTTTAAACACTTGGGCAGATAGCCTTCTCCAATTCTTTTTTGAACATATCATTTCATTCTATAAAATTTCGAATTTGGACTCATTGGTGTACAGAACCGGAATAGAAATGCCAATTAAAACTTCCTGAGGACAGATGACACAAAGAACTAAAATTACTTTAGATTATCAGCTATGTTTGCATTTTTTATAATTTTCTCATGTAATTTTGTTTAATAAAACTTAATCAATTGTAATTTTCAAAAAAAAAAAATCATATTTGACCCCTCCTCCCTATCTCATAACCCCTTTAATGTGTTTTTGCCCTAAAACAATCCTTAATAAACTCTTTTTATATATCTGTTATTTATATCCAATATAATTATAATTATATCCAATATAATTATATAACTCTTATTATTATTTCAAATAGTTTTGTAATAAATAA